>CM053567.1:141850606-141931735 GCA_028646485.1 Cryptoprocta ferox
GGATGTGGAGAAACGGGCACCCTCCTACACTGTTGGTGGGAATGTAAACCGGTACAGCCACTCTGGAAAACAGTGTGGAGGTTCCTCAAAAAACTACCAATAGAACTCCCCTATGACCCAGCAATAGCACTGCTGGGGATCCACCCAAGGGATACAGAAGTGCTGAGGCATAGGGGCACCTGTACCCCAACATTCATAGCAGTACTTTCAACAATAGCAAAATCATGGAAAGAGCCTAAATGCCCATCAACTGATGAATGGATCAAGAAGATGTGGTTTATCTATACAATGGAATACTACATGGCAATGAGAAAGAATGAAATCTGGCCATTCGTAGCAAAGTGGATGGACCTCAAAGGTGTAATGCTAAGCAAAATAAGTCAGACGGAGAAGGACAGATACCATATGTTTTCCCTCATAGGTCTAACAAGAGAAACTTGATGGGGGACCATGGGAAGGAGAAGGGGGAAAAGAATTAGCTAGAGGGAGGGAGGCAAATCATGAGAGACTCTTGAATACTGAAAACAAACTGAGGGCTGAACAGGGAGGGGGAAAGGGGATTGGGGGTAATGGTCATGGAGGGGTGCAGTTGTGGGGAAGAGCACTGGGTGTTATATGGAAACCAACTTGACAATAAACTATAAAGAAAAGAAAATATATTAATGTAATATTTATCTAATAAAATATTTTTCTCAATTTTATTATAATTTCACAAATTATAAAATTTTTAAAAAGGGGAAAATTATTTACTTAAGTTATTAATTTCAGGGAAACTCATTTTTTTTAAATATTTTTATGAATGAATATTTTGGTGGGGAGATCAAAGATTTTCTGTCTTCTAATGAACATGTTAATATATTAAGAGAAATTCACACGTAATCAGAGACACTAATAGTAGTATCATCTTGGGAAACAGTGAATATTTTCTCTGTGAAGTGATGTAGCCTTGCGTTATGGGTTACATTTAAGTGGACGAACTATAGGGAGGAATAAAGGGTGAAGCTATAACTCATGAGGCTCAGCTAAAAATTTAAATTTCACAGTCTCCCTGAACTGAGAAAGTAAATTGCATAACCTATAAACAGCCAGTATTAAGGCATTTGTCAGTATTTTTTAATGATGAAATGTTTTTCTTATGTCAAAGGAAAGTGTGTTTCTTAACTATGCAACCTCAACGACAATATTGTTTACACAGATTTGTTTTATTTTCTTTCTTACTCCCCTTTGAGAAGACATGTATGTGTTTCACTAATAAGCATTCTCTTTTGTTCTCTTTATGGTTTGTGTGTTGGGTAAGAATAGGCAATAAAGCTCTGGGTTGGGATGGGATTTAAATATGGTCTAGATTTTCCCTAAATGAACATGGCAGGATTAAAAAAAAAAGAGTAAGATTTGAAGGTTGTGGACATAATGCTTTGTTTTAGATAATAAATTGTTATATTTTAAGTTCTCAGTAGGAGCCTTTTCATTTAAAAGTTAAATTGAATGAACCAGATACTGTATTTGTTGCTTACTTCAAAATTAGCCATTCAATTAATGAGAGATGTTGGCAAGGGTTAAGGATCAAGGACTCTGCATTATTCATTCATGTATTTATTATGTATTTCCTGCCACACTACATTACCCTGAATCTATGTCTTATAAATAAGAATTGGGAACCTTGTAACATGTTGAATACCAATGTATCTTAGCTGTGTAGAAATGTATTACATGCACATGCATTAAAATCATAGCACATTAGACTTGGGACCTTAGAGGTCATTTAGTCCAATTTTATCATTTTTCAAATAGTTCGGAGTGAGAATGGGAGTTATTTTTCAGAACTGAGAGAAAGACTAGGTTAAATAGCTTCGCAAAATTCACATGCGTACTTAGTTTTAGAACTGGAGTTAGAATCCAGGCATCTTTATTTTCAATGTAATATGCTCTCCACTTCATTAGGCTGATAATTTGAAAAATGTCAGAATTAGTGTTCTATCACCTTTATGTGAAAAGGTATAGTCTCTGGTAAAAATTAAATAAAATGTAAATTATCTGCACATTTATTTTAAACAATTATTTTCAAATACTATAAATTATATTAAATATAATTTGTATATTATATTTCAGTGCAATTGAAAAGAAACCATAGTATAAAGTAATCAGGTTCAAACACGCAACATTCTGCATTTCATTCAGCTTTGGATATCTGATCTCATTTTGCATATTGGATGTGTATATTCTTACTCTTCATAAAGGTGAAAAGGTAAATACATTCTAACAATTTCCTCTGTAAAATTATTCTTACAGAATTCTAAATATTTGGCAAAATCAAAAAGAATAGAACATGGCCAGGAAAATAATTTATTATGGGCTGGGTAGAATATCATCCACAGTGTTCCTGTCCCTCTACTTCTAAATCTTCTGTTTCTTTTATCAATAAGCATAAATAAGCAAAAAACTATCTTTAAATAAAATAAGCAAAAGATAGCTGAAGATTAGAATCAGCTTGATATGGTAGAAAATAAAAAATGAATGGGAGTTAGAAGACTATACACCATCTCTAGCACTGCCATTGACCTGTGTTACCGAACAATTTATTGGTCCTCATTTTCTTGAATCTTATGAAACAACAGCGACAAATAACATATCTTTGTGACTGTTTTATCTGCTCTGTTTCACACATTCCATGTTGACGATTATTTTTTTACTATGAAAAAATGTCAGGTCTTGTAGTTTACTTCCCTGATATTACATTATATAAGCTGAAATGCAGAAATAACAACAATAATTGAAATGAGACAGAGTGTTTATTGAAAAAATGGTACAAAAAAGCTCAACAAACTTGCTATTACTTGAATGAATGTGAAATACAAATCACCATTTTAGGTCATTACAAGTAAAGTCTATTGAATGTACCATTCCCTAATTGTTCTTCAATTCTTCAAGGTAAACAGCTCTTCCTTGTTTATTTTTAGTCAGTCCTTCAAAACTCTAGCAGATGTGGCAAGGGTAAAAACTTACAACTAGTAAGTTGTAAGTTTACAACTATAAATCCTGGAGTTCTAATACACACTAAAGTGAATAATAGGCAATAATATTGTATTATAATCATCCAGCTTGCTAAAAGACTTAACTGTTCCCACCTCAAAAAAGAAATGAAACTTAGGTGACATGATAGAGGTGCTATTCCTACAAGGGCAATCATATTACAGGAAATAAGTGTATGAAATTGTCATGTCATACATCTTAAATGTATACAATGTTGTATCTCAAATATATTTCAACAAAAATAAAAACTCATGTATTAATGATGAAAACACTCTAGCAGAGGTTCTGAAATAAAGTTGAATTTTTAAAAATAAGTAAATAAATTTTTATCAGGTATCCTGTATTAAGGGTCAAATAATAAATATGTAGGAAGTTTAAAAAAGAGGAGTCTGGTTAAGTAGTAAATATCGATTAGGGAACAAAATGGGCTTGAGGATTTTTTTTAAATCATAATCCATGCACTTGTTTTTGTATACTATTTAAACATAGAGGATCAACTTGGAGGCTTCTAATTTGGGCAATGTGGCAGGTCATGTTCAATGACCCGAATCATTTTTGAAATATATGGCTGATCTCATTTAAAAAAAAAAAAAGTAAAATCCCTATTGGCCAAAGAACAGAGAACTGAGAATCAGAGCAATGAGAGCAATAGCTGACATAGTAGTTCTGGGTGGTTCTGGCGACTTCCAGTTTTAGTAACCACAATCCTGTAGTTTTAAGCCCAGACATGGAAATAAATGAGACATAGAGCTATGTTCCCCACATAATTCCAGGGACTATGATAGACTATGCTTTCAGTGAAAAAGTAGCACACACACAAAAATAAATCTTATAGACAGAACTTTATGTCTACATGGATTTTGTTAATTTCAAAATGCTATAATTTAGTTTTATTTCGTGTTACATGATTTGTCATTTCTGCTGAAAGCACTTACTGAAAATTTATTCATTTATTTGCAGATTTCTGCCAAAATACACTGGATCACTCAAATATTCTTTGACAAGAGAGAATGGTAACACTATATACAAAGCGAGTTTGTTTGAGAAAGTTAAGACTAAATATAAGATTATAAACCATTTTTGTATACTTATGCCATTTTTTATATAATAATTATACATGGAGAATAGCAATTCAGAATGTTTTTATGGTCAATGATGGGAGGGATCTCTCTTTACATCTGATGAGAATAAACCATACTTTTGATTGAAAGAATGGCTATTGTACATAATGCATCTGGAGCTTTTCACTTAGAAGTCAGATGTTTCATTCATGAATATCTCAGTCAGTGAATGTTAAAAAAGGCAATGATTCTGGATTGGTAAGGCTGTACTAGCGTCCTATTTTGTAGGGCATCTGTAATAGCTCTATAATTACAAGGGAATTACATGTTCCTACAAATTACTTGATAATTATACTTGATATTACCAAGTAATTCAAAGATTAGTTACTATATAACTTACAATTTTGAGATCTCATTGCACCATATTTCTTTCCTTAATTTAAGGATTTGCTGATACCCTGAATAGTGGACACTGAGAGTATATTCCTAATTATTTTTAGGTTACTTTGCAACATAAATTTGTTAGAAAAAACAAACATTTGTCAGAAAGAACAAGTAAATATGAAGTAATATGCAGTCACTTATCTTCATATTTAATTTGCATTCATAATATATTTCAGTATTATATTTCCTTTTATGTAGATGGTTGTGTGGGGTCAGCCAGAGATTTCTGATAAAAGTTACTTTTAAACCACAATGATAAATTAGGTAAATTAATCTACAGTAAATTTATACAATCAAAATATTACATTGTATTTAACCCCTATATGTAAATTGATAGTTCGAAAACCTTAAAGATCAAATAGTAGATTAACTAGATTATGCCATAGATCCAAAAACATTTATGTAATGTTAATTAGCATAGCAAAATTAAAAGATTTTAGAAAAAAATTAATCTCAATGTAACTCAGAGCAACTGAAATATGTGTTTGAATATTTGTTTTAACAAACATCAAAGGAGAGAAAGGATTAGGTAATGTTCTTTCATATCCTATGCCAGCCAGTTGTCAATTAGTGTTTTATATTGGGATTATGAGATGCATAAATGTTTATGCAGAGAGACTCCCAGTAGGAGGAGGTGGGTGCTAGCACTGCACTCCCTTTCCTAGATGGAATGAGAATCACATAGTTCAGGGAACAACAAGAGAAAATCAGCTAGATAGGCATAGCTCCAATTCAAATTGAGGTATTAAGCCCCTCAAATGAAAATTGGGGGTCTCATTCAAAATTAAGAATTTCAAGATAGCAACAGTGGAACATTAAACCAAACATGAGATCTTTCTATGCGTAAGTTGCAAGTTCATGTAGTTGCTCCTGGTACCAGCGTCCAAAATATTTGCTCTTGTGGTCAACATTGGCCAGGACACAAGAGAGAATTCAAAATGGATGATTCTTGGGGCACCAGGGTGGCTCAGTCAGTTGAGCATCTGACTTCAGCTCAGGTCATGATCTTGCAGTTCATGTGTTTGGGCCCCGTATCGGGCTTTGTGCAGACAGCTCAGAGCCTGGAGCCTGCTTCAGATTCTGTGTTTCCCTCTCTCTCTGCCCCTTCCCTGCTCGCACTCTGTGTCTCTCACTCCAAAATAAATAAACATTAAAAAAATTCCAAATGGATGATTCTTAGAAGTCTAAGCTAGCAACTTGAAATTAAGAAGTGTTTTGTAAGCTCTAGGATAAAGAAGATACAAAATAAAATGATCAACTACTATGTAGAAAGCAATAAAATGATTTAACCCTAATATTCTTCTAAGTTTCACTCAGAAAACATTTGAACATTTACACTTCATTATTAAAAAGAAAAACCCTAAAAATAAATGATGTAGAAGTAATCTCAAGAAATCAAAAACTATATACCAAAATAATATGATGTATTTATAACTTAATTAAATAAGAACTATTTTAACTAATGAAACATTGTAAGACTCAAGTATTTATTTTTACAGAATTAAGTTCAAAAATGGAAAAAAAATCAGGAAACTGAAGGGCTTTGAATTGGTACTCACTTAATAGAAATATAGTGATGCAAAGGGAAAAATGACATTAGAAAGTGTAACAATGTTTAATTTCAGGTTTGTTCAAATTCCATCACAAAAAACAATGGAAAGAGAAGAGGAAGTTGAGAGGATTGAAATGATAAAGTTTTAAATAATCAGTTATGATACCTAATCATGATAAGGAAGAAATTAATGTCACAATGGTATTGCTAGGCTAGGATACAATGTTTCATGATGTAATAGATTCCAACGGTAGTTTCAGGGACCTGAGAAAGGGTGGAAATCTGCAGTTGGACATGAATTCTTAGAGGTTAATGTATTAACAGGGAAACCTCTGGAGCAACGGCCAGGCCAATCTAATGTCTCATCTTTTACTTTGACATAGAATAGGCTCAGCTATAAAAGAATCTTGATTTGAATAAACAATGAAAAATGATATTTCCAAATAGTAATGTAAGCTATACTCAAATAGAATGAGAATGTTTATGTGGAAACTTAAATGCCATCTTCAAATGTTCATGGTCTAAAAATATTCATCTTGTGTTTATTCTTATTTTATTTTGCCCGCACCTATAATCCAGGTTTTGGAAAAGATTTTGAAGAAAATTAAGATTGCTTCTGAAAGTAATAGAAAGTATTTACAAGGCAGTACTAGCCAGAGGCTGGAGAGTTTCCGGCTAAAACTAAATTACTGGTTAGAGAATTTAAGGCAAATAGCAATCTTTCAACAACAACTAAAAATATATACTTATGTTTTTGCTACAGGCTGTGTGCACATCCAGTCGGTATGTGAGTGTAAGCCACAAGATGAAGTAGTGTTTCCGTTATCTACTGCTACATTTTTAAAAATTGTATCAAATCTCAAATATTTGGTATTTGTTCTAGACTGGAGGGTAGAAATAGCCTGAGTAGCAAGGGCACTGTTCTGGGAAGCTTAGAAGGTGTAAGGAAATGACTGAATACTGAGAAAAGGTGACACACATTATAAAGTGACAGGCATTTGGAAACACTGTTGCCTCTGGTAATGTGGGCAATTTGAAAATAAAGCTAATGAGCTTGGGCAAGTGGCTTTGAAGATTTCCAGGCAGCATGTAAAAAGTGCCAAATGTCTCTTTTAATTGTGTACGATAAAATTTGGGAGGAGAGAACTTTATCGAAGAGGGAGGTTTCCCGTTTCAAGGAACATCTGAAGGAATTATGTTTACCTAAGGACTTGCTTGGCTGTAAACTAAAGCTATGACTCCTTTCAACTTCTCTAGCTGGCAAAATGTTCTCCAAGTGAGAGATTGCTTCAGGGCACCAATGACTCAGAGGGTGGGACCAACAGTTCAGAAAGTAGAGTGGAGAATGAAGAAGTACCAATCCTTGGGAGCAGAACTGTCCTACTCTACACACAATTCATGACTTTTAATCAGAAAGAATTCCTGATGGATGTCTGGCTGTGTGGAGCCATCATTGCTACATGTTTTTCATTTTCCGTTTTCTGAGCTACTATACTATTACCACAGTGTTCCCACCATGACTTTTGTATTCCTATATAAAACTACGTTTCCAGGGCACCTGTGCCGGCTCAGTTACCTGTCTGACTTTGGCTCAGGTCTTGATCTTGCGGTTCTTGAGTTTGAGCCCCGCAATCAGGCTCTGTGCTGACAGCTCGAAGCCTGGATCCTATTTCAGATTCTGTGTCTCCCTCTCTCTCTCTGCCCCTCCCCTGCTCATTCTCTCTCTCTCTCTCTCTCTCTCTCTCTCTCTCTCTCTCTCTCTTTCTTTCTCTCTCTCTCTCTCATAAATAAACAATAAAAAATTTAAAAAGAAAACTTACCTTCCTTGTACATCTTTGTCTTCTTAGATTCAGTACCCTAATTCTCTTAAAGAATACACACGTATAAACCAGTTCATTGCCCAAGTATTTTAGACAGCTGATCATCACAATTTCATTGGAAAAGTGGTTCACTTGGTAGGTCTTTGTGACTCTAGGATATCTTTTAGTTATTGCAAAAAATGATTAGTGAATTAATTTTGAATAAAGTCCAGTTATATTGTTTGGATAAAATAGGATTGATGTGTGACCTAAATACAATCCTAAAAATATGGGAATGTTATATTGTCACTTACCTATACTCATTCATGACAAAATTAAATTGACATTATAAGCACCCCAAAGTAACTCTAAGATCTCTGGTCAAATTTGTGAATTTTCCTTTCCTGAATGCTTCTAGATAGTTGAGAGTTTTCCCAGAAGCAACATGTTGATATACTATTTATACTTTAGAAGAATTCTGATGTAGTTACAAAGCTATAAATTAAGCAGACTTTGCACAGTTCAAAAGAAAGACAGTAAACAGAATAAGGACGCTGAAGGATTACATTATAACAGAAATGAAAGTTCTAGAGACTTGGAAGAGGAATTTCAAAAACTGGTAATTCTACTGCCATAATATTGTCATTTAAAACTATATAAATCAGTGAGCTATATTTTAAGCTTAATCCATTCTGTTTTATTTCCAATCTAAATAAATTGTACAATTTCTGACATAAATATAGTATGCCAACTAGTCATTGTCAAAATCCAAAAACATTGTTCAAACATGATGTCTGGCCAGCACATTATAACGTGGTGGTCCTTTAAAGGAAAAATATAGTCAAATTATTATTTTTTATCCTCTAAACCATACAACTTTATAATGATAAGTACCATTCAATCATTTTTACCTATATTTTTGCAATAAAAATTTCAGAATTTTAGGGAATTGGTGTTCATTCAGAAACTAGATTTTCTTAGAGTAAATTTTAATGTAATTTTATAGGGATAAGAAAGTTGTTAAAATAAATTTTCCTGCATTTTGAAGCAAACAAGATGTACCTTTTTCAAAACTGTAAATTGCTATATGTTCAGTAATAACACCTATGATGATTTGCAAAGACTTCCAGCCTTATGTTAAGCATCATTGTTATAAAAGTTTAATCTTTGAATAATTTCACCTGTTTCTCCTCTGTGGTTATACAGAAATTATTGAAATACTTTCTAAAACATTAAAAATTGCTTCATAGATATTCAGCTACTGTCAAGGGGAGGGGATATATATAGCCAGGGACCATCATCTAACATCTTTCTAAAGACTTGTCAAACTGTACGTAATGGGGAGATCATTTCTGCATTATAGGCATGAAAATGGTTGTAATTAAGTTCTCAAGCCCAACTGCATGGTGAGAGGGATAATTATAAAAGAATTCAAACCAATCTCAGCCTTAATTATTCTGCACAGGGATGGGGTGGGGGCATTTCCAATAGCCTCCTGTTGTGCTATTGGAACCAAAGCAAGCTTGATTAGTACAGATTATGTCAGGTTCTTCTTCACCCAGATACTTATATTTACTCTCAAAGTAAAATGCAAGTAGCAACCTTTGTCAAGTTCTAGAACTATTTCAGAGAATTTAGTTTAAGGGTGTTTCAAAGAGGAGGTGGGTTACAGATGAAGTTGAGGTCGTATACCTTGGAGAAGATACTCTTAGACAAGGATTCAAATCTGATTTGACAACAATAGCAACAAATTAAAACGTGTCACTGTTTTTGATAGGTTTGATACTAAAAGGCCCCTTTTATTTGATTTGTGCCTTTATGGTCTTCAGTGTAAAGAGAAGGGAAGCAGTGCAATTTCTATTGAGAGAAACTATGCAAGTGCTATTATTGTTATTGTCATTAACCTGACTATCCGTTAATTTTTGCTCTTTATGATTTTAATTTATATATTTTCTGAAATTAGTAAAAACATAGTTTCTTCCTTTTTGATATCAAAAGACAAGAATAGAATACCACTGTTATAGTATTGAGGCACACACATAATTACAGTAAAGGATGAAGCATAGAGTATGAGGTGCTTGGTACTGAAGAAAAAGCTATTGAAAGACTAAGTGATCTTACATGAGCACTTCTAGTAAAATGTCTACACTGACCATTGCCTATATGCCTATTATAAATGCTTTTGTTTATTTGTTTGTTTCTGTACTATGTCATCTATAAAGGACTTAAATACTTTCAATAAAATAGTTACCTGAACACATTAACATGAAGACTAAAAAATACACCATGCAGAGGAGACTTCTGGGGTTATATTTATAGACCAGCTAAACATATTTACTTATAAACAAATCTCAAATATATCTCCAAGATACCTGGACATCTGGGAAAATATAAAATAAATCACATAACCTTTATTAACTAATAGATACCAGACTCAAGATATTTGTGATACATAATTCTGAGAAGAAATTGTTATGTGAAGTATTAAATAACCTAGCCTCATACCAACATTTTTTTAAAGAATAAAGAGCATGAAAAGTCATTGTTATTTTATTTAAACATTGTTCCATATGTAATGAAATATCTATGAGAACCTAATGTAATATAGACCAATATAGAGCCTTAATATATTTTATTTATATCTCTTTCACACCTGCATTCAGTTTTGTTTTAGTTTTCAATTCCATTTTCATATTTTTAGTTAATTTGCTCTTTATTATTTTAGTACTGGTAAGTAAACTAAATGAAAGTAAACTATATTATAGTCTGATCATATTTTGAAGAAAAGGAATGAATTATTTTATAATCATATATGTATACAAAATATGGGCAATGTTTTAAATGATAATGCTTGATTGATTCAAATTAAAGCAGTATGACATTTTTTCAAGTGTATACTTATGAAACGTTAGTGTCTATAACTAGTAAAAACAATTGGATTAACTATTTAGGGTTATTATAAGGGCTGCTAAATAGGTGGTTATTTCTTAGTTACCTTTTCTCATTCTTGAATTTTTTGCTTTTTACTTCAATGGGTACTTCAAATTATTCTCCCCCTAATATGTCTAAATAAGTAGTTGTAGAAAATAAACCTTAGAGCAGAATTTCCACCATTAGCTCTGAAAATGCTAATGGCAGCAAGTGATCATTTCTTGTAACCAATATCTCATAGTACCTATAAAGACAATGACAAATATTTTGGCCAAAGAAAATACAGGATCTCCAACCTGTGTAGACTCAAGATAAAAGAAAAAGGAAAACGTATATTTCAAATACTATTTCAGTAGCAAAAGAAAAATCCAACCTTTTTGTTTTACCTCAAAATTCCTACACATTATCAACTAGGGATGATTTACCCTTCTAAATTGTTTTTAATGTTTATTTATTTTGGAGAGAGAAAGAGAGAGGCAGAGACAGAGCCAGAGCCAGAGCATGAACAGGGAAGGAGCAGAGAGATCAAGGAAGACATAGAATCCAAAGCAGGCTCCAGCCTCTGAGCTGTCAGCATAGAGCATGATGTGGGACCTGAACCCACAGACTGTGAGATCATGACCTGAGCAGAAGTCGGACACTCAACCAATGGAGCCACCCAGGCACCACGATTTACCCTTCTAAATTCACACACTGCAATCATATCACAGGCATTTCTGTGGTATCTCTAGGTAACTTTGATGAAGGAATAGAATATTACTAATATGATAGATCCTCTCACTTAAAGAATCCTAGAGTTGTAAGTCAGTTCATCAGTAGTTACCTCCTATTATATAAGGATTCCTTTTACCATCCCTGCCAAGTAGAATACTTCCAAAAATGAAGTGGCTGTACTTTTTTTAGGGAAATGCAAAAGTTCTTCAAAGTAGAAAATCCAAATGATATTTTGTAAATGTAATTGTTGTTCTTAAAAGTCCTATAAGGCATGAATAGATTGACAAAACTAAGAAGTCTGGTTTGGAGTGTGGGCATATGTGTATGCTATTGTACATGTGTGTATATGTGTGTGTGTGTGTGTGTGTTTTAGTAATATTGATCAATTTGATGGTAAGGCCTAGTTAAGTCTATCTTTTGATAGAATCACCTGTGTATTTTCACTGTAGGAAGATTAAGTTTTGCTTCATAGTCAAAATTCAATCAAATGGCATACTTATTTCCTGATTTGGTTTAGATGGTTTTCCAGAGATGTAAATTCTTCCAGCTGGTTGTCAAATTAATCTGCCATGTAGTTTATAAAGAGTGCTATTTGCTATTGTGGTAGGCATTTTTCTGTTTGCTCTCAGATCCACTTCTCTTTCTTCTCCCTCAGGGGAAACTCCATTACGGTTCACTCCTGCAAACTAAGTTTTCCCATACTTTTGTCAATGAACCAAGATTCATTGAGAGGCACTGGCAAGGGATTGGAGTATACTGGCTTGGTGGAGAAAGCAGATCAGATCTGCCTCTCCCTTTCTCTGCATTAGTGGCATCTTAAGCAATGGCTATTTCTCATCCACAGTCCCAAATACCTACTGGAAGTTCCCTGTGCTTATCCTGAGTGGCCACATCCTGGGCTCAAGTAACCTTGTGTCCTTCCTTTCTCTTTCCATTTCACCGAATGATTACTGCTTCCTGTGTTTGCTAGCCTCTGGATTGCCTCACTATCTACTGTTTACACTTCTAGCATTTTGAGACATGTTTATACTTAAATCCCCTTCTTACTTGTCCTTTAGAGAATTACTTAGTATACTTTTGGTTTCTTTGCTAGACACTGATTTAAACCACTATTATTCTTTGATATGGACAAGTTAAATGATAATCTAGAGAAATAAATTCATTACATTAACATTATTTACTCCAACAAGTTATCTTAAACCAAGAAAAAGGGAATAATGAGAATAATAAAAATCTAGCTATAATATCTCTACACATTACTTTTGAGTTACTGTTCTAGAACAGAAAAACCTGGGCTGATACAGGTACAATTTTCCTCAATGACAAGCAGAAAGTTGAGTAAAATGTACAATAAAATTTAGTCAGTAACTAGTTTTTTAAATGTAAACATGTATTGTATTTTACATATAAGTGGTAAAATTTAATCCAAAATACTATATTCAGTTCTGCTGGACTTTCAGAATTTCTCAAAGAAAAATGTCCAATAATATCCATTCATTAGCTAACAATCATAAACTTATCTAAGTCATACAAGTAATATGACATCAAATAAAGAAATAGATGTGACATTCCTGGGGCTTTTCTACCATTGACACAGAATGTCTTAGTCCTTTCTGATACAAATCTATAGAACATTTTTCTTTATTAAGCACAACTTTCTGCAAATAGCAGGTTTTGACATTTTGATTTTATGATATCTTTATTAAATAGTGATTTTTTAAAAAACTGAAACAATTAATATTTATTTTTAAGGCATTATATCATTTATTCCATTTTCTCTTGCAGTATTCTTATTTTTCTTCTTATTATTACTTTGTGGCAAGAGAGAGTAAGACAAAATATTTTATTTTCCTATATTTTTGTTGCCTTGAAGTGGTTCATATTTAAAGTTCATTCTTCACCTTGGACAATCTGACAAGGACAAATGGTTCATATATCAGGAAACACCCTGAACTGAGAAGTGAGGCTCTCACACTTTGTGTACACAGTGTCCTACAGAGGTGACTATAATGACTGTAATACATCATCTGGAAATGGGGCTGCAGAAACGGTGAATCCATGTCCCAGGAACAAAGTTTATTTATTTCTGCTGTTTTGATAGGAGCTGCTAGAAGCATTTTTCTAATGGTCCTAATGAGTCTCTGAAGACCTTGTTTCTTGTCTTATTTCTTACAGTACCTAAAAATAGAAGTTAGTATTTGTGCAGCAATAGAGCTAGAAAAATAGCTTCGGGAGCATTCAACAAATATCTTTCTTTGGTTTTTGGCTTTTTTTCTTTCTTTCTCTGAATGAACTGCTGGAGAGTTTAAGCTTATATTCTATGGTTATCCTTAATCTCCTCAGGAAACACCAACAGTTGGTATAAAATAGATGTAACATATGCTAAAAGAGTGATTCATACCCTTTGGGTCTTAAAGGTACAGCACTTTCTAACCATGTCTGAAATCATTCAAATATATTTTCATCCTATCCTTTGACTATTTATTTAGTACATTCACTACCATGACCTCTGCGTATCAAGCTCCTCCTTGAGAGAAGAGTTTTGTTTACAACAAGAGTATTAACTTGGCAATACCCCTGGCAAATTTATAATTTTGGAATTGTACAAAGAACTTGAACTGTACAGTTATTTTCAGAATTCTGTGTAGCTGGAAGTTATTCTTTATGATTTATTAAAATTAGAAATGGAAGATCCTGGGGTTTAAATAAGATTGGGCGACACAGGCAGTGACTCTGGGAGGTTTTTTAGGCTGAGCTCTATCAACATGATAACCTGATAGGTGACCAAGAATCTTAGGCCAGTCATTTATCACCACAGGTCTAACAGTAGAACATTCCATGCCAGGAGGGGTCATAAAAATCTGCTCAAATTTTAAAACTTATATAAACTTCACTTGTAACAGAAAGACAACTTAATGAAGATTTTTGAGAGAATAAATAACTAAAATGGTTATATATTTACACTGAATGACTATATATATAAACTGTAGTGGCTAAATGATTTTGTCAAGCCGGTAGGCTGTTTGTAATATGTCCCTTTATACTTCTGAAGGGACACATCACTAGTCATACTCCCTCCTTCCTCTGCTCCCTTACACATCCAATTGTTAATTGTGGGATGACCCAATCAGGTGGACGCCACAGGCCACAGGCCACAGAATTCACCCACGACAGAACAAAGGGGGTAGAAGTTGATTGAACACACTGCCAGGGAGCAGCAGGCAGGAGAGCAAAAGAGAGACTGACTGGGAGGAGGCAGTGGGGGGGGGGGCTGTAGCTAAGGGGGATGGTGGGAGTACGGAACTATGGAATTTTCCTTTTTTGGTACCAGTGCCTGGACGTGAGTAACCCATTGGTCACATCGGACTTATGGATATTCTGAGATGAGTTGCCCTAATGGGCCTGTTTGTATTCAGCCAGGGGGTCACTGTGGCCCCTTCTACCTTATTCAGGTTTCCATTGCTCAAGCTCGTTGTCTAAAAGTGGCCTTTACATCAACCTTTTCCTCTGCTTTTCTTGTCTTTTTCTACTAAACGATCTTCTATGTGATTCACTCTCTATTATAGGGGACATGGAAATTGCTATCCAAACTTAGCCATGATATTGTAAAGACAAATTTTTCAATGTCCACTGGGTTTCTGAATAAATCAAATAAAGCATTTGAGTCCCTACACTATTAAACAAACAACAACAAAAGCGTAGCTTACAAGGGGGACTGCTTTTATTTCTCTCCCTTATCAACAAAAGTGAATGATCATTTTTTTACCTTTTAACTATGTGAAATAAATTCATTCTTGTCTAAATATATACTACAAGTTTATGTCTTGATACTATATTTTAAATAAGATAAATGAGATTTATTTTCAAAGTAACGAAAGCAAAACTGAAATTCCATCGAAACTGATCATGAAAGGGGCACCTGGGTGGCTCAGTCGTTGAGCTCTGACTTTGGCTCAGGTCATGATCTCGTGGTCCATGAGTTCCAGCCCCGCATTGGGCTCTGTGCTGCCAGCTCAGAGTCTGAAGCCTGTTTAGGATTCAGTGTCTCCCTCTGAAGAGGGAGGTCTCCCTGCTCCTCATCTGCTCATGCTCTGTCTCTCTCTGTCTCTCAAAAATGAATAAATGTTAAAAAAGAAAAAAAAAACTAATCATGAAAAACACAGACTTTTCCCCACCAAAGTTTAGAAGTAGGAGCAAGTGTGGGAATTCTTAACTCTGTATCCAATAGCCTATTTTCAAATTTGTTTTAGCAGTCCAGTAAAGATATTTTAATTTGATCCCCAAGTAAAGTCCATAAAATTTATGAAAATACATAAGAAGTAAAAGATTCTTTGTTGAACAAGAAAACACAGCATGGATAGACAACAAACAAAAACTGCTTTCTCTTTGAGTTAATTAAATGACTGAATATAGTCTTAAAGAGTCAGAATGCTATCTCATTGAAATTGAAAATAAAAAGACACAAGAAAAGTGTTTGTCAGCAGAAGATTTAGAAACTAACTTACTCATTTTCCTTTTTGCACATAATTTGAGATAGAAATTAAATACGACTCTTAAAATGTCTTTAAAATTTTATCTATGTAAATATATGGAAACTTTCTAAGTTGAATGCCTGTGAAAAGTCTGATTATAATAAGTTGCCTCTATTGCCTCATTTTGGCAAGTTGGACCCTTCATTTTACTTAACGTGGGTGAGGAACTTACTCTCATGGACTATATTATTTATATTATTTTAAATTAGTTCATATTACAAAAGTAATGGTGATTATTATTTGTATTGCCTATTATGATGTAATGTGTAACTAGCTCATAACTCTTTCATTCAGAATCAATGCCATATAAAATATGTGTAAGAATAACTTGTTACAAAATTGTAAAATATGTTATTTTCCAAACACTAGAAATCTATCAACTCTGCTAATAAATATGCAATAACAGAACAAGATTTTCCTTTTATTGTATATCACTTATGGTAATAATGCTTTCTTTTCATTATCTATCATTTATAAATAGAGACGAAATGTTTCCCCCTCTGCCATAAATCTAAACTACACAGTACATCATTGACTACTTTATTACTTTATAATACAAAATCAGGTATACTCCATTTAAATAACAATGAGAAATAAAATACTTATAAAAAAACATGTTCAAGTATGTCTTAAATGAATAAATACAAATAGCAGGTTTGCACTTTGAGAACAAGTAAACATTGTAATGGAGGATAAAAAATTGAGTCCAAAAACAGGTCTCACTGACAAGATTTGAAGAAGTCATAATTAGAATAGGAGTGATAGATTTAGGAGCATCTGGGTGGCTGAATCAGTTAAGTGTCCAACTTTTGCTCAGGTCATGATCACCCAGTCCATGAGTTCAAACCCCACTTCAGGCTCTGTGCTGTCAGCTTAGAGCCTGAAGCCTGCTTCAGATTCTGTGTCTCCATCTCTCCCTCTGCCCGTCCCCTGATTACATTCTGTCTCTCAATAAGTAAACATTTAAAAAAGAAGAAATGATATATTTAAAGGTTATGGAAAATATTTTAACAAAATTTTACTTTTAATATGCATTTTAAGCTGATGAATAGCATATACTGATATAATCCAAGTAGTCACCTTCTTGAGGGTTATTTATTTTAAAAGTCTTTTCTTGACTCCCTTTGGACAAGAATGATTTATGAAATAGTAAAAAGCTATATTTGCTTCACCATTAACCAAGACCAACCATATCCTTCTCCAAAAATGCAAATAAAACCATCTTTGGAGTCCTTTGTAAGACATTAGCCAGAAAATTTGTCATATAGAATGGAGAAGGTAAAGGAGTTGTTTAGAGTGACCCAAGGGTGTATAAGTAGGAGTAACGGGATGAAATGAAGTAAAAAGGAAATCTAGGCTGATCTTCAGATCGATGTCCTAAGTTTATTAGGCTATATAACCCTCTCCCAAGGGAAATGGTGAAAGCCCCATTATTTCAGTCACTTAAATTAACCAGGCAGAATACTCTAGGACATAATGTAAAAAATAATCCTGTATTGTCAGAATCAGATGGAAGAGATGATCTAACAGGTCTTTTCCATCATTAATTTCCATGGTCTATGAACTAGTGATTGTGGCTGCAATTAGCAGTGTTTAAATGAAAGGGCAATTTCAATACTGCAACTAGCTCCCCTAGAGCTAAAAAGCCTGGACCTAATTCAAAGTGAAAACAAGGGGAGGAGGATTGGAGCCAAACCAAACTACAATAAATATACTCAGAAGTGACAAAAGAAGGAAATTCTAATGCTAGCGCTGCTATAGATGGCTGTTTAGTCTTTTTCTTTTTCTTTTATAAAGGAAACTTTGGTGGCAGTCCCAGTATTATTCTTTTTCACTCATGCATCATCTTGATTCATCAATTTATTTTCAGGTTCGGGGATAATGAGTGTTTGGAGAATGTAAGCCTTGGCTTTCTAGTTAGCCACTTGAAATTTGTCCATATCTTTATTCTCCCCATTTGTATGTTATTTTATCAAGCAATTTCTAAAATATTCAAAATGCACAAATGAATTTCCAGTGATGTCTGTAAAATTAAACTGCCCAGGAGAGTGAAGTAGAGGATCTCTAACTAACCAGCCACCCCTAGTAGTTATCTATTTAGCATTTTTAAAAAGGCATTTAACTTGTCTTTAGCTATTAATTATTTATTCCCCTTTTTATGCAAAACAATGGGAGAACTGAAAAGAAGCAACTCTTTATCATGGTGCTGATTTGGAAAAACAACTTACAAAATAAGAATGAGAGTAATATTTGACTCTTATACTTTCTAGAAGTAAATATTTCAGAATGGTGAGATGAGCATCGAATTGCAAAGGAGATTCCCAGAGAAAAGAGAACCATTTCCATATCAGTAACTACAATCACAGAAGTCTATCAGATGTTTGCAGAAATGCAGAAAAAGAATTTAGCTGGTGGTACTTTTAGTAAAAAGGAAGAGAATGGCCATATATTTAAATGTCTTCAAACAAAATAATTCCTATGTTTTTGAACTCCGCAGTCATTTTTGAAAAATATTTTTAACTTTTATTTATTTTTGAGAGCTGGCAGCACAGAGCCTGACACAGGGCTAGAACCCACGAACTGCGAGATCATGACCTGAGCTGAAGTCAGACGCTTAACCAACTGAACCACCCAGGTGCCCCTCCACAGTCATTTTTAAGCCACAGTCTTTGCCTTCAAAAAGCATACAGTCTAATGGGCAGGAGGAGGTAAAATGGTAAAACATGCACTACATATAACACTGATTGCAATCAAATAATTTAATAAATACAACTATATGTGACACAGAGATGAATTTGCCTGACTGGTTCAAGGACAAAGCCACAGTTTGCTAATCTGTGACAGTGTGTTTGTGCATGTGTGGGTGTGTGTGGGGGGAAGATATGAAAAAGCATTTCTGCAAGTTGAGACAGATTGAATAACGACATAAATAAATTATATAAATGTCTTTGGGGAATAGCAGTTGTATGTTGCCAAAGAAAGAAGTTTAGGAAGGAGTATTAAGAGTAAAGGTACACAATACAATAAGGATTCTGAATATGATGGACTCCATTCATTGGCAATAAAGAACCGTGGAAACATTCTGTGTTTGACTGTTCGTTTGCTTGTGTGGATAGCCAGGGAATACTGTGGTCAAATTAGCATACTACAAAGATTTCTGTAATGAACAGACTGGAAAGGAGAGGTTGCTGAAACCACAGAGACCAGTTAAAATGGTAATGCAACAATTCCTATATTTTTCTTTTCCCAAATTTCTTTCAAAATTAATCTGGCTCCTCATCACCCCGCCCCCCCAATAACTAGAAAATATTGCCAGATCTTGAATAAGTGTGAGTCTTTCTATTAGAATTCAGAGGAGACCAAATTTAATTAAGCTGAAAGAGATAAAAGAAAGTTTATCCATGTGACTAATACAAGACAAACAGAACAATAACCTTGGCAGAATGAGTACATACAACAGCAAGTTGAATTCTGAAAGGCTATTAAATAAAAGTGGAAACCACTCCATAATCTCATGTACTAAGCACAAAAATTGGCCTAAGGAATTTCAGCTGCTGCTGTGAACTTAACAGAGCAAGAATGGTATCTAGTGCTTTTGCTCTACTAATATTAGGTTAGAAAGCTTAGAAGACCACAGGGGGGCGCTTTTACTGAGCACAACATCATTCATTATCAAAAAAGGAGCGCCTCAAAAAAAATACTTCTGAAGGAATAAAAATGTATTTTTCTTTGATCACTTTTAGAAACTTCTTTTAACAGTCATATTTTCTCTGATGGCAGGAACATAAGCTTAGCAACATGAACATTCACCTCATAGAGATCATGGAGCTATGGACACCTTTAATGGAACACTCTAATCATTTATAAAGACACCTCTATCATTGAGTACTACCTACGTATGTATGAACTGATTTTTTGTTGTGTTTGTTTGTTTGGTTGATTTGCTTTTATTTTAACCAGTAGCTCTAAACATTGATGATTTATTTTAAACTTTTGAACTCATTTTTATCACAAACTATCCCAAAGCCTATTACTACAGAATAAACTTTACTATAGGGGAGGCTTAAACCTTATCATTGGAGATAATTTTTTCCCTATCAGATGTTTCTATAGCAATTGCTTCTGCAATTATCATCAAGTAAGCTCCAGGTGTTTAATGCCACAAATCATTTATGTAGCCTCTTTCTGTATATCCAAAAGTGAATATACATTATCTTAAAAGTTTTTCTAGAATGTACTAGCACCTCAGTCACTGTAGATGACCTTATATCCCAGGGTTGTCAGAGAACATAGAAGAGAATAAGCATGAGAACTCTCACAAATTTCTCAACTTCCATGTATAAATTTCTCTTCCCTTACACTATCTTTTTCTCCTTTGTTCCACTTCCATTAGAAGATATGCCCTTCTATGTGCATGTGGAAGGTGTTAAATATCACAAGGTACTTAGGGCTACAAATGAGAAGAAAGAAGGGTGGCCTGTGGGACAAACCCTTTCAAATCATGGGGCAAAGGTGGCACACTCTGTGTCTCACATAACCATGTTCTCCCACCATCTAGCTCTTGACATGTGAGGTTTTTGATATGAGAGACAAGTAAATTTAGTACAAGATTGTGAAATATACTAGAGAAAGATTTTATATATATATATATATATATATATATATATATATATATATATATAACACATACATATGTGTTATATATGGACCTGTTGAGCTTGAACTTGAAGAAAGGTCTTGGTCTTTCTTCCTTGCAATTCTAGGCTCCTTTAAAAGGAAAATGAAATCTTCTGGGGCGCCTGGGTGGCTCAGTCGGTTGAGCGTCCGGCTTCGGCTCAGGTCATGATCTCGTGGTTCGTGGGTTTGGGCCCCGCGTCAGGCTCTGTGCTGATAGCTAGCTCAGAGCCTAGAGCCTGTCTTCGGATTCTGTGTCTCCCTCACTTTCTCTGACCCTCCCCTGCTCACGCCATCTCTCTCTCTCTCAAAAATAAATAAAACATTTAAAAAAAAAAGAAAATGAAATCTTCTAACAGACGCAAATCATAATAACCTTTGTCATTATTAACTTATCTTCCAATGTCTATGTAACCTGATTCCTAAATGATAATGCTAATGTCAGCTTTACTCTGCAAAGCATGAATTGTTTTTGGACGATTTTATAGTTGTGGCGAGTGATCACTAGGTATTAATTAAGTAACTTATGTAAACTCACAGCCATTTCTGCTGAATTCATGGAAATTTTAAGTAAGCATTTTCAAAAATCATTTCTTTTTTGGCAACTATTTTATGTGTTTTGTTCTATGCTTTGTATGTATTTTCTTTACTTCAGTTAACTAGGTATCATTATTCTGTTTTTGCAGATAAGAAAATTAAGGTTGAATCTGACTGGTCCTGGGAGTGAAGGGTGGCCCAAGAAAGCCCTCAGCAGATGCACCTTTGTGCGCCTGGTCTACATTACCATATATAAGAGCTGTGGGCATGGAAGCAGATCTTAGCATCTCAGTGACTGAGTAGTGAGGAAGGAACCAGTTTTCACTCACCTTTGGTCTCCCCCTGTTTCAGAAAACTGGACCTCACACCACAGGCTGAAATGAGGTACAGAGGAAGTAGCAGTTCAGTAACCTCAAATTCATGACATCTGCCAGCAGCATCTACTGTAAAAAAAATATTCAATACAGTCAAATGAAAGACATTGTGAAAGTTATTTTTGTGCAGAAGACTTCCATAGAAGTCTTTGTGGTAAATCAGGAAACAACATTGTGGTACTTTGAGGAGGAGAAACTATGTTGCTTAATGTTGCTGAAGGGGATTAGGTACATTAGCAGTAGCTAATGTTACAGATTGTGTCCCAGTTCAAAGCAATATGCAACAGATCACAACTGTTGTTAAGTCCTAGGTGTTAAGCAACACCAAATTACCAACAGTATTGCCAACGTAATGAAAAGGAGGAAAAGATGAATTCAAAGACTGTTCTTGGAAAGCAACCTAACAATGCCATCCTTACTACAAATGATGGTGATTGTCATATTACTAGATGTAAAGTCATTATGACCTACAATCAGGTATACTAAGCTTCCCTGGGCAACAATGGAGAGTGCTGATAAGCATAATTAAGGTAAAGGAGATAGACCAGTTGGACAGAAAGTGCACTGGGGTGCAAATGACTACTCAGCAGAGGGCCTCTTTCCCAATGGCAGCCTAAAAAGGGCATCAATAAAGAGGATAGGAAAATCGAGAAAATGAAACCCAGGGAAAAGGGTCACCTCAATTTTGGTACTGCCACATCTTCCATTACCTACTTAGACATCCATAAAACAATGTTACAGATGACAAAGAAGAAATGTAGCACAACAATCTTCTGCAAAAAATTCTTAGCCCAGAAAATCTTAAACTTAGCCTCCAAAACCCTAAAGTCTTGCTATTCAAAGTGCAACCCAGGAACCAGCATCATCAACATCTTCTAGGACCTTGTTAGAGATGCAGAACACTCAGGCCTCACCTCAGACCTACTAAATCAGAATCTGCATTTTAACAAGATTCCTAAGTGGTATGTGTAGATGTCAGGCTGAAGAAGCACTGCCTTAATTCACAAGAGGGTAAAGAGACATTAGCATCAAATTCACCAGATGAGCAAAATACATCTGCTCTGAGGCTGTGCAATGGATTACTGATTAAATGCTGCCTTAGCAACTTTAACCTCATCCAGTTTTGTTATTCAACTAGAAGTAATTGACATGAAATTACAGCAATAAGATTTGAACTAAAGGAGATGGAAAGAACTCAGATGTTAGAAAATGTTTAAAATGTATAAATTTGTGAAGGTTGACATTTTTGAAGCTTTTAAGCTGGTTTGATAAATCTTAAAATAATTAAATAAAGAATAAATAAAGTAATAATAGATATGGCAAAAATAAGAAAATTAAAATCACTTGTCATAAACTGAGTGGTAGTTATTATAGGGATCCAATTTTTCCATATAAGAGACAGACTGTACAGATGTAAGATTTATGATACTACATTAAAAATACCCCTGAAATCCTAAATTTGAATCAGAAATATTGTTTTATACTCACAATGCATATCTTTAAAATGTAATCTTTCTTATATATAGCAACCGAATGCAGTGTGTGATTCTAGATTGGATTCTAGACTGGGAAAAAAATTGCTATGCAGGACAAATTAGAATAATTCAGTTGGCAAAGGTCAAATATGGGATATATTTTAAAGAATAGCATTTTATCATTATTTTAAATTTGAAATTTCTAGTGTGGCTATGTATGATATTACCTTTGTTCTTAAGAGGTGTGTGCATAATAGCTTTGTTCTTAAGAGATGTACAGTGAAGTACTTATATAGGGTCATGATTCCTTCACTTTACTCTCTAATGTTTTAGAAAAGCAATATTCATAAACATAATACTATATGGGTGTATATATCCATAAATATCAATCCACATGAATTGATCAATAGCCAGATAAAACAACAGTCACAAAATGTTAACCATTGATGAATCTAGGAAATGCACAGAATATGTTGTCATATATAAAAGCAATGATGTTATCAAAGACTACTGGAGAGAAAAAACAAACAAACAAACAAAGACTGCTCGAGTCATGTAATAAACTCTCTTGAAAAGGCTCCCATAGTCAAAATTTGTCCCCCAAATGGCAAAATTTGAGCATTAACAAGAATAACCATTGCAATGTATTAAAACATTACATGTCTAATTCCATGAGTTTATCAAGATACAAAAATATTTTTTTAAATTTCCATTCATCATTTTTGGAAGATATCTGAACTAACTAGCTATTTAAAACTGGAGAATGAAAGAAAATAATCACACATTTATCTCAACAACTATATCACAGACAACCAAATAATTAATGAGGAGATGTTTCTCTCTATGGCAATAGTGCAGCTAAGAAGCAAAGAAAAAATCATAGAAAAAACATCATTTTTCAAACTCCTAATGAAATCCTTAACTTAGGCAATGGTAATCAAAAGACATTAACATCATAAAAACAAAGACAACTAGCTAATTTATACTCTTTGATGAAGAACACAAACCACCTATGCAGCGTTCTTGCCCAAAACATCTAACCTGAATCGGATTCCAGTTCCTATATTTGATAGGAAGGAAGGAAGGAAGAAGGAAGGAAGGAAGGAAGGAAGGAAGGAAGGCAGGGAGGGAAGAAAGGGAAGGAGGGAAGAGAGAGAAGATGAACAACAGCAAAAAAATGGAACTGAAAACAATTTACATACTTGCTGTGTGCTCACTGCATTCATAACTAGAAGTATCTGCATATCTGTGTAGCAGGACTTCCACTGTATTTACATAATGTCTCTTTTTGATAATATTTTCTTATGTCTGTAACTTTTAAAAGCACCTTTAAAGATTTTCACAGGGTCTTATATACAGCCATAATGAGTTTTTTGAGAACTTCATTTTTAATTTGCAATGTAACTTTGAAAACTATTTTCAAATGTTAACCTACAAGCACATATAGATTTATTTGAGTAAAAACAACAAAATAAAAACAACAAAAATACCGATAACAAAATCAATAGTGGGAGTATAAGAAGGATAATGTTTGAAAATATAGTCATTGAACTGAATGAGGAAACATGAGCTTGGCCTTCAAAAATAATAGGTTTGTTATAAAGAAGAGGTTAGAGAATTGTAAAATTAATATCAAAAAGTAGGTCAAGCCTGTATATCAATATAGATAAAATATAACCCATTTAACATATTTTAAAATACTCTATTAAATTTTTACAGAAAGAAAAGTTACAGATGATAATTTTATACTTTCATGAACTTTCACAAATGTAACCAGCATACAGATTAAAAATAATAATAATAATCAGTACCTAGAAGCCCTTTTCATGGGACTGATGAAAGGAAGAACTGGAAATGGAAAATCGGGGAAAGAGGATGGACTGTGGAAGGGTTGATGCCGGGAGAAGGGGGGTAGCCATGGTACTCCTGGGGGAAAACACCACTGTCCTATCCAACCTGAGGTCTTTGAACAACTTCCTTTCTCTGCGCGTGGAGGGAGGCTCTGGACTAGCTGTCTCCAGCTCATCCAAGGTTCTCTGCAGGGGCAACACCAGCACAGTATGCGGTTGTTGGATCAAGCAGAGCACACCCCTTTGAAGTCTCACCTCATCTGGGTGGGGTGGGGAAAGATGCAGATGGAGCAGAGTGACTGGAGGGCTCGAGTGGATGGGAATGGAGCCAAGGCGCAGCGCAAGGGGCCGCGGCTGGCCGAAGTAGGAACCGCCTGGCCGAAGAAGAACCGCCTGGCCGAAGTAGGTCTACTTAAACGACCAGTGCGTTAAAGCAGAGGATCTCTGAACCACCGTGTTGTGTGATGAACCCGGCGATGCAGGTGAGCTGCCTGGAGTCTGTGAAACAGGAGCTGAAGAAACAGCTGTACTTGGAACACACACATGTCAGGAAACTAACCAGATTAAGGAACTCCAGGCAGGTCAAGCAGTGAGGGCAGACCAGGAGCAGAGGGTGAAGGATTTGGAACAGAAGCTGTGCCTGCAGGAACAGGAGGATTATGAAGAACAGGAAGTCTGCCCAAGATGGAAAGGAGCTGAAGCCTCTGAGCGAGGAGAGCACCTATCTGCTGGGGATGCCTGAGACCAATGTGCTGCCAGAGGAATCGCTGCAGGTGCTGCAGAGGCGGCTACAGCGTCTGGAGAAGAGGAAAACCTGGTTGACCTGAACTGGAGAAGAGGTGGCTGCTGGCAAAGCTGCAGAGCTGGAAGAGACTGGACCAGACCGTAGTTTTGCACATTAGGACCCCACAAGCCCCTTCCAGGTTTGTTGTGGAACTACAGCATGGAGGTGCTTGCCCTGACGGACAGGAAAAGCTCCCTCACCAGCAGCGCCCGGGGACAGGAGGCCAGACAACAACTGGGGAGGACGTCAACCAGATCAGCAGTGGTTGCTGAAGGAGAGGAAGAAGGGAGACCTACTAGACGCTGGTGGGAAGACTTCACAACCTGGTCCCACTGCTGACGAAGGTGAGGAGACCACAAGAAGGTGCCTTGCCTAGAGCCCAGGGTAGATGAATATGAAGCAGTCCTTCTGCCTAGGTTCCTGATCCTGGTTCTGTGCTGCCTTCCTGTAGGGAGTGCCCGTGACTGTCCTGGTTCCCGTCCACCTTCTTGACAGCCCTTGTGGGGTGCTCTGCGTGTGAACACCGGCTTCCTCCCTCCACTTCCTGGCTTCGGTGGGGTGATTGTTTGGGAACCTCACAAGTGCTTGCAACCCAGGGCTGACACAGATGTGTCTAACTGTGATGCTATGACTTCAAATTAGCAACTTGGGAAGTGGTGTTAATTGCCTCTCCCCCCAAATCTCCCTGCCTACACACACATACACAATGAAAGTTAAAAGAATTGCAGCAGCTCTCAGTGGCAGAGGGCAGGAAGCTGAGTGGTGGTGGGAGCCGGTGCCCAGGACTGGACAGGGCTCTGCCATGGGATTGGATTGGAATTGGAGTCACCCCATCTTCCTTTTCAGGTCCCTGGAGTTGCCTGTGCTCAGACAACAACTCCGGATTTCTTTTCCCCCTCAGATGCCCTCTAAGTTAGTTCTTGCTACTTCACCTGTTCCAGAAGGCTTGCACTCCAGAGTGCACCATGCAGGCAGGTCCTTGCTCTCTGTCCTGTCACCCTCCTTGTGTCACAGGCACGCAGCTGAGGCTGCATGGGTTCACACTGGACTATCATCAGCACTTTCCAGCCATTTTTTCCAGACTTCTTTGATTGTGTGCTTCTTTGTAAAAAAAAAAAAAAAAAAAAAAAAACTGCAAGTGGCACCTGGGTGGCTCAGTCTTTTAAGCCACTGTTAAGTCAGACTTTGGCTTACGTCACCATCCCCCAGTTTGTGGGTTTGAGGCCCATGTGGGGCTCTGTGTGGACAGCTCAGAGCCCAGAACCTGCTTTGGATTCTGTGTCTTCCTTGCTCTCTGCCCATTCCCTGCTCGTGCTATCTCTATTTCTCTCAAAAATAAATAAAAATTTAAAAAATTGTTTTTAATTTCAATATGCATGCCGATATCAGGCATCTGGGTGGCTCAGGTTATTACCTCAATTTCATGAATGCGAGCCCCATCTCCAGCTGTGCACTGACAATGTGGAACCTGCTTGAGATTCTCTCTGTCTCCTTCACTCTCTTCCCCTCCCCCAGTTGTACTGTCTCTGTCTCTCTCAAAATAAATAAATAATCTTTTAAAAAAGCATATAAGCATAAATGCTTATGGGCAATAATTAAATATTAAATAAATAAGTATTGACTACATTTATTTTGAAAGTTTTTTAAAAATAAATTACTTATTACATTTTAAAAAGATTTGTTCATTTTTAATTGAGATATAATTGACATATAATATTAGTTTTAGATGTATAATGTAATGATTCAATATTTGTGTATGTTGCCAGATGAACCTCACAATGTCTAGTTCACATCATTTGCTACTCATAGTTATAATTTTTTTCTTCTGATAATGAGAGTTTTTAATGTCTAGCAACTTTCAAATACACAATTCAGTATTATTAACTTTAGTCACCATGCTGTACATCACATCCTGAATGGCTTGTTTATTTTATAATTGGAAATTTGTACCATTTGATAACCTTCACCCATTGTTGAGGATTTTTGCATCTTTATTCATCAGAGATATCTTTTCTTTCCTTGCAGTGCCCTTATCTGGTTTTGGTATCAGGGTAATGCTGGCTTTTAAAATCAGTTTTAGTGGATTCTGGGTGGCTCAGTTGGTTAAGTGTCTGACTTCTTGATTTCCCATCAGGTCATGATCTCAAAGTTCCTGATGAACCCCATCTCCACCCCCGCTGCTTCCATGCTGACAGTGGGAGTCCACTTGGGATTCTCTTTCCCCCTCCCTCTCTGCCCTTCCCTTGAATATGTTTGCTCTCTCGAAATAAATAAATAAACTTTAAAGAATGAAATAAAATTAGTTTGGAAGTATTCTCCCCTCTTCTGTTTTTTTAATAAGAGTTTGAGAAAGATTGGTATTAATGCTTCTTTGAATGTTTAGTAGACATCACTGGTAAAAGCATTTCGTCCTGGACTTTTGTTGGGAAGTTTGATTACTGATTCAATCTCTTTGCCAGTTATCATTCTGTTCAGATTTTCTATTACTTCATGGTTCAGTTTTGGTAAATTATATGTTTCTAGGAATATGTACACTTCTAGGTTGTCAGCATCCCAAAGGTTTAAAAACCACTGGGAGGAAGCACATACCTAAGGGAAAAAATCACATTAAATCACATTCAGAGCAAATGTACACCTTATTCTGGCTTGAAGGGAATGAAACACATAGCAGAATATCTCTGTTTCAGAGTTAGTTCTAAAAAGTAGTCCCACCTTCTTATAGAGGAGTATCAACAAACAAATTTAGTGCCATTTATATGGCATACTGGGAGACTAAAATATAAAGTCTAATAGCATATTCCTAACCATTCTTAATGGGGTTGTGCCACTTAGTCCATCACAGTGAGAACACATTTTCCACAGGGGTCTCCATAAACAAATAATGGTATAATTTACCTGATAGTTCTGTTCACTCACCTTCAAATATGAACTGCTAAAAACCCAAACCAAGTATCAAAATATTTCAGCATGTCAGACTCAGCAATCAACACGATTTTGATGTTTCAACAATTTATCTTACTCTGTGTAGTAAATACATCTGTGCACTCATGAGTTCTAACTCCATGCAGTGAACTTCTGTTGCTACTTGACAGTCAGCTCTGTTTCTCAAACAGCCTTTTCCCTAATATTTCTAAACCTATGCTGATCAAAACACCCAAGCATATTCCTTAGCAAAAGCAGACATCTGTTAATTCAAGTATACTTCACAAATCCCGAATTGTTACAACTCCTTTACAATCCAGCAAGGCAACTGTGATTTAATAAGGAACAAACCACACAAAATTATTTTTTTTGAGGAAAGTACATAAAGTTGGAGGATGAATAAACTGGCAAGATGTTTTCATTTACTCAAGTGATAACCTTGAAATACACTAAACATGTATCCTGCCAAATGGGTCTTAACTGAGGAAATGTCATTGAATCACTGTGGTTATGAATCACCTTTACATGACATGATATAACAAAGATTGTGTGTACCTACAAATCTGCTTAATACAATGAGAAGGAAGATTAAGCTCCTGTATCTATTTGAAAGTTATTTCCTCAGAAGTCTATATATTATAAAATTTTTCATTTCTAAGATGCATTGATAATTTTCACTAAGGAAAAAACCATTCAAAACTCTTATTACAATGGGGGAATTTTAACTCCCTAATTCTATGCTACTTTTTATGAGGCTAAAAATTAACTTCATATATCTTTCAACTCATCTTTTTCA
This sequence comes from Cryptoprocta ferox, assembly GCA_028646485.1. Classification (NCBI taxonomy): domain Eukaryota; kingdom Metazoa; phylum Chordata; class Mammalia; order Carnivora; family Eupleridae; genus Cryptoprocta; species Cryptoprocta ferox. The sequence goes on from CM053567.1 coordinate 141,880,082, forward strand.
ATCTGAAAAAAATCTCTTTCAAAAATCTATACAATATTTTAATATAAATCATTGTCAAATTGGCTTCCATACAACACCCAGTGCTCATCCCAACAAGTGCCCTCCTCAATGCCCATCACCCACTTTCCCCTCCCCCCACTCCCATCAACCCTTAGTTTGTTCTCTGTATCTAAGAGTCTCTTATGGTTTGCCTCCTTCCCTCTCTGTTTGTAACTTTTTTCCCCCTTCCCCTCTTCCATGGTCTTATGTTAAGTTTTCAAGATTCACTTATGAGTGAAAACATATGGTATCTGTCTTTCTCTGATTGACTTATTTCACTTAGAATAATACCCTCCAGTTCCATCCATGTTGCAGCAAATGGCCAGATTTCATTCTTTCTCATTGCCAGGTAGTATTCCATTGTATATATAAACCAAATCTCCTTTATCCATTCACCAGTTGATGGACATTTAGGCTCTTTCCAAACTTTGGCTATTGTTGAAAGTACTGCTATAAACATTGGGGTACATGTGCCCCTATGCGTCAGCACTCCTATACCCCTTGGGTAAATTCCTAGCTGTGCTATTGCTGAATCATGGGGTAGTTCTATTTTTAATTTTTTGAGGAACTTCCACACTGTTTACCAGAGCGGCTGCACCAGTTTGCACTCCCACCAAAGTACAAGAGGGTTACCATTTCTCCACATCCTCACCAGCATCTACCCTCTCCTGATTTGTTCATTTTATCCACTCTGACTGGCATGAGGTGGTATCTCAGTGTGGCTTTGATTTGTATTTCCCTGATGATGAGTGACATTGAGCTTTAATGTTTATTTATTTTAGAGAGAGAGAGAGAGAGAGAGAGAGACAGGCAGAGAGAGAGAGAGACAGGCAGAGAGATAGGGAGACACAGTATCCAAAGCAGGCTCCAGGCTCTGAGCTGTCAGCACAGAGCACTATGAGGGGTTTGAAATCATGAACTATGAGATTGTGACCTGAGCTGAAGTCAGACACTTAACTGACTGAACTACCCAGGCGCCTCAAAAATCTATACAACATGTGTTAAGCCTGCATGATAGTTTGCTATCTCTGGAAATTACATAATATTGTTCCTTGATACTATGTTACATCATAAGTAATGTTATAAGAGTGCTCTCAAGAAAATAATACTAGATTTTACCAGTTTGATTCTCTTTATTAACAAATCACTAAACAAATATTTATATTATTCTTTTAGATAAATCCATGGTTATTTTCTTTTAAAAATGCCACACGGAACAATACGTATCTTGATACTTTAAAACCTACGGTAACTTCTAAAAGACCTGCAATATGTTTTTAGTGTATTTTCCAAAGTTATCAGTTTATAACATATTGGGAAAGGTGGTACTTCATGACAGATCACTCTAGAAGCACATCTCCATTCTATAGCAGCCTAGACTAGAAGCGTGTTTGAATGGGTTCTGTCTTGTTCTCATCTTTGAGTAAGCTTTCCTTTTGTATACTAGTATACAAAAAGATGTCCCAATCCTCTCAAAACTTCCATTCTGTTGGCTTTGAGGCTTAATTAAATTATAAATACTCTGAACAAAATCTCCCAGACACAATGAGGCATTCATTACTACAAGCTCAACAATCAGTGGGCAGTAGGCAGGGTGTTGGCCAGAGATAGTAACACAGCATGCACAGCGCCCCTAAGCTTGTTTACAGACAGATTCCTTGTACTTTGACCTATCCATTCACATCTGGTCTCCCACCATCTTTCTCACCAAAGTGAAAGGGCTCCATTTATTTTTTCCTTTCCAGTTTCATAGAAGCTGAATTTTCAAGGTACCAATATCCCTTCCCCTTCTTTTCTATTACTTCCTCAAATACATATTTATCTAATTTCTGCTTCTGAGGAACTCTTTCATGCATGTGAAATCTTTTTGACTAGTGCAGTACCCATAGCTGTTTTGTCTACCTTTGTAATAGATGGCTGAAATATAACAGTGCAGGGTTAAAAAAGAAATATATGAAGTACAATTTGGGAAAAAAGTGAAGCCAAGGTGAAGAGAAAAACACAGAAATTAATGTTAGGGATATTTTCCCAATTCTTTTTTTTTATTTTTTTATGTTTAAGTTTTGAGAAACAGAGAGAGACAGTGCAAGCAGGGGAGGGTCAGAGAGAGGAAGACACAGAATTTGAAGACAGGCTCCAGGCTCTGAGCTGTCAGCACAGAGCCCAACACGGGGCTCGAACCCACGGACTGTGAGATCATGACCTGAGCTGAAGTCGGACACTTAACCAACTGAGCCACCCAGGCGCCCCTTCCCATTCTTAAATATATTTTAAATATATATATATTCTTAAATTTATTGTTGCAAAAACTATCTGTACTTATTTTATATGTTTGAACTGAAGTTAAGTTACCTTATCAAAGGCAGAACATAGGCAATAAGTGGTAAAGCCAGTAACCAAATCCAGTTATGTCCAAATCCAAATTTCTTTACACTAGACTCAATGTGTTTTGATCAGTCCATTTCATTCACACCACAATAATGGAATATATAAGTAATTAATATTTTCATACTTTTTATTTATTTTCTTCTATTTGGCAGCCAAAGAATGACTGAAAGTTGTAGATGAAGTGTTCAGAACAATTTTATGCCATTGAAAGTAATCTTCATTAGTTAGAAGACTTATATGGCCTACTCAGACAAAACAAATAATGTAGGACTTCAGGTCTGAAAATAAAATTAGTCTGCAAATGACAATCACATAAACAGAATGAATTCCAAATATTTGCAAAATAAGATAGAGTTTAGGATATGAGACATTACAAATATTTGCTTTTCTAGTACATTAGAATAAAGTGAATATAAAAACAATATAAATCAGAATAGCATCTTGAGATGCCTTTTCCTCTTATTTTCCAACTTTTACTCATTTTTCCTTTGCAGAAACACCTGCTATTGGATGGAAAGAATAAAATTTCATTCCACGTACTTTACCTTGGCCAAGTGCAAATGACTTAGAATGGTGTTTATCTTATTAATCTAAATAGCATTAGGGAGGGGAGAGAAATGAACAGAAGAGAAGTACAATTCTGATTTCTGAGTCTGCAAATGGAAATACTTATCAAAGAATATGGTCTAACTGTGTGATCCTCTGAATAGAAATAAGGGAACAATGTGCATGATTTGTTAACTAGGTTTATCCTATGAAGTGTAATAATGTAATTGTCTGCTACATCAAACAAATAGAAGTATGCTGATTTATTCACTTACTAAGTTACATCTGTGAAATATCCTAATTCTCTTTTATCTATTTTTTGTATTTTATTTTATTTTGATATTTGCTCATATTCAAAGGAAGAAAAATGAAAAAGGAACATAAGCTATTTTCTACAAATGATTATAAAATTCTATTTTTGGACTTGAAAAATTTTTATATAAAACAAATTTCAACAAGGAACTATTAAAGTGTTTCTAAGTGTGTGTCCATTCTCAACCACTGGACAAATAAACACCGTTTATTGCAACATATTTTAGGGTCAAGTACACTTAAAAAATCAAGCAATGCTATTTAATCTGTGTTCTACTTTTATGTTGCCATCTATTTCAGGGGGCATGTTATAATGATCACTGTGTAGTTCCTGACTACAGTGAGTTCTGTGCAGGCAGAAGCATACCATGTGGTTCACTGCTATATAAAGGGAATAGAAGACCTCTGCTCACCAACAAGAGCTGTTCCTAACACACAATTATGAATAAATTAATTAGCATTTAACTTCTTTTTTATGTGTAAAATGAATACCTATGCTTAACCAAGTCACACACATTTATTTACTAATTATTATTATTTTAAAAATAAATTTACTGCATTGAGTGAGCAGAAGATTCATCATAAAATTCAAACATCTCTGTTAAAGAAAATAAAACCACTAGTTAAATCAATGATGATAAACGGCAGCAAACTAAATGTCAACCTACAAAGCAAGCTCTGACCTAAATTAAGAAATTTGTATCTCTTATTTTGTTTTCCAAGTTTTGTTCACTGAAATATTTGCTATATACACTTCACTTACTTTTGGTTCTTCTCTAAGTACGAAAGATTCTTTTTTACAGTTCTCCATCCACTGGTCATCACTTTGCTAAGATATTTTACAATCTGACATAGTTAAGACTTCATTGATTTGTAAAACACAGCCTTAGTTCTTTCATCTTGCCTCGCTGCTCTGTTTCTCTTAACTGTCAATCAGAGAGCAAACTTAACTCTTCCCAGATTATAATTCAAAGCCATTTTGTTGGATTTCAAGTCAACTACATACCTGATCTCAAAATTAATACCTTACAGTGTATCATCTGATTCTATGTCTCCCTCTTCTGTATGAAATTCATTCTGAGTCTCTATTTATTACATGTCATCATATTTCTTAAAAGTGTCAAACAATATTTTACTATTAGTCAATTAAATTAATACTTAAAAAAACTAAAACAAAACAAAACCAACGTAGACAGAATTATATTCAAAACAATCCTACAGGAATTTCCTTAGGTGAATATTATATGCAGAAGATTCTTAGAAAGGGAGTAGAGAAGAGTAGGGGTATCACAGTAAGGGCAATAAAATCATGATAAAGGAAGTAGACTTGTATAATGTGACAAACTTCAAAACTTTCCCAGCTGATCTATGGCTGGCTCTGGATATGCAATTATACTGTGTGTATGTGCATGTGGTGTGCGTGTGGGGTGGAGAGGATAGGGAGAAAAATGAACAAAGATGTATATCTTTTCACCTGTCAGAAAAAAACTTAACAATTAGCCAAAAAAAGGAGACTATGACAGGTGAGTTGCATTTTAGTCTTATGTCTCATAATTAAAATTGACAAACAAAAATACATACCTTCTCTTTACTACGTTAAGATTTAATTCTATGAGGCCAAGAATGGCAAAGATAAACACCTATGCTCATGTGTAGTTTATAATCATTTTATTTTATTTTAAAAGTTTATTCATTTTTGAAAGAGGGGGGTGGTATGAGCAGGGTAGGGGCAAAGAGAGAGGGAGAGAGAGAATCCTAAGCAGGCTCCATGCCCAGCACAGAGCCAGACATGGGGCTCAATCTCATGACAGTGAGATCGTGATCTGGGCCAACATCAAGAGTCAGACGCTTAATGGACTGAGCCACCCAGGTGCCAATATAATAATTTTATTAAAGCAGATTTGAAAACAAACATATAAACAATATTTTTAAAAGTAATTTGATAGGGAAATCTCTGATGTATAAGAATTCCAAATAACTTGTGTAGATACCCCACTCTGAAGGAGGCAGAACATAACTTCCCACACTGTAAGAGACTACTTGTGTATTGAGACTTCCTTCCAAATATTATAGTATGGAAAGAGGTGGTAGGATTAACATTACAGTGGAGGAATCTGACAAACATTATTTCAACCAGGTGATCACAGTCAAATTCAATGATGATAAGCCACCTTGATATGTATTTTTTATGTGATGTAATGAGAATGGCATTTTTAATGGGGTCTTCCTCTTCAAAATCTATAAATAGTTTAACTATGAGAAAATCATCAGGTAAGTCCCAAAGAAGGAATATTATACAAACTAATTGACCAGTACATCTCAACTGTCAAGGTCATCAAAACAGAAAAAGTTTGAGAAACTATTACAGTCAAGAGTCTTAGCTTTAAGACATGATGTCTAAATGCTGTGTGGTATCTTGGATGGGATCATGGTACAGAAAACTGATATTAGGCAAAGACTTAAAAAATCTAACTAAATCATCAACTTTAGAGGTGCTTGGGTGGCTCAGTCAATTAAGCGTCCGACTTCAGCTCTGTCCATGCTCTCACGATTCATGAGAGATGGAGCCTGTTTCAGATTCTGTGTCTCCCTCTCTCTCTGTCTGCCTCTGTCCTACTCATACTATCTCTGTCTCTCAAAAATAAAATAAAACCTTAAAAAAATCAAAAATAAATCATCAACTTCAGCTAATAATAATGAATCAGTATTGGTCCTTGAATTATAATAATATATCATACAAATATAAGATGTTTATAATAGGGAAAACGGCCGTGGGTAAAATTTATATGTATCTAAAGCTATTCTAAATTAGTTGAAATTGCAGTTGAAAAGTAATTGTATAGCCAACTGATAAGTTACATACACATATTCATTAATCTTATTCAATAAAACCTATAAAAACATATTTCTTGGAATTATATTCGTGAAAACATTTTGAATGACTATTCCTTGTCGAGATCATTTAACTACTTATCAAATTTGAAACCTATATTTATGCCACATTTTTCTTGTGGTCTTTAGTGAGACCGTATATAGGAGATTACCAAAATATAAGTTTGTTCCCACTCTGTCTGTCTCCAGTTTGGTGGGGGGGAGGAGGGGTGGACAAATTTACACCAACTAAATGTAATACAGTGAATATTAATTGACATCTATGACAAATCAGGTACTGTGCTAAGCTTTATGAACACCCTAATGAAAATAATGTAATCCTGCTTCAAGGTGCTTATAGAAAAAAATGACAAGAAACAATTACACCAGACAGTGTGATGCTTCTATGAATGTGACAAGTAAAGGGTCATTTTGGGAAAAAGACACACTGGGCCAACTAAGCCATTCTAGTAATAAATGTTTTCTCTAATGTTTGGAAGGCCTACAACATGTAAAGGCAAGGGGAGACTAGCGTAAAAATTAAAAAGTAGTGTTGTAAGCAGGTTTTAGTTATCCTACTTGCATTTTAATCATGTGACCCAATTCTTCAGATTTAATATGATATGGGTAAAATATAACACCACTAACTAAGGTGTGGTGGAAGAATGATTTTTATAGATACAGAGTACCAGTCATCCTGTAAGCTCACAACAGCTCTGCAAGGTATTATTAGCCTATATTAGAGATAAGGAGATTGAATTTCAGCAGGATTAAATTAACTTCACAGACCTAGCAAATGGCTGGGCTGTGGTTTGAAAGAAGATATATCTGATTTCAAAGACTATGTTCTTAGCAGTATACCACGCTGCCTCCTTTGTCAAACTTACTTCCACTGCATTAACTTTTTAAATCCATTCGACAAATACTTATTGATTGCTTTCTGTGTGCCAGGCACTCTGCTAGAACTTGGGATACATAAATTAACTAAAGAGACAAATATTCTTCTTCTCATGGTTCTTATATGCTAATGATAAGCAAAGCCAGCAAACATAATAATACATAAAATAAGTACATTATTATAAGGGGATGATTGTTAGAAAACAATCTAACAGATTTAGGTCAGGGGGAATCTGGATGCTGGGATATGGGTAGGGGTTGTAATTATATATAAAAATGTCAGGATAGACATCATTGACAAAGTGACATTTGAACAACAACTTGAAGAGAATTAATGATTAGTCATAAGGATATTTGGGAGAAAGATGTTCCTGTCAAAGATAACAATAAGTCTCTATGCCATGTATCAAAGTTTCAGCAGAGAATACTTAGTTCACTCAAAATGCGTAGTTGGTAAAAAATTTAATAAAGGGGCTATTTATAAATATGTGAGCAGCACACAAGAAAGAGCGTAGGATCCCAGGGCTAGTGATAGAATGACGGACTGAGAGAGCAGTTAAGGGAAGACAAAGCAAACCAAGGAGAAAGACTATGGAGCTCTGAATGGCTTTGGTTGAGGAACCCAGCCCCACCTGCAGTGAATACACAAGGAAGGGAGCCAGGGTAAAACCATGTGGACCTTCCCCCTCTCTCCTCCTGATGTTGTCCTGCTGATCCCCATTGGATGAACCCAGCAGATGCCAGAGGGTGGGGAAACCACTGAGAGGGCACAGAGAAAGGTATAGAAACATAGAGGATCTATACAGGCAAGCCCAAACCCTAAGGTAAAAATCACACCTGGTCTTTTTCAGAAAACATCTGTTGCCCAGTGTGACTGGAGCAAATTGAGTGAGAGGAAGAATGGGAGGAGAGTGAGACATGTAGCAGAAGGTGCACAAGTCATATCAAATAAAGAGTGAATTTAAAATATCAGTTTGAAATTACACATGTACATGTTATTGACTTACAATATGAAATTTTCAAGCATCCTTACTAATTTTATACTTTGTGTAAAAAGCTTCCTTCTCATTTGAAGAACATCCTGAATTTGGAAGCTCTTTGAGTAAAAAGAAATCCAGAAATTCTCTAAAAATTACACAATATTAAAAATCAACATCGCACTGGGTTTTAGACTCCATCCCTGTCACAGGCTGATTTACATTGAAATCTGAAGTTTTTACTTTTATATTGTATGATTTGCAACCATCAATGCCAACTTCCTAAGCAGCAATTTTATCATCTAAAAATTGAAAATAATAATAGGTCATTGCTTACAACATTGCTGTGAGGACTGAATGAATCAATGTACACATAAAAGTCACTGTAATCCCTAGTACATGCTGGTGTTAAACTTTATGTGTAAAGACATTATTAGTTTGTAGGCTAAACTAATTTTCTTAATCTTCCTTCAGAGGTCTACCTTGTATCTTTCAGAAATCTAGTAATAATTCAAGGAAAGGAAATCCCCACCCGTGCTGGTATAAGGTAAGATTCAAAATAGAGCTGGTAGCCACTTTTATCTATCAGATATTTTCCTAAATATTTGACAATGCTCTTGAAGTGCAAGAATAGCTAGAATGAAACAAAAAGCATTGTGAGTAAACTAGTTTCACCAAGCAACAAGGTAATTAAAACAATTTAAATGTAAGCAGGTTTACATGGGCATGTGCCCTTAGCAACTTCTGAGGTTTAACCCCAAATCCTGGCCTATAATTTAGGATTTCCTCTTTCAAGTATAAAGTTACTAAGGACATAGAATGAGGTGTTGGAAACACCATATAAATGGGGCTCTTCATTGACAGTGGATTGTCTCTCTGTTTTATTGTTTTGTCAATTAAGAACCTAAGAGCCTTTGAAGTATTCCCTTATGATAACTCATTTTGACATAGAGCTGCCAGGCATCATCCATCCCAATAAGAAATGACAGTCTTAAGATTAAACTATCATTTCCCAATGAAGATTGTAAAGGTGCACTTACTTATAATTAGTATGCATGCTTTGACGGACCAGACATTTGCAGCACTCTTTCAAATAAAAAGACTAATTAACTATAAATTAATATTTATAAGGCAATCTAGTGCCTGAATTTGACTGTATGTATAGAAAGATGATTCCAAAAAGAAAAAAAAAAACAATAAACTAGGGCTATCTATCTTTCAGGGGTAAAAAAAAAAGGAGATAATTTAAAGTAAGATCTGAGCTATTATTTCTTTTCTGTTTTGAAGTTTTGTTTTAGGCTATAAAAATCTTTATTTAGGAACTTCTCTTTTGACCAACATGGGCTTTTTTATGTAGACAGATGGTTGCATTGACTATTATGTCTTAGTTAAAAAAAAAAAACTTGTTTTGAGCAGAGAGCTGAATATATTCCACTTGTAAAGAGAAGCTGCATTTGAATTACCTTTAACTTTAAGAGATAGATGTTGATGTTGATGATGATAAATAAATAGAAGATAGATAGATAGATAGATAGATAGATAAAGAGACATCATTTGGAAGGGTCCTCCAAAACCAAGTAGCACCTTAAATATCATATTCTAAAACTTAAGGCAATGCAGAAAACTCTGTCAATGTTGAACTAAAGAATATCTTTACATGCTCTCCCTGTTTTTTTATTTTATACAGGTATACAGAATGAAAAATTATAATCTAATAACATGTTTTCAGTCTCAATGTGTCCTACCTTAATCACCCTATATTCATAGCAATTGACTCCCTTCTACAAGCCTTATTCCACATACTGCTTGTTTTTCCCCCAAAAACTCTGTTAAAGATCTAATCTAATATATATTTTTCTATTGTTATTGTTATTTATTGACTATCTCTAAACTCAAAGTACCCCCAAACAGGTTAATTTTTGGCTGGCATTTCCCTAGCATATGATAAGTGCACAACATATATTCGTAAATAAATTAATGAAAACGTTTGAAGAAATTCTTAAGGTTTTCTAACATTTTTTTGTTCTAAACCATGTTACGTCCAGCAGAAAAGAGGTAAGAAAGACAAAAGGATATTAGATACTACCTCTGCTTTTCATGTCTTCTAGCTTTTATAGTACACACCACTTCTGTCACATCATAGGAAAAAGACATGGTGAAAAAGTAAAGCTGCAATGATTCTTAATTTTCTCTTGGCAAATACTTCTAAATTAAAAAAAATTAAATATCAAGTTATAACCTGATTTCAGGAAAGGGCTATTACTCTCATTAAGCAATAAGAAAACGATGTGACATCTTTTACATTCTATTAGTCCTGGTCATTGTTTTGTATGAGTAGCATATGCAGAGATAGAATTTATGCATTAAAAAAAGAAGAAGGAGTTCATTTGGAATCAGTAAAGGGCATGATTCAGAAGACAACATCAAAATGAAGCAAATAGCATACAAGGCAAAAATATGTTCATGGTAATACTTCTTGCCAATGGTTACATATGAGGGAGATGCAGGGACCATGTGTCACAATGAAAGAAGGTGGATTACATTAAACATGATGATTCATGATACACAAGTTCTGGAGAACTGGGAAAAGGTAGGTTCTGCAATCTTTTTTTTTAATTTTTCTTTAATGTTTATTTATTTTTGAGACAGAGAGAAACACAGCATGAGTGGGGGAGGAACAGAGAGAGAGGGAGATACAGAATCCTAAGCAGGCTCCAGGCTCTGAGCTGTCAGCACAGAGCCCAATGCGGCCGAACCCACTAACAGCAACATCATGACTTGCGCCAAAGTCAGATGCATAACTGACTGACCCACCCAGGCAGCCCAGGTTCTGCAATCTTATTACAGATTTAAGTCAATAATTTCCCATCTGTGTTCAGCAAAGCCCATGGGGATACCTTGAGAAAGCAAATTAGAAGCACAATGGTTTGATCTCTGTCTATATTTGCTTTAACCCATTGGAGTAGTTCCACTGTATTGGTTTATAAGCTGGCATGCCATGATATTCACATTTTGAAAATTAGGTAAGATTAGTAAATTCTTATTAATAAGATTAATAAGTTCTTGGGGTTTAATTTACAGCACGATGACTACAGGGGAGAAAATTGAAGATCCATATCTCCAATACAAGCCAACATACATAAGCCAACATTGAGTAAAAACCACTAAAGAAATCTGCATGCCCTCTGTAATTCTTCCAGACCATAACTATTTTTTTGTATTTTCTCAACTTTTTCCTTGTCCAGACCTACAACCATTGACCTCCCTTTGATTCCAACTTCTGTGCTTCATTGCACAATATTTGTAAACCATCCCAATAAATTGAAAATTAAAAATATCAGTAGTAATACAGCACAACATAGTTAACTAAGAATGCATTTTTTTCTTTTTCAAGTTTTTATTTAAATTCTAGTTGGTTAACATATATGGTAAAATTGGGCTCAGGTATAGAAATTAGTGATTCACTACTTACATATGCTCCAGTGTTCATCACAAGTCCCCTCCTTAATACCCATCATTCATTTATCCCATCTCCAACCCACCTCCCTCCATCAACCCTGACTGTTCTACTAAGAATGCATTTTAAGACCTTCAAACATATCATTTTCTAGAAAAACCTTCATTTCCATCACTACCACTAACAAGAAGCTTTCTTTTGAAAGCATATTTTACATAATGTTAATACATGCAAGATGAAGGCAGAGATACCATGAGGATGGTTTCCACTAGGCAGTGAAGTCTTGAAAGCAGAGAAGACACCAAATTTTGCTCATTTTTCTTTATTTATTAATTTATTTATTAATTTACTTAATTAATTATTTATTTTATTTTTTGAGAGAAAGAGTATGCACGTGTGCATGCACATGCGCGTGCACGTGTGCAAGCAGAGGAGGGGCTCAGTCTCACAACTGTGAGATCATGACCTGAGTCAAAACAAGAGTTGAAACTTAACCAACTGAGCCACCCAGGTTCCCCTCAGCATTTTACTTCTTGCATATCACATGCTGCTTGCACATAGTACATAGAGTACATAAATCATCCTGGATGATTTATTTGGTTCTGTTTGTTAGTTAAGTGACTGGTTCAAGTAGTCACCTCTGCAGTATTACAAATATAAAATCATACCATGGTCCTTCAGGACTGCTCATAGATAGTCTAATTCATACACAGCAAATCTGCAAAAGGCATAGACCTACTTTAATATACATATGTAACATATTCATATATGTTAATATGTCACTTTTAATTTTCAGCCTGATCTAGAAACATGCCCTTGTCCTAATATGGACTGAAGTCAGCTGTCAGGATAACAGATAAAAGAAACAAACAGCAGCAAACACTCCCAGATTTATGTTTTCTTTCCAAATTCACCTATTGAGAACAGGAATTTAATCACTAAATATGAACATAAGCTCAAGTAACTGTCTTCAACAGCATATTCAATCCTTTTAAGGACATACCTTGGGGGGAAACCAACCCATCTTTAATTAATTTAGTTAAAAACAATTTTGTCAATTAACCTGACAAAATAGAGCTACCTATGGGCTGCCTGCTTGTGCGCTCAAGAGTTCTGCCTGGTTCCTGCCTTTTGAAAAGCCAGCTGCTAATTATTTGCCGCATTTGCAGGCATCGCTTTTGTTAAGGGTAGTGTATTTGTTGAAGCTTTACCATGTTTTCAGCTGACTTTCAGCATTTCAGCATTTCCTGTCAAGCTGTATGTGTTGTACGTTGTAACCTCGGCGTGCCTTCATTTTCACAAGCGCATGATAAGTGTTAGACTTGGTATACCATATCAGTAATGTTTTCTACAGCTAATTAGAAGAACTAATAAATATCAATCCTGTCATGCAAGAAAGAAATTGTTTCTCTGCCTGCATAAACACAGACGGGCACACAGTTCTTGCTGCATCAGACACATCATTTGATATTACTGTGTTTTTGTAAAAACTTCACTGTACGTTTACTATATTCTATTCTGTATAGATAATGAATTATCTGAAACCCAAATGATTAACCACTGACAAAAGCAACAGGATCCAGTTTTTGTACAAATACTGACTTGGCAGAATAAAGAAGAACAATAGAAAGGAATCAAATGCCTTTGGTATCAAAGGCACAAAGTTAGTCATCATATTTTTGGATTAGCAACTACAGAAATATTTATTCAGTGGCCGTAGGCAAGAGAGGGCAAAGACCAATAAGAATCACTTAGCTGATAAAAACCAAATTATATAAGATTCAAAATAAAACAAATTTCTTTAAAAGACACTATATTTGTCAGGTGATTTTCACTGAATGCTGAAACGCAATGAGATGAGGAAAGTGATATTGCAAGTCAGGGTACATATATAGAATATCAACAAATAATTATATGTAGATACAGAAACATATAATTTTAATATTTCTAATATATATAGATATGTCTAATTATCCTCAAATAATTCTCAAAAGTCCTTGAAATAAAAGGAATACAATGTGAATTCAACTCACAATAACCCTCAAAAGATTTTTAACATTAAATTGCAAAGTGGGAGAAAAATGGGGAGTTGAGAATGACAAAGAAAGAATAAGGAACCCAGGCAAAATTCCGTGACACCTTTCTAAAATATGACATGACTTATTAATTGATTAGCATGCCCTGGATTTTATATTTTTATTATATATTTATATAAAGTATGTGTAAAAAATAAAAGTATATTACACATACTTTATATAAATATATGTATCATTAATTAATACACATATACACATGCATATATTATTTTACATGTTAGACCATAATTCTCTTTAATACTGGTGATTAAATCGTGGTAATGAAGAAAAAACCACCATTCTGATTCAAGTACGAATAGTACTTGAGAGTGTTTTAGAAGAGTCATTTTAGGATAAAAGATAAAGAAATTGAGACATGACGAACAGGGGATATGGCAGAAACAGAGGGAATGAGGAGGAGAAGGAAGGAGGCAAGCAAAAGACAGACTTTGACAGCTGTTACACCAGATGCTTTAAACAAAAGTAATTGAGATTGGCAGAATTGGAAACAGCTTTTCAATAAAATTATGCAAAATGGGGAAATTGGACCAAAAGCTTTTTTGTTGGCAAAAATAAATTTCTTCAATTACTTTTAAGACTAAAGCCTAATATGCTTGAGATTCCAAAGCCAGATAACACATGAGAACTAAAAATAGAATATGGAAAACATGACTCCAAAACGTGATTATATGAATAAAAGAACTATGGGTTCATCACTTTTTTCAATTATTGTTGATTCTTAGGTATGATTTATAAACTGATCAGTGTATAGCAAAACCACAGAGAATAATAGGGAAATAAAAGAAAACAATAAATGATGAAAATTACTGAGCCTAATGTAAAAGAACATTGAATGCATACTTAAAGATCTTGCCAACCACCAATGATGGAATCGTGACATCCATATTAAATATGTTTATAGTTGGTACTCTCCATCGAAAAATCAAAGAATTCTATGACTATGAATAATAAATCTAAAACCCCATTTATACCAAAATCAAGAAAGTTACAAGTAGTGAATTGTTATAGAAAACCCACAAAAAGTATATTTTACAAAGATATTTGCTGCCTACTTTTATTGTAATTGTTTCATTTGAAATGAAAGTATTTAAGGCAAGTCATTGCTTTTATTTATGCAAGTGTTCTTTTTATGTTTTCATTTACTTATTTTAAAAAAAGTTTTCATATCTTAATGGGTTTTTTTTGACACTTTTGTTCTTCTTTTCCCAACTAGGCAAAATCTAAAAATCTTTAAAGATTGAAGCTAATCCTTCTCTTGTGATCAGTGCTCCAAGGAAATTTCACTGAGTACTCTAAACTATATCTTAGCAAGTGTGTTCAATCTGGTTCAAAACGGGTATGTTTCAATCTCATCTTCATATAAATCTGTTTTTGAAGGCAGAAAATATAAAATCTGATAAATCAATTTATTTTCAGAAAAATGCAGTAGCATATGCTAAAAGTTCATGTCTTATTTCTTCCTATTAACTTAAATGTCAGTTTAAGAAATGACTTTTCTCTCGCTTAGAATTTATCTCTTAACCCAGTAATCTCAACAGGGGGAAATTTTTACTTCCCTGAGAATGTTTGTCAATATCTAGAGACATTTTTGTTTGTAATGACTCGTAAAAGCGTGCTACTGGCCTCTAGTGAGTAGAGGTCAGAGATGCTGGTCAACATTCTACAATGCGCAGAACAAAAAAGATTTGGTCAAACATCAGTCATGCCTAGATTGAGAGTCCCTGCCTCAACCTTACATTTGATGTCTAACTTTAGAAATATTCTGTTACTGCGACACCTGGGGTGGCTCAGTCGGTTAAGCGTCTGACTCTTGATTTTGGCTCAGGTCATGATCTCATGGTTCATGGGATTTGGGCCAGTGTCGGGCTCTGTGCTGAGAGGACAGAGCTTGCTTGGGATTCTCTCTCTCTCCTCTTCTCTCTGCCTCTCCCTCTCTCTCTCTCTCTCTCAAAATAAATAAACAAACTTAAAAAAAAGAAATATTCTGTTATTAAACAGATATTTTAGGTCAGAAGCTTGAGATCCTTCGAAGCAGTTGTGTTATGTACATACATGATGTTCTAAATCAATTAGTGAGGGATGAAAGTTAGACTGAAAAAAAAAGCTGCAATTTCTTTCTCTCTGTGAGAAATGGCTGAATTGTGTGCCTGCAAAATTCGTATGTTAATGTCTTAACTCCTAGTACCTAAGTATGCAACTGTATTTGAGAAAAGGCCTTTACATAGGTAATTAATGTAAAATATGGCATATGGGCAGACCCTAATCTTATAAGTGGAGTCCTGATAATAGATTAGGACACAAACACACACAGAGGGAATACCGTGTTAAGACACTAGAAGGAGTCCGTCTATTTCCACCTATTTAGCCAAGGAGAGAAGGTGTCAGAAGAAATCAACCCTGCCGACACCTTGATCTTAGATCTCTAGACTCCATAACTATAAGGAAAAACATTGTTGTTTCGGTCACCTTGTCTGTGGTACTTAGTTATAATTGCTCTAGCAAACTCAAAATCACTCCCTATAAGCAGATTCCCTTGCCACATCACTTTGAGTGCCCTCTCATGACTTGCTTTGGCTAATGCCATATTAATAAGCATGATAAAAACAGACTTGAATTGTCTGGTTCATGAGGCTGGTCTGTGCTTGCTGCTCTTGAAAGTTCTGTAACCATCTTCACGTGAACAACCCTGGACTAGCTTGCTGATGATGAGAAACATATGGCTCAGAGACACTTAATCCCAACCACCAGCCCCGACTCCCCCAACCAACAGTCATCCAACATCCAGAAATAGAGGCACCTTGATGAGCAGAGGTTGTTCAGCTGAGCACAATTCATATTACTAACCCACAGAGTCTTGACTTTCATAAGCCACAATGATTTGGGTGGTTTGTTATGGTAGCAAAAGCTAATTGTCAGGTAATCAATAAAAATTTACAAGTTAGAGGTCAATTTCCTTAGATTTTAGTTTCCTGGGAGCAGAGTTAGATTCCTTTTTTAGTACTCTAGGAAAAGTGTCCTGGTTGCTATTGCCGTCAGTGGGACCGGACATTTCTCTCAGTCCTCTGTTGTAAATCAGATCATTTTCTTGAGAGTACAGGATTCAGCAAATGTAGGCCAATAGCCAAAAGCCATTAGACTGTGGATATTATCAAGGGGAAAATCGGATGCCTTCAGTACTCAGATAAGTGCTAAACTAAACTCAAAAGACTGATTATAACAAAAGTTTGGAGAGTATATATTTTGATACCATTTATTATATTGCACTGCTTGACTCAGTGTACTATATTGCACCTATAAATCAGTTGCAGCAAATTATTTAATGATGCATTAACTGTAGAATTTCACATACATTACTGTTCTTTAGCCAATGTTGAGTGCTTTTTCAATAGCTTAATCCATCCCTGAAGTACCGGAGCACACATAGTCATCCATCATTGCAAGACACATAGTTTGAACTGCAGTTTTCTTATATTCTTTTATTTTATATAAAAGTAGCCCAATCACTAGGAGGTCAGATACTAAATGAAAACTGTCGTTAAATATACACTTAAAAATCTATGCAAAAGATGTGTCCTTAATCCTTCTTTAAATTCATTTTTATTGACTTGTTCTTTCCTCTTCCTCCACTTTCCCTCCAGTATAACTTACAGGCAAAAATTTAAGCAAAACAAAACTTGAAGATAAATTTTAAAAAGATGACTTGAAAAAATGACATTAAATACTATGATAAGACATATTTAGATAGGGGTAATTTAAATAACTTGAATAAAACCCAATATAAATTTGTTTCTTGGAAATTTTTGCATCATTAATTTTGTTGTTTGCATTAATTTAATAAACCAAATAAATTTCACACACATCCCAGGTAGACAGTAAGTAGAAAATGTATTATTGGAGATTTCATTAAACAGGGAGGACTGAAAATGCTTATTTATCCCTACTCCCTCCTGAAATTTAGCTAAAATGATAGTAATTAAAGATGAAAGTTACTAATCCACAAGGAATCTTCAAAATTAAATCTGGGATTAGAGTTTTAATTTTGAATGACTTGGTATATGGATATTGCTTGCCTTCAAATGCTCACTCCAAACCCTTGCAGTTACCCCGAACTATTCTTTCTCTCAAACCCCATGTAAAATCCATCAGCAAATCTTTTCAGCTCAGATTTTAAATTATATCTGACTTCTCACATGCCCACCATAGTGCAAAGTACTATCATCTTTCATCCAGATTATTACAGTTGCTTTCTAACTGGTTTCCCTTCTCATACTCTTGCTTCTTCCTATAAAAGCAACGATGAGTTTAAAATGAAAGTTGGAGTATGTCAACCATCTTCTCAAGACTCTGCAATGTGAAGAAATTCTCTTGGGCACAGAAGCACTAGTCTTAAGTGGTTGGCAAGGCTTCTTTTGACCTGGCCTGTCTCTGAATTTCTCTCCCTCTTCAGTTCCACTGGCTTCCTCTACTCCAGTTCTTAGATCAAAACTAATCCTTTCTTATATCAAAACTAAATCCTTTCTTAGGTTTCTGGATTTTTCTCTCTGAAATATTTCTCTCTCAGAACAGTTCATTTCTTTTTCTTCTTCAGGTTTCTTCTATTACCCCCAATCAGCAAGGCCTTCTTCTGCTTGCCCAGCATGAAATAGCAACCCCCAACTCCACTCTGACTCCTTAAACCTTAGTCTGCAGTATTTTTTTTCCACAGTGCTTACTATCTGATTTCTATGCCCAATCGTTTCTTTTTTTAACTTTTTAAAAATGTTTTTGTTTATTTTTGAGAGACAGAGAGAGAGAGACAGAGTGTGAGCAGGGGAGGGAAAGAGAGAGAGGGAGACAGAATCCAAAGCAGGCTCCAGGCTCTGAGCTGTCAGCACAGAGCCCTAGGTGGGGCTTGAACTCGTGAACTGTGAGATTATGACCTGAGCCAAAGTAAGATACCCAACTGACTGAGCCACCCAGGTATTCCCCCCCCCCCCCCAAAATTGTTCTTTTTAATTGTCTGTCTTTCCACATGAGAATTTAACTGCCATGAGTACAGGGACTTTTTCTTGTGTATATTGGTCTATATCCAGCATATTGAAGAATGCCTGGTATTGAAGTGTAGGAGTGAATAAAGGTTTGTTGAGTGATAAAATGAATGATTACATTGCAATATATCATATCTGAGAGGTGCTCTACCACCACAATCTTTCATTCTGGAAATCTTCACTTTGGCCCATTTCCTATTCATATCTTCTCTATTTTCTGAATTACTCCCTTCAGGCTTAAAATTTCCACTTGCCCTTATACTTCAGCATCTCAGTCCATCGATAGACGAACTCCACTATTCTATCATTTTTTGTCATCTCTTTGATATATATACAAAGAAAAGACCTCATGGTTAGTCTTCCCAAAGACATTATCATGAATAAATTAGTATTACATTTCCATGTTAACTTCTATCATGTTCCCTTGATGATGTCTTTTTTCTCTGATTCTATTGTCAAACTACTAGTTATTGCTACAACATTCCACAAAGCTATAGTCTTTGGATGCACCATGCATATTTTTTCCATATGTCTATATTCAAAATTATATTAGTTATTTTGGGCCACTAGGATTTTTGGTAAAGAAAGCATATGTTAGTATTTAAATTAAGAAATATATATTGTTTATTTATTTTTATTTATTTGTATATAAATATATATTGTTTATTTATTTATTTTTAGAGAGAGAGAGTGGGAGAGAGAGAGAGAGAAAGCACAAATGGGAGAGGAACAGAGAGAGAGGGAGACACAGAGTTGGAAGCAGACTCCAGGCTCTGATATGTCAGGACAGAGCTTGACATGGGGCTCCAATTCGTGGACCCTGAGATCATGAGCTGCGCTGAAGTCAACGTTTAACTGACTGAGCCACCCAGGTGCCCCCTTATAAATATTTTTAGAAGTTTATTTATTTTGACAGAGGCAGAGATACTATGAGAGGGGGAGTGGTAGAAAGAGAGGGAGAGAGAGAATCCTGAGCAAGCTCTGCACTGTCAGCATAGAGCTGGACATGGAGCTCAACCCCACCAACCATGATATCATGACCTGAGCTGAAACCAAAAGTCGGGTGTTTAATCAACTAAGCCAACCAGGTGCACCCAGAAAGCATATGTTAGTATTTAAAATACTGAACAAGGGGCACCTGAGTGGCTCAGTCAGTTGAGCTTCCAATTTCAGCTCAGGTCATGGTCTCCCCCCAGTCCATGAGTTTGAGCCCAGTGTTGGGTTTTGTGCTGACAGCTTGGAGCTGGGAGCCTGCTTTGGATTCTGCATATCCGTCTCTCTCTCTCTGCACCTTCCCCACTTGCTCTCTCTCTCAAAAATAAATAAATATTAAAATAAAAATTTAAAAAATAAACTAAAATTCTGAACAATATGGGACACTTAAAGTGGCTCAGTTGGTTAACAGCTGCACTCTTGATTTCTGCTTAGGACATGAACTCCACATCAGGCTCTGTGCTGACAGCATGGGGCCTGCTTGGGAGTCTCTCTCTCTCTCTCTCTCTCTCTCTCTCTCTCAAAAATTAATAAATACTTAAAAAAACTGAACAATTCATTATAAAATAAACAAATAAACTATGTATTTGACCTGCTTCTTTAAACATTTTTTTAAATTCATTTTTTTTGGGGGGGAGAGTCAGAGTGTGAGTCGGGGAGGGTGAGAAAGAAGCAGGCTCCAGGCTCTGAGCTGTCAGCATAGAGCCAGATGCAGGGCTCAAACTCATAAACTACAAGATCATGACTTGAGCTCAAGCTGGACGTTTAACCGACTGAGCCTTCCAGGCACTACTGATCTGCTTATTTTTAAAATAGTTTAACAGATCTTTGTCCCTGTCCAGTTATAGAGCAAGATCATTTTTAAGGGGATGGCAATATAGTATAGTGTATTAATATACTATATTCAGGTTATATATTAATTCTCCAAGACATTCTCATTTTACTAATGACATTTAATTTATGGAGAAGTACTCAATGTTGGTACCTAAGTATTACCTAAATCAAAGATGATATCCAAGTTTTATGGTCTTAAGGCAAGTTTAATTAAAAAAAAACAAGAACACAAACAATACAGATCACTGAAAGTAAAGCAGCAGGTATTTTTAGACATTTCTAGGAAGAATCTGAGAGGAGATTAAAACAACAACAACAACAACAATAAAAACAAACTATACTCTGTGGATTTGGAAGCAATCAAATATTTACTGTTGCTTGTCATAAAAACCCCATTGGTTATCTTCTTCTGATACTCACCTATTTTTGCATATGGAATTTCTATATCACAAGTTATAGCTATGAATCCTGCCACTGAAATGCTGGGAAATCCTATTATCACACTACAGAAATAAAAAGTGTTTCTAACTAAGAGAAGTTCTTAAAAGCAAGTGAGACTTGATGATTCTTGTATTCAAACTCATCGTTTCCCATTAGTAAATTCCAGCCTTGTTCTGCTCATTTTCACTTAGCAAATGACGCCGTCATGTTCACTAATGTTTGAACATTAATGGTACAACATTAAAGGTACCCTTTATTATTCCACTAACTAGAAAATGTCATGAACTTTGCTTCCTATTGTAAGTCTTTGTTAACTCTTGCCAAACCTAGGCAATGCCAAATATATGCTTACATTGTCCTCTGATCATTGGTTGATTCAATACCCTTCTGACTCTTGATTGGCTCCCTGGTTCCTTGGTGTTGTCTGATCTTTGAGACCCTTCTATTCCTGGGCACACCAGTTTGTAGCCAGTTCTGTCTCATATCTTCTTGGATGTCTATCATAATACTTTATCTAAGTTTCATCATTAAACGTCTCTTCTGTTCTTCTCTTTTAGTCTTCTTTTGTTCTCAGATGTAACCTCCCACCTCTGAAAGGTATTCCTCTCACCTAACACCATGTTTCCATATTCTTTCTTTACTTCTCTCAAAAATTGTGGGTTTTTTTTTCCTCTTTTCCCTTTTTTCCTGTCTGTGGAGTTATTTCTAGAGAGTGTATTGTAAGTCCTGAAGGGTGAATGGGGTAATTGCTGAAATGTCAGCAATATTCAGGTCTCAAGGCTGTCGAATGGATAGCAATGTGAGATACAGAGACCCATGATCCCCCAGAGGACAGTTAGATACAAAATCCGCTGTAACTTCCTGACACTCCTTGAAGGTGTATCTCTTCACATAGGCACTGGAAGATCCTTTGTGTTCTCTTTTCATACTTTGATACTTTTTAATACTTATATCTGATAAAATATGAAATAATAGCTATGTGCAGTCTCCTGCAGCTGCTGTTTCTCTTGCAGAGTCACCCCTGCACGTCTGCTCAGTATAAGTGTCTGAGAACTTTTTCTTCACCTGCACAGCCACATGTGGCCCCCGAACAGGGACCCGAAGAGTCTGACTGGTTCCTGGTCACATACCTCATCTCTCAAGGCTGAGGAAGGGAAAGGACATCCACTCATCCAGTTAGGAAATAGGGCACTCGATGCCTGCAATGAGATGAGAAAAGTATCCCTTATCGTTTCTGTTCCTATCAGGCATGCAGAAACCTTGTCTTCTTGTTTCTTTTACTTTCACTTTCCTGTTTTCTTGTCATGGGGGTTTCACTATCTAAACAGCAGAATTCACATAAGGAGCAGCTCCGTATGCCATGACATCGTCAGGATGGCAAGTCCCAGAGAAATATTTAACCCAGTTACTTCCCATAGTTTATCAACAATTACCCCATTCACCCTTCAGGACTTACACTACAGTCTCTAGAAATAAGTCCACACCTGTCCTTCACTTTCTCTGTCCCCATAAAAATCACCACACTCTCTTCTTAACTAAATTCAAAATAATTTCCCTGAATTCAACTACCTGCTATAAGCTACTTAATTATCTCTTGTCCTTCTTGACAGGACAGTCTGTAGTCTTTATTTCTACTTTTTTCTCAAATATTAACACAGTAAGTCTTTAATATATCCTGAAAGACTATTCTCACTGTCCCATCGCATATTTTGACAAATGTACTTCTCAAAGTATAAGTGTCCTTATTATCTCTGATGGGGTTCTTGAGCAAACAGCCAGGAAAGAATTCTTGAGAATTTTAGATGATTTTACTAAAGTCCGGGACAGAACCCATGGGCAGAAAGAGTTGTACTGGGGTTGTGAGGAGTGACTGATTATATACTTTTAAGTTAGTGGGAGTAAGGGATAGCATAAGTCTCTAAGGAGTTTGGAAGCAAGGCTTTTAGGATTTTGAGGGGCTAGCTACTGTTAAGGTAACTTTTAGTCTTCAATAAAACAAAAACATTAAGGGAGTAAGTTGGCCATGAGTTCCTTGAGCATGGTTACGCTCTGCCTGTTTCAGCTGTCTGTCAGTGGGCTGCAAGCTGTAAGGAGATTTAATCTATATTACACTTCTTTTGCCTTTATTTCCATCATAAATCTCCAGATTATCAATGCCCCTTGTTTAGTTCTTATTTTTTCTGTATTATTTAAATTATCTCTTATTTTTAACATTATTTTATTCCTCAGCTTTAATAGCATACTTATTTCTCAGTTTCTTATTTCATATACCATTTTTCTTATTCACTTCTGACATCTCTTGCTCCATATCATAACATTCTTTTCCTAATCCAATATGTATTCTTTAGAGTTTTGTTTCAAATCCCTATTCTTCTCTTTACATTTTTTTCTCTGAGATATTCCATCAGTCCCTTAGTTACACAGAGATAGTAGTTGAAGGTAATGAACAAATGTGTATATCATATTGGAATCCATAGGATGCTAAATAGAGATAATTAACTAAACGTACAATGACATGGCCTATTTTAATAATCATATCAAAATTTGTCATTTTCCCACAAATAAGCTCTTTATCTTAATATCATATCACCCTTAGTAAGTAGTATTACAATCACCTAGAATTAATGCTTTGAACTCATGTCTTACTTTTTAAAATTTGTAGGGGCACCTAGGTGGCTCTATCCGTTAAGTGTATGAATTTGGCTCAGGTCATGATCTCACTGTTCCTGCATTTGAGCCCTGTGTTGGGCTCTGTGCTGACAGCTCCGAGCCTGGAGCCTGCTTCAGATTCTGTGTCTCCCTCTCTCTCTGCCCTCCCATGTTCAAGCTCTGTTCCTCTCTGTCTCTCAAAAATAAATAAGCATTTAAAATTTTTAAAAATAAAATAAAATAAATTTTGTCATTCGCATGTCCTAATAGTTGCTAAAATCTGTAAATTCTTCTTTCTGGTAAATTGTCATTATCCTGATCTAAATTATTATTATTTTTTGTTGAATTATTTAGTTTCTTTGGGGGGGGGTTGTTTAGTTTCTTAAATGGCATTGAGGCCTCTACTCTTTAGTGACACACTACATAAATGAACACTTCCAAATAATTGCCAAATCATTCTCACTCCTTATAGTATTAAACTTTGTCTTTTTATAACCTATAGGTTCTCAACAATAAGGTATTAATGGACCTTCGATTAGTATTATGAGTTAATTCTTGTAATCACTCCTATACCAGGCAAATTTACTAGTCCTTGAGTATGTGTGTACTTTCTCATATTTACTGGTTATAGTTATTTTTACTGAAAGTCTTTCCCAGCAATTCATGTTTTATCTCAATCTCTCAAATTTATACATTCTTCAAAACCGAGCTGTAATGTCAATTCCTTTATAAAGCCATTCCTAGGATATTTCTTATTGATATATTTATTTTTTCACAAAATTTCATAACATTATTGTGTTTCCGTTGGGCATTTGTTAAACTGCCCTTTCTTAAGGTTCATACATTCTTTTGAAAAATATTTATTAAACACTTCATTTCCTTCTCAATGAGGCCTATTCTACCCATTCACTTAACATTACAATCTTTTCCCTACACTCATGACCTTATTCTTTATTTTCAAAGGATTCATCAACTTCCAAAATAACACACATTCATATATGTATTGTGTATGGTATACTGTCTTTCTTTTGTACACTGTGTTGAAAGTTTCATGCATGCAGAATTTTGTGTCTATTTTTTACTAATACTTTCAAAAATCTAAAATTATGCCTGACACTGAGTAGATATTCAACAAGAATTTGTTGAATGAATGAGCACTGTCTCTATTTCAAGTACAGGGGATACTACAGTAAATAAGGTAGACAAAGTTCATGGTTTTCCTATCAGGGGCTTATGATTTAGGACAGAAATTGATAGTAAACACAAAATTCACCTAGAATTAGAAGTGTTAAAAAGGAAAAGAATAACTTACCTGTACAAGTGACATGAAGGCTGAGTCCTGGAAGATATATAGATGTTATTCTGCAATGCCCTGTCCAAGTGAAAAAAATAGTACATGTGAAAACACTAAGCTCTTTAAAAACTTCATTCAGCTTAAGTGATGTGAGGAAGATGTACATGAAGAGATTAGACAAGGAAGCCTGGCTCGTATCATGTAGGATTTTATTCTAAGAACACTGAGAGGTCATATGGAATTTTAAAACAAGGAACTGTAGTAATTATACTACTATCTTTAAAAATATCACAGTGGCTGTTCTATAAGGAATGGATTGGAGAAGAGTTAATTAGAAAAAAAAAAAAACCTGCCTGGTAGACTATGATAACAGTTCATGTGGAGGGGATGGTGACTTGGGTTAGGATGTAATTCATGTCATGGAGAAAAGTGACAGATGGTAACTTTTGCTCATATGTGATTTTCACAAAGAATATTACAAACAACTCAAGGCAAGAACAATGGCTGATAGATTTTAGCTGGTGTCTGGATGGCAACTTTATGTCAAAGGAACATTAGGTTTGGATTCAGATATACCAAAATTTGTACCTCACTCTCATCCTTTTTAAGCTATGTGATTTTAGTGTGTACTGAGCTCTTTAAGCCTCAGTTGCTCTGTGTATGTATTTAGAGTAATATCATAACACTCATAGAATTTTGGTAAAGGGTATATAAGACCGCATATGCAAATCTCCTAACAAAGACGGGTATCCTTAGCAGGCTCTCAGTAAATATACTCCCTTAATGGCCTATCTAGTTCTTCGAGTGCTCTTTTTTACCCCCCTTTTACCCAAACAATTGTAAATATTGATACCATGGGGCAACTTTGATTTCTTTTTCAAAAATACAAGTAAAAAAATTTTAAATTATGTTAAAAATAAATTTAAGTGTCCTCAAATGATTACAGACATTCAAAACCAGTGATTGGAATAATAAGATTTCTAATATAAATAAGTTATCCTCCAAATTTAATTTATGCATGCTTTACATGACACTTTTTAGTTTGGGGATCACTACTCTTTCCACAGTTTACTGAGTTTTATCTTCTGCTTTTCATTTTGATATATCTTTCTGGGTCAAAAACAGAACAGATAATTACTTAAGGACATACATATGAAATTTATTAAGTGGGCTTAATAACATTGCTTGCTAGCACTTTACTAGCAATTTTTAAATAAACATTATTTTTCCGCTGTCATCTCCATATATCTTCTAGAAGTATACATGTTTCATATATCCAATAATTTAAGGGGTCTTCTTTTTTTAATAGATAAATGAGAAAACCGAGTTCTAAGGTAATTAATCGTTGTGTTCAACATTACACAGTTACTTTATGTCAAAGTTGATTTAGTCTTCGATTTCTTGTTAACATGTCTTTTGGCTACACCAACTATTTCTTATAAGTTGTTTCTTTACTCACATATTTCTTCTCCTACTAATGGTATAAACCTGATAACCCAGGAAGATTCAGAGAGAGAGAGAAAGAGCAAGGAAGGGAGAGAGAGGGGAAGAGAAAAGGAGGAAGAAATGGGAGGATTGGGCTTACTTGGCCACAAGCTAAGGAACGACAAGGGTTGCTGGCCACCTCCAGAAACTAGGAAGAGGCACGGGAGGATTCTTTCTTAGAGTCATCAGAGAGATTGTGGTCCTTCTGACAATTTTGATTTTGAACTTCTAGTTTCCAGAACTGTGAGACAATAAATTTCTGTTGTGTTAAGCCACCCAGCTTGTGTGCTTTGTTACAACAGCTCTAGCAAACCAATACAGTCATTATCATCATCTTCTTCTGAATGGTTTTGTTGCTGAGAATGACTGCTAAGGGTCCCTGTTGTAAATTTATGATTTTTGAACTGCTTCCAAAAGCTCCCATAAGGAGAAAACTCCTAACATATCAGATTTGAGAAATCTCCATTGTTGCAAAAAGGGCTTGATCCTTTTCACCAGAATATAAAGAAAAGATAATTTGTTCAGGGACATGTAGATCTGGAAGTTTCAAAACTCATTATTACAGCTGAGGTGAGCTATGGATCTTTTCTGGGGCTGCAGATTTCCACTGAACATCTGGCTTTGGAAGAGAGAAAAGAAATGCCTCAACTGATTACCAGGATCAAGAAATGCAGTTTCAGTGATCAAGTAGACCATACTGAGATTGTTAAAATATGAAATTATTAAGTCATTGACTACGTTGTTTTTTGTTGTTTTGTTTTTACTACGGGCACAAACATTAATCATTTATAATTGTTATCTTTATTATTAGATTTAGACTTAAATGTATTGAGTGATCACAGAAACTTTAAACAGCACATGTGAATAAGTAACACTAAACCAAAGAATTGAAAAACATCTTCCTTGGTTATCCACATGGAAACATTCAAGTTTTGATTTAACCTCATTTGATTGTAGTATGGCCCGTAAAAATATGGGGCAAGCTTTTAAATGGCACCTATTTAAAATGACATGCCAATGAAACACGGCAAAATGAATCTCAGGGGAAGACAACTTAATAAGACTATAAATTTCTCAATATAAATTTAAATGAAATGCCTTACGAGATCGTGAAGGATTGCTGGTTAGCCCCTGGCTATCAGGGAAATGGTGGAAAGGTCCCATGAGAACAAGAGCTTCTGAGAAAGGAGAGTTTTCTGTGAAAGAGGGATGTTATGTTGGGAAATTAATCTCAGCTGGAAAACCTAAAAGGGTAGAATTTAATGGGTTTTTGATAACCCTTATGTATATATGTGGTATTACCTAGCTTTGAAGAACATTCTCTTTGTGTAATGGGCTTTGATATAATTTACAACTGCCACTCATTTTTTTTTAGTTACAAGTGGTATATTTTCCTAACCACCCCAGAACTGACATGCTGTGTGTCAAATCAGAAAATGTTTCATTTCCTATCAAAAGAAAATGCTTTCATCAAAAACTGTTTCTTTCCAGAGAAATACTTGCAACACACATTTTTGACATACATTTTGGGGAAAAATTCCTTTTTTATTATCACAAAAAGTCACTTCAGGCTGTGCTGAGGTACTGATTAATGCTTGTCTAGGTGACACTGAAGGTACTCATGTTTCACTGTGCTCTCCAGACAGGCATTAATCGCTTCCAACACACCATGTTGTCATTTCTGCTCCCAGGTTGGAAGCACTTAAAAAAATGCTTCAAACATGGAGTAAAAACACAGTAAGAAAAAAAAATACAAGTGGAAGTTGAAAGGACTATCATCTTATTACTTAGTTTCTATTATCCAACTTATTTAAATTATTACTAAATTAGTAGACTGTGCTAAGCCAACAGAAAGAGGAGAAAACTTTTCAATCTTTTGTTTTCAAGTCTCACTAGATGTGCAGCAAAGATTAACGTAACTTGCTAGAACTTTGTAGGAAAAGGAAGGCTTATTGTTACAGCTGTCCTTGACTATAATTTGTAGGGAGGATTTTAAGTCTTTGGTCTCCATTGGTTTGATCTGAATAAGTCATTTAATGATGGACTTAGGCATTGATCAGGGTATGGCAGCCTTTGGCCAAGCTACTATGGAGGCCTAGCTACAAATCCAGAGACATCCAGGCATAATTTTCAGGCCTTTCTTCTTTGCACTCTCTTGAATAAGCTGTTGAACTTTCTTCTTTGTACACTGTCAAAATGACTAATAATATCAGTAAAAATTACGTGACGGATAATAATGAAGACTGATAGAAAGCTTATTGTGTACCAGACATTAAAATAAGCATCTTACAAAGATCAGTTTATTTAATTTTCAGAAGAATCCTGAAGTGTATTTTAATACTGTTTTTAGTTTGCAGATTTTTTACAAATTAATATACACAGAAATTAAATAAATTTTGCAAAAGCAAAAATTAGTAAGTGGAAGAGCCAGGATTTAAACCCAATTCTATCTGATTAATTTCAGTACACTTTCAGCCACTAGCCTAAGATCCTTTACTGATAGGACCTTGAATCTTTTAAGTACTTCATAGAAAGAGCAAAGAACCATGACTGTTAGCTTTATAAGTCTATAAGTAGTGAAATTAATTGATTGATTGATTAAAAGTGTTGGGATGACACTCATGAAAGTTTTTTATATGCATAGTACTTCAGCCATTAGGACCACAAATAATTCTTAAGAGAAGCATTATCATATGAAAGATAAATTCAACTCGATTGCCTACAAATATGTCCCTTGGTCAAATCACACTTCAAATTTTATTCTTTAAATATTCTACAATAAAATGTAGTAAAGATTGAATGTTTTTTTCCAAGTAAATAAATAAACAAAATGCTGTCCATAGAATATAACAGGATGAGCTTGCTGAGGACAGTTATCATTGGTCTTTATTGCTTTCATAACCCAACATTGCAAAGAATATTTTTTAAGTGGTAGAACATGGCATGCTTTGGTCATGTCCAGGCTTATACTAAAGAAGAGACAGAGAGAGAGAGAGAGAGAGAGAGAGAGAGAGAGAGAAGGCAGAAAACAAGAGAAAGAAATGCTTACCCTCATATAAAACACTAGGAAAAATACTGTAATGTCACAATTACTACATTTACAACACTATGATCTTTGTTTCCTAATTATAATTTTCCAACTTTTTCCAATTTACCTTGAGCTTGATTTGTCATGAAAAAAGCTTTAATTTATAGTGATCATGTTGCAACAATGAAACTAGAATATGAGAGTATGTATCATATTGGATAATAATATATTAAATATGCAATTATATGTATATGTATATCATATACATACACATACAATAACAGTAGGCACTCTCCAGTGAGACATACCAGAGTTGGGGGCAGTGGATTGGGTTCTCCCCTGTTTTAGGCAGTAAGAGAGTACATACTCTGTTTAGAATTTATATACAATAATAACAGCAAATAAAGGTTGTTTTGTTTTTCATTACCATATGGCAGTTCTAAATTATGCTAATAAAAATATTTCTTGATATACTATTTTTTCCCTGATATTACTCTGATACTCTACTATAAAGATATATGAACAAACGGTAAGAGTTAATGTTAGCTTATTTAGGACAATTGTCTAAGAAGAGATTTTCATAACTACCATATTGTTTATTTTATGTTTGTCCAGTCTTATATTTTCAAAAATTATTTACTGCACACTTGTAAATACAGGCCCTCAGATTCATAGATAAGCATGATACAACTTCTTACCCAAAGAAGCCAAACACGGGAATGCCGTAAAAATTAACTAATTGTAAACTTTTATATTCATAAATTTTTAATTATATAGTTTTCAATTAAAAACTTTAGTTGTAAAGGCAGTTTTAAATTCACAGCAAAACTTAATATCACTGTTTCTGTTATGTGTTCTCCTACTGCAGGGCAGCCTGGTTGCTTCCAGGTTTTGGCAATTGTGAATAAAACAATCATGAACATTCATGTGTACATTTTTGTGTGGACATAGTTTTTAAATCCTTTGGGTAAATACCAAGGAGTACTATTGTTGGTGTGAGAAGAGTTTGTTTTTTTAATAAGAAAGATTATAAATATATATTTTTTAATTAAATATGAGTTAGCTTTATTGATTCATAAGAATTCCTAGAATACATAGTTATAATTACAAACAATGCCATTAAATAAATTACTTCTGTCTAAATAATATTAAAATCAAAATAAGAAAAATTCTTTCAAAATATTAGAAAAATTGTAAAAATAAAATATGAATACGTTTCATATAGTTGATATTAAGTAGATTGAGGACATCAAAGTGATGATGGTGTTTGCTCTTTCTATTATTTATAAAACATCCCTAGCCAGAGTAGTACATCTTTATATAACTGTTATGAGATGCCTATTTGAGAAATGGAAGAGGGGTCCCTGGGTGGCTCAGCTGGTTGAGTGCCCGACTTGGCTCATGTCATGATTTCACCGTTCATGACTTCTAGCCCCACACTGGGCTCTGTGCTGACAGCTCAGAGTCTGGAGCCTGCTTCGGATTCTGTGTCTCCATCTCTCTCTGCCCCTCCCCTGCTGTGCTCTCTCTCTTTCTCTCAAAAATAAGTAAATATTTAAAAAAAATTTTTTTAAAATGGAAGAAACTTTTGGCTCTTCAATGTCCAACATTCATACATTCATGCCAAGCAAAGTCTGAAGACAATTTTAGAGTGCTAAGTATTTCACCTTTTGGTCTTCCTCTAGGTATTAGAAACATGATCAAATTCCAGAAAAAGAGGGTCTGGATAATTATATAATGCCTAATATCTAACATATCTAACATGATATCTATTTGTAGATACATCAGAAATGTTTTTTTATCATGCATTTTGCATGAAGTTTCAGTAAGACACTTCAGATGATAACCATTTCTTAAATGAAGTAAAGTTTTCATTTATTGCATAGAAAAACTTTACCTACTCTAAAATAATGCAAGACAAAAGAAAAAAAGGTAGTGAATTCAGTACAGTTTAGTAGAAACTGGGAATTTTATTAAGCTATAAGTAATACCTAGAAAATTATAAGTATAATATTTATATAGAGTACAATTTTATACAACTGATATGCTTTGTTATAGAAAAGAGGAAAGCTGAATCTATGCTAAAAACTGAATTTTCTTACCAATTTTTTTACTCTACATTTTTCTGCCTTTGAATTTCATTTCAAACTGAGTTCACAACTATTGGATAAAAAACACCAAAACTGTGACTACTAAAATTTCTCAAGAATTTTAAGCAAAGTACCAAGTAAATTATATATATAAATATTTATATAAATTATATGTATATATACAGTTCTCATTTAAGGCCTATTTGTGTTCAAAAAATAAAGAAAATTAAAAAGAAAGGAAAAGAAAAAAAAGAAGATATTGGAAGAACTTAGTAGCATTAAAATGAATAGTTCCTGGGGTTTCTGGGCCCAGACCCAGCGATTAATATGCAGCAAGTGTAGATATAGCCCATGAATTTGCCCTTCTAACAACTTCCTAGGTGCTGCTGGTTTTGCTGGTCTGGAAACTGCCCCAACGTGCTACTCACAGTATAGTCTGTAAAACAGCACCTTCAGCGTCTATGGAGACACTTCAAATTGCACGAGCTCACCCTCAGCCCAAATCTACTGAATCCAAATTTAACAAGATTCCCAGATAATGCGTATGTACCTCATATTTTGAAAAGCATTATCCTAGAGCATAAGAACACATAAGTTTTCTTTATAAGGATACCAAATTATCTCTAGAAAATCTACCATACCCTTATGTACTCTAATATTGTGTGTATATTAACATGAAACAGAAGGGAAAAGCAAGATGGAATAGTTTACTTTATGTGACCCTCCATAAAATGCAAACATATAAATAAAAGGATTATGGAAATTATTAAAAGTGCTGAATACAGATAAAATTATACAGCTGAATTATATTGATTATTGGATTCTTGAACTATTGAGACTATCATTTGTTTATATGCTTTCTATCTTCATTTCTAATTTGAAACATTATCGTCTTAGTTTGAATGCTATTAAGAGTCTATATAAACTATACTGCCAATAAAATAAAAAAAAATAGTCTCAGAGTAATAACCCTATAGGGCCCAAATTCTGCTAAAGAATGAGCACTGTATTTGCTAAATCTGTCAGGGAAATCCAGGATAACCTCTCATACTGTCATTCAAGGTAAAACATGGCTTTTTCTGTTTCTTTCTTTTCCCATGATTCTTACTCTTCTAATGGGGTCATTTCTAACTTGACAATTCAGGTGCCTCATCTCTGCTGAGCATATTTTCTAATGTGTCACTGAAGTGGTAATTTATCTCTCCTTGTCCCTTATCACTGGGTATGAAACATTTAATAATTGACACTTTACACGGTCTGTATTAAATCATTTTGTCAGCAGGCTTTCATTTATTGGGCTCCACACAATCATAGCTCTTGGTCTCCATGGTTTGAAAAGAAGCAAATGTATATTGTCATGAGAAACATCACCTTCTTCAATGGTAGAAATGTCAAATAGCCATCATGTTTGTTCTCTAGTGAGTTTCAAATAACTTGAGAAAGGGAAAACAGTTGCAAAAGTCCAGATCCTGAATTTCTGGAAATTACAGTCAATATGGAAAAGGGAAGTATTGTGATTGGAGTAAAAATGGCTATTTGCTATGAGTTACAAGAATCGAACTACACTCTAGTTTTATGACCTTGAGCCAGACTCTATCTCTGAAATGATCAGATTGTACCAGATAATCATTAACTCACACTCCAACTTTAACATTACTTAGTTCTACATGGATGACTCGTGTTACCTCTTAAAGAATAAAAACATTGTGAAAACCATCTCATAAATTATATATGGGCATTTAAAACTAAATATGAATATTGAATGCCTCTTACTTTATTTACCCTGAAGAAATAAGTCCAATGATTGAATTTGAAACACCATGTGCCCTAATGGCATAGGAATATGCCAGTGGAATGAGCCAGTTGAATTTTCAATGTTCTTTTAATCCCCTCTCCCCAACACATGAACACACACACAGAGTTCTTGGGGGACATGGTCATATTAACACAAAGAACAATTGGCTACAGTCTGGAAACATGAATAATGAATCATATGAAGGACAAAAAGCGATAAATGATACTTTAAGAAACAAAAAGAAAATCAGATGCAGGGTTTTGCCTCCCTCCTTGATAGTTGTGTTAACAAGTTGTGTTAACATGTTTTACCCAAAACCTGTCATTGCAAGTACTATTAAGAAACTATATTCCCAAGCAGGTCAGTGTTGAACTTGTTTTATTACACAGTATTTATATTACATAGAATATGCCATAGATCATGGTCCCTGAAACATATGATTACTCATTAAAAACTCATATATCCCAGTTGTTGCAAAGACAAAACCCATTATCTACTTTATCTAAGTAAAATTAGAGACAGTAAACATTGCTAACAGTTTTAGAACACTCTTTTTAGAAGCATACTTCTAAAAACCATTGGCTATGTTTATATTAGACATATACTTGATATGTCTAAACTACCTGTTTTTTGTTACAAGTAAAGGATAACAATGTAGTCAGATGTTAGGAACAAAAATAAAAACAAAAAAAAAAGCTTTGCTTCTTCTCATTATATAGTATATTCTGGAAAATTGTCACTGAATAAACTTAGAAAAAATAGCATTGGAGTTTGTTCCTGATACTTCCCCTAAGGTGCAAACATTTATTTTTTCTGTGCATTCATTCTGATAGATCTGCCTCTTAAGAAGCAAATTATAGTTTTATTTGTGGCTTTGAATTAGTGTGAAAAATGCCATCTGGAATAGGCCTAAGACATGATTACCTCATTTAGCTTAATAGAAGTTCATCAGTTTGATACAGCTGTGGCACAGAGCAGGAAAACTAAGAGACTTTATGCAAACCAATAGGTAATTGTTATTATTATTATTAATGCCCAAAGAGTTTTATATTATTCCTACTGAACAGTTTCGTATTTGACTTTAAAACTCTGCTATCATAACAAACATGGACACACAATATGGTGGATATTCCCTAAAGTCTTACTTGTGGTTATATAATATTTGTTTCATAGGCTGAAAGCAACGTAAAATCAGGTGTCAGTGGTTTCCTGAAAAACATTCCCTTACAGAATGCTATTACATTTTGTTCTTCAGAGCCTGGCCCCTGGAAAATTTTTAAAAGACGCACATATAATACTATTTTTGTTGTTCTAGTAATATGTAAAGTTTGCTTGATGATTTACAGTGAATCAGAGATCATGTTAAACCAGCCAGCCGTGATTCACCAGAGAATTATATTAATTTTTAGAACTACAAAAACTACCTTTGTATTTATTTTTTAGTAAGGTAAATAAATGAGACAGTGAAGAAGAAAAACAGGCATTCTTTTCTATTAAAATTAAATTATTTTTTATTTTCCATTATAAGATAATGCATATTCATTATAAAAATATGAAAAATAAGAGGAAATACGAAGAAGAAAATAAAATTAGTCCATAATTCTGAATTCCAAAAATAATAGGTGGGCCTTTCAGATTTTTTTTTGGTAGTTGTTATAGACATGTCTGTAAGTTGTTCTAATTATAATTAACTTATACATAATTATAAGTTTACATATAATTATACATAATTAACTTATACATAAGTTGTTATAGACTTATGTATTTTTAATCAAATGAGTAATATACAAATATATGTTCCATGAAAGAAATTCAAATATTATTACAGAAGGCATTGAGAAACACCCACCCATACAAGGCACCCCCCGACATACTCTGGAAACTAGTTCTACCTGTTAAAAGTTTGTTATTTATCCTTCCAAATATTTTACATGTACTTTATACAAATACATGTACTTTATAAACAGATGTTTGACTCATTTAAGAGATAACTTGGATTGTGATACAATTAAATTCATCCAATTTATTCTTTGTTCTTTGTGTCTTTAAGAAACCCTTTCCCATGCCAATGTGAAAATGACTCATCTTTATTTTTGTTCCCAGCTCATAGTTCTCCATTGTTAGGGCTCTAATACTTCTGGAGTCTATATTTTAGTAAGTTAGGGTTTTAATTTTATTTTATTCATATATGATTCCAGGTTTTACAGGACTTTTTAAAAGTCTGTAACTTTCAATTGCCTTATTTACATTTCTATCAAATAACAATTATTGCATATATATAAATACCTTCCTATATTATTTATTCTATTCCATTGATTAAATCTATTCCACTTCACTAGAAGAACACCATTTTAATTATCTTAAATTTGCAATATTATCTTAATACCTGTGTAAGAGCACTCCCTGAACTGTGAATATCATTTTATAAATTTGCCTAGATATTTGTGAATATCTTTCCACATACATTTTAGAATCAGTTTGTATAATTACAAAAATAAAATCTATGTTGGGTTTTTATCTGAACTGCAAAAGTGGCATACATATTTAAGAAAAACTGACATCTTTGGGTGCCTGGGTGGCTTAGTTAAGCATCAGACATTGGCTCGGGTCATGATCTCGAGGTCTGTGAGTTCAAGCCTCATGTCGGGCTCTGTGCTGACGGCTCAGAGCCTGGAAGCTGCTTCAAATTCTGTATCTCCCTCTCTCTCTCTCTGCTCTTCCCCCACTCACACTCTGTCTCTCAAAAATGGATAAATGTTTAAAAAAATTTTTAAAAAGAAAGAAAAATTGACATCTTTATAATATGTAGTCATATCACCTGTTAACATAGTAACCCTATTTATTTGGAACCTTTAAAAATTGTATTAACATTTATGAGAAAGAATGAAATCTGGCCATTCGTAGCAAAGTGGATGGACCTCGAGGGTGTCATGCTAAGCGAAATAAGTCAGGCGGAGAAGGACAGATACCATATGTTTGCGCTCATAGGTCTAACAGGAGAAACCTAACAGAGGACCATGGGGAGGGGAAGGAGGAAAAAGAGTTAGGGAGAGGGAGGGAGACAAAGTACGAGAGACTCTTGAATCCTGAAAACAAACTGAGGGGGGAAGGGGTAGGGGGGAAGGCAATGGGGGGTGATGGTCTTGGTGGAGGTCACTTGTGGGGAAGAGCACTGGGTGTTATACGGAAACCAACCTGACAATAAACTATAAAGTTTAAAAAAAAAATTGTATTAACATTTAAAACAACTATGTGTAGTAGGCTGAGTAAAGATCTCCAAGGTGTCCATATTCTAAATCTTGGAACCTGTGCTATTATTTTATGTAAATGGAGAAACTATCCTGGCTTATCTGGGTGGGACCTAAATGTAATGAAGAATGCTCTTGGGAGAGGAAATGCAGAAGATCTGACACAGAAGAAAAGGCAATGTGACAATGGAGGCAAATATAGAAATGATGTGCCACAAATTAAGATTGCCAGCAGTCACCTTAGCTGTAAGAGCTAAGGGACCTTGTATCCCCTAGAGCCTGGGGAGGGAATGCAGCTCTGCTGACACCTTGATTTCTTTTCAATGAAACTGATTTTGGACTTCTGACCTCCTGAACTATAAGAGAATAAATGTGTGTTCTGTTAAGCCAGGAAGTTTGTAGTAATTTGTTGCTGTAGCCAATGTTATGTGGATTTTTGTTAGGTTCATGTCTAGGTATATACATATATATTTGCAGTTGCAAATACTATAGAATTTCTATTAATTCTTAATTGGCTACTACAGTGATTAAAATGTTTCTTGAATTATATACCTAGATCTAGGACCTATCACAAGTATTAATGATCTTGTTGATCTTTAAGGCTTTCTATCTTATAAGCTTTTCTTATCTCAGCCATTTCTTATGTATCTTGTTGCTTTTTCATTTGTTTGCAATTGATCAGGATTTTTACATTGGGTAATAGTGGTGATTATGATCTACCTTGCCTTTTCAACATCAAAGGGAACACTGGTAATGTACTGTATCTGTGTTGTATATGCTATTTGGCCTGTATTAAATTTATGTGTATTTTTTGATGTTAAGGAGTTGCTTTCTGTGGTAGTTTATACTATGCCAACTTGATTAAGCTGGAGCTGTGTTCTCCAGAATGCATTTCTCTATATAGCTCCCAGGTAGAGTTGGCTAAAAGAAGAATACGCTTAGAAGTTGGAAGTCGTAAGTGAAGCAGTAGGTATTACTTTCTGCACGTTGGTGTGGTTAGATGTGGAGTCAGAGAAATGCATAAGTGCTGGCAATTTTCATGTTGCTTTCACTTCTGCTTCACATCCAAATCTCCTTGATTGCTGCCCATGTAGACCAATTATGGTCTCAGACCTACCTCCTGCTTCTTGGTGTTGAATCTACTTTATTAGCTTCCTATATACCTCGCCATGAACCTCCGTTCCCTTACATGTGTATATTTGGCAAAGATTCCGGATTCAATGTGTTAATTTTAAGGCTAGAAAAGCTCTAATAGGTTGATTGCTGACTGAAACCAAGATACAAAGGTGACCCACATTATATTCTTTTTGGCATGCCAGAAATTCTTGGTATACAATAGAGGAAGATACACACAAGTAAACAGAGATTCAAAGCTGAAATGGATTTATTAGGTAAGAGTTGCTTATTCTCTTTTAATTATAGCCTATCGGAAGTTGAATAGAATACTCTCTTAACAAAGGCTTTGAGAAATATATTAGAAGTAGAGGAATGGCATCTTTTATATCATGCAGATCAGGAATAACAGTGAGAAATGCTGCCACTGAAATGGGCAAGGACCACATGGTAGCATTTGCTCACTAGAGGCATGGTGCATGTGATTAACATAATGAATTCACAGAGATCATTTGCATTGGCTAATTGATCATGATGTCCCTGGACTGCAATAAGTGGCCAACCTACTAAAATTTTATTGATTTGTAGCAGTAGAAAAGCTCAGAATAGCTGAACAGAAGCCTGAAATCACTACTTCATTCTCAAAATTGAGCCAGTTCACAGACCCATTGTTTCTTAATTAAGAAGAGGACAGATCCTTCTGAGGAAGGATCTTGATATACTGCAAATTTTAAATCTTCCTTAAAATGACGTGTGGTCACATACCAAGATAACTGCTTTGAAAAAGTGAAAATAACCAGACTTAGAGAGGTTACTGGACCCTGGACCTGATGTGACTCCAACATCATTGTGGTGTACCAGTCAGACTAGGTGCCTATGGAGTTCAGAAGACTTCATGAAGTTTTAACTCAGATCTATCTTACAGTGGTCTGGAGTGCTCCTCAGTATTTCCAATTTGTGTGTTAAAAGTTACTGATCATTCAAAATCTCAAAACAGTCAAGACCACAAATGGTATAGATACTTCAGGAATGATAGTATGACTTATCCCACTAGGCAAGGAACCATGACCAACAGAGGTCATTGGTGAGAGACAAAAGAATATGCAATAGGTGTTGAGAGAGATTATAAATATCACTTCACCTATGACCAAGTGAACAGCTAGAGAAATGAGAAGTTTGGGATATATCAGTATTTCTTCCTTACTTTGAAGTTACCCAATTATGTTTTCTTTCTTTCTCCTCCCATCCCCCACCCCCATCTCTTGTTATGCTAATATCAAAGATAAAATAGCTCACTATTTAAGTCACAGGATATCAAAAATAGAATGCCACTTGACCCCAAGAAAAATGAACCATCACTCAAATATGGACAGAGGTGTCATGTGGCACTTTTGAATCATCTTTTGAGGAGAGGGTTTGTGTGTCTTTAGTTAAATGAGAGCTGGTTACTTCATGTTAGGTAGAAGCATGATTTTGCTATCATTTATATTTGAGCATTAAATGATGTGTTTATAAAAAAAAATGAAGTTGATTAGAATGGACAGTACTTTTTTGGAATATTGTCAAATTAATATGTTACAGTTAACCAAAAGAAAATTTTGGGTGAAGTTTGGACAGTGGATATGAAGGCAGTTGTTACTGTGTGAAGTCGTCATGGCTAAGTATGGTAACAAACAGATGTAGAAGTTGCCAGCACACTCCAGCTTGTCTTCATACTCCTCCACCCACATACAGCTTTTCTTCCTAACTGCTGAACCTACTGACCAACACTGGTCCCATGTCCTTCACCAGATGCTTGGCAGTGGACCCACAGAGGTGATTCCTCACCGAGAGCACTCCAAACGGCTTTCCTTAATAGCCTTATTTCAGGGGCGAGATGTGCTAGGTTTTTAAGATTATCTGGTTGGTGACTACTCCTATCATTTAATCTCCTTCCTGGAACTTCAATCTCTAACACCTCTGGAAGTTATATAAGGTCAAATTTCTATAATAAGTCTCTAATTCCATAAATTAGGGTGGTTTTTCACTCCTTCATTTAACACTGATTCATACACTTTCTATACTATGTCTGTCAGTTATTCCTGTGCAACTAACACCCCAAAACTGAGTGGCTTAGTTTCCAGCAAGTTCCATTTTGTCTTCACACTCCTACACCCACATACAGCTATTATCACTTCTTAGGTATCAGAAAAAAGACAGCTGGGTAGTTCTCTGATCTTGATTATGATCAATGGACCAACATATGGTCTAGAGGGCCACAACTAGGACAATTCCATTCTGCTCTCCTTTCTTGAATTCTATAACATGCTAGACTGAGCTTTTTTCTCATAGTGATGGTAGAGTAACAAGAGATAACTAACCTAGGCTTGTTCTTGTAGTGAAGACAGATGATCAAGAGAGGAAATAGAAAACCTCAAGCACTCTTTTGATCCTTTTGTGGGCAGCAAATCTAGTAACATACTACTATTGCAGATAGTTCTAGGTAGTCATAACCAAAATAAGAAGGGGAGGGGAATAGCATCACATATTTTCAAGGAAAGAAAGCATGGATAACTGGGGAAATCAATGACATAAATTTACCACATATTTCTAGTTTTGTCACGTATGGTTTTATTCACAAAGAGGTGTATCAAATGTATTCAAGGTCAAAGTTAAAGGTTGATATAGTGGTTGCCAATATTTGCAACATACTAAATCAACAAATGGCTATGGAGTATGTATGACAAGCATTTAATACATGTAAAAAAGACACACAATAGAAAAATGAGCAAATGAAAAATTAATAAATAAAGAGCTTAAACCAAAATATCAAATAATCATAGAGGACACTTACCTTTATTGGTAATAAATATACTAAAATTAAAATAAAAATGTGATACCATTCCTTAAACATGATTGGCAAAACAAAAAGTGTAAGTCTGATAATAATTATTGGCAAGAATGTGGGGTAATAGGGGCATCTGGGTGGCTCAGTCGTTTAAGCGTTTGTCTCCGGCTCAGGTCATGATCTCACGGTTAGTGGGTTCGAGCCCCGCGTCAGGCTCTGTGCTGACAGTAGCTCAGGGCCTGGAGCCTGTCTTCGGATTCTGTGTCTTCCTCTCTCTCTGACCCTCCCTTGCTCACACTGTCTCTCTCTCTCTCTCTCTCTCAAAAATAAATAAAATATTAAGAAAAAGAATGTGGGGTAATAGGAAGCTTTAAGCACTACTGGCAGAAATATATATATTAGTACAAACATTCCAAAGAGAATGTAGAGAATATGTAGAGAAATTCTTGGGTATACACAACTGGGACCCAGATATTCCACAACTGCATTTGTAAGTTATACACCAGGGAAGATCTCTTAAAGGTACATAGAGAGATTTTTATATGAATTGTTATCATTTTGTTGTTTCTTGCGGCAAATACATATAAGCAAAACAAATATCCATAAATAAAGGATAATAAATAGCCTACATCATATTTGGAATTCAGAAGGAATGAGATCATTTCATACAAAAACAAATATATATAATATATTTATACATATAAGAAATATAAAATATAAATGAACATATCTTAAATCCATTCCTCTGAACATTTGAGTGAGGAAAATAAGTAAACAGAGTATCGTGTGTGTGTGTGTGTGTGTGTGTGTGTATGTGTGTGTGTGTGTGTGTGTGCGTGTTTGTGGGGGTGTGTGTATAATGAAACTACATATAAATGCTTGCTTTTGGGAGGAAAAATGTGAATGGTATTTAAATTTAGCATAATTTAATTAAGTTACAGAAGCATGCACACACATGTGTATGTACACACACACCAATAGCCAAGAATGACTTAAATAAGCTGGTGTGCCAACAATTTAAGATTATAATCAACCCTAATTTCAAAATACAGTGCTTGTAGTAACCAACTTCCCAAGTGATCCCAGTGAGGCTTACTTCT
Organism: Cryptoprocta ferox; assembly: GCA_028646485.1. Taxonomy (NCBI): domain Eukaryota; kingdom Metazoa; phylum Chordata; class Mammalia; order Carnivora; family Eupleridae; genus Cryptoprocta; species Cryptoprocta ferox. The sequence goes on from CM053567.1 coordinate 141,921,589, forward strand.
AAATTTCATGCAGTTGTATATTTTCCCTTTAGATTAAACAAGTCTGATAGGATATTATCAATATCAATAGATAGGATATTTCATACACAAATTATATGACATGAGACTAAGTATGACTTTTTACACATTAATTTGTGTTATTACAGCACCCTATTTCTAGATACAGAACACTCTATTAGCTATTGCTTCTTGTATAACAAATTATCTCAAAACTCTGTAGCTTAAAACAACCATAAATGTTTATTAGTTTACTTTTGTGGGCCATGAATTTGGAATTGGCATAGTTGGGTTGTTCTGGCTTGGAGTTTCCCCTTTGCAGGCAAGATCCCAACTGGGACTGTAGTCATCTGAGCCTTGATTGGAACTGGAGGATTTGCTTCCAAGATGGCTCATTCACTTTGCTGTCAAGTTAGTGATGGTTGTTAGCACAAAAAATGTTTCTCACCATGTGAACCTCTAAAGCTGCCTGTGTGTCCATAAGAAACGGCTCTGGCTTCCCCCAGAATGAATAGTACAAGAGAAAACAAGTCATAAGCCTCAATGTCTTTTACGAAAGCCTCAGAAGTTATACACCATTTCCTCAATTTTCTGTAGGTTACCAAGATCACCACTATTCAGTTTGATAGGGAACTACATACAGCATCAATAACAGGACATGAGGTACATTGAGGACCTTGTATGCATGGGTCCATTACTGGATTCCTTACTCCATTCCATTGGTCCACTAGTCACTTCCACCAATGCAATACTATTTTAATTAACACAAATAACAAATACACATCACTATCTGGTAGGACAAATATTCCCTCTTATTTCTTTTTTTAATTTGCATTTATTTTACCTTATGAGTTTTAAAGCTAAGCATAATTTTTCATTAAAAACTCATGTTGGAATTTTGATTAGGATATAATTCAATCGATATATTAATTTATGGAATATGAATATTTCCCCAATATTATGGTTGGTTTTCTTATGTTTTTTTCTCCTTTTAAAAATATTTTATTAATATATAATTGAAATATAACACTATATTAGTTTCAGATGTATAACCTAATGATTTAATATAAGTATAATTTATTAAATGATCTCCACAATAAATCTAGTCAGCCTCCATCACCAAATATAGTGACAAAAGTTTTTCTTGTGATGAGAACTTCTAAGGTCTACTTTCTTTGCAACTTTAAAATATTCATTATTAGTAACTATAGTCATCATACTGTACATTACATCATAGGGACTTATTTATTTTATAATTGGATATTTGTACCTATTTCAATTACTTTAATATTTTTGAGTACAGTTGATTTATTTTCTTACCGTAATCTCACATATTTCTTCTTATGGTTATTCTTATGTACCTTAAAAGTGTGTTGCAATTATGAATAGGACAATTTTACAAAAATTTTAATACATTTATTTGTTTCAAAAGAAAAGTTCTTTTTTCAATATTGTATCTCATATACATCCATAGTGTAGAACTCATTATTTCTAACAATAATTTGATGTTATTTGTCTTATTTCCTTTTGATCCCTCCATTTAAAACATAAATCAAATTTCTTATATTAAGCTGCCATTGATAAAGACTTCTAAATTTAGTTGTAGCATGCAAGTGGCCTATGGCGATAGAACTGTAAATGGTGTATGTGAATAAACTGGTCACAAATAATTGTCAAACATAAAAGACATAATCATATAATAATTAATCATTAGTTTCTCTATCACCTTTTATATTTCTTTTTCTTAGAATTAATTTTAAAAATATTTCCTTATCTCTCTACCCAACATGGGGAACTCATGACCCTGGGATCAAGAGTTGTGTGCCTGCCAACTGAACTAGCCAGATGACTCTTTTTATTTCATTTTAAGATTTTATTTAAATTTATTTTGGGGGCACTTGGGTGGCTCAGTGGGCTAAGTGTCCAACTTCGGCTCACTTGTATAATAATAATAATCTCATGGCTTGTAAGTTCAAGCCCCACATCAAGCTCTGTGCTAACATCTCAGAGCCTTAAGCCTGCTTCAGATTCTGTCTCCCTCTCTCTGCCTCTCCCCAGCTCATGCTCTCTCTGTCTCTCAAAAATAAATAAGCATTTTTAAAAAATTAAAAATAAATACATAAATAAATAAATTTATTTTAAATTCTATTTTAGCCATGTATTTAATTTAGAATGCCTGTTCTTAGAATTTTATCTTTGGAAAGCTGATATATTGGTCAATTAACCAATATTAAGAAAATATTTCTTATATATTTTCCAAATTAAGAATGTATATACTTTATAGGAAAAACATTATTTATTACTTTGACTCAATCTTCTTTGGTACAAAATTCATATGTCAATCCGTTTGGGATAAATTGATAATGAATTCTAAGATTAAATTTATAAGCTGGTAAAATTTATATCTATAGTCCCCTGGAGAACTGTGCTTTAGGAACTGATATTTGTATGTTTCCAAACTTTTGGATGTAGGCTGAAAAAAAAAAGGTGAACTGGGAAAACATAAGATCATGACAAATTAATTCTTTGATTCCAATCAATGTTGGTCCAGCTTCTTGAATGGGTTTTTCCATTCAGATAAGATGATTTTCACTGGTTAGGACAGCTTTTCTCTGGTTTAGCCAGATTTTGTCTTCATTCTTCTCTTATGACATATAACTGGCATATTTCAGATAGGCATATGGTGCACAGCTGCATGATTCCATTTTTAAAAGCTGGCACACCTCTTCATCTATTTTGTTCCTTTGACTCACTTCTAGAACTCTTGATGCAAATGCTCAGTTTCTTCTTTTAAAATGATAAAAGAAAAAAATGGCACACCTCTTCAACTATTTTGTTCCTTTGACTCACTTCTAGAACTCTTGATGCAAATGCCCAGTTTCTTCTTTTAAAGTTATAAAAGAAAAAAAAATGGCATTGTGTCATATATTTAATGTGTAGGTATACAATAACATTTCCCCAAAATGAAGTCTTCAAATCAGAAATACTGAATTTCTTCAACACAGGGAAACTCGAGGAATTATATAGGCATGAGGATGAAAAGACCAAGAACTTGGATAGTCAGAGAGGCTTGGAAACAAATCCAAGTTGTGGATGAATGAATAGCTTGAGAAACCAATATAATCTTTCCTCATGCCAATCTGGACTGTTTCCACAGTGTTAATGTATGTGAAACATTAAGTCATTTCTACTACTGGCTTCCTCTAGCACAGCATTAGTTCTAGCATGCCAAGTAGAATAGGCAACAGATCTGAGATTTAAAATGTTCTGGAATAAAATTAATTGTTTCAGAAGAAAATTAATGAGATTTAGATTAGTAAGCCTTAGAACTAAAACTTTATCTTTTCAGAGTCCTGGTGCTCAAAAATGCTGAAGGCTTCCTTTAATAGTTGTTATAGAAAGTACTGATTCATTTATATTAGGAGGGTCTTGGTGGGTAACCTGTACAGTTAGAGAGAGAGAGAGAGAGGGAACAAGAGATTTTGCACACATCTTAAGTGAGATTTGGTAATACTCAAAAAAAGCCAAACCTGGAGAGGTCTGGTAAAGAAGAGAAAGAGAAATGCAGCTGTGACTTCACATACTGACACCCAGAAACCAGGTAAGTGGACAGGACCATATAGGATAGTATTCTACTCAGAGGATACCAGCATGGACAGATGACCAGAGAGCCCCCAACACAAGAACACTACATAAACACTTTGGCATTAACTTTAACTTCAGAGTAAAGAATAGAAGAAGAAGAAGAAGAAGAAGAAGAAGAAGAAGAAGAAGAAGAAGAAGAAAAAGAAGAAGAAGAAGAAGGAAGGGGAGGAGGAGGAGGAGGACAAAGAGGAGAAGAAGAAGGAGAGAAGAAGAAGGAGAAGAAGAAACCCGAATTTACTGAGATTCTCACAGGGCAGTATCAAGGTATCAAAGTTGAGTCTATGCTCAGTCACAGAGAAGATAAAATCAGAATTCTTATAGTGCTACTTTGTGGGAAAAATATATGCCTTTTTTAGTACAGTTTTGGTGTTTGATTGAGTACTTTCTCCCCCATGTGTTAATGTGTTCTCATATTACTTAAGACAATATTTGGACCACTGAGTGGAACTCTAAGCAACCATGTTTTTAGACTATTGAATGATTTGGTTATCAAAAGATAGGCAAATATGTTCTAGATCCAAAATGACAAGAGAGTGAGGACCATATGTTATAAACTTGGAGTTTTAAATACAAAATCTCACGTATGGTTATTCATCTTTTCTTAATTCATTAGCAAAATTTGCAAAACTTACAGTTTGATATATTTTAGGGAATAGAGCAAGAGAAATAGAGAAGGTAAACATTATCCCTGCCATTTCAGATTTGTAATTTGATATGAGAGGAAAAGATGTGCAATTTATGAAATGGAGAATAACTTCTCTTAAAAATGTAAACATGGAACTAATTAAATGGTTAAAGACTAAATGCTTAAATAATAAAAAGAAGTCTGACTGGGAAAGGTTTGATGGCCTCAAGGCTTATACAATTCTGGAAGCCCTATTTTTAAAGTAGATACCAAAATTGTAATCATAAAATTAGAATCAGGTGGCTGGTGAACTTGCAAGGTTTTGAAATATTTGTTTCATTTATTTCAAACAATTTGAAATATAGCAGGCATGGGTCATATCATGCAGTTTTGGGTTTGGTAAACAAATGTAGATTTTTATCAAAAATTCACTGAGAAATCATCAAAGCTGTCAATTTTGTAGCTGTCTAAAAAGTAGGATAAAAAGTGAACAAGAATTCAAGTGCAGCCCGAGGCCATGGGAGGTAAACAATTGAGAGATGATGGTGGCTTGGTCTGCGATAGAAAGAGCAAATGAGGATGGACCCAAGACATGTGGAAATAGTGGTGACAGAGCTTGCTAGAAGATCAAATGCAAAAACAGAAGCATGTCACAAATCAAGAAAGATTTTTAATAGTGGTGGCGTTTACTAAAGTGGAGAGACCAAGGGAGGAATAGTTTTGAGAATTTATTTCAGAATCAATTGGACATCCAAGATGGCAGCTATATCAAAAAGTTGGGATTGTGATGGTCGGGGGGGTGGGGGAAAGCTATGTTATCTAGATGAGGGGACCAGCATTATTAAAAAAGTTTAGCATATTTCAAAAAGCTATTCAAAAGTATACAGACATTTGAAAAGGATCAGTATTTACCCAGTATATTTTAAAGCAATTGCTTTGCTGAAGTTTAGCCAATGGGTTCGTGGAGACCATAATTTTCTTCTCTTGTTACGTGGTAATCTCTTCATCGGAGTCACCAATAAGAGAAGATGCTACTTGTGCTCAACTGGCAAGATCATATGAGATTGTAACATTGCTCAGGGTATATTTTATGAGATCCCAAAGAGAAAAGAAGAAGCTATTCCCAGATGACACATCATGGGCTCATTGTACATTCTCAAAAATTATTCAGTGTGTCTTTAGAGATCATAATGTGAGAATTCTTTTTCCATGGATGGCCCTTCATATTTACTATATGACAGTATTAAAGAACTGTGTATTAGTAAGGGAAGCATATAACAAATAAAATGAATAGCATAAATGCTATTATGACCAAGCTCTTTGGAGAAGAATGCAACAGAGTGGGAGATCAGACAAGATTTTTTGTAGAAGAGAATGCCTCTGTTGAATCTAGAGAAAGGTAGTAGTTAGGGAAGCCAAAAAAAAAAAAAAAAAAGATTCATTATCAGCTTTTCTTGGCCACTTACAGTAGCAGCACTAACCTATTCAATTTATCTCTGGAAATTTCAGGGGAAAGGCCTTGATTATGTGGAGGCTAAACAAAAATCTGTTTCCATTTAATTTTCATCCATGATTGAATTGTGCCTTTTGCAGCTGTACTAAGTGTGTCTACTTCCTCTCACTTGACAGGACTTCAAGTTTTCTCCTTCAAAGTCTTTATTGCCCCAGTTTCTTAAACTATTTTTCAATAATGCAGTTTTAGAACATTCACCATCCTAATCACCATCAGCTGGGCACACTCACTTTCTACAATGTTCTTAACATATGATGTATAGAATTAAGCACACCATTCAAGCTGTATTTAAAACACCAAGGGGAATTAAAGGCAGAACTATTTTGTTTTTAGAGTACTAAAAACAACCATTCTAGTAGCTTTAAAGTGGTAGTTTTCACATAATCCATAATTTGTGCAATCAGACACATTTGTGCTTCATCAAAGGTTTCCATAGTTAGGCAGTGTGTTAAACACACTTAGAAGGTAGATTTATTACTTCAATAGATTTTATGGTTCCTTTGCAACCATTAGCGTCTATTGTGTGAATGTGAGTTTTGGCAAACTACATGACTGCAGTGAATAGGGCATACACATTATCAAGGCCTTCATGAAATTTCTTAAGAACCTAATTATGTGTATCTAGCAACAGCAAGCACAACACAACGCAAGAAGATCTGGACATGCATGTGTCCCTTCAATAACTTAATAGTAAGACCACAGTGCTTTAATCTAATTGACCTTCAACATGTACCTTAGATTTAGAACAATGATTATAAAGAGAGTGTGGGAAGAGAAGGTGTAACAGAATCAACTGTGAGTAGAAAGGAAAGATAAAATTCAATAATTTGTAAGACTTTTTTTCAAGCTCCTCACATATCTTATTCCTGAGATTTTTGATCATCATTCACATTTCAAAATTAGCATAAGTACTATTTAAAAGGCTTTTTTTCTTTCCAATTAGTGATTTTTTTAATGGAAAGAATAAGAAAGGAACACACTTTAATTAAACTCATCAGATTTGTGCTTCCCCCACCAAATTATTTGCTAACGTAGTTTTTGTCCTCTTATTGTATTTTGTTTTGTTTTAATTTACATGTGTACTAGGCAGAGACTAGGCTGGAGTGATCATGAAATACAGGAGGCAATGTGGAAGGCTCCCGATGAAATATAAAATCAGAACTCTTCACATGCCTATCAAGAATGGCTGTCCAAATATTTTTCTTGTGTACTGAGACTTTCTTGTCTATTGAACAGTCCAAAGGGGTGTCTTAGGAAAATGCACATTTGAAGGGTGATGTGAGGAGACTTGTAATGATGTAAAGTAGAACTTGGAGAGCACAGCCTATTAGCAAGGTTGAAGAAGGCAAGAATTGCTGTAGCCGAACTCCTTTTACTCCTAAACTATTCTTACCCTTTTGTTTTAAACAAGGACAATGTATCTCACTTCCCAGAAAAAAATATAAGCTGTCAAGTGGAAATTCTCTAGGCTTTTTGTTAGCAAACTACAAATGTACATGCACCAATGACCCCTACCTGGTTTCCTATTGCAGAAGTGCTGCTTTCTGTCTAAAGTTAATTTCTCCACTTGTGCTCTGAATCTCATCCCTTCTGTGTTTTTTGGAGACAATATTTCATTAACAACCATATGTACTATGCTACAAATTATTTAAATGAAGAAAAAATGAGTAAATGAATGAATACATTAATGAATATAACCATGTAGAAAACACTCATTGCTCAAGTGCATGTGCGTAAAAAGGCCTTCTATTTCCCAGAGCCCTTATCTTCATTGTTCATTGAAGTTAAGTATTTGAGGCTTAGAAAGGGAAACAAATCTGCATTTTCTACCTATCCAGATTATTCTTTTATGCAGTTAGATTAAAATACTTCATAGTCACACCATCTTGAATTTTCTAATGTTTATATATATATAATCAATCTCTCTTGCCTCCTTTGAAAGAGAATAGGATTACGCTAACACTTCAACTCTTCAGGTGGCTCTTCTTTTTTTGCCTGACTGAAAGGATAATAACTGAAGAGACACAAGTTCTGCTGGTGGGGGAAGGGAGTGGTGGTGGGGGAAGGGGGTGCTTTTACTTCAGGGTATGGGAGGAGAAATAACAATGGTCATTGAGTAATTTTTTTTGCCTGTATTATGTGACTTGATGCAGAGGAAAAAACAAGCAAAAACTGCCTATTCTCACCTGATCCTACTTCACTCACTCAGAGACCAGGTCAGTTAGAAGGGCTATACAATAATAATCTTCCACAGGCTTCTGTCAGTAGGGAAAAAAAAGAAAAAAAGAAAGGAATCTTTCTTGTTTCTACTCCACCTCCTAGTCCACAAAACAGTTTTAGAAACCGGAAGATTTGAACTGTTATCTAAACTAAGTGATGGGATTTCCTTTTTTTAAAATGTATTACTATATCAGTGTTGTTTCTAAAATGAATGGGAAACGGCTATACTTACTAGGTAAAAAGCCATATTTGGAACCTCATAAAATAAGTAGATAATATCAGTATATTTTATCTTTAATAAATGGATATTTAAAAGATTTTTTTCTCAAAGATTTTTACAAGGCATATCACAACTAGATAAAATCTCATTAAATTGTTGTACAGATGCCTTATTTACACACATTTATCATCGTTGAAGAGCCTAATTCCACGCTATAAAAAGAAAGTATGTACCTTCTCTAGGGAAACACACAGTCTGAATAGGCAAACTCTTAAGGAATAAAGTGCATTTAGATATCACATTTCCTTTTTGGAATAGTCCCATCTAAAGAGTTTATTTAATTTTTTTCTTTTTTTTTCTTTTACTCCATATAAATTGGGGGTCTAGAGTTGTGGGTGTACGCTTGTCTTCCACTACTCTATATTGTAACTATACATTGTTGATAATAATACAAAAGATCCTTGTCCATAAAAATGCAAATACACTTTGGGAGAGATGCAAATTATTTTAGCCTTGTAAAAATATTATTCAAAATATTACATTTTATTACATCTTAGGTTATGAGATGATTTTTTATCTATAAGCAAATTCCATTCAGCATTACTAATTGCATTTATGTACATGTATATTGTACAGATGCTCCTTTGAATCTGTTTTAACCTCTTATATTTTCCTCATAATTAATGAACTAAAGAAAACCATTACTGGAAGGAGCATCAGGATGTTACTTTTTGTAAAATTTTACTTTTTTTTAACATGCAAATAAATTTGTTGAAGAATGTAAAATCTCTGTTGCATCCTAATAGGATTATACATTTTCTGATTAACTTATGGATCAACAATGTGTCAGTAAATTTCAGGTTTCTGACTGTGAAAGTAAGCATGCATTTCCTATAACATGATGTATATTGTATCACACATCACTATAAGTATTGTGGGGAATACTGGAGTTATTGTAACCACTGTCAATCACACTTCAAAAATAAGGAAACAAAGATCATTAGATAAACAAAGAATACTTTGGAAGATTTGCATTTATTGGTGTGATTTAATTCTTTTTACACATGTGATGCATTATTTATATAATAGTTGAGATTTTATTTGGCATAAAATTGATGACTGAAGATCTGAAAAAGTCTTAAAAGAAAGTATTAAAGAAAGTGATAGTCATGGGGACTCAAAGAGAAGTTGTAAATTGAATAATTATAAATGTTCTTCTTCTGAGTAATAATCCTTTAAATGTTATAAACTCTCTTCTTTACCAGTTGGATATATACTCAGGGAGAGACAATTTTGTCTAGACTGTGATCTAGGTATTTTTGAAATAACCATATATTTATATATTCATCTGCTGAGAATAAAACTACCACATGAAAGGACAATATTTCTCAAAACAATATAGGTCTTTAGATTTTACACATTGAATTTTTTATATCTTAAAACTAAAATCTACCTTCATAAAATCTTCTTCTTTGTATGCCTTTCCCCCTTCAGGGCCACAGTGAATCGGGGTCCTTTTCCCTGAGAAATTCATTCCATCATCCCACTACATCAGGGTGATATAAGTTATAGGGAAGATGTTTTCTTCCCCTTATATTAGTATGACACCTAAAAGTTAAGATCTAGAAACTCCTTTGTGTAATTTAAAATTCCTTCTTTGATGATTTTCCATATTAGGTAGGTACCCACTGCAATGTTAAAGATTACCAAAAAGAGTATCTTTATGATGTATTTTAACCAATGTCATTACTGTAACATATTCTGAATAGTGAAGAAAATAACCAAAATGAAATTCTATTTATTTTTGTTCATAACTTTTTTTTTTTTGCTAAAAATTGATAGTTTTATTTATTTTTGGATAGTTTTATGTGGGTAAAGTTTTCATAAGTCACCACAGTTTCTTTTTTTAATTTTTTTTATTTTTTTT
>CM053567.1:141932235-141994288 GCA_028646485.1 Cryptoprocta ferox
TTTGATCACTGATTCGATTTCTTCACTGGTTATGGGTCTGTTCATATTTTCTATCTCTTCCTGTTTGAATTTTGGTAGTGCATGTGTGTTTAGGAATTTGTCCATTTCTTCTAGATTGTCCAGTTTGTTTGCATATAATTTTTCATAACTTTTCTTAAGTGCAATCACAGTTTCTTCCATAGACCCAGCATATCAGCATCACCTGAGAGTTTGTTAGATGTTCAATTCTTGGGCCAACTCAAGCCCTACTGAGTCAGAAGGTCTGGTGGTGGGCCTAGGAATAGGACTTCCAGTTAGGTATTATCACATAAAAGTTTGAAAATCACTGCTTTTGTCTTTTAAAGGACTCAGAGATTATGTTAAATGCAAATTTATCTGGGGCAGGGCCCCAGATTCTTCATTTCTAAAATCCTGCTCCTGAGTGATTTGTCTGAGAACAACATTTTAAAACATTTTCACTACATTTTCACATTTTCACTACAGAACCATGGTGAACATCTGAAATCAATCTGATCTTGGACATCGCCTTGAATTTGCTTATTTGCTTGTATGTATTTATCTAGAGTGTTAAAACCAGGAAAATTCAGGAAGCACAGTGTTTATTTTGAAATGAAGAGCCAGGAAACTATAAGAAACTTGTTGGAAATTTATTAAAATATCTGTAGGTGTAAGAGTTTGCTTAAAATATAAAACCTTATATATTGATTGAATAGGAATTTGATATATCACTTTATCAATAAGAACATGAAAAGCATTGTCAAAAAATAACCAGAATGGGTATTTTACAAAGTATAGTGAATTCCAACCCTATTTCAAAAGAAAAAGCCCCAATTTTGATGTATGTGCATTGGACTACTTTTGCCACCTGCCATATCAAATTGCCTACAATGATGCTAGCATGCAATTATTGATTTATCACCACTGTCAGCAGCACATAGCACTCAATCTCCAGTGAGGTAGCACCACTCTAACCTTTCCTGCTGGTGATTTAGACTTTCTCCTTCCTTTTCTATTTTGTTAATTCAAACCATGCCTAGATGGGTTGTCATAGCATGTATTTGCCCTCCACTGTCACATAATAGTTCTAGCTCATCCAAACAGCTTACATCTCTTTCAGGATTCTCAGCTCCCACTTGCATGATGTACTGGTGACCTTCGCTTCATTGGTATTCTGCAAATGTCAGAGATATGCTTGCCTCAGCTGCCTGGGCCCTGGTGAGCAGGTGGAAAAATGACCAGTTGAAAATGAGTTGTTAAGACCACTACAGTGAAAAGATTGATGCAATTAATTTTTCATTATGCACAGTGTCTGCGGATTCTAATCAGTTTGGATTGTTCCTCCTTTGAGACACAAATAAAATGCAAATGGCTTTGGAATGAAAGGGAGCATTCTTTATGGTATAGACTTTCCAAAGCTGTAAAATGGCTCAGGACTAATCTGTGGTGGTAGAAATATTTTATGAATTAGGTCCTGGCAGACTTACGTAAGTTCTTTCCAGGAAATCCAAGCTGTAGCAACTATAGGAAGCAGATTGAAAAGTAGATTTCAAGGGCATGAACAACAAATGGGAATGAGCCTTGAGGTAAACTTTTCTGGATTGAAAATAGAGTAGGGAAAAGCAGGAAATTTTTGTTTGCTAAACTAATTGTGAATTAATATGGTATAATCTACAGTCATTATATGTATAGATTTATTTTCATAACCCATGCAAATAATTTGCAAAAACAAGAATACAGATTTAGAATTTTCTTAGTCTCATGATAAAATTTTGCCCTCTGCCACATCATCTAAAATTTACTGTTGTAGATATGGCAACCATGCATCATGAGTGAACATAAAAGAACTAAATTATAAATACACTTATAATATTATATATCCCATTTTCTCTTAAACTAAGGTCATTCCAATTATGAAACAAACAATTGACAATCTTTTCTGGTTAGAATGACTAGACAAATGTGTTTTCACTTATTTCAGTAAATGATACTGCCATTAAGTTAAATTTTATGTTATCTGGATAATATATTTTCTTTTATTTGGATTAAAATTGCTAAGACAAATGTAGGGATATAATTTAAAATCTAATATTGGAAAATTATCACTAGTATGGTCAACAGAAAAGGTGCTCCTTAGTCTTTTGATGCTGTCACAGATGTTTTAGACTTGAAAGTTTATTCCTTTTAAACATATTGTTCAGTTCATATAACAAAACTATTTGAATTTTTTTCTAGGATATGTAATGAGGAATTAAAGTATGCTGTTCATGAAGTTATCTTTTGAAATGTGATCTAAATTGAAGATAATATTTTTATGAGTTCTAAAAAGCTTTTTACAGCATTATTTAATGACATGATTTAGGAACAAATAGTTGGAATTGCCATTTTCCACTGCAGAGGTCTTTCTAACAAAAAAAACTGAGAAAACCATACTTCAGCACTTCCTTAACAGAAAAGATACTAGGTATAATTATACTTCACAATGCTTTCTTACAAAATTACCTGCCTTAGAAGATAGCAAATATACTAAATTTGAAGGTTCAATTTTCACATGAAATAAACTTTCAAAAAAAAAACATTACTAGATGTATACATTTTAATCCTGTCTAAATATTCTCTTTAACATCAACTTAATCAATGAAAAATCTCTTTTGAGTGCATTCAAAATATATGAGATACAAAGAAATCTGCCCGCACAATTGCCCTCAATAGGATTTTATTCTAGGTCTTACCAGTTGTTCCAAAACAATCGTCTACAATTCATAATTAGAGAATGTCTTCTTTTCTTTTTTCTTCTATTCAATTCACACTTCCTTTCATTTGCCCAAGTGCGCAAAGCAAAACAGGCTAAAAATCCAACTAATTTCAATAAGTAAAAGCCAGTTAAAAACCTCTCTTCTCTGTATTTATATTAAAAAAATATTTGGAAATTCAACTCAAAGACTTCCTAATCTACAGACAATATGGGCAGAAAAAATTTGTGGGAAACTCCTTTCTTCATTAACTCTTTCAAAATACCACCTTATTCTCTAAATACTAGAAGAACATAGGTCAATAAATTTTCTTTCAGCTTCTGAAATTATTTGTTACTATTCTAAAAACTACAAAATTATTCACTACACTTACATTCTACTAGATTCCAAAACCATGCTGAGGCTTTATATGTAAGAAAACATAATATCTCTGTGTGTGATTTCACATTATTCCTAGAAAGGTTGATATTCATGCAAAATCATCATAAAATGTGATATATTTTATAAAAATAGAAATATACAAAATTTTATGGACACATCGAGGAGGGAGTTTCATCTCTTTGGAGGAGATTCTATTGAAGAAGAACCTGAGAAAATGAATAGGTAGCAAACAAATTCAGGTTAAAAAAGAGATTTCAGGTAGAATCTGTTGATTGCTCCAACACTCATGTGGTGGCTATAGAATGCTAACATCCACGGAATAAAATCTAGTCGCACTAATGGGTTAAGAATTTTCAAATCTGGGTGTCAAATGCATGGAAATAAATGTGCTCAGAGAGAGAATGGTTAAACATATTAGGAAAAATCAATCTTTATAAAGTACACAGGTAGAAAATGAAGAACCAATGAAAGAGAATGACTGGATCTAAAATAAATATTAAAAGAATTTCTCTAAAAGGAGCCTGTGTACAGTTGAGAGAAAAGAGATTCAATAAGGATGATGTCAACTTTATTAAGCAAAGTGTTTTCAAGACAGAGACCTTTGAAAGTGGAAATGCTAAGGTCTTTGATATATATATATATATATATATATATATATATATATACCATTCATTTATCTACATTAGGACCTTTAATTGATTATTCAATTATCTCTGAAGGTTGAATTTATCATACATGATTTTTTTTTTTAAATTTCAGGATAGGAAAGGGAACATTGTAAATACTTGTTATAAAAATAGGGGTGTTAGATCTGATAGGGTTGAGAATCATTGTTTTATCTATGAAAATTAGCTTCAAAGTATAATCTAGTTTGCAACAACCATTAAGGAAATCAATTATACAAGAAAATTGATTTGATGTGAAGATGGAAGAGGACACACTATTAGATATCTGCCTGGGTGGAGAAGTAGAATAAACAGATCTCTTGTCATTTCAACTCTTTCATCATTAGATCGTCAAATGTAACATTAAAGTCTGTCTAATTCTCTCTGCAAGTGCTAGGTAAGTAGCAGTGTCAAAAAATCCTACAATAGTTTGCTTTATTTCACAATAAAAAGCTAATCAGCTATGTGGACCTAAGATTCCCATATTTCCCACAATTTTCTACAACCCAGTGTGGGTGGCACCACTCCACTGAGCCCCTGGATTAGAATGTTTTTAAATGAGATGGAACAAGAATGTAAACAATGTTATATTTGACATTTCATTTAGTTTTACTTTTTCTTCCATTCACCAAAAGATGTGAGTTTTAACCAACTAAGTGAAATACATATACATAAATATATATTTATTTATATATTTGTATATAATCCCATGTCTAAATGTGGCCTTTCATCTTGTTACCAACAGTGTAGTTAGTCTATAAGCAAGTAGCACATTAGCATCACCTGGGTATTTCTTAGAATTACAGAATCTCAGGTCCCTCCACAGACCTATGGAATCAGAATTTGAATTTTAATAAGACATTCAAGTGATTTCTATGCACATTAAAGTTTGAAAAGCACTGGTCTAGTATTTTGGTTGAACAAATGACCATATGCTTACATACATTTTTATAATTATCAAAAATGAATGCTAAATCAGTTCTTTTATAATTGGGGATTTTCCTTCCAGTAATGCTATATCATATTAGTAAGTTACACTCATATATATGTTTAGCAAGGCCAAAGCCAAATGAGTTGTTTGGATTTAAAGATTCGGGAGAGAGATGGCTAAGAGTTCACAGTTTGATTGGATTTAGTCTGTCATCTAAAGAGTCAGTGGAAAGGAAGATATGTGTTCAAAATGGGTGAGAAGAAACTTCCAAGATGAGTGTGGAAAGCCTCTAACCTAGATTTGTAATTTTGATGCATACTCTTTCGTAAAATTGTTCTCCTTGAGGATATACTTGCAATTTTGCATTCATATCAGTTCTCCTCTCCCACCTAACATTTTACAATTGATTTAAAAAAAATGACTGATAGAGTTTCTAGCCATCCCAAACCTTATACCTCAGGGTATAAAAAGGTTGAAGGTATCACATAACGTATGGTATAAAATTTGATGTCTGAGAAGATCCCTTTAGTGAAGTTCCACTAAACTGGCAGCAAAGCTTAATGTCTTTCTTTTTCTAACATGCATTTCTGTAAAAGGAAAAACTTGTCACTTGAAATAAGATCATTTTGGATGTTAGAATTCAGAAATATTATAGGGAGATTGGGTTGCTTTAATGGACCAACCCTTGTTTTTATCTCTAAATTATTGTAAAAATTATGTCCTAAGATTCTTAGTATTTACCACTTCAATTATATGGGAGTTGTATTGATCATTTTAGCTTCATAAAATGTTGCCTTTAATTAATAGAGTAAATAACAATAAAATAATAATAATAATCATAGGAAAAGCCTTGAGAGAATTTGTTTGTTTGTTTGTTTGTTTGTTTGCATAATCTCTACAACCAACATGGGCCTCAAACTCATGATCCTGAGATCTAGAGTCTTCTGACTGAGCCAGCTAAGTGCCCTGAAAATACTTGTTTATTGGTTTACTTTAACAGAAATAAGAAACTGAGAAAGGACATGACTTGAATGGCTGAAAAACAAATTTTTGTTCAAACTGGGATTTTTTTAGTGACATTGAAAGACAACCTAATTGATGAAATATATATATGTACCATACAAGGAGTTCAACAATTGGCATTACTATAACCAAACTTCTTCTATTCTCATGTTTCTTTTATTATGAGGATTTGATAGTGCTTACATTTATAAAACAGAAAAGTAAGAAATGATTAGAAGCTGAACAGCACCTCCTTTTAAAAGTAACCTTCATTCACTGATTTCTGAAACAGCTATCTCATTAAAAGATGCATTTATAGATTTTAAGATTTATCAAAATATGTATTACATTTGTTTTGATGAAGCATGTACAAATAATAATAATAACTTCATTCTATAAAAACATTCCTTTTTTTAATGTTTATTCATTTATTTTGAGAAAGAGAGAGAGCTAGGGAAGGGCAGGGAGAGAGAGGAAGAGATTGGGCAGAGATTCCCAAGCAAGCTCTGCATTATCAGTGCAGAGCCCAATGCGGGGCTTGAACTCACAAGCTGTGAGATCATGACCTGAGCCAAAATCAAGAGTTGGATGCTTAACCAACGGAGTCACCCAGGTACCCATATAAAAAAAATCCTTTCATATTACTTTTATATACAAACTTATAGAATTAGAAAAAAATAAAACTCTAAATATATACACGTTTTTGTATGCAATATTTTTAACATTAGAGAAGTGTGGAGAATCCTTGATAAAATAACATTCAACATTAATTATATTTTTAGGGTAAAATTCTCTTGGGGGTAAAAACAAAAAATTAGTTCAAGGAGAAAAATAAACATTATAAATACAAAATCTTAAGGAAGAGTTTGTTTATATATTTTAAAATAAATATGGTAGTATTGAACCATCATGATGTTTAGATTCCTTTGGTGTATTTAAAAAAGATGTTAAATATTTATTTAAAAGTATCAATATATACAATATGCTAAAGACCATAATATTTGCAATTAGAGGCTGAGTTTACTGTGGGGCTAATATGGCTTAAGTTCAGGGCCCTCATTTTATTTGCACAGGCTTTTTCCCTTTTCCCCAGCCTGGGAGGCTCTAACAGCATGTTTATAAAGCCATATGTTCTTATTAAATTTTCAAAAACAAGTTAATTTAAGTGCAATTGTTTAAGACCTCTGTCACATTCCAATTCAACTTACCCTTCATCACATTTTTTCTGTATATGATTTTAAAGTGGCTTTGGAAATTTTGCAATATAAAGAGGAAATTGAGTTAGTGATACATTTAGTTTGGATTTAGTGCAATACATTTATATAATCCAAACTCACTTTGTGTAGAGCTATTATTGTTAGCTGTTCTACTGTAAAAATGACTTTCATGGATCTTCTTACCACTCACTGTGACAACTCATCATTACCATTACAAGGCTAGAGGTCATATTATGATATGAGCATGTCCAATGGCATCTAGCACTTGAAATATGTGACAATGGAGGAGAAACACGGTTTGAGAAGTCAAGAGCCAGAAGCTAGTCTGACAAAAATGCATCCAGTCATTAGATATATACAATTGCTATTAGAAGATACTCACTGACGTCTATTTCAAACAGAAATTATATTCTCCTGTACTTGACAATGAATGCAGTTTTGATGATTAAAAATTACCATAACATTTAATTCTTTTTCCATGGGAATTAGAAAAAACAGGAATTTTAGAATTTTGAGATGTAGAGAATAAAACCTTTGTTGTACTACAAATAGTAAGTATATATCTTTGTAAAGTCACATGTATTGTGTATCCCAACCAAAATAATATAAAATAAATTTTGACCAACTATGTTGAAAGCAAGTTTGATTGTCTTTCTTTACTCTGTGGAAAGAATTACAAAATCATAGTACTATGATGACATGATCAAAAAGTATGCTGCCAAAACAGACACATAGACTAATGGAATAGAACAGAGAACCCAGAATTGGACCCAAAAATGTACGGCCAATTAATCTTTGACAAAACAGGAAAGAGTATCCAATGGAAAAAGACAGCCCCTTTAACAGATGGTACTGGGAGAACTGGACAGCAACATGCAGAAGAATGAAACTAGATCACTTTCTTACACCATACACAAAAATAAACTCCAAATGGATGAAGGACCTGAATGTGAGACAGGAAACCATCAAAACCCTAGAGGAGAAAGCAGGAAACAACCTCCTTGACCTCAACCACAGCAATTTCTTACTCAACACATCTCCAAAGGCAGGCGAATCAAGAGCAAAAATGAACTATTGGGACCTCATCAAGATAAAAAACTTCTGCACTGCAAAGGAAACAATCAAGAAAACTAATAGGCAACCGACAGAATGGGAAAAGATAGTTGCAAATGACATATCGGATAAAGGGCTAGTATCCAAAATCTATAAGGTACTCACCAAACTTCTCACTTGAAAAACAAATAATACAGTGAAGAAATGGGCAGAAAACATGAACAGACACTTCTTCAAAGAGGACATACACATGGCCAACAGACACATGAAACGATGCCCAGCATCACTCATCATCAGGCAAATACAAATCAAAGCCAGACTGAGATATCACCTCACGCCATTCAGAGTGGCTAAAATGAACAAATCAGGAGACTATAGATGCTGATGAGGATGTGGGGAAACGGGCACCCTCCTATGCTGTTGGTGGGAATGTAAACTAGTGTGGCCGCTCTGGAAAACAGTGTGGAGGTTCCTCAAAAATTAACACTAGAACTCCCTTATGATTCAGCAATAGCACTGCTAGGAATTTACCCAAGTGATATGGGAATGCTGAGGCATATGGGCACATGTACCCCAATGTTCATAGCAGCACTTTCAACAATAGCCAAATCATGGAAAGAGCCTAAATGCCCATCAACTGATGAATGGATCAAGGTGTGGTTTATATATACAATGGAATATATACATGGAAATGAGAAAGAATGAAATCTGACCATTTGTAGGAACATGGATGGAACTCAAGGGCATTGTACTAAGTGAAATAAGTCAGGCAGAGAATGACAGATACATATGTTTTCACTCATATGTGGAACAGGAGAAACCTAACAGAGGACCATGGGGAAGGGGAAGGGGAAAAAATAGTTAAGGAGAGGAAGAGAGGCAAACCATAAGAGACTCTTGAATACTGAGAACAAACTGAGGGCTGATGGGGATGGGGAAGAGGGGAAAATAGGTGATGGGCATGGAAGAGGGCACTTGGGATGAGCACTGGGTGTTATGTGGAAACCAACTAGACAATAAACTATAAAAAAAAGTATGCTGCCAAGAATATTGAAATAAGAAGCAGTATTACAGATGAGTACTAGGCAATAAATTAATACAAATATGTTATTTTCCTGGATATTTTTTGTTGTTTGTATTGTTGGCCAGTTTTTAAAATTTTTTATTTTGTTGTGATTTCTTATTCTATAGAAATGTCATCTTATATCTATTTTATATTAATAATTTTGTATTGTTTTAATTTTTTAAATATTTATTTATTTTTGAGAGAGAGAGAGAGAGAGAGATAGCAGGCAAGTGGTAGAGAGAAAGGAAGAAACAGAATCTGAAGCAGGCTCCAGGCTCTTAGCTGTCAGCACAGAGCCCGATATGGGGCTTGAACTCACTAACCACAGGATCACAACCTGAGCTGAAGTCAGACACTTAACTAACTGAGCCACCCAGGCTCCCCAATAATTTTGTATTTTTTAAACAGTTCTGTGTATGTAAATTCTGTCTCACAAAATGAAGTCCACTTTCATTTGCAAAGATTTAAACTTAAAGAAAAAATATAATAATATGGAAACATATAGACATATGAAAATAATATATACATTATATATGCTGTGTATTATATATACTATATATATGTATACACATATGTGTATTATATGTATATTATGTATATTGCTCTTTGCACAGTAGTTTGGGGAAAATACTTTAGAGCATATAGAAGTAAAACTAATTTTATGCTATTGGTATAAGAGATAAACATGTATGTAAATGAATAGTTGCAGCTTCCCAATGCTGCCTTAGTTCCTCTAGCAAGGAAACTTACAATTACATTGTTGATATAACCCAGATGGAAGGAAGATCCACCA
Organism: Cryptoprocta ferox; assembly: GCA_028646485.1. NCBI lineage: Eukaryota > Metazoa > Chordata > Mammalia > Carnivora > Eupleridae > Cryptoprocta > Cryptoprocta ferox. Next base: position 141,942,094 of record CM053567.1, read on the forward strand.
AGCCAGAGAGGTCCATGGCCTCAGGTAACCTGCCTAGAATGTCATTAGTTTGGGCAGGATCCACATAGACACAACATGGTCTATATCTTACCATCTGTATAAAGAGTAACTCTACCACTGTTATAACTTCATGTTTAACTTCATCTGCAACACTGAGCCTACATCTTGGCTAATGTTTTATAAAAGTCTGAAACTAAATATGGACTGTTTTAAACTGATTTTTCAATATTCAATTTTCAATATTTTTTTATAAGTAATCAATTGCTATTATCCATTTTACTATGTGGCTATCTATATAACTTTATGACATGGCAAACTGCACACAATCCTATTTTATGCAGATACTGCTTCGAAAGAACATTTAGACTAATTAAAGTATACATCAGTTAAAAAATTCAGATGAATATGGAAATTGTGTGATTTTAAAAAATCATCAAAATTACCGTAGTTATATTAAGATGAAACAGATACTTGAAATTAACATGAAATTATCTCATCTTAAACTGCAAGGAAAATATGACATATAGATAGTAGAAGGGGAATTTTTAAAAGGAGATATGCTGAGAGGTTTACAAGTGAATCATAGTAGTACTCAGGAACCATATTGTATTTAATGGTGTGAAAATGGGAAAATGAGATAGTCATACAACCTGGGAAGCATAGAGTCATACAACGTAAGAGTTTTTTGGCTGAGCCCATAAAAGACTTCTGTCTACCTTCACTACATGATACTCTCATTTGAAGCCAATGAGAGTAAAACCTTTCCTTAACAGCACCAGGCCTTGGGTCTGGAATGTCCGCCCCCCCCCCCGCCCCACCCTGCCTAGTTCTTTGTTATGAATTAGTTTGGCCTTTTACTGCTTTGTACACAGATTTTCAGTTTTGTATTTTTCGCTTCTGTGTTTTTAAAGTTGATATTTATTGTTAATACTTTTTTTTAAAGCCCTGATAGAATGAGGTCTGCAGTGTCTGAAATGTGTCTTTCAACAAATGAATAAACAAAAGAAGTATTCTAATAAACCTTTGTGATTTCAAATGGGGAATTTTTATTCAACTAATAAGTGCCCTTAGAACTACTGATTTTCTTATTAGCGGTCATACTAAAACATTTTCAAATGCTCTCTGACCATGATAACAATGAAAGTTCTGCTTCAGTGAATATTAATAGCATTTATTCTGAGCAGTGCACATTAATATATCAGAGGCAATACTCTTCTATTTGACACTTTGGGCAACTATTTTTGATAAAGAATCAGAAAAGAGATTTCAAGTGACAATCCTACACCAGCCCTCAGGGGTTGGCAGGATGACCTAATTGGTGTTATGAAAACTCTTATTCTTATGATTGATTGATTAATTTTCTTCATGCAAAAATCTTACTGCTATCCTATTTTCCTTGCTTTCTTTGCCTTATCTCTTTTGAGAAATAACAGGGTATGTTAGAAAGAAATATAAGCAATCAGACATCAAAATTATATTCATTGTTATTCATCATTACTAAAGAATATACTGTGTTCTGAATCTACCACCAGTACTCCAACACTGGAAGAGATTTAATCTTAAAGTTTTACATATCAAACATATGTATGTGAGTATGTATATCAGATTTGATTCAACTGAATGCATTATAGTGTTCAGGTTAGAATATGATACAGTAACCAGCAGTTAATCAGGAAAGAAAAATAAGATGGCTACAGAAAATTGTATAGAATTGCATCAAAATCTTATCATATTTTGGTCAATAGGGTCAGCAATAGGCTTTTGAAACTTATTCACAAACAACATTTAAAAAAATCATTTTTCTGTATATAAAAACTTGCATTTGGTGTTATAGGTTGGATATAAATATTCTACCCTTTATATATTGAACATTTTGATAATGAGATTATGGGTATGATGAACACTATGGGTATGGCAGAATAAGTACATTTTCCCTAGGTACCACCAGTAAAATATTTTCTCCCAAATTTATTTATTTGAAGAAGTATGGAGTGTATACTGTCTGCAAGGGCATTCATTTCTAAGTAACTTGAAACATAAATTTATACCAGTCATTTCGGTCCATTGCTATTATATATATTTCTATTCCTCGATTTTTTGTAAGAGAAAAAAACCATAATTTCCAAATCATCAGCATATTTATGATTTTCCCCACTTATAGAATAATATTTTATCCAAAAAGATGTTCGAACCACGGTTACTAGAGAATATTTAAATTTTGGGTAGTAACTCTGTCACCACTACTTGGCCTCCATTATCATTTCTATTTCCCTGTTTATCACCAATTATCTTATTTTTCATAAAGAGTAACAAAAATAACACTTAAGAAAAAAAACAAGTGATTTTTTACTAGGAAGTCATTAGGCTCCATGTATCATTTGCCAATATGAGGCATCATTAACATTGTAGCATAAGCTTTTCTTTGGAAAGCAAAGAATTCTTGGCTTATTTAACTTTGTGTATTCTACTATAATGAACAAAACTCATATTCGTGAAAGATATGCTACATAAAAATACTTCATGAGATTTAAACTATTTTATTGTTTGTGGATATACTTTATACCAATAAGATTAAACCTAAAAATATTCTGTTCATCTGTATCTATTTCTGGGAAATCGGACTATGTTGACTGGTACTATCGATGAAAGATTTGACATATTCTGAATAAACTATATTTTAGGTTATTTCCCTTTACAAATCTTCAAACAAAGAAACTATGAGATACTACAATGAGAGTATAATTTGAATTCTGAGTAAATATTCTGACTCTCCTTGTTACCATTAGTGATAGTAAATAATGTTTAAGCCCAGTTTCCTTATTTGTATAAGATGAGTAAACATATAATGTATATAAAAATTCTTGGAATTTCAGAGTCAATTTTATATAGATAGATGGAGAGATAGATGTAAATATAGATATATCTGTGTATATGTGTGTATATATGTATGTGTGTCTATATGTACACATATATGTATATATTATACAATTACATATACACATACATATATTATATAATTGTATACATGCATACTCATATATAATTTTATATACAAATATATAAACATATATGCATACATTATATACTTTACACAGAACAAATAAAACAAAATTATATATACATATATATGTATACATGAACTGACACACACACACACACAATAGATCCATATCCACTGCTTGAGAATGCAAACATTTTCTTTTTATATTCTGTCCATATATTACACTTTGGAATATTAACAAAATAACTAGTGTGGAAATTCTTGTAATTTAGAATCTCTAGAAAAAGATCTGTAATAGCACAATAGCATTAGACTATAACTACCAATGTTTCATCCATTGGAAGGGTCTTATAAATCCTGAGCCTGTTTTCCTACTGCCTGACTGAGATGCTATAGGATAATTCCTTGATTTCCATATTTGACCTACAGGATTGACTCTACCTTCTCATGAATTTTCCTGAAGCAGAAATGATAGCCTCAACACTTGCTACTTATATCGGAGTACATTAAAAGGACACACATTAAATCTAAAACATGTTCCACACAGTCCTGAAAGGTAAGACACCAGGTGCAGAAACAGTAGATTTCATCCGGTCTGCCCTACCTTCTCACCCTTTCCCTCACTGTTGCACTCTCCTATTTCAAAAGTGCAACTTTATGAAGGAACTCATAGCTGGTTGGTGCTGTTGTGGGAGGGCCATCTAAGAAACTTACTGTTTCTTAGTGTACCATTCTCTCAAGTAATCATTCTTTTATTTATATAAATAAAATGTCTTTATTGGAGGTCAGTTGTGTACTTGGCAAGGTATTGAGGTGATATAAATGGAAAGAAAAGTTCTTGCTCTCACAGATTACATTGTATCATGAGAGAAAACAGTCAATTGAACAGGCAGATGATTAAAACGATTGGAACTTGTGGAGAGTTCTATGATAGAATCCAGTTAAAGTCTGAGACAGAACATTAAAGGAAAGAGAGATGCTGGGCCAGTGGGTGGGGGCAATGAGATATTTTTGATCTTTCACTATTTCTTCAGGACTGAAAGCCTCCAACTCAAAGAAACTTGGTCACTCACTCATTGGTCAGTCCAAACATGAGACAGAATTGTTTTACAGCCCAGTAATAGGTGGGGAGGGAGTGTCTCCCCAGCTTTTGATGGGACTTTAGGGAAAGTCTGAGATGGTCCCTTGCTGCAGCCTCTTGAATTGATGAGCCCAAGTGCCATGAGAGGTAACAGCAAGTCTTGATTGTCACAGAACATAAAGCTTAGGTGGTGGGTCTCAATGTTGGCTGCACATTAGAATCACCTGAGATTTTTTAAACCCCAGAACATAGAACAGGCAAATTAGACAAGGATTTCTTCAAGTGGAACTCAGCTTAAAAAGCTTCTCAGATGTTGAATGGAGTCAAAGCTGAGAACCCTTGGATGAGGAAATCATTCTCTTTACTTTTTCTATTTATTTATTTATTTATTTATTTATGTATTTAATTATTTATTCATTCATTCATTCATTCATTCATTTATTTTGCTAAGGAATGTGCCTAATACATTTTAACTGAAAATTGATACCCTCCACTACAAAATGTCTCCATCTACCCAAACAGAAAATCTGTTGGAAATCAGGCCTTTAAAACAGTAAGTGCTAAACTCATGTGTATTTGTGTGTGTGTGTACACTGTTAAACACTTTAATGATAACCTTGTAATTTGATGAACATATTTGGAATAATCAATCCAAGGCTCTTTTTTAAAGCCAGTAGTCATTTACTGATAAATATAAAGGAGCCTTATTACCTCTAAATTTTGAGCAAAGATAACCTCTTTTGGAGAAGCACTGAAGATTCTTTAATCTCTTCTGAATTATGTTCATAATTAAACACAGGTTTTTCTAAGTTCATTCTACCTATAACATATGTAGTTTTCATTAAAAGTACTAAAATGTTTTTAATAAAATATGCTTGTTCCATTTTCTTAGAACGTAAATGGCATTTCCCGAAAATATCCAAGTGGAATGAATATATACTGCCATTGAAGAAGAATGCCCCTCTGATGCCCTAGGCAAAGGAGAGAGGTCAGGGCCGACTGCTGCTCATTCTCATTTCCTCTGACACATGCTCATTTAGTCATTACATTATACCTTATGAATGGCTTTATTTTTATTTGTCTGTTACAATTATTCTTTATTGCCTTGGGAAGAAGACAATATCAAATGGATTTGGCAAATGTCAGATTTATGCTGTTCATACCAGGAATTTCTTTAAAGCTTATATCATTAAAATATTTTTAAATTTTTGATAAAGGTATGCTTTATAAACCAGAGAATTTTAATCAGAAATGATTTGATGTATGACATATATTTATGAGAACTGAGCTAAGGGCCTATGGGCATTCTAAATACCAATTCAATGTATTAGGTGGCTTTGTTCCACAGTTTTGTTATTTTCCGAATGCTCCAACTCCTTATTTTCATCCAATATTGCATTATAGGTGAGTGATAGTTATCAGAACATCTCCCTTTCTGAATATTCATGAAGCATTTTTTACTTTCCTTACCAAGAAGAAAAAAGGGAAATACATTATTGAGAAAGAAACCTCATTGAAACTGAGGCGGCCTGATTCTGGAATGGCCTTTTTTGACAAAGAATTTGTTATTCTTTTCTGTAACGAAAAGAAAAATACCATTAAAGATATCTAGACAAAAAACATGGTATGGAAAAGGTGAGAAAACGTCAGTGAGAATCGGTTAGTTCTTTATTTTTGAAGAGCAACTTAGAGTTCTTAAAACTATTTTAGATACTTGGTCCTTGAATAACACATACTTGGGTTTCAATTTATGCTCTGGCGCTAATGAGATGTGTGACCTTTGACAAATTTTTCAAGTTGTCTACATCTTTGTTTCCCAGCTGAACAATGGAGATAATGGCACCAACTTTTCAGGGTTATTTTGAGACTTTGACAGAGTGCCTGGCATACAGTTAAGACTAGGTAAATATTAGTTCCCTTCCTTGCCTCCTTTATTTAGTCTCTTGCCTGTTGGTGAGGAAAATAACTGAAAGCTCTTCTAATAATTCCCTTACCCCACATTGTTCCTGTCAGTGAGGCAAAGCTATGTAAATCTCTGACCATTAGCATCTATTTCTGGTTCTGTGAGTCCACAGAGTACCTTAGAGTTGCTTTAGCCACCTGCTTGATGTACTGTATCCCTATATTCCCTCTGCTCACTTTCTTTTTATCTGCCTCCTTAGCTTTAAGCAAGAAGAGGAATGGGGAGAACAGAGAAGCTACATTTCTATCTTGTAAAGAGGGGTCCCTCTTACCCATTTTTATGCTCTGATTCCCCATTCTCCATCCTTATGGAGAGTGAGGGAGTGAAATTCTGTACAGTTCTGTCTTTGGGAAAATTTAGAGGACAGAGATTGTCTAATGAATGAAACAAAACCATATACTATAAGCACAGCAAACCATTCTTCTGCAGAAGGTAGTTAACATTTTGAAAACAATTTATTTGGCAGCACTACTGCATATAATCATAAACCAAGTCAAACAAGATGAACATATGCACATTGTTGAGCTGAGTGGTGGAATGGCTTTTCCAGCAGCAACACACCTGCGTAACAACATAATTTCCAGGTAAATAGCTCTTTTATTGCTAATTAGAATTGAGTTTGAGATATTGTTTTGAAGCTCCAGTCGAGAAGCCCAGTTATTTGCACATCCCTGACTGAAGAATCATGTCCCTGGAGCTGGAAAGGTCATTCTTTCATCGTCTTTTGTTCATATGATACTTGCTGAAGAGGAGGGCAGCTCCTGAAACTGTCGCCTTGATCTTCAGCAAATATGAAGTGTGGGATGTTACAACCAGATAACCCCCACACGCGGTCCCCTTACTCATCTTTTTCATAAACAGAAATTCATTGCTTAGTATGCTAAGAGCAGAATTTTAATAAGTCCAAGGCTGACATTATAGATTATAACATAATTTACTCCACTCTTCTTAGTACATACAATTCCTGGGATGGGATTTTGAGCCAAAATGAAAGCAGTTATTTAATCTCTCATTTTACCTTTGATCTAAAGTCCTGATTCCTATGCTGTTTCATGCTTTGAGTGAGAATTTTAAGGAGCAGTGGGGAAAAAATAAGATAACCAAGGAGCTTTTAAACACTATTGGTTTTAAATCAGTTGGCACTTAAATCTGCTCCATGGAGAAACAATATCCTTATCAAAGCAAATCGAGAATACAGCTGAATCAAGTACAGCAATGAATTAACTCTGGCTTTTTATGATTTTTCACCATGTAAAAATGTGAAGATACCAATATTAGAGAAAAGAATGAGGAAAAAAAGTCAAGAAAACATCTAGTATATATATTCAAGATCTTCATTTTATAGGTAAAACAACTGAAGGAATCTGTGAAATACATTGGTTTCCATAAATTATACTGCTCCGGTAATTAGTACTAGATCTAGGATGATTTCACTTCTCCTATTTTATACTGCAATAGAGCTTTCACACACTGGACTGCCCAAATTTAAAGCAACAAATGAATACGAATTTTCTCTTGGTATAGATATTAGTCTAAGTATTTTCAACGAAGCACTTGAGTAGAATAAAAAATAAAACCACTCATGTAGCAAATTAGTGGGAAAAAAGTGTACATTTATTTATTCTAAAGAGAGAAGATAATTAACCCAAACGAATGGAATCTCGTATGATTTGAGATTCTGTTTTTTTCCTCAAAAATTCCACAACTATGTCGTTCTTTGAAAAATATATTTACCTAGATAAATTTTGCTCATTTAGACAAAAAATCCTAACTACTGATAGAGTATGTTATGATTATGAATGTATCATGGTCTATCTCCACTTATTTCATTTTGTTATGTTATCGCATAACAAAACAGCTTTAAATAGTTGTGGCTATAAAAATCATAGGTTACAATTTCTAACTTCAATCAACATAGCCTCTAGAATTTGAAATTTAATAGTATAAATGCTAATAAAACAGGAAAACAAAAACCTATTAAAATTTTCCTGTGGAAAGACTACCCTCTTGTGACTTCAATTTGTATTACAACTGTCTACCTTTTTCAGGCCTGAATCCCTACCAAGGGACTTGAAATAGTTTGACTTAAGAGCTAAAAATTATCTTAATATATTTTTTATTTTTTTAATGTTTATTTCATTTATTTTGAGAGATAAAGGGAGAGAAAAAGAGAGAACAAGCAAGCAGGAGAGGGTCAGAGAGAGAGAGAGAGGATCCCGAGCAAGCTCCTCATTGTCAGTGCAAAGCCTGATGTGGGGCTTGAACTCACCATCTATGAAATCGTGATCCGACCAAGTGAGGCACCCAGGAGCCCCCCTTAACAATATTCTTATAAATTCTACTAATTTTGTAATGTAACCTTAATTTTGAAGATGTCTAACTTAAACCCTGGGAGTTTAATTTTTTTAAATGTTTGTTTATTTTTTTTTTAACTTTTTAACGTTTATTTATTTTTGAGAGAGACAAAGTGGGAGCGGGGGAGGGGCAGAGAGAGGGGGAAACACAGAATCCTAAATAGGCTCTGAGCTGTCAGCATGGAGCCCCATGCGGGGCTCTAACTCAGGAACCATGAGATCATGACCTGAGCGAAGTCAGATGCTTAACTGACTGAGCCACCCAGGCACCCCAAATGTTTATTTTGGAGAGAGAGAGAGAGAGAGACAGAAAGAGAGACAGAGAGAAACAGCATGAGTCAGGGAGGAACAGAGACAGAGGCACACAGAGTCTTAAGCAGGCTCCATGCTCTGAGCTGCCAGCACAAAGCTGGATGGGGGGCTCGAATTCACAAACCAGGAGACCATGACCTGAGCCAAAGTGGGAAGCTTAACAGACTGAGCCACCCAGGTGCCCCAATCCTGGGTGTTGGGTAACATTAGATTACAACCCCCCCACTTTGAGATTTGTAGCCTTAAGTAATGAAACATTAACTAATCTTTTAATTTTTGAAGTTGTACTTCACCTTCACTCACATATTATATCATTTATTAACTCTTAATTTTAAAGCCATAAACTTATTTTGCATAACAATTTAAAATTTATGCCTCATACTAGCAGCCTTAAAACAAAAAAATACTCAATATTAACAATGACTTATTCTAGCTATTAACTGTTCAATATGTCATAAATTACAGATTTTATGTAATGTGAAATGTCACATACAGTAAGCCATTTCTGTATTCAAATCCAATGAAAATGAAGAATATTTTTTCAAACAAGTATTGGTTTCTTATCCCTAAATGGATAGTGAATAATAACTAAGCCACTATAAGTGGTTAGAGAACTTCTTAGTATCAACTCAAACCTTGTTAGAAATGTGAAGTTTCAAGGTTGCTAGAAGGACTAATTTGGCTGAAGTCAATTCTCACACTGAAGGAGGAAAAACACCAAGGTCTTGCAATCTGTTCAGAACTGTGAGTAAGAAATTGTTCTTTAGTCAGGATCACATCTCTTATCAGAATACCCAAATATGATCCACAGAACACTTTTGAAATATTTTTTGATGCTTGTTATGGGCTGATTTGTGTCTCCCCCTAAATTCAGATGTTCAAGTCATAACCTTCAGTACCTAAGGATATAACCATATTTTGAGACAGGGTTTTCCTTCAAAGAGGTGTAAAATAAAAAATAAAGTCCTATGGGTGGCTTCTAATCCAGTATGACTGCTGTCCTTATAAGAGGACATTAAGGCATAGGCACAGAGGGAAGAATATGTAGAGACACCAAAAAAAAAAAAAAAAAAAAAAGATTGCAATCTACATGCTGAGAAAAGAGGCCATAAGAGGAAACCAACCTGCCAACACCTTGATGTTGGGCTTCTAGCCTCCAGAATTATGAGAAAACAAATTACTGTCTAAGGCACTCGCTTTTTCTCCACTCCCACACTGTAGCTCACTTATTCTTTAAAAGCCAGTGTTTCTTTTCTAAATCACAAAGCAGATCCTGTCATCCCCTTGCTCATGTTCCTCTAGTGACTGTCATGGCAAACTGATTAAGTCCCAAACATCCTATCTTGAGGCCCAACGCCCTACTGAACTTCAGTATTTCTCCTCCCTAAATATTTTCCATTTCTTCCTCCAGTACATTTATGTCACGCCTACCAGGTTTATCTGTCTTGTTTTTGTTTTTTATGTTTTTTTTTTTTTTCCTTTAGGGACATGATGATGAATTTGTATTTGATTGGGTCTTTTCTTCCTTTTTTTTTTTTGGCTTTTTCATGTTTATTTGTTTATTTTCTGTATCATCTGCCTTGAAAGTGAGGACTGTCTCTGTTTCATTTTGTGCTTTATCATCAGTGGTTAAAATTCTGGTACCCAAAACTGTAACCATTACCCATGTGAACGTATTAAATACTTAAAAATGTAGTGACTCCTTATGAGGATTGCTGTTAGTATAAAATACACATCAAATTTTGAATGTTTGGTATAAAAGTATGTCAAATATATTAATAATGTTCATATTTATTAGATGTTGTAATGATAATATTATGGATACATTTGTTTCAATAAAATATATTACTATACTTTTTTACCTGATTCATTTTACTTTTTTAAGTGTGGTTTGTAAAGGTAAAATGATACAAGTGGCTCATAATTGTCACATATATTTCTTTTTTAAATTACTTTATTGAGGTATGGTTGACAAATAAAAAGCTACACAAATTTAATGTATATAGCTTGGAGAAAAGTACACATCCATGAAACCAGGAGGTAATGGTAGTTTCATATCTATTCATACCGCTTCATATCCATTACCTCCAAAAGTTTCCTTCTACCCTCTTTATTCACGATTATTATTGTGCATGTGATAAGAACACTTAGTCAAAGGTTTACCCTTTTCACAAGTTTTTGACTAGACAATATAGTATTACTAACTATAGGAACTATGTTGTACATTAGATCTCTAGGATTTTTTCATCCAGTATAACTGAAACTTTTTACCCTTTGATTAATACCTCCCCATTGCCCCATCCCTCCAGTCCCTGGAAACCATCCTACTCTCTGCTTCTATGCCTCTATCTTAGATTCTTCATATAAGTGGTCTCTTGTAATATTTGTCCTTTTGTGTTTGGATTATTTCACTTGCAGTACCCAGGTTTACCCGTGTTGTCACAAATGGTAGGATTTCCTTCTTTTTAAAGACTGAATAATATTCCATTGGATAGATACATCACATTTTCTTTATCCATTCAGCTGAAGATAGACATTTAAGTTGTTTCCATCTCTTAGTTATTGTGAATAATGTACATGTAATGTATCTCTTCAAGATCTTGATTTTATTTGAAAAAATTTTTTAATGTTTATTTATTTTTGAGAGAGAAAGAGAGACAGAGTGTGAGCGAGGGAGGGGCAGAGAGAGGGAGATGCAGAATCCACAGCAGGCTCCAGGCTCTGGGCTGTCAGCACAGAGCCCGACGCGGGGCTTGAACTCGTGAACTGCGAGATCATGACCTGAGCTGAAGTCGGACGCTCAACCGACTGAGCCACCCAGGCACCCCAAGATCTTGATTTTATTTGTTATGAAAATATACATAGATATGAAATTCCTGGATCATATGGTAATTCTATTTTTAATTTTCAGAGGAAGATTCATACTGGTTTCCATAGTGGCTGCACTCTTCCCACTAACAGTATATAATGTTTTTCTTTTCTCCACATCTTTGCCAGTACTTGTTATCTTTCATGCTTTGAAAATAGCCTTCCTAACTGCTGTGAAGTGATAACTCATTGTGGTTTTGATTTGCATTTCCCTGATGATTAGAAATGTTGAGGATCTTTTCATGAGTCTGTTGGCCATTCATATGCCTTTGGAGAAATGTCTATTGAGTTCCTTTGTTCATTTATGTAATTGGGTGTTTGTTTTGTTGCTATTGAGTGGTAGAATCTCCTTATATATTATGGATATTAACTCTTCATCAGATATGGTTTGAAAAAATTTTCCCACATATCAGAGGTTATCTTATCAGTGCCTTGATTGTTTCCTTTGCTGTGTAGAGTTTTTTAGTTTGATATTGTCCCATTTGTCTATTTTTGCTTTGTTTCCTGTGCTTGTGATGTCATACCTGAGAAATCACAGAAAAGATCAATGTCCAGAATTCCTCCATATTTTCTTCTAGGATTTTTACAGTTTCAGGTCTTATGTTTGTTTGATGTATTTTGAATTGATTTTTAGATATGGCATAAGATAAGAGTCCAATTTTTTTTTATTTCTGCATGTGTATATACAGTTTTCTCAAAAACATGTACTGAAGAAAATATCCTTTCCTTTTTCTGTGTTTTTGGCACCCTTGTCAAAGAGTGGTTGACTATATATGTGTAGGTTTGTTTTGGGGCTTTTTATTCTGTTGATCTATATGGCAGGCTTCATTCAAGGACCATATTTCTTTGCTGTAGCTTTATAATATAATGAAATCAGTAACTGTGATGCCTTTGGAGTCTCTGAATTCGTGTCTGAATTTTATGGCTAATTTTTCTATTTCTATAAAAAATGCCAATAAAATATTGATAGGGACTGCACTGAATATGTATATCACTTTCTAAAGTATGGTCATTCAACAGTATTAATTTTTGCAATCTATGAACATGGGATATATTTCCAGTTACTTGCATCTCCTCTAAACACATTTTTCACCTCCTCAGTTAACTTATTCCCAAATATTTTATTCAGCTCTAGGCATTTGTAAATGTTATTATTTTCTTAATTTTATTTTTGTGTAGTTCATTGCTAGTATATAGAAAGTCATTTTTTCTTGTACGTTCATTTTGTATCGTTTAACTTCAGTGAATTTATTTTTTAGTTCTAACAATGTTTTTGTTGCATATGAGATTACGCCAGCTGTAAACAGAGAGAACTTTATTTCTTTTCCAATTTGGACAACTTATATTTATTTTACTTGCCTAATTGTTCTGGTGGGGACTTTCAGTACATATTGAACAGAAGTGGAAAGAATGAGCATCTTTGACTTATTCCAGAGCTTAGGTAAAAAGCTTTCTGTTTTCCCCTCTTGAGTATCATGTTAAGTGTGGGCTTTTCATATATGATCTTTACTATGTTGAGGTGACTTTCTTCCATATTTACTTTGTTGAGACTTTATATCATGAAAGGGTATTGAATATTGTTGAACTTTTTTGGCAACTTTGGAGGTGATCATGTAGTGTTTATTTTTTCTTAGTGTGAATATGGTTTATCACATTAATTGATTTGCATATGTTGAACCATCCTAGCGTCTCAGAGGTAAATCCTAGTTGGTCATTGTGTATCATCTTTTTAATGTGCTATTGAATTTAGTTTGCTAATATTTCATTAATGATTTTTGCATCTATATTCATCAAGGATATTGGTCTGTAATTTTGATTTCTGTAGGTGCCTTTGTCTGGCTTTGATATCAGGATAATGTTGGCCTCATAAAGTAAGTTTGCAAGTGTTCTCTCTTCTATTTTTGGAAGAGTTTAAAAACGTTTTGACATGAATTCTTCTTTAAAACTTTGGCAGAATTCACTTGGGAAACCATATGGTCCTGGAATTCCTTTGTTGAGAAGTTTTGATTAATTACTCAATTTCCTTATTTGTTATTTGTCTATTCAAAGCTTCTATTTTTCTTTGATTCAATTCTGGTAGGTTATGTTTCTAGGAATGTATCCATTTCTTTTAGGTTGTCATATTAATTGGCATATATTTGTTTATAATAGTTCCTTATATTATTAATTTCTGTGGCATCATTTGCAATATTTCCGCTTTCACTTTTTTTAATTTTGTCTTCTCTTTTTTCCTTGATTACTCTACCTCAGGTTTGTCACTTTCATTTTTTTTTCAAATAAACAACTCTTAGTTTCATTGATTTTTTAAATTGTTTTTCTATTCTGTATTTTATTTATTTCCATTCTCATCTTTATTATTCTCTTCCATCTGGTAACTTTGGTCTTAGGTTATTCTTTTTCTAGTTCCTTGAGATTTAAAATTAGGTTGTTTATCTTATTCTTTAGATCTTTCTCCTTTTTAATGTAGATATTTTCATACTGTGTTTTTATTGGCTAGCACTGGCTTATATCAGTATCTATAACCTAATTGTTATGATAGAAGTAGTCCTTATTGACCTGAGCATGCTACTAGTTAAGGCCAGTCACTGCTCTAAATTTGTGATGAATGTTTTTAACTATTTTATAGATGAGGAAGCAGAGGAAAGCATATTATTCAATACATGGACTTGGAATCATTGTGTAAATGAGAATAAATATAATTATAGATAAAGAGATATACAACACATTTGAACAATGATAATCTCTAGCTGGGTAGGATAGTTAGTAATTTTTTTAAATCTGTACTTTCTGAGATTTTCTTATATTTCCAAAACCACACACTACTTTACATTCAAAAAATATTCGGGGGTGTCCTGAGTTTGAGCTCTGCAAAGGGCTCCGTGCTGAGTGCAGATTTTCTCTCTCTGCCCCTCCCCTGCTTGTGCTGTCTCGCTCACTATCTCTTAAAATAAATAAATAAACTTAAAAACTATATATTTTTAAGAAGCAAAGCCAAAGAGTTCCTAAGCAACATTTGGAATATCAAGTTAAAAAAGAAAAAACAGGGGCATCTAGGTGGTTCAGTCAGTTGAGCGTGGAACCTTGGCTCAGGTCTTGATCTCACAGTTCGTGAGTTCGAGCCCCACATCAGCTCTCTGCTGTCAGTGCAGAGCCTGCTCTGGATCCTCTATACCCCTCTCTCTGCCCCTCCCAGGCTTGTGTGCACACTCTCTCAAAAATACAATAAACATTAAAAAAAGAAAAAAACAATCTCATATCTGTGCAATTTAAGAATACCTTCAAACTAATCTCCTTTGTTCTACTCTCCATATTTTTAATAAAGGCTGATAAGAATAATTAATATTTAGTCTTTTCTCATATATACCTGCTAAAATTTTAGCTGTTCTCCTTGATCAGTCTCTTCCTCCTTGTCCTGAAATTCCACCATAATATTTCTCACATACGTAACTTATACTACTTCCTTAGAGATAATACTGACCTTACATTTCCTTGTTTTGTTTTGTTTGTTTGTTTTTATTTTTAAACGGAAAGAGACAAAACCAAAGCAAACAAAACAACATCATTGGAGCTCTCAATTACATGGAGCAATTTTAATTTCTTCTCTTCTTTTTTTCTTTCTTTTTTCCTTTTAATATAAATATGTACAATTTGTTTCTTAAGAGATTCCATTCCATAGGTTGATAGAATTATTCTTGCTTTGAGAAAAACAGAATCGTCATAGCAATAAATTCAGTAATTATGATAGGATAAGGGATATCAGGTGACATAACAAATGATGCATTTAACAATTATTTTGCCACATGATAAAATTATCTTGAGTTTATTCTTATATTGAACTTTATCAAAGTTGAGAGTATATCACTCTTAATTTTTTAAACCATTTGTTGTTTGTCTTACCTTAGTTTCTTAAGGTTTCAGAGTCAGTTGTTAGAGTTCTCTTTGCTGCCTTCCAAATATTTACATATGTTTACGGTATGTAAATTAGGCCTTCTTTTGAATTTTCATTCATCTGTAATATAAAATACATATGAAATAAAAGTAACGTGTAAGTGAGATTATTTGGGTAATATATTGATGATTGACTTTGTCTCAATTTTTTTCCTTTTTTCCTTCCTTTCTATAACTAAATATACACACACTCATATTTATATACATATATGCATATAAATTCATATATAAAAATATATATTTATTTATACATATATCTGAGTTGTAGAAAAACTTTTTTTGGATGAAAAACTTTTATAAATTGTGTTATGTAAAGAGTAAATATAATTTTAGCAAAGCAATTTCTTTCTACCTATGTCCTCCCGGTATCAATCACTGCTTTTTTCTTTGCTGAGTACAAGAATGACCTGCTGCATCTTGCCACACATCACTTTCCTGAGCTGAAACTTATTAGAATGAGAGCATGATGAATTTCCCCATTTTTGTACATCCAAACAGTGTGTTCATTGTCTGAGAGCACCCCATTCCCGATGACTAAAGATGTCCGCTGTTTCTCTCTGGGTTTTTCCAGAAGCCTTGTGCTTTAATTCAGCTGCTGCTTTGCATTTGAAAACTAAATCAGACTCAATATTTCAGAGTCTTTTTGATCTTTGGTTTTATGATAATGAGACATTGGCTGCAGAAACCTCTATTCAGAGAATTCAAACAGATTTTAGCACCTGTTAGCAGGTATATATATAAAAAAAAACAACAACAAACAGCAACACATACATCATTTAAATTCTTCCATTCTTTTCAATTTGGTCACCTATAATTAAAAACATTTTGGCCATGAAAAGTGCTTCAGAAAATTGAATGATCCTTATACATTTTTTAATAATATATTCCTTGGATAAACTTCTTACCTATAAATCTCGATTTGTCCATCTCTAAAATGGGGAGGGAAGGTGGGAGAATTAAGGTTTTGCTTAGTCATTAAAGAACATTTCTGTAGTAAGAAAAAGAGTCACAAGTTTGTTTACAATATAGGTGTTACTGTTGCAGCAAAAATAACAAAATTTGGAATCCAAGGAGCAGTGTCAATGCCCAGTTTAGCACTTAACTACCAGGGGGCACGAGACAATTTGTTATCCACGTTCTTATTTTTCTTAATCAGGGTAATGAAGTGGTTCAACTCAATGACAGAAGCTAAGGTTCTATATGTCAATGTAAGTAACTTTTTTTTTTTTAATATGTGTTTATTTTGAGAGTAAGAGCAAGAGATAGAGCATGCCTACACAAGTGGGGGAGGAGTAGAGAGAGAGGGGAAGAGATTATCCCAAATAGGCTCCATGCTTAGCGTGGAGCCCAACTGGGGGCAGGGCGGGGTGAGGGTAAAGGGGAGGAGGCTCTATCCCATGACTGAGAGATCATGACCTGAGCCGAAATCAAGAATCTGACATTTAACCAATCAAGCCACCAGATGCCCTTAAGTAACTTGTTTTTAAAAGCTGTTTAGCTAGACAAATTCATGGTATGTTATTACTGTTAATCATGAAAGAATCTCAAAATAAAATTTTAATGAGGTTATTAACTGTGGGAAAAATGAGGATCATATTCTGATATTCCTCTTTAATAGTGAGTGAGTAGTTCTTTACTAGAATTGCAAGAAAAATAGTATATGTATATCATGATCTAAACATTACAAACATTAAATATATTCAATATATATTCCATTAAAAGTAATAAGACAATTTTTTACCAAGATCTATTTATAATATTCCTTATTTCTTTGTTTTCTAACAAGTAATTGAAATGCTTATGGTACATGAATCATTAGGAGAAAAATCTGAATATCAGGGTGCCTGGGTGGCTCAGTCAGTTAAGCAACCACCTCTCTGTTTCAGCTCAGGTCATAATCTCATGGTTTAGGGAGTTTGAGTCCTGCATCTGGCTCTGTGCTGACAGCATGGAGCCTGCTTGGGTTTCTCTTTCTCTTTCTCTGTCTCTCTCTCCCTCTCTCTCTGCCCCTGCCCTGTTATGCTGACTCTGTCTCTCTCAAAATAAATAAATAAACTTAAAATTGATTGAAAAGAAGGAAACTGGGAAGATCTCCATCTGTTAGAATACTGAAAAGTAAAAGGAGGGGCATACATTTTAGTCAGGGAGCAAAAAGCTGACAGTAAAATGTAAATTGATAATGTCTGAGGTTGAGGTGGATGAGGGGAATAAGATGTATCAGGAACAGAAAGAGATGGATACGGATTTTCTTTCCTTTCTTTTATTCCTTTCTTTCCTTTTTTAAGTTTAACTTATTGGCAATTTGGCAACAAATACAACTTTACAGATACAATTAAAGATGCAGCGCTGTTTTTGAACTGTGCTCTGACTTACATAATATTCAAATTGGAAGTCTTTTGGGGTCTGTATCTCAGCATGTAGCTTGGCTGAACACACCCTTGGTCTGACATACAACTTCCTGCTTTGTCTACACAATATGTTCCCACTTCACGCTGTCCTACAGAGTTCTTTCCGCCTTTCTCACCAATTCTTTAGGGCTCAGTTCTCAGCTCTTTTCTCATTCTACACATTCTCTGAAAGATACAGCATTCATTCTCATGTCTTTAGTTGTTATTAGTTTGTTGAGCAGACCTAATCTTGCATAGTACTCAGGCTTTAACTGTTTATAATTGACTCAAGTCTTTGTGGCTGGTTCCAGAGTAAATTTGAATACAAACTGCATCTCGGTTTTCTTTGTCATGAACTATGGAAAAGAATGTATTTGTAGTGGATATTTAAATCTTAACATAAGATTTAAACTTGCATTTGAGGATGGTTGAAAGAACAGTGGATATTATCCTAGAGAAGAAAAGGTTTCCAGAGATGACAGAACATTTTAAGGCAGTGATTCTAAGACAGGAGGAAAGAAATATTCCTTTTACAGTGTTTTTAAAATCTGGAAATGGTTGATATGTATTTTCAAACTAAATGTTTTACTCGTATTATTTATTGTGTGAATTTTAAGTTGTTAATAAAATGATTCAGAAGGTTTTTTTGTTGTTTTGTTCATGAAAGTGGGCATAGATTTAAGGAGTTTGAGATCCTTGCCATATGGTATTGGAGTAAAGAATTTTCTCTGTTGGGCTGCCTGGATGGCTCAGTCAGTTAAGCATCAGACTCTTGGTTTTGGCTCAGGTCACAGTTCCTGAGTTCGAGACCCACCTCGAGCTCCATGCTGACAGTATGGAGCCTGGTTGGGATTCTCTCTCTACCTCTTTCTCTGCCCCTCCCCTGCTCACTCCCTCTATCTCTCTCTCAAAAAATAAATTAAAAAAAGAAAAACTAAAAAAAAAATAAATTTTCTGTGTCATGAAAGTTTCTATTTAAAACCTTATTTGGAAGTTACAATGAGTTAAATTTTTTTAAGCAAATGATGATTTGTCTAATCATCCACGTTTATAAATAGTGAGATACTTTTAAAATATTTTTTAATGTTTATTTATTTTTGAGAGAGAGAGTGAGAGCACAAGAAGGAGACAGAGGATCCCAGAGCACAGAGACTGGTGTGGGGCTCAAACCCACAAACTGGGAGACCATGACCTGAACTGAAGTCAAACCCTTAACCGACTGAGCCACCCAAGCGCCCCTGTGAAACACTTTTTATTAAACATGTATATATACCATTGAAGGTATTTCACTGTATACTGACCATAAGTTTTATACATACCCAAGTGGGTAGAAAGAAGAGATTTACCTATACCTGATATCAAATAGGAAGAGGACAATCTATGAAACAAGCATTAATTGGCTAATTTTGTCCTCACTGTTCATAATGCAAAGTTTGGCTGAGACAAATAAGAGGAAGATATATTGTAGAAGAGATTCTAGTGTTATAAAGCATTTCAAACACAGAGAAAATATGCTTACAGATCTCAGAAGTTGATAGGTCATCATCAAAAACCCAATAAAAAAAACTTTCTTATAATTTTTTGATTAAATGTTATTGAGGGCCCATTTAACACTAGATTTATGTTTGGCATAAACAATGAAAGATAAATAAAATATGGATTCTACCCTCCAAGAGCTTATCAGGAAATTGAGAAGGCACAAAAATGAAAATATACTAAGTGCCATTGTACACTACACTTGAAAACTGGTAGAATCAATTTTATGCTATGTAATTTTACCACACACACAAAAATCTAGTTCTGTTGAAAATAGGTCTCACTTGAAGGGCTCCTGTGTGGCTCAGTTGGTTAAGCATCTGATTCTTGGTTTCAGCTCAGGTCATGATCTCATGATTCATGGTTTTGAGCCCCATATTGGGCTCTGTGTTGACAGAGCAGAGCCTACTTGAGATTCTCTCTCCTTTTCTCTCTCTCTCTCTCTCTCTCTCTCTCTCTCTCTCTCTCATAAATAAATAAATAACCATTTAAAATATTTAAAAAAAGAAAATAATTCTCATTTGGGACATTGTAATAAAGCCAGTGCACACATACCATTCCAAGGTCTGGGACTAGTTGCAGGCTCAGGTATCCTGAAATAAAAAATAGTCATGTAACTTAAAGAAGAACCATATGATAAAATCATAAATGTGTGCCACAAATCGTTCTTCTAGTGATCCCTAAAGGATCATCTGTCAGGTAGCTCATGAGTGATTGAACACCATCTCTAATCTAAAAACTAATGTTGATGCTTTGATGAATGGAATGTAACCCATTTACCGGTCAAAATGAATACTCACTGAGTTTGGGTGATAAGTGGATTTTTAAGTAAACCTATAGTACAATGAAACTAGTGGGTCCACAGACCCTGTTTTTATTTGCCCAGTTTCTTCATATATAGTTAAGATTGTTACACACAGCATGGGGGAATTCTACATTGCTCCCTGATACTTGGAGTGAGGGTTATTATGATAGGAATAAATAGTGAAAAGCTTTGCAGCTTCTTTTTTTATAAAAATCATAAGTCAAATGCAAAACTACATCCCTTCTGGGATTGTAGAGATTACTGCCACCCTCAAAATGTTGAAAATGCAGTCAAGGATGGGGACTCCCATGGCAACTTAGTTTAACTTACCTTTTCAGTGTCTGTAAAAGAGCAATTCACCTTGGAGGAAGATGGTGGATTAGTGTACATTATACCAGTTAGTATCTTCCACTGCAGCTCTTATTCCAGAGGTGATATCTTTACTGGAGTAAATTAATACAGTCCTGTTACTTATTATTTGACTACTGTAATTGCTGATGAATTTTGTGTGATTGATCATCATAGTAATGCTCCCTAATAAATCACCCTTATCCCTCTCCACTTCCTGGTTCAATCCCTTCATTAATTCTGGCCTTCACCATGTGACTTGCTTATACCAATGGGATACAACAAAAATGATCCCAGAGCCTTGAAAAATGCTTGCAGATAATGCTTTGCCTTCTCTTGCTTGTTGCACTTGGAAACTAGTCACAGTGCAAAGAAGCTTGACTGGCCTGCTGGAAACATGTGGCCCAGACAAAATGAATTTCAGCATGAATTTCCATGCCTACTTATAAAATTGAACAAACTTACATGAGGTAATTATATTTATAAATTGGGGAAAAAAAAGTAGAACATGGCTGTGATCCCTGAGAGAATAGAATCAAACAAGTTGAATCTTTTAATCTCATAGTTTTACAACTTCCATTATCGTGCAAAGACATCTCTTGAGGCTGCAACACAGTTTGCAGTTTCCAAAGCAAGGTTGGTCTTGTGTTACTGTGAGGTGGGGAGACAGAAATTGAAGTTCATATAGAGCAAAGCAGGTAGAATTTGGGGGGCAGGGTACCAGAGAGAACAGGATTATCAGAACAAGAGTTCAAGACATTTTCATAGAAGTTTCTTTGATTCTTTTAATGAATTTCAATCTATGCAAGTATAGTGTACAATTTCATGAAGACAAATACAGAAAAACTTTCTGGGAAGAACAGAAAATCGTAAGTTTAAGGCCTGGAAAAGTAGTAGGAGAACAATTATTGAAGCTCACACAGGGCTGGGAATAGTTCATGTTTATACGAGTCAGAATGGAAAGACCAAATAAAATAGCATCTTCAGAATTATATCAACTTAGGTGCTCCTGGGTGGCTCTGTCAGTTAAGCGGCCAACTTCAGCTAGGGTCATATCTTGCGATTCTTGAGTTGGAACCCCGCGTCGGGCTCTGTGCAGACAACTCAGAGCCTGGAGCCTGCTTCTGATTCTGTGTCTTCTTCTCTCTCTGCCCTTTCCCTGCTCGTACTCTGTCTCTCCGTCTCTAAAAAATAAATAATCATTAAAAATTAAAAAAAAAGAATTATATCAACTTAGTAGTAAGACTGATTTACCTCCTGACTAAAAATTACTTTGGCTTTGCTTTAACAAATAGAAACACAATTTTAGAAATGAGTAAACTAATTCCAAGAAACTTGTGTAAACATAAGGACAAAATCAAACACTATGTAAGGGACCTATCAAAATCTAGAAGCCATGAGTTTAAAATCTGCAAAGTTCACCTTAAAATGAAAAACTACAACAACAACAATAAAATAGCTGGTAAATGTAATCCATAACCAAGAGAAATATCATTCAGTTAGTATCAACACAGAAATGACAAGAGATGATAGAAATAGAAGTTAGGGATATTATATATTCAAAACCTTCCTAAAGTTAGAAGGAACATGAATGATGAAGAGACAAATGGAAGACACATAAAAGACAAAAATAGAATATCAAGAGATTAAAAATAAAAGATCTGACATTGTAAGTATACTGGAATAAAAGCAGAGTTGGGACTACCTAGAAATTAAAGAAATAGAAACTAGAGTCAAATATAGAAAGACAAAAGATGGAAAGAAAATAAAAACAGAGCAACTGTTAGCTCTGAGACATTATTCAAATGAACATACATGCAATTAAAGTCTTAGGAGAAAAAAAAGGAAAGAAATAAAATATATACATTTGAAGGAATTATAATGAAAAAATTTGCAAATTTCATTAAATTTTAAACCCACAGATCAAACAAGCTCCATGAAATCAAGCAGAATAAATATAAAGAAAACCACATTAAAGTACATAAAAATCAAATTCCTAAATACCAAAGATAGGAGAAAATCTTAAAAGACCAAAATATTACCAAGCACTAAGTACTCGAGACAAGATTAAAAATAAGAATGATTGCACAATATTCTTTGTGAAGTATACAAGCCAGAAGACAAAAAAAGAGATGTATCCTTAACTATTGCAAGAAAACAATCTAGGATTCTTTAACCAGCAAAAATACTTTTCAATATTGAAAGTGAAATGAGGACTTTTTAAAAGACAAACAGCTGCTGAAAGAATTAATCGCCAGCAAGGCTACACAACTAGAAGTTTTTGAAAAAGAAGTACTTCAGGCAAAAAGAAAATGACACCATATATTAATTTGAATCTACATAAATGATGAGTGCTGGGGCACCTGGGTGGCCGGGAAAGTTGAGCGTCTGACTTTAGCTCGGGTCATGATCTCGTGGTCCATGTGTTCAAGGCCCGCATTTGGCTCCTTGCTGACAGCTCAGAGCTTAAAGACTGCTTCAGATTCTGTGTCTCCCTCTCTTTGTTCCTCCCCTGCTCATGGTCTGTCTCTCTCTGTTTCTCAAAAAATAAGTAAATGTTTAAAAACTTAAAAAAATAAATGATGAGTGCTGATAATGTAAATGATGGGGATATATTTTTTCCTAATGTTTTACACTTTAAAAAAATAAATGACCAAGCAAATATAAAAGCAGTGCATCATGAGATTAATAACACAGTTAGCTATGATATATACATTACAATCAAAAGCACAGATTGTGAGGAAAGATATATATTAATGCCAAACTATAGGCTATATACAAGAAGCAGCTTAGATGAATATAAACAGATTAAAAGTAGAGCTTCAACTTCCCATGAAGATGCAGTTACAGAAAATTGATGTACCTTTCCTCATAAAAATGTTAAAACACAGAACACCAATAAAATAGCAGGACTCAAGAAACAATAGCAAGAAAATGACTCTTGAAAGATGAGAAACAAATGAGGTGAGCCATAGATTGCTGGCTCACTTCCCAGAGAATGTTTCCAAGTTATGATCCAAAGGTGGAGCCCCCTTTGCAAAGCTGTCAGTCAGTCTCCTATTTGAGGAGATTGAGCTGAAATTCTAGGGAAGACAAGATGGCAAGGGTCTACAGAGCAGAGTATCAGACTGGAGAAGCTGCAAGAGGGAGAGAACACCAGAAATCTGTGGAGGATCTTCAGTGGACATTTAGTTGAGTCCTGATGACCACATGTACATGCCAAAACTATCCAACACTGAGAAAGAAGGTATGTGACAGGTACAGGGGATAATGCTTGAAACTTGTATAGGGTCAACAACCCAGAGCTGAAAAGCTTGTCATTCAGGGAATATCAGGTGGGATAGTAAGAAGGATCTTGCCTCAGTTACGGGAAAAAATTAACCCTAGATTAAATGTATCTTTGACCCACCTAACAAAGATTAATACCTTAAAAGGTCAAACAATTTCTAAGTAGCCATCTATGTCTCACAATGTGAGTGTATTTTCAGTTCAAAACCTTGTATTTGGTTCTTTTTTTTATACCTTTTATATACTTGCTGAGGCTTTCTCCTTTTCATTTGGTTCAAGAGTGTTTGAGATTATTCACTGAAGCATTTTTATCCTGGCTGCTTTAAAATCGTGTCAAATAATTCTGTCATCTCTATTATCTTGGTGTTGGAATTTGTGTCTTTTTTTTATTCAGTTCAAGGTCTGTCCTCCTGGTTCTTAGTATATTGAATGATTTTTATTGACACTTGAATTGTTGTATTATTCTGAATCTTGCTTAATTTTTATGTTTTAACTGTTTTGTTTTGATGCTGTTCCTGCTGGGGAAAGGTGATACCACCTCACTATTACCAGGTAGAGGCAAGTCAATTTCTTCCCAGGTCTCCATTGACACCTGAAGGGGTTGGGAGATTTTCCTTACTCTTAAGCAGGAAACCTCATGTGGTTTCCACTGACACTGCAGTGAGGAGACCTGGTCACTGCTGGGCAGTAGTGAAATTCCTGCCTTTCCAGTAGGCCTCTTCAGACACCTGGTCAGTGTAGGAAGAAGCACCTTCTTCCTGATCGGGGGGGTGTGTGTGATGAAATTGGTTTTACATATTCTTCACTGATACTGGGGGAGTGGGATATCTTGTTATTGGACAGTGGGAATCAAAATGTCATCATTTTACTTTGTCTTCTCTGACACCATCATAACAGGTGCTTCATCACAGCCTTGGGAGGCTGGAAGTCGATGTTCTCCACTCAGTCTTAGCTGGAGGAGTGAGTGTGGGAGCAGTTCTTTCTGTGGTGTTTTTCTGGAATACAGTGGCTACAATCTAAAAATTGTACATCTGGGGACACCTGGGTAGCTCAGTTGATTGAGCCGCTAACTTTGGCTCAGGTCATGATCTCATGGAGTGAGTTCAAGCCCCACATTGTGCTCACTGCTGTTAGCGCAGAACCCAATTTAGGTCCTCCATCCCCCAATCTCTCTGCCCCTCCCTTGCTCATTGTCTCTCTCTCTCTCTCTCTCTCTCTCTCTCTCTCTCTCTCTCTCAAAATTAAATAAACATTTAAAAAAATAAATTCAGGGGCACCTGGGTGGCTCAGTCGGTTGAGCATCTGACTTCGGCTCAAGTCATGATCTCGCAGTCCGTGGGTTCAAACCCCTCATCAGGCTCTGTGCTGCCAGCTCAGACCCTGGAGCCTGCTTCGGATTCTGTAACTCCCTTTTTCTCTGCTCCTTCCCCATTCATGCTCTGTCTCTCTCTGTCTCTCAAAAATAAATAAAAGTGAAAATTAAAAAAAATAAATGCAAAAAATAAATATTGTACATCTGTTAGATTGGCCCTGGTCCATTTACTAGAGAGTATCAACTTATGTTTAGACTTTAGTTTTGTGTGTGCTACTAAGTATTTCTACGTAGCCAACTTCTTTATCTGTGAATCTAGGGAATATGTGGCGCAAATAAGACCCAGGGAATTCACTTCCGTGTCATTTTTAAGACACAGGATGGACGATTAATCAGTCTACCTTCTTCTGCCCACTTTTCATAATCTTCCTCTGTTTGTTTTATAATTAATGTGTTTATATATATATATGTGTGTGTATATATATATATACACACTAATTGTGGTTTTAATTGTGCTAAGTGAAAGCAATAAGGAAGCTTCCTCCCAGAAATAGAAGTGCAGGTTTTCTTTTTTGTGATAGATAAAATGAGTTTACATAAACATTTGATTACATTGACCTCTGTGCTCCTCAGAGCTAGTTTTGTAATCCACAGTAAATTTTAGAGAAGCTACTGCATAATATTTAAAACTCAGATCTGGTAAATCTTGCTTGTAGAGGGATTTAAAGCTGTTGGTATAATAAGGAGTAAATATGGAATTCTCCCTAATGATGCAGTGATATTTGCATTATAACTATGATTTTGAGCATTAAATATACTTGAATATAGATTTTACCTAGCTTTAGATTTAAACTACCCTTTAGAAGTCTTTATAATAGATTGGGAAACAGTTTTGAAGTTGAAGTATTGTGGGGGAAGGAGTAGAATAAGTAAACTTTGTTAGAGCTGAAATACTGTCTCTACTTTTCCTGGCTCCCTGAGTGTGAAACAATTATTTAACCCCAGTTTCATTTATTTATCTCTAAAAGAACAATGATATTTGCCATTTTTACCTCAGTGGGCTATTTTATCCTTAAATTTTAAATTTTATATAAATCATTATTCATTGATATTAACACTATAATATTCACTATCAAAACCACATATTTTTTGAGACAACATTTGTGTAAACTGAGTCACTGATAATTTTGAGAAAGAAAAACATGATGCATGTGCAAGCTGCCTGATCAATAAAATATGATTTTTGTGGACACCAAATATACCTGATAAAAACAATATAAGTTTAGAGATTCATAAAGCCCAATGAATATGAATCAGGATAGAGAATAGCTACATGATTTTTAAAAACACATTAGATGTTCTGCACACACACTATATATATATATATATATATATATATAAGCTCCTGGTGGGCTGACTCTCCTGCAGATATAGATAATATCAAAATGACAAAAAAAAAATAACAGAACCTACTCAGATGCTTTGGAGAATGAACACAGACAAACAGATTTTGAAGATCAGCTGCCACACAGAAGCAAAAAGGAACAACATAGTCAAATTTTCTGTATTATGGCTTTTGGCTCGAGGGAAACCCACATATAGTTCTGTGTAAGGTGTTTGCAAGTTTAATAGAAAGAAAACTCATCTTCATGGTGTGAAGACATAGAGGACAGAGGTCAGCACAAATAACCACAGAAAAATGCAGAGTGAATTTCAAAGGGAGGAGAGCAAGAGAGGAGATGATTACATTCTATGTACAAAATGTCCACAATCTGACTGAGACATAAAGGTTCATACGCATAAGGTAGACTGCAAGCAACCAAACTAGGGATGAAGACAGTGAAATTGAATTTAAGCTGTTCTCCAAGACCTGGAGTTTGAATTTTGAGTCTCTTCAAGTTAAATTTCCTGTTTCAACTTACCAATTGTTCTTAAAAACAATATAACAGAATTCTTACTATCATCAATATTATTTTCACAACATCCACATATAAACCCAAATTACTGGAGTAATTGGGAAATTCTGAGTAACCTGGAAAATGTGACCCACTGTCATAAATAGAAATCCCTGAGATGATCCAGATGTTGATATCACTAGAGAAGAGCTTAAGGGCCCTTATGATAACTATACTCATTAATATGAAGAAAAATGTTTTTCAATGGGTGAAAAAATATAGAATATCAACAGAAAGGTTCAAACAATAAAAAAACAATAAAAAATAATCAAATGGAAATACTTCAACTAAAATAATAAAACATAATGTCTAAAATAAAATTTCACTGATGGCCTTAACAACAAAATGGAGATTACATAGGAAAGAATCAAGAATATTGAAAAAGATCAATAAAAATTATCTAATACAAAGAACAGAGAGAAAAAAGACTGAAAAATATTAATACAGGCTCAGGGACTTTTGAGAAAATATCGAAATGTTTAAAATACTTGTTATTGCAGTTCCTGAAGAAGAAGAGCAGGAAAAAGTTTTTTTTGAGACAATATTTGATAAAAATTTCCCTAATTTGGTAAAAAATATAGAGTTTCAAAACCTTCAGTGGATTCAAAGCAGGGTAGAAATAAGAAAACCATGCTCAAAATACTATTGACAAAGTATTGCAAACCCAAAATAAGAAAAAGCCTGAAAGAAGCTAGAGTAACACAAGTTATATAGGAAGTGTAGAACCAAATCCATGGCTGCCAGAAGACAGTGGAATAAAATCTTTAAGAAGTTGAGAGATTAAAAAAAACCCTATGAACATAAACATTATATGTTGTAAAAGTATCTTCAAGAATAATCTGCAAAAATATCTGTAAATATATGATGAAATAAAGACATTAATGGAATAAAGACATTTAATGACAGATGAAGTAGATATTTTCACATAAAATGTATTGCAACCAGAATGTAATGTAAGAATGTAATGTAAGAAATGGTAAAGGAAGTGTTTTACACTGAAAAGAAGTGGTATAAGGCAATTTTTAGAAAGTAATAAAGGGATTCAAAAATGCTAAAAAATTGATAAATGTAAAAGACAATGTTTTCTTATTGTTTCTAAAGTACATACATATATAGTTTAAGGCAACATTATAGCATTATCATGTAAAATTTTAATGCATACTGTGCATATATCATTAAGGGTGAGAAATGTTCCCACATGGTTTAATTCTTCTACATTTGACTTACAGTGGTACATTAAACATAAGTAGACTATTATGAGAATATATATATAATTAATTGCAGTACTTGTATATAAATAATTGTTTTTTATATTGAGTGAGATAATTATATATATGAATGATCAAAAAGAATGAGATTAGTATCAACTAGTTAAATGATCCACCTTTAGATATCAGTGGTACAAATGGAAAACTGTTTCTGAAAAATGATTGACATCTTATCAAAGTAAAACAAATCAATGGGAAAAAGTTGATTCAAGCATATCAGATACAGTACACAGAGATCTAGTTCATACATATTCTTGTGTTAACACTAAAGATCCATGTGAATTGGAGTTGCTTGAAAAGTTTTATGATCTACCCACTTTTCTAGATTTTATCAGCTAGGATCATATTAATTATTAATTTGTAATGAATATATGAACTGTATAATTAGATATGAATATTTGGGATAAATAAAGCTATAGAAAAGGATACAGGGTTATTTCAAATAATCACAGAATAGATACATATCAGTACATATGGGATATATATATGTGTCTTATATACTTATAGTTTTACAGTGTTGCATAAATAACATAAAATATTGTATATTACATAATAGTTACATATAGTTTTATATGTAGTATATACATAATATGGTATACATAAGCTTTATACATATATACCATAACATATATTATATATAACTACATATTTTTATATATATACTATTACATGTAATATAGCATAAGCTCTATGTATTATATAATACATATATCGGTAGTTAGCAGTTGAGTCTGATGAAGGAAAGAACATTACAACCACATCACATTCACATTTAAATAAGGCCGATGTTGCAGATGCTAAGGTTAGGAGGGCACACCAATCAACGCAGCTGCCATGTTTTACTCTAATTTCCATCCCTGTTGCTCTTTTATAAGAAATCCACATGCTGTAAGAAAGAAATAGATGATTTCAGATCTACTAATTATTATCATGATGTTATTAATTTAGACCAAGATAATAATAAGATAGTGTCTATAAAGAAAGACTTCATTATGGAATTAATTGCTTTGATTAGGGTCAACACAGGAGAAAAGATATGCATAGCATTTAAGAAACAATTACTTTGATGGCTATTCAGGAGCCAAAGACATGCAAATTTAAAGAGCGCATTTTACAATTTCCCCTTTTACATTCAGATGCTAAATTCTCTGATAAACCCCACTTGTTCAACAGAAAATTAAAATCACTGAATTGAAGAAGATCTGAGTAATGATGTATTATTGATGTATTCTGTAAATGTTCAAATTATTCTTGGCTTCAATTTCAAATTTATTTCATAGAAACAAAAAAATGGCATTACAAAGTCAATGTTAATCTTAGTGTTGATGTTGTGGTTGTTTTCCCCTAATAGATGTCGATAGAAGTAAATTATAGTTATCTTTATGAATTTACTGTTACTCTTTTTATTCTCATAGTTCTTGACTCGAAGACACATATGGAATGAGAAACCTCTCTGTGTTTAACACCTGCTTCCAATTCATTGACTAAAAATGTAACTTAATTCTTTTGTTTTGCTCCTCTCAGTATTTTTATTGCATTTTTTCCTTTGATGAGTGTTTAAACTCAATTTAAAATAAAGTATCTAAGATATATCTCTCATATAAAAATATGTTCTTCATGAGAAATGAAAAATTACCAATATATTTGGTATGTATAAGTAAACTAATTTTGTTTTCCCTTTTCTCTTATTCTCTTGGCTGCTTTTCACGGTAATGTCCCTTTGAAGCAAATGACCAAAACTATTTCCGGGGTCATATTTGACCATTAAATTTTAGAGGGAGTCATGAGCCTGCAAATGTCAAGATATTTGACATATTGAATAATAAGCAAACTAAAAATAGTTTACCGATTCTAAAACATCTGCTTTATATTGAAAAATAATCATTAACCAAATTACCACATGTTCCCTTATTTGTTTAAAGTTTATTTATTTTGAGAGACAGAGACAGCACTGGAGGGGCAGAGAGAGAGAGAGAGAATGAGAATTTCAAGCAGGCCCTGCACTGTCAGTGCAGAGACCCCTGATGTGGGACTAGAACCCCCAGACCCTGAGATCATGGTCGGAGCAGAAATAAGTGTTGGATGCCTAACAAATTGAGCCACCCAGGTGCCCCAGACTTGAAAAACATAAATGAACAAATGTTTCCCTTTCATATTCCTTTTTTTAAATTAATGTTTATTTTAGTTTTGAGAGAGACAGAGCATGAGTGTGGGAGGGGCAGAGAGGGATGGAGACACAGAATCCAAAGCAGGCACCAGGCTTTGAGCTGTCAGCACAGAGACCAACAGGGCTTGAACCCACTAATGTGAGATCATGACTTAAGCCGAAGTCAGAAGCTCAACTGACTGTGAGCCACCTTGGTGCCCCTCATATTCTTTTTTTTAAATTCTCTCTCATATTAAATAACTTCTTACTTTAAATTTAATGGAAAAGGTAAAAATATAAAAACAAAAAGAAAAATACAAAAGTCTGGTCTTCGACATTTAAAAATTTTCTAATGCTTATTTATTTGAGAGAGAGAAAGAGGGGAGAGAGAGAGGGTGTGCACAAGCAGGGGAGGGACAGAGAGAGAATCCGAAGCGGGCTTCACACTGTCAGCACAGAGCCTGATATGGGGCTTGAACCTCTGGACCATGAGATCATGACCTGAGCCAAAATCAAGAGTCAGGGGCTTCATCGGCTTGAGCCACCAAGGTGCTCCTATCTTTGACATTTAATTAACAAGAAAAAAGAACATCTAGAAGATATAGTTTAGTATTCCTGATTTTTCTTTCATATAATCATTTTAGCAACAATATTATAAATAAATTCTCATCAAAGTTTTCCTTATTCAAGATCCATAAACCCTTAAGTAAAAACCAAAAGTGCATCCATAGAAGATTTATTTTTTTCATTTTTAAAGACTTTTTTTTAGAGCAGTTTTAGGTTCACAGAGGAAGGTACAGAAATTTCTGATATGCTTTCCTGTCCCCATACAATTGTATTATCTGTGCTCCATTCTTTCCTAAACATTACACTGAGATTTATATAAGATATCTTTGAGTATAAATTAAGCTGTCTTTTAAGTTCTTTCACATGATAGGGGAAAGCAGGTCTGAGGACCCAGAGGGGGGTCCTGCAGGTCCAGTCCAAAGGATTCTTGGCTTCATGAGGGACGGAAATCAAATGTAAGCCAGGAGGAGGTGAAAGCTGAGTTCATTAAAGATAGAAAGAGAGCAGATACAGACGGACTGAGTGTCCAGGAGACTTAGAAATGAAAGGAGGGAGTCTCGCCTTTGCTTTGAGTCTGGGGTTTTTATTGGAGACTGGTCTGATGCATATGTCCTCTAGACATTCAGGAACAGTTCAGAATAAGGACAGGGTCCAGATGTCCTTCATAAGTCATTCATTTTCTGAAGTCAGGTGTCTTGGCCTTGAGGTGTTTGGAGTCAGTGGTCTTAGAGAACATTTATGATGTTCCCACCGTGTCACTCTTTACATGTTATCTGCTGTGCTGGAAGACTCCAAAGATAAATGTCTCTGTCCCTGACCAGGAGTACATATGCTATTTGCATTACAAGAAATCACGTGTGAAGTGGGGTGGGGTGCCAGTCCTAGCAAGAATAGAAGCTGGAGCAAAGGGGAAAAAATGGCCTTTTTATGGGGTCCTTTAAGTTTTCCTGTTTCACACATACAAGATCAAAACTGAAATTTGGTTTTCAATGATGCAAATGCAGTAATAAATATATTCATTTAGCACAGTCAAATAAAGACTGTCAGTTTAAATCCATATCTTAAAGTAAGCATTAAGGAATTAGAGTTTATAATTCTCCTTCAACTGCCCTTTAGCTTTAAAAATCATCCAACAAATCCCAACTCATTAAATTTTTCATGAAATTTTAATTTTATATTTATAGTGCCAAAAACATCTGCAGAAGCCATGCCCCGAATGGCTAGTATATTGCAGATGACCACAGACAATAAATACATCAGTTAATTTTCTAGTTTGTAACAGAGCTGGCAACATTAGTATCAAGAGGTATTAATTATAGGATTTCAACTATCTTGTGTCCCAATTAGGTTATATAACCAATCCTAGATTTGTTACATTTCCCTGAGGGTGTGTTGCCCACATCTCTATTTTTGGAACAATTCTTTATTAGTCAAAGATACTGGCTTTAATAAATTAAACCCAACCTTCACTAAACAGAAGAGGAATTCATTATAATTCTGGATTTGTTTGAGAGATTCACAGAAATCAGGAAAAGGTTAAGAAACAGGAGAAAAAGAAAAGGAAACAACAAAAACAACCAAAAACACGAAGCTGCAAGAAATACAGCCA
Source organism: Cryptoprocta ferox (assembly GCA_028646485.1). Taxonomy (NCBI): domain Eukaryota; kingdom Metazoa; phylum Chordata; class Mammalia; order Carnivora; family Eupleridae; genus Cryptoprocta; species Cryptoprocta ferox. Next base: position 141,974,842 of record CM053567.1, read on the forward strand.
AGTCCTTGCTAGTCTGATCAGGCGTTATTGTTGACTCAGCCATCATTACTACTGTGGAATACCATGGGTCTTGGGTACCAACACTACACTATTGCTGGATAAACAACACTTTATATTTTTCTGCCATGACGGTGCTAATTCATCTATGGTGATGACTTTATTAAAGTAACTATTAAGTTGAAAGAACTTGCTTATAAAATAATTAATATTTTAGTACCCACCTAAAAATATATAGAGAAAAATTACTCATTCAGTTCTGTCAATAAACCTTGCTCAGAAATTCAAGTACATTATCAACTTGTCAACTGATCACCTGAAAACACTACCTCATCTTGCAATGCTGCCTTTTTGTGGAATTAAGAAAGAGAGAATATCATTCATTTCCTCTTTGTGGATAGAAAGCCTCAGAAAATGTTAGAGTTTAAAAGAGCAGACGATTAGTAGTGAATATTGAAGTTATGGGATGGAGCACAGACTCCAAATAAGATATCCTGGGGATTATCTTGGCTCTCTTATTTATGAAGCATATGATGCTGGGTATTTTTTTAAACCAATCTTCAAAATAGGATAATAATTGTAACTATGTATGGATGCATAATATACATGGAGTATTGGAAGCATTCAGTTAATTAAAACATGAGAAAATGTTAGGAGAGAATTCTGATATGCCATAATTATACCTAAATTTAATTTTTTATATGTGTACTGTGCAACTTGAAAGGTATAGTTTTCACAAAGAAATCAGTGTAACATAAATGGCTGATACAGGTTTGATATGCTAATCATGTAGGAATATGCAAGAGTTACAGGAAAGAGAGATACAGAAATAAAATATGAGAATATGAAGTGGAAGTTAAAATATGTAAGCTGTGTTGTAAGTTTTTTATCTAGAGGAAAAATTCAAATTATATAGTTAGTGAAATTAAGCCATGTGGTTTTTAGAATGTGGAGTACAAATGTGCAGATTATGCAAGATAAGAAAAAAATACATACATCAAGATTTAGGCAAAGACATTCTGTGATGGATAAGCAATAGCAAAGAAAGGAGTAATTATTTAAAGCTGGATAAGAAGTAAAAAAGGCACGCAGGTCATCAGGGAGTGTTCTCAGAAGACTTAGAGAATCAGCATAAGCCAAAATTCTCTAGGGTTACAAAGCAACACTCTTACCCTAAAGAATATGGACTGGCTACATTTAGCTAGAAGTATGAAGTCATAAGTGGGATAGATACAGAGATCCACATAAACTACAAGGGATTGGTTGAAAGAAGAATGGAAACACATTCATTTGTCAGGCTGCAGAAGAAGTAGTTCTACCAGGAAACTTAGCAATCAGGTGCTAGGCATAAACACTAGGGGAGGATTTCGGTGTATAACTACTAATATGGGCTCTAGCTTTCCTTGTATTGTCTAACTGTATTTTCTTATCTAATTGTTTATTGTTTTGTGTTGTACTGTCTTCAGTGTATTGTGTAATTGGATTGTCAAGGGCCCCAAGTCAATTATTGTAAAGATCCTAGTAGAATGAACAGTTTAATATAAAGAGTATTTATCAATAAATAAAAATCTACAAAAATGAGCATTTAAACTAAAAAGATGTTCATAAAAATGAATATGAATGATTAACTCATGATAGTACATTAATCATTTCAATCAAAGAAATACAAATTAAATAAAAATGAGATGCTTCCTTTAATATTTTATATAACAAATGCCATTTTTACTACTTAGGACAGGTATAAATGGTGGGAATTTGGGGCAAACTAGCAGGCTAATCATTTTAAATTCAATTCTATCCAATAGAAATGGGCTACCCATTAAACTAATTGTGAGTGAGGGGTGCCTGGGTGGCTCAGTGGGTTAAGCGTCTGACTTTGGCTCATGTCATGATCATGAGTTTGAGCCCTGCCTTGGGCTCTGTGCTGACAGCTCAGAGCCTGGGGCCTGCTTCAGATTCTGTGTCTCCCTCTCTCTCTGCCCCTTCCCCATCTGTGCTCTGTCTCTCAAAAATAAATGTTAAAAAAGAAGTCTTTAATTGTGAGTGAAAAATCAAATCTTTGTCTCTCCTTGAAACTAGCTATAAACAAATATAAAAAGAGGATAAATTACTTTAAAACACCACAGACCAAAACTATGGGCTTTACAAAGGGGTTCTCAAAATCCTAGCCAGTTCCATGTGAAATTTATAAGACCTCATATGCTTTTACACACCGCTCCCAATACATACACCTTTTTAATGCCCAGAATTTAACATAGTGTCTGGCGCATACTAGGTACCAAATAAATGTTTATTGACTAAATTAATTAGTAACTTAAATCAGTTCTCTCTTTTGATTAGAATTCAAAAAAAACTTAATGTAAATAGTTTACCTTGAAAGGTTTCCTCAAGAATCAGATGCCAATGTTTATTTGAATTTAATATTTAAGATAAAAAGTTAATGTTTTATACATGGGGATAAAATTAGAAATTAATATTTTATATATAGGGATAGAATTTAATATTAAAATTTAAAATTTAATATTATTTCATGTTACATATAATATGAAACAAATGATATAAACTAAAATTTTAATATTTTATATAGAGAGAAAAAATAGAATGTATTTTCTTAACAACAACAACAAAATACAAACCCCAAATATAATCTAGACTATGACACAGACTGTGAAATTATTTGTAACTTGTTTATTTCTGGTGTTGCAAACAATAATATCTTCATTCAGTGAATAATTATTGAGCATATCCCTTGTGCCAAACACTCTTCTAGGTACCAAGACTATACCATAAACCAAGCAAGTCTTCCCACTCATCCAGTGCTAAGTTCTTAGTTTATAGGGACATATGATAAACAAATCTTTCTCTGCGTCTGATGGTGATAAGTGGTTTTAAGATTTAAAAAAATGACATCAAGGTAAGGGGTTAAGAGAGTTCTGGATTGGTGTTGATAATTCTCTTGGATATGTGTCTAGATGTGGAATTTCCATGCCTGATGATTACTCTGTAGTCGTTTGTGCTAGACTGTGTTCCCAAATGGCTGTGTCATTTTACATTCCCAACAGCAGTGGAGGAGGTTTCCAGTTTCTCCATATTCTTGCCAGTATTTATTAACATACTTTTTGATTTTAGTCATCCTAGTGGGGGTGAAATGTTATCTCCTAATGGTTTTGATTTGCATTTTCTTGATGGGTGAGGAGATTGAGCATTTATTAATGTGCTTATCAGCCAGTTATATCTCTTCCTTTGGAAAGGAAGAGTATTCAGATGTTTTTCCCATTTTTTAATTAGGCCATTTTTCCTTTGATGATTGAGTTGTATAAGTTTATATATATTCTAGACACAAGTTCCTTATCAGGTAGTTGATTTGCAAATATTTTCTCCTATTTTGAGGTTGTCTTTATACTCTCTTGATGGTGTCCATTGAAGCATAATTATTTTTTTTTTTACTTTTCATAAAGTTTAATATATTTATTTATTTTCTTTTTTTGTTTGTGCTTTGGTCTCATACACCAAATCATTTGCTAAATTTGAGGTCATGAGAATTTACTCCTATGTCATCGGCTAAAAATTTTATAATTTTAGTTCTTACATGTAAGTCTTTGCTTCATATTGAGTTAACTTTTGTGTATGATGTGAGCTAAGAATGCCATTTCTTTCTTTTTCATGTGGCTATTTACTTATCTAGAGTCATTTGTTGAAAAGACGACTCTTCCCTAATTTACTAGTTTTGGAATCATTGTCAAAAATCAGTTGACTATGTGTACGAGTTTATTTCTGGACTCAATGGTATTCTACTGATCTAAATATGTATCTCGTGCCAGTGTTGCAATCTTGATTCCTATTGCTTTGTAGTAAGTGTTGCAACTGAGAACTCTGTGTCCTCCTACTGTATGTTTCTTTTTCAAGACTGTTTTGGCTATTCAGTGTCCTTTGTCATTCCATAGGAATTTTAAAATTGTCTTGTCAATTTCTGTAGAGAATTCAACAGGGATTCTGATAAGAATGGCATTGAATTTGTAGTTCAGTTTAGAGATGACTGCCATCTTAATGTTAAATCTTTTCATTTGCAAACATGGGATGGTTTTTCATTTATTTAGATCTTATTTATTTTTTGACAACATTTTGTAGTTTTCACATTACAAGCTTTGTACTTCTTATGTTAAATTTATTCCTAAGTATTTTATCCATTTTGATCCTATTGGGGATATTTTCATTTTTCGATTCATCTCAAGTGTATGAAAAATACAATTGATTTTTGTATAAAGATATTACATGCAACAAACTTGAGGAACTTGTTTCTTTTTTTTTGTCCTCAGTTTTTTAGTTGAGTCCTTAGAATTTTTTTTAATATATGAAATCATATTATCTGCTAATATTGCCTCATCTGTTCCAATCTGGATCTTTTCTTTTCCTCTTCCTTCTTTCCTTCCTTCCTTCCATCCTTCCATTTTATCATCCCATCCTCCCTCCTTCCCCTCTCTCTATGTGGGTCATTGTCTCTTCCTCTTTTTCTCTTTAAATGCCATGGCTAGAACCTCTAGTACAATGTTGAATAAAAGTAGTAAAAGTAGATGTCCTTGTCTGGTTCCTGATCTTAGGAGAAAGGATTCAGTCTTTCACCTTTAAGTAAGATTCTAGCTGTGGATTGTCATAGATGGTCTTTATCAGCTTGGGGATATTCTTTTCTATGCCTAGTTTGTTGTGTGTTTTTCTCAGGAAAGTGTGTTCCAACCACTTACTTTTAGGATCCTCTAAGAGATCCCTTCCTGGTGTTTCTATTGGTGTGGCCATCATGCAGCCCTCTTTCTAGCCAAGTGTCAAGAATTTAGCTAGGCTACTCCATGGTACTGCTGCCTTAGCATCCATTTTATTTGGCCAAGTGGACTGCAGGGACCTTAAACCGACACTAGCCCATTCATGCAAGTGCATGTGGTGGATAACAGCTCACAGAGTCACAAGCAAGTGTAAATTCCTGATATGATTTCCCAACAGCCCTTGTGATCAATGTCTCTCCTGCTTTTCAGTGCCTCCTCCTTGTATGCCTCATAGATAAGACATCTAAGGGGCTTAATAAAACCTTGCTTCTTTAGTTGGAATTGAGCAACCTGGCCTTAGCCCAAGAACCCCAAAGCACTCTATCGATAGACCCGAATAGAGGCACGTGGCCCGGGTCCTATCCCTTTCTCTCTGTCTGCTCTCTGCCTTCCCCTCTCTGTGTGACCCCTCAGGTTGTGCAGAATACTTCCTTCAGACCTGAAAGTAATAAATCCTTGATTTCAGTTTCCTTCATGGTCTATTGTTGAAACTACAGCTCACCATCCTGTACCCTGTGCTGCACTTAGCAAATGTTCATTTAACACCAATGTTAACTATAGCAGCAGGGCTCTGCTGCCCTCTCAGACAATCATAGACACACTGAAGCTGCTTTCAATCTATCTCTGCTGAGTTGAGGATCCACAGATTCATGCAGCCCACTCTGATTACATAAGCCTCAATTTTTACAATACTGCTAAGACAGCTTGCATTCTGCCATGAAATTAGAGAGAAAATACTGATTTACTTTTGGGTTATTTTTTTATAAGGGCCTACAGAACTTAGCTCCTTTTGTTAACTCAGATCTTTGTTCTTTCCTCCAAGGAATACTGTGCAGCTGAATCAAGTAACTTATACTCTACTATCTGAAACTCTTCCTTTCCATTGATTGTGAGCCTTTTGAGTCCCCACACTTCACCATCACTCCATTATATAGTTGAGATGAATTCTAAGTCAGCTGTATCCCAAAACTTCGTTTCATTTTGACTTGATAATACAATGCTACCCTCCTTTTTGTTCGCAGCTTTAATGTCACACCATATATTGTCACATTGTCTTGATATGAATGAGGATTATGGTTTTATAAGGTTTTGGGGGTTCTTTTCGGTGCCCCATAATCTAAACAACTGAATTTAATCAGAGAATTGTGATAGTGTACATCTTTTTGCTTGTAGCAGAATCAACAGATTGCATTCAATTAACAACTATTACCTTACTTCCTAGTTCAAAAATATTTATAAGTGTCCAGTACCTATAGAATATTGTCTGACTTAAGTATATTTGAGCTGCTAGACTTAGTTACAGTACTTTGGGATGGGGGGTAATGGGGTCTGACAAGGACTGCATATCCCATGGATCCAGAGTGGTAAGTAGAAGTCTAGGTGATGGGTTAATAAACAAAGTAAGATGGGAGGGCTATAGCTGAATGCAGTGTCATCAACTCTCCTCATTATCACTGGCTGCATCTCTGCAAGAATGCTATGTGCCATGTCTTCTTTAGGAGGACTAATTGCGTATCAAGCCTCTTGTTCATAAAATTGTAAGGTAGGTACCCAGGACTTCCAGTGTGTATGGTAAGGGTGAAGGCTAAATCATGGGTGGGAATGGGTGGGTTGGAGAATAGAAGATCAGGAGGAAGAGAAAAAATGAAATTCAAAATAAACTCACTTTGGGGCTCCTGGGTGTCTTAGTTGGTTAAGCCTCCAACTTCGGCTGAGGTCATGATGTCACAGTTTGTGGGTTCAAGCCCCATGTCGGGCTCTGTGCTGACAGCTTGGAGCCTGGATGGAACCTGCTTCAGAGTCTGTGTCTCCCTCTCTCTCTCTTCCCTTTTCCTGCTTGCACTCTGTCTCTCTCTCTAAAAAATAAATAAACATTTGAAAAATAGACTCTCTTCTAACATGATTAGCTAATTGAAGAAGATGGAATATCGAATTTATGGATAAATGACCCTTAGCTGAAGTAACCTGGGAAAGACTGAAATAACGGACTATCTCAGACAAGTAGGTAAGTTTCTCAAGTTTTATTAGCTTTAATTAATCTCTCTTAGAAAAAGAGAAAGTATCTGAGCATCAGAAAAATAATACACATAATACATTTCTACACTCCTTCATACATTGGTAACAAATTTCTAAAGACAAAGGTTTTACTAGAATTTATATTTCTGACTAGTAGACATTATTATTTTAAGAAATCTAATAGAGACAATTATTACCTAGGACTTCTTTATTTTAAATCTACTAATGTGAATGTCACAATAAATTTTAAAATATTTAAATTAATGAAAAGTTAACATCTTTAATTTTTACTAGGTTATTCAAGGGATTATATATATATAACTATATTTTACTTAAGAAACTATTGACTTTTATAGTCTCTGATCAATGCCTCTCATATTTAAATATTTTAGAGTAAGTTCCAACTTAATTGTCTATTTCACCTTCTTGTCTTTAATTTTACCTGGAAGAGTTATCTTAAATGACATTAAAACTCCATTGGCCAGAAGTAGCTTAAACGTGTTTCGTGGGGTTCTGGTTGATGTAGCTCACTAATTTTCTTTTAAAATGAGAAAGAGGTGAACCCAGCAAGACAGTTCTCTGCTTGAATGCTACTACACAGCATCAGATATTTTTTAAAATATTTTTATCATTCAATTTAGATTTGTCTTCTATAGCTTGAAGAAGAAAAGCCAGCAGCAGCTCCCATAAAACAACCATTCCAGGTGGTTATTGACTCCAATTACAGCTTCACAGTTAGGTATGTCTCAGCTTGCTAAGGAATTGGAAAATAATGCTAAAATAATGCTAAGAATATATCAGGGGATATTTAGTTTAAGTAAAAGAACTGGTTAGAATGGTAAATTATTGTTATATAGATAATTTTTACTATATAGATGTTACAGATTGGACTTGTTCATGTCCACTTAAGACACAACACAGAAACTATATTTTAAGGCCAACTGGATAAATGAAAAAGCATATGAGGAAAATTCCATATGGTGCTCATTTTAAATAAAACGTTCAAAAATAAAGGTTTGGGGGCAATTGGGTAGCTCTGTCTGTTAAGCATTTGACTTTGGCTCAGGTCATGATCTTACAGTTCGTGGGTTTGAGCCCTGCTTCAGACTCTGTGCTGACAGAGTGGAGCCTGGAGCCTGCTTTGACTTCTGTCTCTCCCTCTCTCCCTGCCCCTCTGTCTTCTCTCTCTCTTTCTCTCTCTCTCTCTCTCTCTCAAAAGCAAACATTAAAAAACAAAAAACAAAAATAAAGGTCTTAGCTTAAAATAGTTATTCTCACATCCTGATAGTGGGGTCAGTGGGCATTGAACTAGTTTATTTGCGAAAAATTCTGAGAGGCAGATTAATCTGTACAAGTCACTCTAGTAGCTTTTCACTAAAATAAAATACTTTGGTAGTGTTACTTGTTAGGTAGGCAGGGAAAAAGAAAGTCATTTGCTTTATTACATGATGTCTTTCCTATATTCTAAGTTACATCATAACTAGTCAAATATGCAGACACATTTTTTAAATTTTTTAATTTATTTTTGAGAGAGAGAGAGCACGCGTGCGCAAGGAGGGGTGTGGCAGAGAGAGAGGGAGACACAGAATCTGAAGCAGGCTCCCAGCTGACAGCACACAGCCTGATGCGGGGCTCAAACTCACAAACCACAAGATCGTGACCTAAGCCAAAGTCAGACACTCAAATGACTAAGCCACCCAGGGGCACCCAGACAAAATTTTTAAAACGAAGTTTATTCTCCACTGTTAAAATCAAAATAAGACAGAGGAAAATTTAAAAATCTAAAATAAAAACAAAAATCCCTAAGAACTATAAAAAGAAAAACTGTGTTTATCATTAATACTTCTTACTAAGTTCAGTGTCTTTTTTTTTTTTTTTGTATTTTATATTAGTAGTAGATGAACTGGTTCTCCAGTATATTTTTGTTCCTAAGACTTGCATGAAAATATACTTTTTAGCATTGTGCATTCAGATTACCATATACCACAAAATCCTACATGGAATTAGCAACTGTCTTTCTCTAATAATGACTAATACTATGCTTTGTGGAATCATGCCTTTAAGGAAAAAGACAAGCAACAAGAAGTCTTTAATTGCTGATCATTTAATTCCCAGTGCTCTATATAGCTGTAGTTTGAATATTAAAAAAACTCAGAGACATGTGGACGTTATATTTATATTGTTCACCTTGTATGTCAGATGATTTAATTGATATATAAAGGTTGAGTTAGCATGAACGTGTAAAATCTTGAGAAATTCTTTTAAGACGATAGAGAAAGATGAATAATGATGATGAAAATAATTTTCAAATTGTACTAAATAAACTGATGACTTTTTGATGACTGAAGGGAAGCGATAGTAAGAAATTGAGTAAAAGAGCATATTTATTTTCATCAAAATTGTTCTTACAGGGTGCATGGGTGACTCAGTTGGTTAAGTGCCCTACTCTTGATTTCAGCTCAGGTTATGATCTCACAGTTTATAGGTTCAAAACCTACATTGGGCTCTGCCTTGCCAACACAGAATCTGCTTGGGATTCTCTCTCCCTCTCTCTCTAGCCCTCCCTGTCTCTCTCTCTCTCAAATTAAATAAATACATTAAAAATTGTTTTCACAATTCCTCACTTAGTAATCTACACTGGGAAATATGAACAGTGATATGATCAATATTCATGTACATAGATAGTCTGTGTAGCTTTATGTGTTGTATCAGAAATTTAGAACTAATCAAAAGTTTGATGATAGAACAATTATAAACACTGTTAGTTGACATATTAGTAGTCATTATATCACTTATTTGATGAATCCTTACAGATATGAGAAAATGGTACTGACAACTATAGAAAATTGATAAAAATCAGAATAAAATATATACATAAAATATAACAAGTTTTGATAAGAAGTTTTATTCATAATTGGAAACTAAACACTACAAAAAAAGAGGCCATCATGATAACATTGTTCTCTAAATAGTCCGATGATAAAAATGATAATGATGATTTACATTTTGTTGTACTTTCCAAATTATCTACAATAGGAGATAGTATTTTTTTGTAATCAGACAAGAAACATGATAAACATTTTTCTACAACTTCTTCTATAATCATGTCTATGAGAAATAGCTGTTTTTGATATGATAAAATTAGAAAGTAAAGCAAAATAAATGTTAATTGTGCTAAAAGTTTTCACATTTTTATATTTATCAAAGACGAATGCTATAGGTATGTAATGTTAATTTGAACAGAAATGTATTGATCTTTCACTCAGAGAAAAGGTCATAAGAAAATCTCTAAATAACATAAAATGATTAATGAAATTATTTTTATCCTAAAACTATTTAAAATTAATTTGCATTTATTTTAAAGAATTTATTTTTACTTATTGATTTTTAAAAATTGAGAACTACCTGAAATCCTAAGATCATCTTTCTCTTTCTAAATTTTGAAAACTTAATATCCAAGTTAAATTATGACTTCTTATTATTTCTCTAAAAACTAGTCTTTTAAGAGTTTACTTGCTAAATTCTGAGGGCTTTTACTCAATTCAGATAGAAGTCATATTTAAGAATAAGAAGCTAGTGTTTTCTTAAATGAAAGGATTTAACAAACCGGAGTGTTTGCTTTTTCTGAGAACTCTAACAGTTTTTTGAATTAAAATCTACCTAGATATACATTCCAGAAGAAAAGGAATTCAGCTAATATTTGCAGTTACTCCCCTGTGACATAACGCCGCAGATATTTGGGAATAAAAATATTTCTGTGCAGTTTTCAATATTGTGATTGGTGAAGGCTAATCAATTACATTGATTATAACAATACATATGAACAGTGTAATCTGATACCAAGATAATAAAAATCAATAAACAGATCAATAGGTAAATCTTCTGTCAAGATTTTGAAACACTTCTGCCAGGTTTTCTGCTATAATTATCTCTTGATGAACTTAACATGTTTAATGACTGTGAAATTGTATTTCTACAGAGACAATGCACATCTGGAATAACAGCACGCAATTCGGCTGCCTCCAGAGCACCATGCCATTGAGCACAAGACATCAAATAGAGTCCTCACAGTGAAAATGAAGCTTATTCTTTGACATGCTAATGCCTGTGTTGGCTGAGTCTCATTTTAGACTTGCCAGTACAACACACAAACTTCAAAGTGTCAGGGGAGTACTTTAAAGTTACTGTAGCATTTGCTTATTTTGAGGAATACACACTTTTACTGTTAGATGAACGGTTTGGACCTTCTCTGTCTCACTTTCACCTTATCATCTTTAATTAGTGCAAAACCCATGAGTACCAGCCTGTGAGATCAAATGGAAATGCCTGTTTGATGATCCAAATGCCTTAAGAAGCAAATGGAGGAGCAGCTGTTTTGTTTAAAATGAAGGAAAACAGAAGGTAGCATAGAAGTGTGTGAAAACTTAATCATCTCCAAATGCTAAATGGCTTTGTCATAGTTATAAGGTATGAAAGGTAATAACTGGAGATGTTTTCTACTGAGGGTTCTTGCTCTATGAAGATCCCTTCCCTTTTCACTCTGGTGTGGGGGCCTAGTTCCAGACAAGCTAATTATCCCTTGAGCTAGTATGTGGCACTGTTGGCCTAAGGAATGTTCTTTGAGTGCAAGTGTGTAGTTTGAACTTGAGTTCCCACCCATGGAGGGAAAAATCTCTGAAGCCAGGAAGAGTGAAACTATAGGAGTTTTAAAGTTTGAGTTTGTATGCCATCAAAGTGAGAGTTGATTCTCATAAAATTTTTCATGTTTTACAGCTATGTTAATTATATTAAAAAATACAATGAAATATTTGTATTCACTGGACTTTTAAAAAATGCTAACAATATATGAAACAAAAAGTTGAATTTAAGGCTGAATTTTATTTCCTGGACGTGATTAAGATTTGTTTTGTTTAGTCATAGCATCTAGAAAATACTATGTTTAAAAATCAAAACTACCCTAATATGTATAGAAATATATATATACACACACACACACATACACACACATACATATACATATACATGTGTATATGAAGAGACAAACAAATGTTTGTCAAGGTATACCAACCTATAGAGACAAACAAATGTTTTTATTTGCATCATGGATCTTGTCTAAAAAATAATATTAAAGTAAGATAAAACTAATGGGAATGAGAAACTAAAACTTGTTCCAGTGGTTCTAGTTTTTATGTGGCTGGAGCTCTAGACTTAAGACTATTATTTATACATACATATTTATGTATATATATGTATATTTATGTATATATGTATATAAACTGATTTGACTAATCATATTTTATCATTCTTAGGGTTAGATAACATATTACTTCATTCTATTGATATATTAAATTAAATGAACTCACCATCTCTCCAATTTCTGGTAATTTTAAGGCATCTTTAGATAGGAGCCTTGTCTCCAATATCACCCTAGATGTTGATAAAGCTATTTCTCCCCTCCTTAGCCACCAAGAATAGACATTTCTAATATTGTTTCATATCCTTTTAGAAAGAGAATGCCAGGTAATGCACTATTTCTGAATAGACTCTATGGATTTTCATGTGCTTAAAGCAAGGGCTATTAGTTTTAGTGCTCTTGAGTAAAGTGATTAAGCGCAACTATTGGCATGCATTTTGTGAGGGAGCACATAACAAGCAGTGTAGTAATCTTGATAAGGTACCAGACACATCAGAAAGAATGGATGTTTTCCTTTGAGCTCAATACAAGGGCAATACAAGAGCTTCTGCAGAGAATGCAGTCCATTAAACAGAGATGACCTAATTCACATTTGGTTCAGTAATTGGGTCAGGACGCAATAACTTTTTATAGAATCATACAATTTTGGATCTAAAAGAGCTAAGAAGCCATTATGCTCACCCGTCTTATTTTATTGAAGCTTGGACTAAAATGAGTTAAAAACAAAATGGAAATAAAAGATGCATAATGTGATAATAAGAATCTTAAATATTTCAAATTGAAAGAAATTTCATATATCTTGTGTCCAAGTCCCCCATTTTATGGTTGTTATAAAGCAAATCTCTGAAAAGATAAATGGTAGGCTTATGGTCACACTTTAGCTTATAGAACTAAAATTACACCTTAGGTGTTTCTAGAGAAGTCTTTAAGTCATTAATGGCACAGACTGTGGAATTAGATTATCATAGTTCAGCTCCTGGCTCTCCCACAAACTACACCTGTGACTTCCAAAATGCTAATTAATTAACATGTGTGTGTGTGTGTGTGTGTGTGTGTGCATCTTTGTTTTCACACTTGTGAAATGGGAACGAAGATAGAATATATATTTCATTTTATATATTTCTATACCCTCATTTGTTCTACTCAGTGATTCAACTGTGTTCAACTCAGTGATTAGCACATAGCAAATTCTCAGTGTCCTTTTGTGCATGTGTGTGTATGTGTGTGTGTGTAGTTTTGTGGAAGTTGGGAGGATCATTGGAAAATATTTTGCAGATGAGATACCCTCTTCCTAAATAATTCAGTTTGGCAAGCCATGGCCCATACTGTTGGGAGCTATCTGAACTCACCGGTTGAGTGAAAATTCCTGGTGAGGGTACGGCAAGTTTGCACGGTCTCTTGGCACCAGGCAGCGACCAATATCTACCCTCTTGTAACTTTCATTTCTATTTGGGCACCAAACCTCAGAGTGCTTTGCTGATTAGTGTCAGGAGCAGCCTGTCCCCCTGCCCTGTCCCTGAGGTGTGATTGCACCTGGTCAGGGGAAAGATGAGTAAACTAGATACACCCTAATGCGACTAAAGGCAAGCAACATATAATTTTCCTCCTAGCTGAGCAAATAACTGATAACTCACTACTTTCAAGACCTGGACGCCATTGCAAAAGTCACTACTGCGATAAATGTCAAAAATGTGTCATTCGTCTTTGGGACTGTGAGAGCAGGCATTATGTCTCCTGGGAACCCTGTTTTTCTGGGAAACTTTCTCTTAGAGCTATAAACAGCCTAATGACCCTTACTCATAAAAAACTGACCTTGACTAAACAATGCTGTTTGCCTCTTGGTTAAAGGTCGCTTTCTTAGGGCTATACCTGAGATTTTGTATATCTTGGTCTTATGCATCCGATGGAAAAAATGTACGCTTAAAAAATACCTGCCCTTCCCAAATAATAGCATCAGTGCCTGTAGCTAAGTTTTTTTATGGCAATCATTACTACTAGAATTGTAACTTCTGAAGAATCCATGTTCTGGAAAATTGTAAAAATTATCTATGAGAAATCATTTACTAAACACACGCTGCTCTTTCTGCTCCTTGTACCTTTCACTATAAATAAAGCTAGAGAATCAGACAGAGCAGAGATGCCTGCCTGATGATCAGAAAGAAACTTGAGGCTCTCTCATCTCTCTCGTGCCGACACCGTCCATCCTTCAGGGAACCCCGGACCTGCTGGAGCTGGACTCTGGCACCATACGCCAAATCAGCCCACCATCTGTATTTGTTAATAGTTTTATTGAAATGAAGTCACTTCCATACATTTATGTATTATCTGTGTCTGCTCTCATGTTATAGCAGCAGACGTGGGTAGTTGTACATGAGGCATGCAAAACTGTGTTATCTGGCCATTTATAGAGATGTTTGAAGAATATCCCTGTCCTAGAATAAGGGAATTCTCTTACACAACAACCTAACATTATTGTAACCAAAGGAATTTAACATTGATATAGTACTGACTGATGTGCAGTGTGTTCTTCCATCCATTTTCCATGTTCTCTCAACGCCCTTTCCTACTACTTCCAGTAGCCAGTGCTCTGATTCAAAAAGTTCACACCAGTATTTGCTCACTCATAATGGGCCTCCATCTGATGTAGAGTCATTTTAACATCTCTTCAAGGGCCCTGCAACTTCATTTTATTTTCCACACAATCTACACCTGACCCTCCATTCCTGAGTGGTTTTTCTTATATGAAATTGAAGTTTTTAGTTTCTGCCACTTATGTTATCAGCATGGGGTTTGCTAATCTCTGATAGAAGATATGAATTTAAGGTAGCTTGCATTAGAAGGGGTAAGGAAGATGTGACATATATACACAGTGGAATATTACTTATCCATCAAAAATGATGAAATCTTTCCATTTGCAATGATGAGAATGGAGATAGAGTGAATTATGCTAAGCAAAACAAGTCAGAGAAAGACAAATACCACGTGATTTCACTCATAAGTGCAACTTAAGAAACAAAACAGATGAACATAGGGAAAGGGGGAAAAAAAGAGAGGGAAGCAAACCTTATAAGGGATTTTTAACTCTAGAACAAACCGAGGGTTGATGGAGGGGAGGTGGGCAGTGGAATGGGATAATTGGATGATGGGTATTAAGAAGGACACTTGTGATGAGCACTGGGTGTTATATATAGGTGATGAACCATTAAATGCTACTCCTGAAACCAATATGACACTATATGTTAACTAACTAGAATTTAAATTGAATAAAAAAGAAAGAAAAAAGTGCTGGCATTAACTTATGGAAAATTTAAAGCAACCCTTTTTCCTCTAATCTATTCCTTTTCCCTTTTTTTTTTCTACATATAACAACCATCATCACATTATCACCATCATCTCCAAACAAGGCCTTTAAATGTACTCAACAATCAAGACTATAGAAACATTCCTAGGGGATAACAGGGAGTTGGTGTTGAAAACAGAATTGTTCACATAAAATTGCAACAAACCTATTTTAATCTTACTATTTATTTACCTTGAATTTTTTCTCCTCTTTGTTTCCCTGTAATGTGGTTCCCTTTTATATCCCTGGGTAGTGACTCCTTTATCTTTATAATGTTTTTATTTTTTTAATTTTCTATGGATTCAGCTACCTCTACCTCAGTAATATTACACCTTTCTCTTATTTTAGAGCTTTTTAATAATTCCTATTATAAGTATAAATTATATGTATATGTTTGTTTGTGCCTAATACATATATATTTTTTCATTTTTTAATAGTGAGAAGAATCATTGATCAAATCTGTAAGGAATCTTAGAGGCAATCTACTATAGTGTTCAGAAAATGGGATTCACATATGGAGTTAGTGAGGTTGATGGGCAAATGTCAACAACAATGAAATATGCTCTGAAATAATAAAGGTTGGTCCCTACCCATCTCATCTAAAAACCTCATTTTATGGGGAGCGGCAAATGGCGTAGAAGTAGGGAGCTCTGTAATCTCCGCCCGCCCACAACTATCAAACTGGGAAGGACTAAAGCCACAATACTCTGATCTGCAAGAATGGGAGGTGTACACACAGACTCCTTATAGATGACAGCCTCATGGATGTCTCAGTGAGTGCGAACTGGGACCGGAGGCTCTGAGGGGAGGGAGCGCCGGCCCAAAGAGGAGCTGGGAGAGAGAACGCCCAGAAAGGTGGCACAGGGCCCAGAGGGCTGTGTGTGCAGAGGTGGCACAGGGCCGTGGAGGGTGGCAGTAGAGCGGTGGAGAGCCAAGGGGAAAAGAAAGAAAGACTGAAAACGCTCAGAGTGGTCTCTGGAGAGGGAGAGACCTCAGCCTAGGACGGAGAGACACACCATCCCATATATAGCCGCTGGGCGTGGGGAGAGAAATTCGTCCCCCTCAGTGGGCTTGCTCTCCCTTGGGCTCGGCGACTTGCCCACTCCAGGTGGAGCCAGGGAAAAGCTGGCTCCCCAGTCCCCGTACTCAATCCCAGCTAGAAAGCCGCCTGGCTGCGGGAAGACATTTCATTTCATTTCATCTGGGGCGGCAGCATTAAAGTGCATGGACTAAGATTTGGAAATGTGGTGGAGTTTAGGGGAAAAAAAAAAGCAATTTGGCCCGCCCATGACACGGGGAGATCGGACTCAAAAGAGTGGCTTGCAACGTGGGGTCTGAGAAGAGCTTGGGGCGCTGCTATTCTTCTCCCCGCAACCACTAAGGCGGGGCCTCGGAGTGCAGCCACTGAGACCCGACTTACCTACACCAAACCACACCCATCTGCGCTGGAAAGCTGGTTTTCTTTTTTAAATTATTTATTTTATTATTTTTTTTATTTTTTATTTTTTATCTTTTTTCTCTTTTCTTTTTTCCTTCTTTCATAAAATTAATCTCTGGATTGAAAAAAACCATCAGAGAAGCTATTGATACAAAGACTAGGGACGTTCAAAATAGCTGCAACGAATTAAAAAAGGCTATAAATGAGATGCATATTAAAACGGAGGCAGCACTGCAAGGATTGAAGAGGCAGAGAGGAGAATAGGTGAATTAGAAGACACAGTTATAGCAAAAGAGGAAGCTGAGAAAAAGAGAAATAATTGATACAGGAGCACGAAAGGAGAATTCGAGAACTGAGTGACACAATCAAACAGAAAAATATCCGTATCATAGGATTTCCTGAAGAAGAAGAAAGAAAAAAAGGCACTGAAGGGGCACTTGATCAAATTACAGACTAGAACATCCCAAATTTGGGGAAAGAAATAGACATTGAAATCCAAGAGGCACAAAGAACCCCCCTGAGATGTAACTTAAATCGACCTTTGGCACGACATATCATAGTGAAACTGGCAAAATATAAAGATAAAGAGAGAGTTCTGAAGGCAGCTAGGGATATAAAGACCCAAACATACAAAGGGAAACCTATCAGAGTGGTTACAGACCTATCTACTGAAACTGGGCAGGCCAGAAAGGAATGGCAGGAAATCTTCAATGTGATGAACAGGAAAAATATGCAGCCAAGAATCCTTTATCCAGCTAACTTGTCATTTAAAATAGAAGGAGAGATAAAGGTTTTCCAAAATAAACAAAAATTGAGATAATTCATCACCACCAAACCAGCCCTACAAGAAATCCTAAGAGGAACTCTATGAGGGAAATGTAGCAAGGAATATAAGGTACCAGAGACACCACTATAAGGATGAATTCTACAGAAAACACAATAAATCTAAACCCTCATTTTTCAATAATAACACTGAATGTAAATGAACTGAATGCCACAAACAAATGACACAGGGTAGCAGAATGGATAAAAAACCAAAATCCATCTATTTGCTGTCTACAAGAGACTCATCTTAGACCTGAAGACACCTTTAGATTGAAAGTAAGGGGATGGAGAAATACCTTTCATGCGACTGGAAGTCAAAAGAAAGCCAGAGTAGCCATACTTATATCGGAAAAACTGGACTTTAAGATGAAGAAGGACATTATATAATCATTACAGGGTCTCTCCATCAGGAAGAGCTAACAATTATAAACATATACGCGCTGAATTCGGGAGCACCCAAATATATAAAACAACTAATCACAAACAGAAACAATCTTATTGATAAGAATGAGCTTATCAGAGGGGATTTTAATACTCCACTTACAGCAATGGATAGGTCAACAAGAAAGAAAGTCACTGAAGAAACAATGGACCTGAACGGCACATTGGAACAGATGGAATTAATAGATATATTTAGAACTCTGCATTCTGAAGCTAAGGAATTCACTTTCTTCTAGAGTGCGAATGACACATTCTCCAAGCTAGATCACATACTGGGTCATAAAACAGCCCTCCATAAATACAAACGAATTGAGATCATACCATGCATACTTTCAGATCATAATGTTATGAAACTTGAAATCAATCCCAGGAAAAAGTCTGGAAAACCTCCAAAAATGTGGAGGTTAAAAACCACCTTACTAAAGAATGATTGGGCTAACCAGGAAATTAGAGAAGAAATTAAAAAAATATATGGAAACAAATGAAAACGAAAATGCAACAATCCAAACTCTCTGGGACGCAGCAAAGGCAGTCCTAAGAGGAAAGTATATTGAAATCCAGGCCTATTTCAACAAACTAGAAAAAGCACAAACTCAAAATCTAACAGAACACTTAAGAAAACTAGAAGGGGAGCAGCAAGAGAACCCCAAACCCAGCAGAAGAAGAGAAATAATAGAGATCAGGGGAGAAGTAAACAATATAGAATCCAAAAAAAAAACAGTTGAACAGTTCAATGAAACCAAGAGTTGTTTTTTTAAAAAAATAAACAAAATTGATAAATCTCTAGCCAGGCTCCTCAGGAAGAAGAGAGAACAGCCAAATAGACAAAATCATGATTGAAAATGGATCTATTAAAACTGATCCCTCTGAAATACAAACAATCATTAGAGATTACTATGAAAAATTATATGCCAACAAACTGGACAATCCAGAAAAAATGGATAAATTCCTAAACACACATGCACTACCAAAATTCAAAAGGGAAGAGAGAGAAAGTCTGAACAGACCCATAACCAGTGAAGAAATCGAATCAGTGATCAAAAATCTCCCAATGAATAAGAGCCCAGGGCCTGATGACTTCCCAGGGGAATTCTACCAGACTTTTAAAGCAGGGTTAACACCCATCCTTCTCAAGCTATTCCAAAAAATAGTAATAGAAGGAGAACTTCCAAACTCATTCTATGAAGCCAGCATCACTTTGATTTCCAAACCAGACAGAGACCCAGCGAAAAAAGAGAATCACAGGACAATATCCTTAATGAATACAGATGCAAAAATATTCAACAAGATACTTGCAAGTCGAATTCGACAGCATATAAAAAGAATTATCCATCATGATCAAGTGGTATTCATTCCTGGGTTACAGGGCTGGTTCAATATTC
>CM053567.1:141994788-142098043 GCA_028646485.1 Cryptoprocta ferox
AGCGTCACTCATCATCAGAGAAATACAAATCAAAACCATACTGAGATACCACCTCACACCGGTCAGAGTGGCTAAATTGAACAAATCAAGAGACTATAGATGCTGGCGAGGATGTGGAGAAACAGGCACCCTCCTACACTGTTGGTGGGAATGTAAACCGGTACAGCCAGTCTGGAAAACAGTGTGGAGGTTCCTCAAAAAACTATCATTAAAACTCCCCTATGACCCAGCAATAGTACTGCTGGGGATTTACCCAAGGGATACAGAAGTGCTGATGCATAGGGGCACATGTACCTTAATGTTCACAGCAGCACTTTCAACAATAGCAAAATCATGGAAAGAGCCTAAATGTCCATCAACTGATGAATGGATTAGGAAGATGTGGTTCATCTATACAATGGACTACTACGTGGAAATGAGAAAGAATGAAATCTGGCCATTTGTAGCAAAGTGGATGGAACTCGAGGGTTTCATGCTAAGCGAAATAAGTCAGGCAGAGAAGGACAGATACCATATGTTTTCACTCATAGGTCTAACAGGAGAAACCTAACAAGGGACCATGGGAAGGGGAAGGGGGGGAAAGTTAGGGAGAGGGATGAGGGAAATCATGAGAGACTCTTGAATACTGAAAACAAACTGAAGGTGAAGAGGGAGGGGGAAAGGGGAAGGAGGGTGATCGTCATGGAGGGAGGCACTTGTGGGGAAGAGCACTGGGTGTTATATGGAAACCAACTTGGCAATAAACTATTAAAAAATAAAATAAAGTTAGAGACTAAACCCTAAAACATAATAAAAAAATAAAAAATAAAAATAAAAACCTCATTTTACAGGTTGGATATTAAAACATTAAAACATAAAGATTTTAAGTGACACTATTAGGATCTTACAAAAATTAGCATTAAACCTTTATTCTTTGATTTATTTTAATTTCTTTATAGAAGAATTAATTAAAGAAACATAAAATCACTCCCACTGGAGGATTTAGATCCTAGGTATAGGTAGATATGTGTCCTTTTCCTCAGGTTGTTGTTTATTGCAAATCCCAATAATATTATTCCTAAAACTACTACTGTAGAATCTGTAAGCTCAGTTCAATAAAGGGATATCCTTCCAGGAGACATTCAGGACTCATTCTTATGAATATTTGCATAAAATAAAAAAGTGTGGGGTTTATATTTAATGGCTCCCTAAAGGAGAGAATGATCTTAGCTCCAATAATAGCTCTGCCTATTTTAGTATAAAATTTGCTAATAAATTCTAATGTCTCACCCACATTCCATAAAGGTCTGATTAAGGAAAATTACCCACAGACGGATTGTTCTTCAGTGTAATCCTGTTTTGAGTTTTCTCTATGCTATATACACACACACAAAAAGAGGATATTAGTAAAGCCAGAATATCAAAAGCAAAATATTTCAACCCATCAACTTGTGAGAAATTAACTCCTTTATCCAATGTTGATTTATCTCAAGCAGCCTGGAATTACCAGGTGAATATTTCACAATACTCTGCAAACATGTCCCCTTTGTTGGCAACTGCATCAAACCATTTTCCTTATTTCCTTTCTAGGTTACCTTGGTGATGTCTCTGGTTGCTTTATACTTAAAAAATACATCTATGTTGCTGATGCTAGGCAAAGATATTGCTCTGTGCTAAAATATCAATTTCACTATCAGTGCCTTCTAATATCCAGATTCAGAGCTCTTGCTGCCTTCAAAATAAATACTATAATTATTCTTGTCAGTTTGCTGATATCAGTGCTATAGTCCTTTCAATAGAAATAGTCATAAAAGAGCTTTTTCAGTTTTATCTTGTTTTCTATTACAGACTCTATGCCCTTGGTCTTAGATATAAGTTCATAAATTTGTGATTATTCATTTAAGAGTATTATTTAATTAAACATAACATTCATTCACTAAATATTTGTTGAATAAGTATTAGTTTTTACATAAGGCATGCTTCTATACCCTAGAGATTTGAGAAAGAAAAAAAAATGGAAAATTTTCTGCTTTCACAAAGATTTTTGTTATCAAGGAAGTTAGACATTAAGTATGTATTTAAATAAAATATGATGAAAGTTGTATTAGTGAAACCACAGGGTAATATCATAATGTAGAGTGGGAGGCCAAACTTATCTAGAGATCATCAAGGTCTCCCTTGGAAGTTACATTTAAAAATTTAAGACATGAAGGGAGAATGAGATTTAAGCAGGTCAAAGAGTAGAGTAAGAAAAGAGTGTTTCAGCAAGAGAAAACAGCTCTCTATGAACAGCTCAGAGATGGAGGAGAGCACATGTGAGAAACTAGAAGATGTACAGGATTACCCAAGACTCTTTTTCTGGAAGGGAGTAGAGAAATGAGCCAGGAATAATCACTGGGGTCAAATTTTTGACTCATCCAATAAGCTGTATTCAGGAATTTATATTTCCCTAAAGTGAAATGAATGGCTGAATGCTTTTGGGTTTGTCAATAACATGATCTGATTTATGTTTAAAAGTATATTTCTCAGGGGAGAGAGAGAGAGAGAGAGAGAGAGAGAGAGAGAGAGAGAGAACTGCCTTTTGCAACAACATGATGGACCTTGAAGGCATTATGCTGAGGTAAGTCAGACAAAGAAAGACAAACACTGTACAATATCACTTACATGTGGAATCTAAAAAACCTGAACTTGTAAAAACAGAGAGTAGAATAGTAGTGACCAAGGGCTGGGGGTGGGGGAACTGGAGAGAATTTTAAGAGTAGATAAATAAGTTGTGGAGGTCTAATGTACAACACAGTGATTATAATCAACAATATTGTATTATCAACTTCTAAGTTCCTAACAGACTGCATCCTAAATATTCTCAACAACAACAACAAAAGAAATGATAGTCTACTTATAAATGTGTCAAACCGACACATTGTATAAACTTACACAATGTTATATGTCAACTATACCTCAATAAATACAGAAGACAAATAAACAAATAAATTAAATGAACTGTAGAGGAGAATGTGTAGAAGCAAGAGACTCTGTGAGAGGTGAGCATGGCCTGGAACAGAAGTGTTATAATGGTCATGGGATTGGAATCAACAGATATTAAGGAAGTTGAACCAGTAAAATGTGATGAAAGGTTAAATGTTTTAAAACAGAAACATATAAGATTAATGTATGATTTTTTTAACCTTTTGATGGGGGAACTAGGTTGGATTTTGTTTCCATGTAATGTGATGATCCTGGAGGAATAAGTCCACAGGTTTAGAACTGAGCTAAAGTTACAGCATGAATGGCAATGATAACATATAAGAAGGATGTGTGGAATGAGAAAAAAAGACTGCCTAATCTAGAGCTCTTCAATATGACAATGTACAAAATCTGAAAGTTGTACAAAGCAAGATAAACCTTCAAAAGAGTAAGAGAGTGAAGATCCAGAGACATGGAAGGAAAATGGGGGAACTACTTGGTCATAAAAACTATCTTCAGATAATGAAGGGAAAGGTGGAGGATATGATGTTTTCCATGGGTGGAGCTATTTCATATGCAAGATGATTAAGGAAAGAGAAGTAGATTTTCAAGAGGGTTAAAGGCATAATTGAGATAATGTAATGTACTGTGGACTCAATCTATATTTGTTTCTCTAAAAACATTTGGATAAAGTAGAATTCTAATGGACTGGTGTAAGCAATGAGGTAAAGAGCAGTTATATAGTAAATGAAAGGGTTTCAAATACAAGTGCTGCTTTCCTAGATTCTTTCCTCAGGCAAGTTACATGACTTTTGTAAGCCTTGTTTTCGTATGATTACTACATTACATGAAATCCTAATTTTAGGGGCACCTGGGTGGCTCAGTCAGTTGAGCATCTGACTGTTGGTTTCAGCTTAGGTCATGATCTCAAGGCTTGGTTTTGACTCAGATCCTGATCTCACAGTTCATCAAATTGAGCCCTGTATTTGGCTTTGCACTGACAGCTGGAGCCTGCTTGGGATTCTCTGTCTCCCTCTCTCTCTGCCCCTCCCCTGCTCTTGTGCCCTCTCTCTCTCTCTTTCTCTCAAAATAAATAAATAAGTTAACCTAAAAGAATAAACCCTGATTTTAAAGGGATGAATATTCTGTAACTATTTGCTTTTTTTTTTAATATCCTTTGAATATAAGCCTGGAGTACATATTATTTAAACTGTGCATGGTGTGGTCACATTTCAAAAATACCATTCAGCAAAGTAAATTGTAAAATAAATTCAGTACTTTTATTCACCTTAGAAATTATCTTATAAAACCTACAGCAATACTTTTAAAAATATTCTTTGATATTTTATTTTCTTGTCAATATTCTTTTACCCTTAATGTGCTTTGGAACATTTCATATTAAATGCCAAAACACCAAAATTATCTCTGACAGTTCTGATTAGCACTGCAGTTTCTCCATAACCTCTATGCATTACCCGCCTCAATTACTACAATAATGGTTTATTTCTTGCTTACTTTATCTTTGTTCCTGTGTCTTTTCATTAAGTAGTCAGGCTGAGAAACAGTCTCAAGCTGGAGCACATTTTTCTTTTGGCAACATTAAGGAGCAAGAACACTGGTGGAAACATGTAATGATAGTTAAAATTTCTGCTTAGACCTTGTATTCACATTTCATTGGTCAAAACAAGACACACAGCTAAATGTGACAGTGAGGTGGGAAGAATATTCTTCTCAAAGGAAAACATTATAAATCACATGGCCATTCTTAGAAGTGCGTAATCTTCTGTAAGGGAAAAGGAAGTACAGTAAAACCTTGGATTGCGAGTAACTTGTTCTGTGAGTGTTCCACAAGATGAGCAAACATGTCTAATGAATTTTAACTTGATAAATGAGTGGTGTCTTGTAATATGAGTGGTACCTGATGCCCAATGTCACATGATCACAATGGAACCAATGGTTCTTCTCTCTCTCTCTCTGTCTCTTGCTGCGGGATTGTGGATGATCAGTGATCATCTCTCATGCTTGGATGCTCAGTCTCAGGCTGTAGTGTTTGAGAAATCAGTGATTTTTCAGAACGTTGGAAGGTGCCCACAATGGGCATTAGTGTATTTTTTGTCACTTTAAAGCACTTATGGACAGTTCTTTGCTTTTCCATACAAAAGTAAGCTTAAGAATGCTTTGTTACATTCTAGGTCAGGCTGCCTGCAGATAGAGACCCTTTCCTCTGCTGCTTTGTTGCCAGTTACATTAAATACAGTATTTGACAAGATTTTCTTAATACTTATTATAGTCAATATCCATGTGAGCATATACAATGGCCCCTATGCAGAAAGATTCCAGTGAGCCAATAGATAGCAGTGATTCTGTTTGTGATAGTGAAAGTCATCCCACACAAAGCCCTCTTTTCTCTTGTCTCCCTCACACCAGCCACAAACATTTTCAAAGGTAAGTGCAGGTTAATTTGTTTATTTTTCTTTATATTTTGTATTTTCTTTATTATTTTGTATTATATTGCAATACTACAATCATTTTTATATGAATATTTTTGGGTTGTGGAATGAATCATCTGAGTATCCATTATTTCTTATGAGGAATTTGTTGTGATATACAAGTGCTTTGCATTACAAGCATGTTTCCAGAACAAATTATGCTCTCAAACCAAGGTTTTACTGTCAATAATTGGGAGCAGACCTATCATTTACCACGATGGGGAACAAAGGTTTAAAAATAAAGTTTGATAAGGATTTTAGTCAACACTCAATCTTGGAGAAGCAAAGGAAAAATTATTTTATGGTGAATGATGTGTGATGTGAAAAAAGTGCTTGGGGATACTCACATGTTAATAAATATTGCTCTTGGTACAGTTATTATTAATAAAAGACCAACTGAGTGAGCAAACTAGGAATATAGGAATATTTTTTTCAGAGAGTGGGAAGTCTACACTTATAATCTTAGAAGTTGTAAAATGTTTAGGTAGTAAAATATCTATGATATAAACATGCACATATGTGGCTGAAATGGGTTGTAGATCACTAGTGTTGAGGAAGTGAAGAAATTTGAAAGCTAAAATGTTGAATGAATGTGTAAAATGATGGCTGGATACAGAAGAGAGACGACTATGACCAGTTGCCAAAATTTACTTGAGTAAGGGGACTCATATAAGGCCATGACAAAGAGAAATGAAGATTTGTGCATAAGGACCAGAGATTTAACTGATAATGGAGAGAGAAATATTTGAAAATATTATTGGCCAGCATTATTATCTATCCATGGATATTCAATGTCTTACAAAAGGTAGATGAGATGGTTTAAATTAACAGAGTGATAAATGTTTTAGTAAGCATTCCCATTAATCTTCAAAGAGTGATCAACCTCAGACAAGCAAGAGTAAAATTATTTTATGGAGGAGAGATATGGGATGGGAAGGGATGTACTTGGGGACACTCACATGTTAATAGTGATGAATAGGCTGCTATATGGTCCCACTGTACTGTCTTCTAGGTGTACTCTAAATGAAAAGATTCATAACTAATGGTCTACTCTGATACTGTTTTTTCCCCATACATGAAATTAAAATTCTGATTTCTAATTTATCCTAATATGGTAGAGTGGAGTAATTGCTCAAAATGAAGGTAGACTTCAAATTGGAAGAGCTGAATTTGAATATCACTTCTCCATGTCATGGAATCTAAGGACTGAATGATCTCTTTGTTCTTTCCAGATCTAAAATTTTTATGCCCTTAGGGCCAAGCCCATGCTTTATTTTTATAATGCTTCCTTTCTTTGATTAACTTCCTTTCAAAGTTCCACATTTTCTAAGAACTTTTAGCTATGACTGTTCAATTTAATGAGACCTTGTTATGGTTTCTTATCTACTTATGACTAATGAGTATTTTTAGTTCCATTTAAGAATCACTTTCTATCTTCCAAATGTAAGGAAAAAAAGACCATTAAGTTTCTGCTGTTCTATATTTAAAACACCTTAAGATTAGTTTGCTGTAAGCTTTATGCAGTTATATTCAGCCTTTAGCAATTAAACTTCATTGTTTTACCAAAATGATAATGAGAGAGCTTGAATCTGTACCTCATTGAATTACAATTCATGAAAAACATCAATCATCAAAACAAAATGAATTTACTTTGAATATTAATTTAGTAACATTCAGTATCTTCTATGAATCATTGAACTTATGAGTCATGAAACATTATATCATAATTTGTAGTAATAAAATCTCTTTTCTGAGGAGAAAAAATGAAGAAAGATTTTTCTTTGAGGAGAAAAAGTTGAAATTCAATATGAATTAAAATAAAATATTTAAAAAGAATTTTAAAGTGTACTAAATTTTATTTCTCTTTATAATCAGATTCTAAGTAGAATGAAAGAAAAATGTAAATTTCTCTATCAACAATTTTATTAATATTATGCCATATAGATTTTAGGGGAAAATTCTTTTATTGCATAGTAATGGATGTTAACATTAAGGGTGGGGGAAATATGCATACCTCTATATGGAAAGATTACAGTAGAGAAATTTTGCTCTTGAGACTTTACATTTTTACAATAATTATGCAAATTCATAACCTTGAATTCACTTGTATAATTGAGGGTATAGGAACACAGTTACTTCAGCAAAATATAACATCAAGCAACGCTCAAAGTCTAACTAGAAATACATTTAAGGCAATCATCATCCTATGTGACTAAAAGTTTTTCTTGAACCAATGTCAGTTTTCTGTTTTTGTGACTTATCAAAATGTTATGTGCAGATTAGAGAACTAATCACAACTAAAACTGAAAGTAGATTTAAAAAAACTCAAAGTTTCATATTTGTAGAGTTATGCACCTTTAGGATCTTTAAATTCATTGTCCATACTTGAAAAATATTTTTGCACAATTTTGTTTTCAATTTTGTATTATTAAAAAACTAAAGCTCTATTAACTGGCATTAAAAACCACTAAAATGTTTTTGAGGTGATGATCAGGACTGCTGCATCTTACATAGCCCTGTATTGGCTGAAAACTAACTCCAACTCGGATATTTTTTAAAAGTTGAAACATGATTTTCATGTTTTTTTTGGGTAAATGCTTTATACAAATCCATTTATTTTTTTCTTTATTCTTTATTTCCAGTTGTTCGGGCTTCCTTTTACACCATTACACAAAGGGAAACTGTCCCATTGATTGGCAAAGAATGCACACTGATGAATACCACTATGCCATACATTATGCAAAAGCCAGGCTGCCTGAAATATCCCTGTAATGTGTTATTGTTCTCTTTGACAAAGAAGTAAAACTAATGGTGAATGCTGGTTGATTTTCACAATATTTAGCAAGGTCTTAGAATTTTTTTTTCTTTACTGTTTTTGATTTTAGATTTCTTTGCCACCACATAAGCTGCATTTTAAGTCTTATCTTCTTTTATGGAATAACAATGTAAATAGTTTTAATTTGATTTTGATTGTATTTTACATTCTACTGTTTATCTGATGGGCAAACTGTACATTTGCCCTGTGTTCTATGTATGCAACAATTCTTTAAATTATGTATGTGCTTAATTCCAAAGTTTCATCACGTGCTTATTTGATAGTTATCTAGCATTGAAGCAGGTAATCCTATTAATGCCAATAAGATTTTTACATTTTTGGCATTTTTCCATTGAAAAATGCCCATTGAAAAAATTAGTTTCATGAAATGACTTTTACCCTACCAAATACTTTTGGAAAAATCTGGTACAAATAAAGTTAAACATTTATTTGTTGAAAGACTTTATATTTATTTTTATTGTTTGCAGAATGCTACTAGAGACCCTGTAGGATTAGTATTTTATAAAACATACTCAGAAAAGTGCTGCTTTATTTTTCTCTTCTTAGTGATAATGTTTGCATTTCCTGATTCCTTCTAAAAATGAATATTATTACTGAAATTAAGGTTTCAATAGAGATATCTCAGCACCTAGTGATGGCAAAAGGAAAGAAATACACTGTAAAATGAATACTAGTCTAAACTTTTTTCCTTTAATTTTTTCTCTGAAGCATAATATGCCTATTTCCTAGTTGATTAATTCCATACATTACCAAATATAGTTAGACCTATTTTTTTCTAGATGAAAATCTGATTTCAATGTAAAGGATGTCAAAGAAGTCCTAAATATTATTAACATTTGAAAGTCATGATGCTTTCATAGTGTGTTCTTTAGTATTTTAAATGTCAGGACCTTATTATAGAATGACACAAATTTATTTTAGGTTTAGCATGAGTGTCATGATCATAAAAATGAATGGAAGCATCAGGTCAAAATTAAGGGAAAAAAAACCCCAAAACATCAGGGAAATTTTTCACAGTCTTAGATCCTCATTTGTTTCAGCTTTGAATAAATGTAAGCATAATTTAGTTGAAATAGCGGCAACAACAGATGTGTGAAGAAAATTTTCCTAACTACTTCTCAAGACTTGAAGGAAATAGATAAACATTTATATTGACTTCACTAGGTCAAGAATACATTTTATAAAACTAGATGGAGGGACGAAATACTGTTTAGAATCAAATTCTTTGTGAACATAGAGACAAAGTGCAATTCTATTTATGGTTTTTTCTCTTGCCAGGTTGTTCTTAAGGCAATAATAGAGAGATAATTTGTCTTTGAATAAATGAAATAATGCAGATATTTAGAATTAATCTACAGATCTTGCTTGTATTGATATTTTACATATTTACAATTGACACAACTGATCACTTGGACATGGGTTTAATGTAGTTGCACATATACAAACACAACCATAAACCATTTAAAGCTAAAAGTTGCTTTATACAAGTTTTATAAATAATTTTCATTTTTCTGTTCCTTTGATTTCTTAAACATTAAGGGAATTCTTAATTATTTTTATAAAGTAGTTGTCAGGGGTGCCTGGATGGCTCAGTCGGCTAAGCATCCAACTTTTGGTTTCAGCTCAGGTCATGATTTTATGGTTTCATGAGTTCGAGCCCCACATTGGGCTCTGTGCTTACAGTGTGGAGACTGCTTGGGATTCTCTCTCCTCCTCTCTCTCTCCCCTTCTCTGCTCATGTTGTCTCTCTCTGTCAGAAATAAACTTAAAAATAAATAAATAAATAGTTCTCAGATTTGCCTCTGGTATGTAACCAGAAGAAAAGTCATTTCAAATGAAGCAAGCTTACTAGATTTATCCTAATAACTGAATATTAAAATTTTAATTTTTACGTACAGCAAATCATAAAGCTGATTCTCATTTGTTTCTAATTGGCACAATTTTTTTGGTATCAAATCTATAATATGTTTATGTGATAAATTAAAGTAAGCTTGGTCCAAGGTATTTGGGAAATTAGTCGACATTTTCCTTTTATTTTGATGTTATGAATAATTTATTGAACAAATCTGGCTGATTGGAATTTCATATGTGGTTTATCTTGGAAGATTGAGCAGTTCTCATGATCATTTACCTTCTTCACCTAGGAAAGCGATACATAGATATAACTAGATGCTTAGAGTAAAATATCTCAGAAACCAAACTAAGGCTGATAAACCAAAGAACAGGATTCTTCAGTGAGGACAAAATGAAAGAAACTGATATATCAGAGCACTGTCAGGACCATTGTATAGGAACTCTGTGCTGAATACCTTTAAATATATTGTGTCATATGCTAGCACTTTAGGCTCAATTACTGAACCCCACTTTTTGAAGGTAGAAAAACTAAATCTCAGAGAAATTTGATAATTTTCTAAGGCTCACACATAGTTATTAATAAGAATTATTAATAAGAATTCAATCTAGGCTTTTGTGACTCCAATCTTCTGTTCATTCTAATACAACAATGTCTTTGCTTATTTCTGTTAGTTTGAGATATTCACCAGTGTTATATAGTGTACTTCTCTAGTCCCTGAGGCTTGTTCTGACAGTACTATTATTTTAAACTGCCTAGGTTGGATGTATTTTAAATCTGAATTTTTTATTATCATCAGAAGATTTCTGGCACTTACTGTATGTCAAATTCTTAGCAGAAAATGGGTCCATCTCTTGCATAATGTAGAATTACAGAAATACTCTGACCAGATAGGCTACCTTAGAACAAAGACTAAAATTACAAATGAACTGAGAATGGCACTATGTTCAATCAGAGATTCAGCTCCATCTGAGTTCAAGACATTAGGAAGGTTGTTCAGAAAACAATGGTACTTTACTTACTCTTGAGAAACAATCTGCATGCCAACCACATCCAGAGAAAACACTAGATGCATTTCAAACATCAACTTTAAAACTTTTTTTTTTGTAGTACTTTAAAAAAGAAAAAGTCAATTTCCCATAACTTAAAAGAAAAAGTTAAGCATATATAAGGGAGAAAAAAAATCATTTTCCTCTACACTCCTTGGTTCTCCTTTTGGGAACCTGCAAAGTATATTGACAAAATAAAAATTAACAGTAGAAAAACAGAGTTTATTAACACAAGCAGAGCACATACATACAGGAGAAACTCAGTGATGAGTAACTCAGAGAGGTGCTTATAATTTGGGTTTGTGTCGCATTTCAACAAAAACCAGTAAAACTTGTAGAGAAGTGAAAAAACCAAAGAAAAGGATTTAGGCTTTTAAGGTTATCAAACAGGGAAGATAAACATATGGGGAAAACAAATGGAAAATGAGCTTTTTGTAAAGTTATGGGAGAATCTTCTCAGTACCATCTCTGAGCTGATCAGTCTAAATTTTTGGCAAATGGTGGGAGGGAGGGCAGAGAGGTGTTTTTGTTTGTTTGTTTGTTTGTTTGTTTGTTTTGGTGTCTGCTGTTTTTCAATTGTCTTTAGTCCAAAATAATTATTATGGCAAAGTGGCATATTTTAGGGTGGCATATTCTGATTCTCCATACCTACATCTCTAAATAGACCACAGGACTTTGCTGATTGTTAGACCATTTACGTAATTAGTTTTTCACAAACAAAACAAAAATTATTGAGTCGGTAACTTAACTCTTGACTGTTTTGGTAATTTTTTTAGGAAGAAATCTGATGGCATCACATGATAAACATGATAAATGGTTTATATTTGCAAATACCTTTCTTCTCAGTGTAAGATACACACATTTCATTATCATTTTCTTCAGTATACTGTCAGTTTTGGGAAAATAAATAAGTCAAATATTAATATTTAATGATAAAGGCACATGATTATCACTATATAATGATGGCAACAGGATGCAAATTACCCATCAGGATTATTTTTTAATGTATGTTTGTTTATTTATTTATTTAGAGTGAGAGAGAGAAAGAGCACAAGTTGGGGAGAGGGACAGAGAGAGAGATTATTAAGTAGGCTCCACTCTCAGTATGGAGTCCAATGCAAAGCTCGATCCCATGACCTGAGCTGAAATCAAGGGTCGGACCCTTAACCAACTGAGCCACCCAGGTGCCCCATGAGTACTTTCATTTAACCACGTACCAGCCAGAAGACTACAAACACAGATGGATAGCAAATTTTGCTTTTGCTAGAAGTAAATGAATTAATGCTTGTGAAGTACTTGGGGTAGCACTTGACGTACAGACAATACTCAATAAATATGAGCTATTATTTTATTAAAAAGATACAAAACAGTTCCATTAGTATAAACCTTTGCTCAGACCTTTAGATGTGCAGTACGTGTGCAAGCAACACATATGCAAAAGTTGTGAGATCTGTTAACATTGAGGCAGTGTCCTGCTCATTTAGGAATGGACTTCAAGCACTTGACAACTGAAACCTGTAGCTCACATCTGATGAGTTTTAAATGTTTTAGCGTAAGGTTGTTCACAGCCTGTAGTTTTAATCTACTCTGCTACATAGTTCTGAATAACTTGATAACAATACACCTCTGTTCCAGTCATGCTTTCTGTGGGGAATATTTTTTCTGCTATTTATTTTGTAAAGGCTAATGGTATTAATAGATTACTTAAAAATGTATTAAAGTGAGATCTCAAAAAAGGAGGTTACTTATCAACATTTGCAGTCTAGACTGATGACTAACCTACCTTGAGAACAAGGACTGTAACAGAAGTAATAATAACATCATTATTTATAATTTTTTAAATAAATTTTTTATAAAAATTTCATAAATTATTTATAAATCTACTTAACAATACTTAGTGAACCCGTTATTCTTTGATATTCGTTTTATATCTGTTAGTTTATCCTCAGCAAATTTCTATGAAATATATGACACATTCATGCATTATGTTATAAGGTAAAAAAACACAGGGAAGAGCCAATTGAATCACTTAAAATGATGGGAGCGATGAAGAAGTGATCAATCATCTACATTAGGTTAAAAATCCTGGATACTCCTTAGCATCATGGAGTTTTTCAAATCACTGATGACTGTGCTTTAGAAGGGGAGGTTGATTTACTTGATTTGATGCATGTTCATGTCCTTGTTTGTTTTTTTATTTTTAAGAATCCTGAGATATTTTATTTATGCAGGGCAGAGAAACACCGATCTGTTTCTTTAACTTTAAAGACAGGGATCAAAGTACAGACAGATCAAAGTATTTCTGATATGCTTCATTTAGAAAAAAAATTAATACTGGAAACTAGGACTCCTGACTCTTACTCCCAGGTTCTTTCCACTAGGTAACAAGTGGCCATCATCCTCATAGCAAACACTTACATAGGGTTTCATCTATTCTAGGCAATCTTTTAAGTAAGTTAGATGTACTAACTCATTTAATCCTCAAATAACCTTATGAAGTAAAAATATATAATGTTATTATTTCCCATTTTACACAGTGATTGATGACAACAAAAGAAAATAATTTATATAAACTTCCCAAGGTTACTTGGCTTGTCCATGGCAGAGCTATGATTTAAATCTAAATCATCAGGTCCTGATTTCTGGAAGGAGAGAGGGATTGGAGGTTGAATTAATCACCAATGGCTATTGATTTAGTCAATCATGCCTATGAAATGAAATCTTCATAAAAGCTCAGAGGGACACTGTTTGAAGAGCCTCTGGGTTGGTGGATATGTGGAGATGGGAGGAAAAAGAGTTGTGTGCTTGGAAGCTCCATGCCCTTGGACCACACATTCCTTCCATCTGCCATTTCTGAATTATAAACCAAGTTCAGAGAGTTTCCATGTTGGGGAAACAGAATGCTTCCACATGCCAACTTGCTAGCCCCAAATTCCACAAGGACAGAAACTCCTTTGTTTAGGATCTCACTCCATGTATCTCGTCAACTGCTATTGATTTGTATCCTTTAATATCATTTGTAATAAACTGATATTTGGTGAGTTTAGACTATCTGGCTTCAGAATATTTTCTCTTAATCATAACTCTTCGATGTCTCCATCATTTTCTATAGCATCTTCCCCTCTGAATTATGTCACAAAAATATCACATAGTCACAAATTTTTGTAAGTAAAAATTTGTAGTCAAAAGTTATTACCATTTTAGTACATTTCATGAAATGCTGTTTATTATATTTTTTAAACAAGTAGCTTACTACCATTCAAATCCATAGCTATCATAGGGACTTTTTAAAAAATGTTTATTTTTGAGAGAGAGAGAGAGAGAGAATGCACACAAGAGTACATAGGGGAGGCGCAGAGGGAGATGGTGACAGAGAACCCAAAGTGGGATCCAGGCTATGAGCTGTTAGCACAGAGCCTGATGCGGGGTTCAAACTCACAAGTTGCAAGATCATGACCTGAGCTGAAGTCAGATGCTTAACCGACTGAGCCACCCAGGTGTCCCTATAATACAGACTTTAATCCTCAAAACAGTGATTTAAAATATTTTAGTATCCACCTTCACTGATTTAAAATGTTAGTATTGTTATATTTATCATTTATGTTTGTAGCTTGGTTTTAATGACTTCTTGCCAATTTCTATATATCTTCTGTCACAGAAATGGTAAGGTCAGTTGTCCATATCAGAAATGACTTTTAAGTATGTGACTTTAGGGGCGCCTGGGTGGATCAGTTGGTTAAAAGTCTGACTCTAGGTTTCATATCAGGTCATAATCTCATGGTTTATGAGATAAAGCCCCACATCGGGCTCTGCACTGACAGTGCAGAGCCTGCTAGGGATTCTCTCTCTCCCTCTTTCACTGTCCATCTCCCACTCACACTGTCTCTGTCTCTCTCAAAGTAAATAAACTTAAAAACATAAAAATCAAAAAGAATGTGATTTTAGAGGAGACTGAATGGCTTAGTTGGTTAAGCTTCTGACTCTTGGTTTTGATTCAGGTAATGATCTCATGGTTCATGAGTTCAAGCCCTGCATTGGGCTCTGCACTGACATTGCATGGCCTGCTTGGGATTCTCTCTCTCTCCCTCTCTCTCTCAAAATAAATTCTGAATATGAATATTCAAAACAAGAAACTGAATTCAGATAATTTCTAATAGTATATATTTGTGTTTGTTCTACTCACCTGATAAGATAAAACTGTGGGTAGGTGATCACGGTTGTGGCATGTAAATAGAAATTGAGAAAATGGATATTTTATGATGAATGATTTAAATATATAGTTAACATTTTAACTCATAAACTAGGGGCATCATTAATCACTACTTTTATATTTTTAACTTAATTAAGGCTTTTAAATGCCATGATTCTTTAAAATTCTCTGTATATTCTAGAATGACATATATGAATATCCTAGAAATATATATATGAATATATTTGAATATATATGAATATCCTATATATATATATATGAAATAGAGTATTAAACTATCTTTGAATAAAAGCTATTTACTATATTTACAGAGAACGTAATAACAATTTTGCAATTTCTGTTCTTATTGTTAGTGATGTTTAATTGTCAGGTTTTTAAAATTTTAATGACTCTTTTTGGGACTTAACCTACTGTCCCCCTATTCCAGGTTATGGTAATTAATCCCTGGGAAAACAAAGTGAAGAAAAAATGTTGACCAAATGCCAATTCTAATTGTTGGGATAGGCATCTACCATGTAATTTTTCTAATTTATCATGAAGATGCAAATGGACTTCAGAACTGATTTTATTTTTGATTAAACTCCTTATGCAAATTATTGTGCAAATTGATGCCCTTGAGTTCAAGACAATTTGCCAATACAGTACACTGAAACAGGCAAAAGAAGTATAGCATATTCAAGCCAATCTATGGAGGTGTTATAAATATGGTCCTTGGCAGTTATCTGGTAGATTTGCCTTATACATAGAGCCAATCAGAAATTTAAAGACCAAAAATAATAATAAAATAAAGAGTAAGATTATTACTCAGGTAATCTTAGCAAAAACATAATTAACTTTGGAAGTGTATTTTTAGTTTTTCTTTTCTAAACTTAACTTGATTGGGTATTTGATTAAATTATCCAGCTATATGAATTCAAATAATATATATGTCATATATATAATGAATATATATCAGAATATTTTAATAGAAATAAATTTAGCATTTTAATTTTAGCAACTAAAAATAATTTAAAATTGTGAGCACGCAAGTTCATAGTAGTTTCTCTCAATCTTTCTTAATTCTGTGAGTGGTGAAATATGGGAACA
Source organism: Cryptoprocta ferox (assembly GCA_028646485.1). Taxonomy (NCBI): domain Eukaryota; kingdom Metazoa; phylum Chordata; class Mammalia; order Carnivora; family Eupleridae; genus Cryptoprocta; species Cryptoprocta ferox. The sequence goes on from CM053567.1 coordinate 142,011,254, forward strand.
ATTACAATTAAGGAAAATAGAAGGAGTTGTGAAAAACATCTGAAATAATTTATGTAAAAGTGTTTTGTAAACTTGAAACAATTAAACTCTTAGTTTTGGCAGAGATTATCTTATTTTCGAACTTCTCTAAGCTTCATTGTATTGGGTGTACCAATAACAAAGAAGGAAGCATTGAAATATAAATTTTACTTTTTACAAATGTCTTTTACTTGTGTATTTGTTCACCTGAATTGGTAATCTCTGTCATTTCTTCTGAATTGTTACAAGAGCCTATGTCACATCAGTCATTAAATATTTTTAACAATACATTCTGTACTAGGAACATCATGGGAGAGTTCTAAAATTCTACACAATGCAATTCATTTGAATTCACTTATCGTTAATTATAACTATGCAAGAAATATTTAGTGTCACATATTCAATTAAAATTAAAAAATTAAAATTAAAAATATTTCAAAATATTTGGGATTTAGTAGACTTTATTATGATCCTACATAAAGATACTGTTTAAAAAAAAAACTTTGCATACCTATACTCAAACTTAGGCCAAAAATAAACTCTTAAAAAGTAGCTGTTCTTAAAAATATAAGCAGTGCATAACCCACATTTAGAATTCTCTTCCTCAAGTTTTTTGTCTGTTAAAATATACTTCATGTAAGCATAAACAATCTCAAACATATATTTAGCAGGATTCAAAACATTCCATAAAAACACAAGATACTCCTCTTTGTCTTTATGCTATCCAACTAGCTCATATAATATAATAATGCTCATATAAACAAGTTTATCGATGCTCAATAAACTTTTAATAAATCTACAAATATAGTTTGTGAACAAAATCTAATATGAATTATTTTAATCCAATATAGCGGTTGGAACCCCAAGTTTAAACGGTCAAAAAATATCTATCTAAATGAAATATAAGTAGGCTGTTGTAATTCCACACTTCTTACCAACTTAAAAAATACTTAAAATATAATTAAATGGTAAAACAATTTAAAGACAGGTTAAATTTTAGTTTTAGATAGTCATACAATTCTAAGTTTTTAGAGGCACTCAGTGTTTCATGTAACTTCTTTTTTAAGACCAGGCTCTGAGCAAATTTGGACAAGAACATAAGCAATCTTTTCTTGTCATTAGTATACAGCAATATAGGTAAGTAAATTAAGCATGTTGAAAATCCATTTATTCCTTCTATAGATACTGTGACTTTGTCACTTTTAGTCAAACCTAGAAACGTATATTTGGATCATTTCCATCATTATGAGCATGTTTATCATTATTTTTGGATTTGATTGCTTGGTTATGCTGAGCATTTCTCATCAGTAAAAATTTTGGTTTGAAAGCCAGACTGCACTCTACTAAAGAAAAGTGCAAATTGAGAAAATAGAATGAATATTGTGGGCTGTCTTCAAGTCTTAGTTTGCCATGCAAGATTTTGCAAATTCACTGTGTCCTTTATGAAGTTCACTATCGTTTTCCTCAAAGCCACACCTTTTGTTTCCCACTCTTATATTCAGCCAAACCAAAAAAATGGAATTCATTCTATATTTATTCTTTGCTTGTTTTCTCACATTTTGTCAATTAAAAATTATTATTTATTTTTAAAAATTAAATTCATGTTAGTTAACATATAGTGTAATAATAGTTCCAGGAATATATGTTAGTGATTTATCACATACATATAACACCCAGTGCTCATCCCAACAACTGCCTTCTTTCAGGCCCATCACCCATTTAGCCCATCCCCCACCCATATGCCCTCCAGCAACCCTCGGTTTGTTCTTTGTATTCATTTTGTTCTTTGTATAAGTCTCTTAAGGTTTGCCTCCCTCTCTGTTTTTATCTTGTTTTTTCTTCCCTTCTTTTATGTTCATCTGTACTGTTTCTTTAATTCCACATATGAGTGAAGAAATATATTTTTCTTTCTCTGAATGACTTATTTTGCATAGGATAATATACTCTAGTTCCATCCACATTGTTGCATATGGCAAGATTTCATTCTTTTTGATTGCCAAGTAACATTCCATCGTGTGTGTGTGTGTGTGTGTGTGTGTGTGTGTGTGTGTGTGTGTATGTATCACATCTTCTTTATCCATTCATCAGTGATGTTATTTATTTATTTATATATAGAGAGAGAGGGAGAATGAAAGTAAGCATGAGTGGGGGAGGGGGAGAGAGAGAGAGAAAGGGAAAGAGAGAATCCCAAGCAGGCTCCACACTCAGTGCCAAGCTCAATGTGGGGCTTGATCTCATGACTGTGAAATCATGACCTGAACTGAAATCAAGAGTAGGATGGTTATTCAACTGAGCCCCCCAGGCACCTCACTTTAAAAAATCTACCCCCAAACAAAGAGCACACTTTACAAACCGTGTGTTAGCCATTTTTACATAAATTATATTAAAAAATAAAACATAAAAATTTAACTTCTTAAATATATCTATACTTCAACATCTGTTTTCCATTTCCACTGAAAAATAAATATTCCAGTTTTCTGAGTTAAGCCTTCTGAGGTTTGCTGCCTCCCTTTAAAGACTCCTTTATATTCCCACAAATCTCCCCCAATTTTAAGTATCCTGACTATGCTAACGTCAGTGACCACCTCACCCCCTTTCCAATCCATTAGTCATATACATACAGCAACATAATAACATACAAAAAACCCCACACTGTATATACTATTCAATCCCTTGAATGTGCCCTATTTCCTCAACCCTCTCTGCCTAAATGGTCTTTTCTAACTCCTTCAGCTAATTCTGAAAGATTTGAAATGTTCATCAAGTATCACTTTCCTGTGGAAGGTTCCATGATCATTTTAGGCTGAATTAGGCTACTGTTCTTTGAGAGCACCAGAGAATGATGCCAATATAGACAATAAAGAAGAGGAGAAGGACATTTAGAAGAATTCTGCCTGGTAACTTTTTTGTTGTTTGTTTTCTTATTTTCACCTGCATTACTAGATCAATCTGGAAGTGTGAGAAGGTAGGAGTGAAATAGAAGCTTTTAGGTGAGAGGTGATATTTTATAATAGGAACTATGGAAATTATATAAGAATTGAATGGGTTAAAAAGATCTGTAAGTATGGGGTGCCTGAGTGGCCCAGTCAGTGAAGTGTCCGACTCTTTATTTCAGCTCCGCTTATGATCTTACAGTTTGTCACCTCAAGTCCCGTGTTAAACTTTGCACTAACAGTGCATGGATCCTGCTTGGGATTCTCTTTCTCTCCCTGTCTCTCTTTGTTCCCTGCTCACAGGAACTCTCTTTCTTTCTCTCTCTCTCTCAAAATAAATACACAAAAAGATCTGTGAAAAACATTGAATGCTTAATAGCTGTTCGAAATTATGTATTGGTGTGTTTGTTTTCAGCAGTCAGAGTTAAGCACTTTTCCCTGAAGCTACTTATCAATCTGAGAGTTGTAAAAGGGGACACTCACTGAAAATTAGTTAATGATTAGGAATTAAGAGGTCAAAAATCAGTAAGAATTTGAGGATGATTAAAATAGTACCACATAAAAGAATTTACAAGGAATCTAGGCTGTTAGACAGATGGCCAAGCTAATACACGGAAAACAGACACAAAAGAGTCCAAGGCAAATCAATTTCAAGAAGTAACACAAACAATTCAATGTAAGTTCTAATGGAAAAGTAAATTTTTTTTTCTGATTAACATTTAGTGAAAAAAAAATAATAGATGCATTTATAAATGTATCTGCTTTTCCCTCTGTAACCAACCAAACACCTATCAATTTACATTGTTCTTCCAAAGTTAAGGAGTTTAAAATAATAAATAATTGAAAGGATTTATTAAGCCTTCATCTGGTACTATAAATACTGCAGTATTCTGAATTTCTATAAAATAAAATATTTATTTTTAAATACAGAATTCTATGCATTTTTAAAATATGTATTTGATGTCTAAATTAGCATACTCTGTGGTTCCATAGTCATGCAGTTAAAATGAGGCTTTATATAGTAAATTAATATTTTATTAAGAATAATAGATACTTTCAAAACACAGTAAATAGAATTATTTAATACTGAGTAGTATAATTTATGTCTTTTGCAAGTATAATTCAATAAATAGGGAACTTGGAAGAATGGCTTATGCATTTTTAATTAATGCAATAAGGAAAATTTAAGGTAAGATTTTGAAAATCTAGGATCAGCTCTGTAGGCAAAATATGTCATGTTTTTAAAATTATCAGATGCAAAATTAAATGATCTGAATTCAATGCATGGATTGTTTTTTGACCTAGCTTTTCAAAATGCAAGTTGATTTGAACTACAGAATGGACTTTCAAAAATATATTAAAACCTTGTAGATGTAAGACATTTTTTTTCTTTTAATAGTGTTTTTCCCTTGAGACTCCCTGCCTTTGGTACTTACAAGACTTCTATAGTACATTAACAATAAAAATTCAAAGATTCAAACATACAAATATAATGAAAATATTTTAACTACATGAAAATGTCTCTGGCTTCATTGAAAAATTGATAGTGGCATTATAAACTAAATTTATAAAATGCAATACAATATGATACGATAAAAATAAGTGGATTGTTTACTGAGACAAGGGAATCCAGATGCTTTAGGTTTATCATTGTTTCTACGTGAGTGAAATAAATTCTTTTAAAATTAATATATATGATAGAGGCTCTGGATTACTTAAGAAGCCTCAACACATATGAGTAAATTGTAACACATGTGCCAATAGACTATGGCAAAGTTCATAAATTACAAATTTACATACTAATGAATTTTAAAGACTATTTTTTTGGGGAGCAGTTTCAGGTTTACAGCAAAATTGAGAGAATTACCTTAAGGTTCATGCTTAGTCTACATCCTATAAAATCCTCTGTGCTACATGCATTCATTTCTCTTCCCTCCCTCAACTCACTGATCTTTTTACTGTCTCTGTAGCTTTGCCTTTTCCACAACTTTATAGATTTGGAATCATTCAGTACATAGCTTTTTCACATTGACTTCTTTCACTTAGTAATATGCATTTAAATTTCCTCCATGCCTTATCAGGTTTGATAGCTCAATTCTTTTTACCCCTGAATAATGCTCCATTGTCTAGATGTACCAGGGTTTATCCATTCACCTACTGAAGGACATCTTGGTTGCTTCCAAGTTTTGGCAGTTATAAATAGAGCTTCTATAAACATCCATCTGCAGGTTTTTAAGTGGGCACAAGTTTTTGACATCATTGGGAAATACCAAGGGGTACAATTGCTGGATCCCACAGTAAGAGTATTTTTGTAAGAAACCACCTATCCTTCAAAGTGGACATACCATTATGCATCCTTACCAGCAATCCATGAAATATTTTGTTGCTCCACATCCTCACCAACATTTGCAGTTGGCACTGGTCCAGATTTTTCCATTCTAATAGGTGTGGAGTGGTATTTCACTATTTTTCTCATTTGTGTTTTCCTGATGATACATCACGTGGAACATCTTATTTTTTTAATTTTTTAATGTTTACTTAATTTTGAGAGAGAGAGAGAGGACAGAGTGTGAGTGAGGGAGGGGAAGAGAGAGAGAGAGAGAGAGAGAGACAGAATCTGAAGCAGGCTCCAGGCTCTGAGCTGTCAGCGCAGAGTCCAACGAGGGTCTTGAACTCAGGAACTCTGAGATCATGACCTGAGCCGAAGTTGGACGCTTAACCGACTGAGCCACCCAGGTGCCCAATGTGGAATATATTTTTTATTTGCTTATTTGCCATCTGTGTATCTTCTTTAGTGAGGTGACTCTTAAGGTTTTTAGCCCTTTTTTGTTGTTGTTAGGTTTATTTATGTATTTTTGAGGGAGAGAGAGAGAAAGAGAGAGAGAGAGAGAGAGAGAGAGAAGGTTCTAGCAGGGGAAGGAGAGAGAGAGAGGGAGAAATAAAATCCCAGGCAGGCGCTGGACTGACAGCCCCATCTTGGGGCTCGATCCCATGAACTGTGAGATCATGACCTGAGCCAAGATCAAGAGTAGGATGCTTAACCAACTGAGCCACCCAGACTCCCTGCCCATTTTTTGATTGGATTGTTTGTTATATTATCGTTGAATTTTAAGAGTCTTCTTTATATTTTGGATGAATCCTTTATAAGATGTGTTTTTTGAGAATATTTTTACCAGTTTGTGGCTTGTTTTCTAATTCACTTGACATCGTCTTTTAGAGAACATAGTTGGTTTTATTTTTTTAAATTTTTTATTTGAGAATATTTGCACACAATGTTACACTATTTTCAGGTGTACAACATAGTGATTCAACTTCTCTATATGTTATATCACAGTCACAACTTTAGCTACCATCTGTCACTGTACAATACTATTACAACATCATTGACTATATTCCTTGTGCTATGCCTTTTATTCCCATGACTTATTCATTCCATAACTGGAAGCCTGTATCTCTCACTCCCCTTCACCCATTTTGCCTGTTCCCTTACTCCTTTTCCTCTGGCAACCACCAGTTTGTTCTCAGTATTTATAGGTCTGATTCTGCTTTTCGTGTGTTTAGTTTTTAATTTTATTGATGTCCAACTTATCAATTATTTCTTTTATGGATCATGTCTTTGGTTTTGTATGTAAAGAGATATAGCCATGCCCATGATCACCTAGGTTTTTTCTTATGTTATCTTCTAGAAATTTCATAGTTTTGTGTTTAAATTTATGCCTGTGATCCATTTTGATTTAATTTTTGTGAGAGGTTTAAGGTATATATCTAGGTTTGTGTATTTGTGTAATAACAAAATAATGAATGGTTCAAGGGACTAGTGGGAAGAATTAGGAATGGCCAAAGACAAGACTGTAAAACTATGCAAAAAATTAACATAGAGTTCTGCACGAATACTCATATAGTTGGAAATAAAGGTAAAAATTTAAACAATTCTGAAGACAATCAAGAAATGATAATGTATTGTTTACTTAAAATTTGCTAAGAGAGAGGGTTTCAAGTGTTCATTCCCAAAGATATAAATAAAATAAATTGTAACTATGTGTGTTGTTAGATAAGTTAAATATCTTAAGGTAAAATAATTTCATAATATGTACATATATAAACATTATGTTGTATACCTTAAATATATACAATTTTTAATTTGTCAGTGATACCTCAATAAAGCTTAAAATTTTTAAAAAGAATCATTATATGTAAATTTAAAATACCATATTTAAAAAAGTTATTTCCATAAAAATGCATATTAAAATATTTGAAATTGAGTTACAGTAAATGTAGTATATATAAAAACTTGTATACAGTTATACCAGTATTTAAATAAAAGCTTAGAAACTAAAATAAAAATATTGAAGAAAAAATGCAGAAAATCTCATTTATCATAAGCTCATATGAAATATCCTTATATGTCAAAAAGTTAAAAAAGAGTGATATGTTACAAAAGGATGCAGAAGGAATAAATTGTAAAGAACAGAGCAGAAAGTAGGTAAATAGCAATACACATAAAGAAGTGGTAGTTTAAAGATGGTGTTTTGAAAACAATCAAAACCTAATAAAATTAATAGACCTCTGGAAAGATTGACACAATTACAACCCAATAGAAAAAGCATAAAACACTTGAATAAGCATTGAGGAAAACAAACCAGACACACAAAAACTACATAATCTATGTTTCTATTTTATAAAGTATCAAATAGGCAAACCATGTACCAAACTGCCTAACTGAAGCTACATTGCATAAGGATGCATATGTAGGCAGTTAAAGGCAGTGATTACCCAAAAGGTAAGCTGTGATTACCTCTGTTATGTGGAGAGTGCTGAGATCTTTCAGAGATAACGGGTAAAATCTGCAATTCTGACAATATTTATATTTTAATCCAAGAGGATGTTACATGTGTATTTGCTTTAACATAATTTGTTAATCTTATTTATGTTTTATGTCCTTTTCATCACATATATTCACTAATAAAAGTGCTAGAAAGGGAATGACTGAGAAATTGGGAATATACAATCCCCATAAAAATAGCATAGACAATGTGGTTTGATCAAGATAATTTTCATCAATAATAACCAGTGGGGTAGCACTGCTAGAGTGTCAACTCTGGATATAAAATTATTACCCAAAACAATTTGGGGTTTAGTTCCATTACAACCTATTTTTATTTGATAAAAAAATTTGGATGTCAAAGAACTGATGGTTGGTAATACAATTACGTCTTAACCATGAAAGTACAGTGAGCATTTAAGTGATATATCATATTAAAAATTTTCTTACATAAGCTTATTAAAAAACAAAATTTCCAAATACGCAAATTTATCAGTTCAAGTCACTTTAATTTTTAATCATCTGCTTTTCTCTTTGCCAAAAAAGGAAAAACAAAAAGGAAAGAAAAAAGGAAATAACAATGGTGACATATTACCAAGGGAAAATACTGTATTGTAAAATATTTATTAACTTTATTTTTCATTTGTTTAAAGAATAAGTCACTAAACTTAATTTGACCTAGAAACTAAACATTATAATAGTCCCAGCAGCCCTAATTAGTTGGAGAAACTGAATTTTTACCATATAACCTTCAAATCATCTCTTTGAATTTACTCTTTGCTTCTAAATCTCCCTGTTTTCCCAAGTGCTTCACATGTCTCATTTCATATTGTTAATGAAACAACTCAATCAACAAGCCAAGTTTGTACGTGAGCAGATTTAGGTTGAGGTGAAATTAAAAGCCAAGCACTGCCCTACACGTTTTTATTTTCATTACAAAAATGGAACATTTCATCACCTTCTAATAATGCACTCAAAATTTGCCTTTAAACATGATCATATTTTCTTTACACATATTCCTCTTCAGAAAACATATATCTGCAAGAAAACAATGTTAATAAAATATATTCAGCTTTCTTGTTTTATACTATAACCAGTATTATAACACTGTGTAACTAAAATAATAACCTTCTGCAATTATATGATTTCCCTTTTTTTTCTCTTACTGTGTTTCTATACATTTCTCTGTTCAGATTTACTCAATATATTAAGATATAGATATGTGTGTATATACATATCTATATATATATATACACACATACATACATAACACACTGAAAACATGCATACATTTTGAAAATTTTAGTTAAATGTTAAATTTTTATTATTTTTACTTATTTTATTTCCTAAAATTTATATGTCTATAAAAAGGACATACAGGTAGTAAGATAGAGACTATTGGAATCAAAGCATTTTAAGGAAACGTCTAGGGGTGCCTGGATGACTCACTTGGTTAAGTGTCCAATTCTTAACTCTTAAATTCGCCTCAGATCATGATCTCACAATTCATGGGATTGAGCCCTGTGTTGGGCTCTGCACTGACAGGACGCTGCCTGCTTAGGATTCTCTTTCTCTCTCTCTCTCCTCCCTCTGTTTCTTTGCCTCTTCCCCACTTGCACTTACCTCTCTTAAAATAAATAAATAAATTTGAAAAAAATTAAAACTTCTAATCTACTATTTTTTCATCTTCATCTAATTTTTTTTTTAATTTTTAACATTTTTATTTATTACTGAGAGACAGAGAGAGACAGAGCATTAACATGGGAGGGGCAGAGAGAGGGGGAGACACAAAATCTGATGGAGACTCCAGGCTCTGAGCTGTCAGCACAGAGCCCAAAGCGGGGCTCGAACTCACAAACTGCAAGATCATGACCTGAGCAGAAATCAGACACTTAACCGACTGAGCCACCCAGGCGCCCCATCTTTATCTAATTTTTAAAAAATAAGTGGAAAAAGGAAATAATCTAACATAGCCCAAACTAATAAATTGATTTGTTATCTAAATTCATTTATTTGTGCATGTCTTTGTCCTTTCAAGTCTCATTCATTCAGGTATTCATCAAATAATTCATTTATGTAGTCATTCATTCAGTACAAATTGGTTTGTCACTATAATATTCCCTGGTAGAAAAAAAAATTATTAAGCCATTGTCTTCAGTCTACTGAGGAATCTACATATGAAAAACAGATACTTTAAGCAGTGATAGGCAAAGGTGATTTCAATACTTGAATTGAATCTTTAAGTTTAAATAGAAAATTTCCATATTAAGGAAAGAAAGACACTCAATATAGGAGCCAAAAAACAAGTGTACAGATGCATGAAGGTATGAAGGAGTATAGCATATTCTGAATTAAAAAGAAGTTTGGGGTGAGGCTACCAGAAAACCTTAAGCAACCCTCAATATTGGAAATATACACCAATCCTCAGCCACATAATTCCAAATAAAATAATACCAAATTGAAATAGTGTAAGAAAGTCAAACGTTTCTCTGTTTTTCTCTGTAATGATTGCTTGAATATCTAGAGGTATCCAATATAATTTTTTTTAATAAAGATTCTTATTTCCCTGTTTTGATGGTATTTTTGACACATATTCAATAATTTCAATACTGAAGCTATGATTTATAATATATAAAGGCCCAGTTTCTAGTGAATCTGACCAAATTCTGGGCCTAGAAACTCTGGCCATGTATCACTGCAGTTAGTATATGAATAATTAATATAATTAGAGATGGTGTATTTTAAGGTTTCAGTTACTTTAACTTGAACTTAAATTTAAAATTTATTTTTAAACCACTACCAGATTTCTTTAAAAATTTATTTCACCTTACATTTAGTATCAAAACCCCTCTTCCTATCTTATACCAGTCAAATAAAAAGTAAAAGTTCTGATACACACATATTTTTCAGATGAAATTATAGATACATTTTCTATAAAATTGATTCAATAATTTTACTCAGAAGTCAGAAAAGGTTAACTTTTAATTGCAATAACTTCTATAATTCTAAATCAACATGGAACACATGAAATGTAAGATTATTCCAAGTTATACAGCTATTCAATTGCCTGAAACCAATGAACTATCTTTTGTGTATCGGACACAGTACAAATCTCCTTCTGACCTAATGAAATTACTCATGTTAAACACTTAGCAGGAATAAGAACTTGATATTTTTGTTATTTATTTTTTCCTAATTTGAGCAGTAAATAACTAGATGCTTTCATATATATTTAATTATACTGTATTGGTTTAAAAATAGTGGCAACTAGGTGATTTGATAAGAGTCTATCTTTTAAAATACATTTATCAAATCTTCCCAATTTTACAATGTCAAATATATATCAGTTTGAGAGAGTGAAATAATATCATAAACATAGTAAATCTATCAAAGAGAAAGGCAACCTTGATGGGAGTATATAAGCTGCCCATACAGATAAAACATTATTTCAGGTAATTAAGTATATTTCAATCTTCAAGAAGAACATAAATGCATGGAAGGTACTTTAATATTCTTATTTGAAAGATATTGGGATTAGTACAAAGTAGATCCTTAGTTATTAAACTGCAAAGCATTGGAATTTTTCTAAAAGCCAATAATAATCAAGATAAAGTAGTCAGCATAACACAGCCTTCCAGATGTCTGAAGATAATGGTTTGTTTGTTGTTTGATAGGTAGTGGTGAAAAATTTAGCATCTAATTTCTCACTTGTAGGGCAGAAAAACTATTAAGAAAAACATAAGGCCAATTTCTGTTTTCCAAATCTGTTTTCATTATCAATTCTTATCCTTTAAAAGAAAAAAGCAGAATTAACCCATCTACTAGCATAACTACTCACCACCCAATTATGAAAATACTCATAGAACACATAGGTATTGAAGCTTAAACTCTGCATTTGAGTTGGTCTTTAAATCTTAGTTAAAAAAAAAGAAAGAAATGTTCCTTTATGCTCTCTCTCTCTCTGTCTCTCTCTCTGTCTCTCTTTTTGTCTCTCTCTCTCTAGTCTTATACACACACTAAAAAGCATAGATTAGAGTTTCTGAGAACTAATATCCAGAGATGAATGATTGTAAACTAAGAAAAGCTCAGTTTTCATCCTTTCTCAAATCTAGGGTCTTAAAAAGATATCTAATGTTTCTTTGTTAGCCCCCAACATTGTGAAGTTTGGCTTCAATATTCCTTGCTGGCATCATGAAGTAGAGAGCAGCTGATACAGTGCACTGGCATTATCTTATAATCATAATCCAGTTCACAGATATTACCAAAGATAGTGAACCTTGCAGCTTTCTAGACAGGAAGCTTGTCAATGCACCCCTTCAAGTAATCAGCAATGAGCTAATATAATATGGGGTCACAAATATAAGTAATAATTTAAGTAAACTCTTAGAGTATATCTTCATATTGCAGTTTATATTATTGTGTCAAGAGCTGAAACATGTCATATTAATTGCTGTATATGCAAACATGTTAAAATATTTTTAACCTTAAGAGAGAATCAAAGGGAAAGTGTGGTTTGTTATTTGTTAGACAATAAGAGCCAGATGGCTGGGACTGAACATTTACTCTTGGGTGTTCAATGTGATATCAAGGAATAAGAAGCAAAAGGCCATGTCTAGCAAAGAAAAAGCAAGGTTGAGTACGTCCGCAAAAGAGTAGGAACCATCTACTTAAGGGACCCCTTCATACACATTTGTGCTGAGTGCTACATTAAAATATTCAGGATTAAATTAGCTGCCTAGCTGGAAAAGAAGAAAAAAATCACACAACAAGTTTGAAAACAGAAATGGACAGAAACATTGCAGGTAGGAAAAAAAAAAAAAAAAACCAAAAACAAATTTCTCTCAAGCAGAAGTTTAACTCACCCCTTAGAAGAGGCAAATTGGACTTTACCTAAATTGTGCCTTGATATTTCTTGGATCCATTTTTATCTGATATTTTGTCAAAGTCAATCATTTGTAGCATTCTTTAGTTTACTTCTTTCCTGTAGAAATGCTTATTACACATACTGTCTGAACTAGTTTGATTCTAGGAGTCATGAACTAGTTCAATAAATAATTTTCCTCTACAAAGTCACTTTGCTAAAATCTAATTTGAGATTTCTATTCCCGTAGTTTTAATGATATAATGTGAATAAATATTTAGGCTTTCAGGAAAATGATTTCCACACAAATGGACTTGTTATTTTATTATTTGGCTTTGTCACTCATACAAAAGTCACTGACTCTTATCTTCCCAAGTCTCATTGCTATGCCAGAGACCCTCTTTCAAAGGAATCCAAATTCCTTTCTCACAATGAGATGTGAAGAAGAGGATAGATTTAACATCGATTCTTTAAGATAGTTTTACAGGTATATCCAAACAATGCTTAGTAATGGGTTTTAAATAAAAGAAATCTAGTTTGTGAAAAAAAATTATAGTGTAAAAGGAAAATGCAATTTATTGGATTATAATCTGCACCACCCATCAGGGGGGTTGATACACAAAGGGTTTTTTATTAGGTGATAGTCTTAAAGGTCATTCCCAACTTGAAGGGCATGGTCAACATCTGGTGTGGTGAAACACAAAAAAGGTTTTATCCACTGTCGAATTGCTGGCAATGTGGGTAAACCCAGGTCTCAAAACACTGGAAGAGGTGAAGGCTGGAGAGAGGAGGTGGATTTTTGTGAGGAAGAATCCATGAAGTAGGTGCTGTGAGGTGCTGCCAGATGGCTGCTCAGAATGAACCTAGGTGCTCTTTCTTTAGCTGCTAAACAGTTTGGCTGCTGAGTCCTTCCTGAATTAAGGTTTCCTGCTGAAAAGAGCTTCTTTATTTAAGGATGTTCCCATCTTAAGGATGACTGAACTGGGAGCACAAAAATCTCTTTACCTTCTTTTCAATTTGGAATGACCCTTTAGGGACACCCCAATTCAAGGAGGAATGTAGATCAGCTGAGAGCTTTATTGGGGGCTGAATTGGACTTGTTTTCTCTCTTTGCCATTTGTTTTTCTTCTTCAAAAGGCACTGCCTGGTATATTTCCTGCCAAATGATCATTCAGCGTTAGTTTCCCTGGAATTCTAACCTAAATTAGCCCAGGAGGAAGAAAGATAACCATTTGTGCCAGAGTGGCTAAAGAAAAGTTTTGATTTGGAAAGGCTTCTCTGTTTGGGTTTTGACCTAAATCATTTTCTTTGGTCTATAAACCCATCCGTACTTACCCAACAAAACCATTAAAAAATAACACTATTTGAGTAAACCTCTTTACCTTGTAAAATGCAGATAATAGAAGATTCAGTATTAATTGCAAAGAGATGCTTGGTTTCTAAAAGATGATGGTCATACAGGGTTACACACATTTCACACACCAGTTTACTGCTGGAGAACAGCATTAGAATTTAACCCATGGTTTGGGAGAAACATGTAGTTAAATAATACCTTAAATACATTTGAAAACTGTATTCAATTATTCATTTATTATGATTCAGTAACTATTAAGAGAAAAGAAATGAAGAAGTCCTTGGCCTGTGAGAGTATAATCTAGGAAGAAGGATGAGATTTATGCACAAATAATATAAGCCAGAGATTGGCAAATGTTATAAAATATACAAATAAACAACAGTGGAGCCTGAGAAAACAATGATCAGCTCTTGCTTGGAAGAAAATGTAACAGGAGAAAGAGATTGCTATGTAAGGAAAGATGGTTTATTATTAAGTTTCTCTTGGAGCTGACATCAAATATGGCATTTAGAGTTAGGACAGCTGAAAATTATTTTCTCATTCTGCCATTGGGAGACCCAATAGGGCAAATGCCAGAAACCCAAACAAATAGTACCTTCTCTTGATTTCAGAAGTTGTCACCTCCTTTTCACTGTGTTTATAGAAGGCTGTGTCCTAGGCATTAACAAAATAGTGCCTCATTAGTGGCAATAAGGAAAACAATTGCTGATGCTACTCTCTGATATGGCTGGGAGCTCTGGAAAATGAAGCAGAGTATCAGTTTGGGGTGAAGACTTCCAAAATTTAGGCATTCCTACCTCTCATGTTTCCATGCACTACTTGTTAATGGTGTGGAGAAGACCATTTGTGTACCTCAGCATGAGCTAAGGGGTCTTAAGAGTGACCATAGAATTGATGAGATTTTGTTCATTTATTTGTTTTTTTGCATAGCTCAATGTTTCCCTTTATTTGACTTCAAAACACTTTGTTTCTAATTTTTAGTTAAAAGTGAAATTACTTCATTATTTAGATGAAGTGTGTCCTATTTAGGCTTCTCATTGCCATGTAATAAATATAACCTGTGTCAGATTACCATTGCTATACATTATGCTTAATTTCAATATTATAATCTATTAATGAACTTTCATTTTTTACATATTTTTTTGCTTGTTACAGTACTTGCCCACACCTATATACCATATACTCATGTTCCTAATTGAGAGAAAACACAGAAATTTAATTTACATTGTGCTAGTACAAAAAAAAGTGACAATTGAAAAACCATTTCAACAATTAGCATACTTTATAATTGAGACATTAAAAAATTGAACTCAAGTAGAACATATATATTCTATTCTCTTAAATTGCTTGTAAAACACTGATCCAGGAATCCATCAGAAGCAAGAATAAAAGCAATCATTCCCAACCTAAGAACAGTAGTAGTTTAATAGCTCACAAAAATGCCTCTTTGGAACAAGGCAATTAACTGTTGCCTCCAATGAAAACTGCCATGGGAATTTAGGTAGGTAAAGTGTAATTAACTAAATTAGAAGTAATGAAAATGCTACACTTAAACAGTGGTACGATTGTATAGAGACTTGATATACTATAGTGGTTTGTGGTCCATTTGAACTCCTAAATACAATTAAAAGACATTTCCTCTAAAAAGATCAAGGGATTTTTATCAGGGAAAATTGCTGCTGCTTGCCAGCTCTTTTCCTAATGAACTTTAAAATGCATATATTGTATATATGCCTATTGGCCCCATTTTGTGTAGAGGCAGGTGGTTGATCTCACCCTCATGTCACTGCTATTCAATCAAGTCTCAGAGTCAAACTCTTGTACTTAGTAAATATCCAACATGTCCACAGAAATTACATTCAGGTTCTAGTGGGTCATAGACATGATATTAAATTAACTCCACTCATTAAAACGCTAAGATTTAGTAAAATAAGCATCTAATATTTAGTTATACTTGAGCCTAACAATTGTAATATTGTCACCTTTAGGTTATGGTCTTTAAATTTATTTTTACATAAAATCCATTATGAAACTGTCTATTTGTGCAGATGTTATATTATAAAAGTTGGACTCACAAATTTACTATATTTATATTATTAATTGAGAGCAATTTCACTTCTATTTTTATCTATCGCCATGACAAAAATGTGAACCATGAAGTCTTTATAGACAGAGATGTTTCAGCCATCTCATCGCTATCCCCACAACCAAAATTATATATTAAAATATATAATAAAGACTAAGTTTGGATGAGTTAATGTTGCCTGAATTTTGAGGTACTTTCCCAAATCTCTACTGTACATGACAATCACACAAACACATCCAACCAGAGTGCATTCCTAAGAAGGCTGTCTGTAGGTAAACTGAAGAGCCGTAAGATCATAATTGAAGGAATTACAGTAATTCTGCTCTGTCTTAACTAAAATAATTAATAGAATTCTTACTACTCAACACATCTGAAACATAAAAGAAAAACAAAACAATAGATCAATACATTAATTGTTACATCCACAGAAACACATAATTTTCATTTTCATTTTATTTATTCATTTTATTTACTTATTTTTATTTAAAATTTTTTAAAAATGTTTATTTACTTTTGAGAGAGAGAGAGAGAGAGACAGTGTGAGCAGGGGAGGGGCAGAGAAAGGGAGACAGAATCCGAAGCAGGTTCCAGGCTATGAGCTGTCAGCACAGAGCCTGATGCAAGGCTTGAACTCACGGAGTGTGGAATCATGACCTGAGCTGAAGTAGGACACTTAACCAACTAATCCACCCAGATGGCTCTACTTATTTTTATTTTAGAGAGAGAGTGCAAGCTGCGGAGAGGGGCAGGGGGAGAGAGAGAGAGAATTTTAGGCGAGCTCCATGCTCAGTGTGGAGCTCAGAAGTGGGACTCCATCTCACAAATGTGAGATCATGACCTGAGCTTAAAATCAAGAGTCGGACGCTCAACAGACTGAGCCACCCAGGCACCCTTCATTTTAATTCTAAAGAACATTTTATTTATTGTTCATCCAGAATATCTCCATTATAGTTCAGTGTATTTCTTAAAAATCATATAACCTCAAAATATTACCTATGCTGATATAAAATACCCCTCTTCAAGAAAAACATTAATGCTTCCAATTATTTATTTCTGTGTGAAAATATGTTATTGTTGGTGTTGTTTTTGTTAATATGCTTATTGTCTATCTCTTCCCAGTTGAAAGGTAAACACTAAGATAATAGATCCTGCAGTACATACTGCCATATTGCCTCAGTGCTTTCACACTCCCTGCGGTGTAATCCCTGGCATTCAATAAAAATTAATTAAAGAAAAAAGAGCGTTCACCTTATCATTCAAAATTATATTCTAACTTGTTAAAGATTAGTGATCAATTCATATTTCACTTCCTAATTATATTTTAGTTTCATTATTTCTCTGGAATATATTAATAGAGTAATTATGATTTATGATTTGTTATATTAATACAAATATATTCATAGAAACAATCACATAATTAGTTAAATTGTAAATTTTGCTAAATGACTACTGACAGTAAGAACAAAATATTAATCAAAATTTTTAATTTGGAATAAAATCAAATTCAAAGATGGCTGTCAAAGAGTTATTTTAAACTCTTTATTTTTAATAAAAATAATATTTAAAGTTGTTTATGTTAGTAAGAATCTTTGTGAGTTAGATACAAAACTCTGAGAGAAAGAGAACTTGTTTTTATCTAAAAGAACTGAGTAATAGATATTAATAGACCTCTCATCTTCTATATTGAAAGGTAAGAAAGAATATACAAATATTTATAAAAGCCTAAGAAAAACAAACTGTGACCATAGATTTTGTGTGTGGCTAAATTTATGAGAGAAAGAAAAACTTTTTGGCTGGCAAAGTTTTCAGAAAATGTCACTTATAATGTTTGCTCGAAAGAACAAATTTATTTACTTTTTAAAGTACTTAACTCGAATAAAAAGTTTTAGTTCAAAATATATACTGTTATTTTAATTGCACACCTAAACTCTGCATCTGTATGTATTCTCTGAATACAAAAGTCACTGTATCAATGTAATACCAAAATGACTGTAAAGCAAATATCAAGTCATCCTCTTTGGGTCAATTAAATGCCAAGAGATTCATGAGCAACAGAAATTGATGGACTACAGGACCAACATCTATTCTCTCCAAAAATAAATCTTTAGCACATAAATTCCACCTGCTATGATTTTGAAATGCTTAAAATGCTGAAAAACGCATTGGTACTAACCAAAGTACATTTTACTTCATTGTGCTTTTTGAACCTTGAAATTTGCATCTGGAAAATTAAAAAATGAGAAAGAATCTTTCAAATTCACCAATGCAAATATGTTCCACCCACTCTACAATTAAATAGAAAGCCAAAATGTTGTTTTGGCCTGTCTACTTTCTACCCTTATTCTCTCTGTAAACTCAAGGATACATAAAAGATCCCAAGGGACACTTGGGTGGCTCAGTCAGCTAAGCCTCCCACTCTCGATTTCAGCTCAGGTCATGATCTCAGGAACCCAGAGATGGAGAGCCCTGTGAGGGCTAAATACTAACTGAGAGAAGCCTGCTTGGGATTCTCTCTCCCTCTTTCTTTGCCCCTCTCCATCCTTTAGAAAATAAATAAATAAACCTTTGTTGTTGTTGTTTTTAAGATCCCACATGTGATACAATTTATTTATTCATGAACCTATATCTGCTCTACCATTTCTACCTCTTTTCTGTGTAGTGAAAAAGCAAGCGATGGACGTCTGGGTGGCTCAGTCGCTTAAGCGTCTGACTTCAGCTCAGGTTATTATCTCACAGTTTAGTTCGTGGGTTCTAGCCCTATGTTTAGCCCTCTGTGCTGACAGATCAGAGCCTGGAACCTGCTTTATGTTCTGTGTCTCCCTCTCTCTCTACCCCTCCCCTGCTCATGCTCTGTCTCTCTCTTCTCTCAAAAATAAAATAAATATTAAAATAAAGAGCAAAGAAAAATATTTTTCTCTTAAAATAAATTTATCCAGCAATTATAACTATCTATGAAACTCAAAATATGTGCTATGACCATATAAAATGTTTTGTTTTGAGATGGTTAAGTAAAAAACCAGAATATTTGGCAGTCTTTTATGAGTCAAACAGTACTGGAAGCTTTAAAAGTTTAGTATAACTAAATTGGCAAGTACACAACAAATGTTTATTTTTGATTTTAAATATAACCGAAATCCTAAAATAATCACTTACTTATTTACATGAAAAAGCCAAACTATGTAGAGAATAAGCATAAAGTACACATAAGGCTTCTATAAAATTACAAATTAAAATATAAAAAAGGAGTAGCTAGTTTAAGAAAAATTTTGGAAAATACAAATCTTTGTAAAAATCACTAAAAATAATTTTGTTTTCAATATTTATAGAAAACTTTAAAGGTGCTGAGATGGGAATAAAGTTTCTAATTTTAAGTAATTTGTATAAGGATAATATGCTTCTGTATCAGATCTTGAATATATATTGTCACCTTCCATTTTTTCCTAGCATATTATGTCACTTAATAAATTTTTAATAAATATTTGTTCATATGTAATTATAAAATATGAAGATATTGATTTTAAATTGTAAATAGATACAGAATGCTAGAGTTTTCTATACCATTACTTAGCCTGGGTAACATATCAAGAAGTTACTATGATCTGTTCTCAAAAGTAACAAGTATTGACAAAAAAATATATAACTCTTTAAAACATATATAACTTGGGAACATGTGTGTATCTATAAAATCCACATCACTTATAAATGGAACATTTAAATTATTCATTCCTATAAACACTCAGAACATGGAGCCCTGGTGCATTGCGAAGTAAATCAATGACTCTCCTTTAATAATTTTAACATGAGATTAAATTATTTTATATCTGTTGAAAGAAATAGTTTTTATTCAACATATATATTTAGCATGAGTTTTAAACTTAAGAAAAACATTCTAGGTTTTTTTTGGAATAAAATAATTTATATTAATTGTCTGTTGATTGTAAAACAAACAGACTTTGTAGAAAGTGGATTTTATGAAGTTTTTTGATTATGAAAAACCTCCTGGGGGAAAAAAAACCCTGCTGAGTTGATCACTCTGAAAGTGATCATGAAGCAATAATCTTAAACGTAAATCCCATAGGGGTTATGGTAATTTCTAATGATAACACATTAATCAAAACGATGTGATTTGCATAAGATAATGTAAAATGTACATTTGTGTTTACTATTTTACTGTTATACATATTCTAAACATCTATATTCCTTTAATATATATTAAAATTATAATTTTCCTTAGGTGTATAATTTATCTAAGATTATATCTAAAGAGGAAAAGCTGTAGAAGGAACAATGGAAATGTCAGATTTTGACTTTTATGAAAAAACTAAATTTACAAAAATGGTATTTAGCTATGCAGTTTTTATTTTTTAATGTTTTTATTGTATTTTTACTGTATTTTTTTTTTAGAGAGAGAGAGCATAGGGGAGGGACAGAAAGAAAGACACAGAATCTGAAGCAGGCTTCAGGCTCAGAGCTGTCAGCACAGAGCCCAACGTGGGGTTTGAACCAGGAACTGCAAGATCATTACCTGAGCAAAAGTCAGATGCTTAACCAATGAGCCACCCAGGTGCCCCATACCTGGGCAGCCTTTATAAGAGATAGAATTAATGCAACATGATACCACTTTTCCTCAATGTACAATGGGGTTATGTCCTGAATAATTCATCATTAAGTTGAAAATATCGTAATCAAACATGCATTTCCTAGCCAGTTTTAAACATGCTCAGAACACTTTCAATTAGCCTACAGTTGGACAAAATCATCTAATGCAAAGCTGTTTTATAGAAAGTGTTGAACATCTTATCTTTTAATTTACTGACTACTGTACTGAAAGAGAAAATAAAATGGCTGTTTGGGTACAGAATGGTTCTAAGCATATGGGTTGTTTACCAGTACCCATTATTAATTTTCATCCATATTTATTTTACCTAGCAGAGATTTTTCACATATTGTAATTTTAGTCATTATCTTCTACTGGAAGCCATTTTCTGAACTCACAAAGTTGAGAAAATCTCCTTGTGAGGTAAGGCGTGTTTTGCAAGTCTCTCCTGTCAGATGGCGACAGATGTCTGCTCCCACTCAACCATTTCTGCTTGAGCATCGACCCCCAGGGCACATTGCGGACTGGCATCAAGAGTGACTTGTCTTCTTATGCTAAAAATATGCTATATTGTACCTTGTGAAGGAGATTATAGGAATTTCTTCTTTTGTGTTTATGGGAGCAAATATTACATTTCCTGAGAAACCTGTTTTTCTTCCCCTCAAGAAAACAGGCTATTGACCCCTGCTCACAAAGAACTACCTCTTGCCTTTACTATGCTAAAAACATTGCCTGTAGTCAAATGCTAAAGATACCTTCCTTCCCCATGTGATAAGCATATAGTCACCTACATCAATCACTATTGATAAAGATTATGCATGAGTCTCCTACCAATCTATGTTCTGGGAAATTTTTACACACCAAAGAATTTGTCATCAGAAATCATTGTCTATGGCAATTGCCACTCTGTTTTGTACCCCATACATTTTTTCAATAAATAAAGCTGACTCTCAGGTCAGTGCAGAGATGCCTGCCAGATTAGCAGAGATGGCTGACTGGAGAGCAGAGGTGCCTTCCTGCTGATCAGAAAGAAACTAGTGGCTCTCTCATTCCCTTCCCCTTTCACCGATTCTCATCTCTTTCAAGGCAACACCGTCCATCCTTCAGGGAAACCTGGACCTGCTGGAGCTGGACTCTGGCAATCTTCAGAGTATTTTTTTATTCCATAAGCTATTGTAACAATTAATAGATTTCCATTCAGCCAGGTTTTATAATGTTCAAGTTCATAACCATCATCAGGCTTAGTATTAAGTAAACCAGTATGCATGCAGCAGCTTTCCTACTCCAAGTAGTTAAGGCTAAGCCATACAAGTACTTTCATTTGTAAAAACATGGATTTCCATAGGAAGTCACAGATCCTCAAACAGAAAAATGTGTATTTTCAGGCTTATCCTGATACAGAGAAATCAAACTTGGAAGAATTACTTTTATAGTAGAAAAAGGATGCAGTATTGAGGTGAAGACAGGGAAGTTCCCAGGTGGCTCCAGTAGTAATTTGTAGATGCTAAGAATACTACTTAGGTTTGCATGACTGGGCGCTCCAGCTTGCTGCCACTGCTCAGCAACATCATGAGAGTTTCATATTGCATAGTGCGACCCTGGGAGAACATCAAAATCCAAAAGCAGCTCAGATGTTGCATGATAGCTAAATGGATAAAGAAGATGTGGAATGCACACACACACACACACACACACACACACACACACATTTACCCAGATATATATGAAATATAATTCAGCCATAAAAAAGAGAATGAAACCTTGCCATTTGCAATAATATGGATGGATCTAGAGAATATAATGTTAAGCAAAATAACCCAGTCAGAGAAAGACAAATGTCATATGATTTCATTCATATGTGGCATTTAAAAAACAAAACAAACAAGGTGGGGGAAGAGGCAAACAAACAAACAAACAGAAAACCAGACACTTAACTATAAAGAATAGAAGGTTCCCAGAGGGAAGTGGGGTGGGAGGGTGGGCGAAGTAGGTGAAGGAAATAAAGAGTACACCTATTTTGAGGAGCACTGAATAATATATGGAATCATTGCATCATTATATTGCACACCTGAAGCTACTAAAACACTGTATGTAAACTACACTGGGATTAAAAGAAAATAAAAAGATCACATACACAAAATGTGAAGTGAAGTTTCTACTGAATGCATATCACTTTCACACCACTGTAAAGTTGGAAAATCATAAGTTAAACCATTGTAAGTTGAGGACTGCCTGCATAGTATGTGAGACATGAGCATATAGGGCAATTGTCAGAAAGAACTGGCATGGAAAAAAATATGTATTGGTATGGAATGAAAATTGACAGGACTTAGGAATTTAAAATGGGAAATAAATTTGATATGACTTTTCACAAGTTATATGATAGAGATTGTGATGACAGTGATACAGATTATAGACAGGGTCCCTGATAGTGGGATTTTGGTTAAATGGGAAGATGATGGGTTTTTTTAGACATCAATTGGCTGTTCGGTGTGACCTTAAATATTTCACATAGACATAAATAACATCTGCTTCTTGTTTTAGTATGGGGCATAGGAAATTCATTTTTGAAATTCTAAAAGCCAGATATGGAAAAATAACTCTGTGGAAATGTAGAATACCAAATCATAATGCTTAGATTTTCAAGTGACTGTAGGACGTATTTATTTGAGATCTTTTATTTAATAGGAAGAGTGAGGATCAGAGACTTTAAAGAATGCTTCTCAACTCCACAGAGAAATGTTTACAGAACTGGGACGAGAATCAAAATCTCACATGCTCTATTTTTGGAACTGTTTTCTCAATAGCATGCTGCCTTCTAATGTATATCAATTTAGTGCTTCTGGTTGTACTTTATTCAAATTTATGTAAGTTAGATTTTAGAAGGAATGTAGCAATAATCATGAATAATATTTTATATCTTATAGGTGTTTTGTACTTTATCATAAAGCACTGAATTAGACATTTGGGAGCAATAGATAAATGATATAAACATCTATTTTATTAATTTAAGAACAAAATATACAATTTGTTAAATATATGTTTTCAATTACAAATGTTATATCAAATTTTTCTCATTTTTCTCCACTATTCTACCGTTATTTTTGTAACCAGTTATTTTGAGAGAGAGAGAGAGAGAGAGAGAGAGGAGAGAGAGAATCTCAGTCAGGCTCCATGCTCAGCATGGAGCCCAATGCAGGGCTCAATCCCACAATCCTCGGATCATGACCTGTAAGGAAAGCAAGAGTCTGAGGTACCCAGGCATACCAGAAAGCAATAAGTTTTAATTTAAGTAATTGAAAATTTGTTCAAGACCATCACCAGAGCTATGTGATTCTCCAAAAGAGATCCAACTTTGTCTTTAACAAAATAATAGTTCAAACTTTCTGAATTTAAAGAAATAAAGGGAAAGAAATTAGAATCACATGTTTTAACATTTAGCCCATCAATGGTTAACACATCCATTAACATTCAGTAAGGTTTTCCTACAGTGAATAATGATCTTACTTTGTATATTAACATGTGCAGATACCTACAGAAGATGTGATACCTAAAAAAGACAGTTTTTCAGTCTCAAAAGAATATTATCTAGATTAATTTTATTCTCTGAGATGATTTTCGATAGAATTATCTTTGCAACATGAACATAATTAACAGAAATTCAAAAGTAAAATTGGTTTGAATATCAAATACTGAAATAGATTTTGCCAGTTTTTTCACAATCTCACAAAACTCTCTTATTGCCAAATAATTGAAATATATATTACAGGATTGTGGGACAATTATAGCATTGTGTTTAATGTAAAGACAATATATCAGGAAACTAAATAAAATTAAAACCTCCATATATTTTTAAAAAGTAAGTATATTTAAAAAGAGTGCACTTTGGGGTGCTTGGGTGGCTCAGTAGGTTAAGGGTCTGACTCTTGGTTTCAGCTCAGGTCATGATCTCACTGTTTGGTCAGCTCAAGCCCCACATTGGGCTCTGTGCTGACAGCAGAGAGCCTGCTTCAGATTTTCTCTCTCCCTCTCTCTCTGCCCCTACCCCACTTGCACTGTCTCTGTCTCTCTCAAAATAAATAAACCTAAAAAAATTTTTTTTAAATAATAGAGTGCACTTTTTTTGTCTCAAAATGAATTTGTGTATATGTGTGTGGTTTTTACAGAAGAAAAGTGAGAATTATGAGCAAAATGTATAATGTGTATATCATTGAAAAATCAGTTAAGTAAAAGCATTGTGTTAAAATTTGAAATATTTAATTATTCTTAACTTATTGTTATGCCTAGAAAAATTTTATCAAACAAAAATAATATAGCTAATGTTAAACTTTACAGATTGAAAAGAAAATCACACTAAATGTATGTTAATCCATAAATTAGATTCATGAAATTAATTCCAACTCTCTTCTTAATGTTATCTTATTTTTTAAAATTCCTTTGATACCAGTAGCATTAAACACAATGTATTATATATCTATGAGTGATGTTCCATACTGCATATTTTGAAACAGGAATTCTCAGTAATTGTAGAGATATCAACAATATTCAAGTACATTTAAAGATTTAACACAAACTCAACTTAAATACCAAGGAAATTCACTGTGAAAATTAATACACTCAATTTAAAATGTACATAGAAATGCAGGTGGCTAAAAATAGCTAGCAATATCTTTAAAAATATATGAACAAAAGTAAGGGACTTAGGACTTACCCTACCAAATACCAAGACTTATTTTAAAATGGTTTGATTAAAAAATTTTTATGTTTATTTATTTTTGAAAGAGAGTGAGAGACAGAGTGTGACTGGGGGAAGGGCAAAGAGAGAGGGAGACACAGAATCCAAAGCAAGCTCCAGGCTCTGAGCTGTCAACACAGAGCCTGACTCAGGGCTTAAACCCACAAACCGCGAGGTCATGACCTTAGCCAAAACGTTGGAGGCTTAACTGACTGAAACACCCAGGAGTCCCTAAAATGGTTTGATTTTAAAGTGTAGTACTAGTGTGATGAGAGGCAACAGGCTCATGGCAAAGGATAGAGAGCACAGGAATAGATGTTCATGTACAAGGACACTTGATTCATGATAGAGCAGTAGGGGAAGAAGAGTCTGTAATAAGCGATACTTTTCCTAGTACTTAACACACATTTCAGGTTGAAAGGAGACCTAAATTGAAGAAAAGAAATAATAAAATCTTGAGGAAAAAGATACTATCAAGGAATCAAAAGAGCCAACAATGTCTTACACAAAGCAGTAACATCCAGAAAGAGATAAATTATATTTATTAAAATGCAAAGCATTTATTAATTAAAGACAGATTAAGAGTGAAAAAGAAAGCCACAGGGTGGAAGAAGATATTTCCAAACCATGTAACCCAAACAAGGCTTGTGTTCAGTAAATACAAAGATCTAATGTAAATCAATGAGAAAACAGAGACAAACCAAAAAAACATAGGCAAGATACCTAAATATTCACTTCACAGGAATGCCCAAGAGGCTAACACACATAACAATAAATGTGGTCCACCACATTACTCTCCTTCTGAGACACCAATTAACATATATTTTGGGCCTATTAAATATAGTGCCACAGGTTTCTAAGGATCTGTGTTTTGTTTTCAAACTTTATTTTTTTTCTGTCTGACCTTCAGATTGGATAATATCTATCGCTCTATAATCAATGGTACTCACTGGTTCTTCAGTTATCTCCAATCTGCTGTTGAGCTGACCTGGCCAGTTTTTAAAATTTTCACATATTCGAATTTTTTCAGGTTTAGATTTTTCATTTCGTTGTTTTATACAGTTCTCACTTCTCAGCTTAGGGACCCTATCTGTTCTTTTATAATGCTCATTTATCAATTTGAATCCTTGAATATTTTTATAATAGCTGCTTTAAATCATTGTCTAGGTAGACATCCACCTCTGGATAAGATAAAATAATAGAGACTAAAATATATACTGCAGCCTGAAACAAATTTAAAAAAAAACAGGCAACATTTATAAAACAACCATTTCCCAAACACTGGACAAAAGGGAATGAACAGTAATCCCTGAAAGGCAGGAGACAAATGAATTGAAACTTTCCGAATGAAGTCAGAGAAAAGGGAACAAAGAATAGTTGGGGAAATAGAAAACAAAGAGAAACCACTAGTTTTAAACTCAATTATATCATCAACAACCACATTTATTGAATGTGATTTTAGGGGCAGAGATTTTCAGATTAGATTTTAAAAAATGATCCAACTATACAATGATACAGGAAACCCATTTTAAATAGTAAAGCCACAAATGTGTTAAAAGTGAAAGAATGGAGACACTGTACCAAGGTAACATCAAACTAAAGGAAGATAGGAAGTTAATACTAATGTTAATGTTAATGTTAATGCCAGATGTGGTGAATTTTAGAAAAAAAATATATGATTTATATATATCATAGATAAAATCATGTAAAAATATAATTTATACATATATATCATAGATAAAGAGGTTACTTTATAATGATAAAATGACAGCACATTATCCACACATTCCTGTATTTTGGATCTGATGAAATCTTGCCATTTCCCTTGAGGAAGATATGTGTTAAATTGTACTGTGACAGTTTAGCAAACCACAAAATTTGGAGAATTTCCATCCCTGAAAAGGTTCAGGTTTGCTTGTGCTCCATGAGATATTTTATACGAGATCCGGACAGCAACATGAAGCAACAGCCACATTCTTTTTGTACCCAGCACTGCTGTAGCCCACAAGTCATTAAACTGTGGCTCCCCTTGTGGGTGTCAGGCTGCAGCAGCCTAGAGGCTTCTCCAGCTCCTGCCAGATCTCATTCTTCAGCTTCTTAACATTTCTGGGCCAGGTCTGTGTGTAGCTCCGTGACATAGAGCTCCTGTTTCTCCTGTCCCCCACCCACAATATCAAAGTTGGTAGCTTGGAGGTGGGGAGAGAGCAATGCAGGGTCCAGCTGGTCCTCATAGGTTCCAGTCTGGTCTTGTGCTTCCCCACTTTATTTATGCCCATATTTCTTGCTCTACTATTTTCCCTGTTGACTTTTAGGCCCAGCATCAGATCCCAAAGAAATAGCTGTATCTAAGTTGTTTGATATATAAGATTAATTGCCTATAATAAATCCATAATAGGCACAATTTATCAGGAGAACCTAATGATCCTATAGGACTCTGAATCGATAACAGAATTTTGAAGTACATGAAGCATTTTAACTTAAAGAACTATATGAAGACATAGACAAATCCATAGTTATAGTCAGAGATTTTAACATCTGTCTCAGAAACTGATAGAAACAAGTAGAAAGAGAGTCAGTAAATATATAGAAGACTGAACAACACTATCAGCCAATTGACCCAATTGGAATTTATAGAATACTGAATAAAAAATGCAAAAAAACATATTCTGTTGTACCCCACACTGAACCATCACTACTAAGATAGACCACATGCTGGACAGAGAAACTGCTGTCAATAATCCTAACAAGATTCAAGTCATAGAAAGTAGGTTCTCTGACCACAGTGGAATTAAATGAGAAAGCAATAAGAAGACAGCTGTTTAGGGAACAAAACACATTTCTAAATAACCTATGTGAGGGTTGCCATAACATATCAGAAACTGGGTGGCTTAAAGGACAGATATTTATTTCTTTAGTTTTGGAACCTAGAAATTCAAGCTCTAGTGTTGGTATGTTTGGTTTCTTCTGAGGACTCTCTCTTTGGCCTGCAGATGACCACCTTGTTACTGTGTTCTCACATGGCCTTTGGTGCTTAGAGTGGGCAAAATTTGATACATCTTACACTCCTCTTTCCAATGAGATAAGTACACACATATTCCTGTATATCTTGCTTGTCCACAGTTTATTTTCTTATTAGGACAACCACCGGATTATACTAGAGCCTACACATATTGTCTCATTTAACTGTCTAAAGGATCCATCTCCAAATATTGTCACCTTCTGAGGTGCTGGGGGTTAGAGTTTTAACATGTGAACTTTGGAGGCAGGGAAAGGGGATACAATTCAGCCAGTAACACTGCACATTTAAGAAGAAATTTTAAAAGAAACTTCAAAAGTACCTTGAACTGATTGAATTCAAAAGTACCTCACACTGAATGAAAATGAAAACAAAATATACCAAAACATACCAAAATTTATGGTAAATCACTTAAGTGGTATCTTCAGGATAATTTATAATACTGAATGCCTACATTAGAAAAGGAGAAAGGTCTCAAACCAACAACATTAGCTTCTACCTTAAGAAAACAGAGAAAGAAGAAACACCAAAGACACCAGAAAAAAGAGGGGAGAAGGAGTAGCAATCAATAAGACAGAAAAAAGAAATAATGAAGAAAGTCAATTTGAAAAATAAAGCCTGTAAGTTGAGAAGATCAGTAAATTCATAAACCTCTACTCAGACTGATAAGAAAAAGGAGAGAAGACACACATTTTCAAGGTCAGAAATGAGAGATCTGGCATTATGAAATGATTCTACAGGCATTTTAAAAAGGGAAGAAAATATGTGCTTTTTACTTTTTGTTTTCTGAATTTTTTTCACATATCTATTGTCAAGTTGGCTAACATACAGTGTATACAGTGTGCACTTGGTTTTGGGGGTAGATTCCCATGAAAATCTTATAAATGTAATAATTTATATTAAATGGTAATACTGAAATATATAAACCACCAAATCTCATTCAAAAGGAAACAGATAATCTGAATAGGCCACTATTTATTAGAAAAAATTAATTTGTACTTAAAAAACTTCCACACCACACACAAAAAACAAACAAAAACCTCCAGGCCCTGATGGCTTCACTGTGGAATTGCACCCAATATTTAAGAATAAACAATACAAATTTGACACGAGTACTTTATGAATTTAAGAGGGTGAATTCCTCTCATTTTATGATGCTAGTGTTACTCTGATAGTGAATCAAGACAAAAATTAAGTTTAAAAATTGAATTCCAATATCTCTCAAGATTACAGATGCAAAAATTCTTTAAAAGTAGCAAATAAAATCAACAAAACAAAAATTATATGCATTATTCTCATTATTCTAATTTGCTTATTGGCTAAAATTTATTTGTAACCCCCTAAACTATACTTACTGTGCTTTCATAATCATTTGCAGACATGTACAGAGTGGTCACAAATTTGACTCACAGGACACTCACATTCTCAATGGGATTAAATAATGCAATGTTGTGCCTTCTTGATTAAACTCTTACCCTTAAAAATATGTCCTTTTCTTAATCTATTTAGTGTCATGGTTTTGACATTTCTGTTGGTGATTTTGCTGTTTAAAAGGACCCTGAGTGTGGTTACTGAAGTGCTGTCTTGTGTTCTAACCTCAAGAAAGTTGTGATGGAAGATATGCATGTGTCCGAGTTTCATTAACTGAGTCATGATGATGCTGGTCATGAGTTCAGTGTTAAAAACCAACAGTATATATTAAATAAAGGGTCTCTAAGGAGGAATATACACACGGTTGTATATTGGTCAGTTAAGGAATATGTTGTGATCAAAATCTCACTGAAACCAAAATTTACCTACAAGCAATGTTCAGTATCCACTAATTCATTATTCATATTGACATTATAAAACATAAGTACAAAAAGTGGTCTCTATATATTTCTTAAGAGGATATTATCCCTAAATGTAGACTTGGTTTATCATTTAACAATAATTTTTGTAATTCACCACATTTTGAAACAAGGAAAGAATATTCATAAGTTCATCTCTGTCCATGTAATGGTTTCTATGTCCATTCCTAATTTAAAACAAAACCAAAACCAAACCAAACCAAAACAAAAACTCTTAGCAAACTTGGAGTGGAAGTAAATTTCCTTCAACTATGAAAACCATTTGTTAATACTGTACTTTAAGATGAAAGCTAAATGTTTTCCACCTAAGAACAGAAAGAAAACATGCATATTTACAGTTAATATTTCTTTTCTGTATTACACTGAAGGTTCCAAACATTTTGATTAATCAAGGGCAAGATATAAAAACTATCTTGATTGGAAAGAAATACAAACAGCTATATTCACAGATTACAAAATTATCTCTATAGAAAATCCAGTGGAATGGACAAAAATAAATCTGAAAACATTAGCTAATAAATTTGACAAAGTTGGAAGGTATAACATCAGTGTATAAGAATAAATTGTATATTTTTATATACCAGTAAACATATTAGAGGCTGAGATTTAAAAACATCAATTACAGGGGCTCCTGGGTGGCTCAGTCTGTTAAGCATCTGACTTCAGCTCAAGTCACTATCTTGCAGTTCATGAGTTTGAGCCCCGGTTGGGCTTGCTGCTCTTAGCTCATAGCCTGCTTCAGATCTTCTGTTCCACCTCTCTCTCTCAATCCCTCCCCAACTTATGCTCTCTCTCTCAAAAATAAATAAAACATTAAAAGAAGTCCAGACCAGTTGCCTGTATTTGTCTTAAAATGGCATTTACATTAACTTCAAAATATCTAATATTTAGGAAAACTCTGAACACCTGGCTTCTTTCTTTCTTTTTGTTGAAGAGATAAGCTTATTCTAAAATTTACATGAATATTGAAAAGTTTAAAACAACCAGCTCATATTCTAAAATGAAGAACAAATGCTGTAGAGTTATACTATCAGCCTGCACATTTATTATAAATATAAAAATCTACTAAGGTATTGACACCAAAATAGAAAAACAGATCAAGGACTCACAAGACAGAGAAAATATTTACTAACCACATATGTGGTAAACAATTTATATCTAGAAGATATAAAAACATTTCAAAACTTAACAAAAATAAAATAAACAAAAATTTTAAGAAATGGGCAAGTGATTTGAATGTAAAAATGTGTTATATACATACAATGTAATATTATTCATCCTAAAAACAGAAGTCCCTCCATATGCTACAACATGGATGGATCTGAAGACATTATGCTAAGTGAAATAAACCAGACACAGAAAGACAAATATTGCATATTTTCATTTATGTGTGAAATCTAAAAGAACCACACTCATAGAAACAGAGAAGAGAATGGTGGTTACCTGAGGCTGGAGAGAGAAGAATATGTGGATATGATTATTAAAGTCTACAGAGTAATGGAAAATAAATAAGTCCTAGAGATCTACTATACAGCACAATGCTTATAGTTAAAAATATTATATTGTATACTTAGAATTTACTAAGAAGGTAGACCTTTTTTTAAGTGTTCTTACCATGCACAATAATAATAATAATAATAATAATAGGATGGGAAGCAACTTTGGGAGGTCATGGATAGGTTTATGGCCTTGATGGTGGTGATGTTTTCGTGGTGGATACTTAACCCCCAACTTATTGAATTGTATACATAAATATGTACAGGTTTTTAAACATGTCAATCATACTTCAGTAAACCAGTTTAAACAATGAATTACATACGGCAACTAAGCACATGAAAACATATTCAACACTATTAATCACCAGAAAAATGAAATAAAACCACAATTAGTTCTTACTATATATATATTAGAAGGGCTAAAATTAAAGAGTGACTATACCAAATATTAATGAGATTGTGGAGCACTAGTCTCAAACACTGCTAGAACCTTTTTAAAACTTCTAGAACCTTTTTGAAAATCAATTTGGTAGGTTCTTATTTAAATTTATATCTTATTGTAATTTCATATGTAGATATATTTCCAAGAAAAATTAAAATGTATGCTCATAGCAGCTTTATTGGTAATAGACAAAAAACAATGCAACCCAAATGCCCATTTTAATGGGTGAACAAATAGATCTATTATGGCGCATGTAGAGAATGGAATATTTGTCATCAATAAATATGAATGAATTTGACACAGATACCAACATGAATGAATCTCAGAATTATTATGATGAGTGAAAGATGCCAGACCAAAAACTATTTCATGTTTTATGATCTCCTTTTCATGAAATTCTAGATCATGAATACATGGCCTAGGGAGATGGGGATTTGGGAGAGGCAAGGGGGAGCACTGCAAAGGGGGACTATGACATGTTAAACTTATCAAGTTGTCTATTTTATTATGTGCAATTTCTTTATGTTTATTATACCTCAGTAAAGCTCTTACATTTTGTTGAGGCAAAGAAGTCATAAACAAAAAAGTATTGAATATGATTCCATTTATTGGAAGTTCACAAGCAGCAAGTCAACGTTTGCCTCTTGTTGCAGGGTATAAGACTAGGAGTTATTGTGAAGGGGTATGAGGGAACATTCTAGAGTGATTGTGCTCTTCTATATCTTCATAGGATTTTGACTTATCCAGTGCCTACACTGTCAATTTATCCATTGATAAATTTAAGAATTGTAGATTTTATATATTTTTATTTTTCTCTCAAAAAAAAAAACATAAGTAAATAGCAAAACTAGTTTATGATAAGTATGCCAAAGCATTTAGGAGTTGCATGTTGAAATTTGTAACTTACTTTGCAGTTCATTAAAAGTTGAAGATGGGCTGATAGATGGGTATAGGGACTGATTAAATATGTGAATAAATATGTTTTGAAGCACATACTGTAAAAGTCTCATTTTTGAATCTATGTGGTGACTATCTAAGAGTTAACTGGATAGTTCTTCCTAGTTTTTTGAATGTTTGAAATTTTTTATAAAAAATGTTTTAAAAAAAATCTTCATACTGAGATGAGACTGCATACTCACTAGAATCCCTACAATTAAAAATACAATCTGTGAGGCAATTTGAATTCTCATAGACAACTTATGAGAACATAAGTTGGTATTACGATATCAGAGAAATCTTACATTTTCTAACAAAATTGAACATACGCAGTATGCTATGAATATAGCAATTTTGCCCCTAGGTGAACACACAGAAATTTATAAAAGTAACACAGAGATTTATAAAAATTTATATAAGATTTTTCATAGAAACATTATTCACAATAGCTCCAGGCTTGCAAAAACCTAAATTTCTATAGAATGGATACATATATTGTGGTCTCTTCACTTAATATGCTGTTAAACACCAATGAAATGGAATGGATTATAGCTCCACAAAATCAAGGTGAATCACCTGAACATAATGTTGACCAAAAAGAACCCAATACAAAAGCTTAAGAAAGGGTATGATTCCATTTATACAGTTCAAAAACAGGCAGAACTAGTACTGCTTGAGAAATCAGTAGGGATTATTTTGGGGGAGAAGAAAGGTATAAACACTGGATAAAGCATGAAACATGCTTAAGGGGTAATTTTTTATTTCTTGATCTTGGCAGTGGTTACACACACATATTCATTTTATGATATTTACTTGAGCTGAATTATTTTTATTTGTGTAATTTTTTGTATATTGATCATACCTCAATAACTGATATTTATTAACACGGGATTTTATCCAACTAGACTGAAAACATATGCCTCCTCATCCAGGATTGCATAAGTATATTAGATATTTTATATAGGTATGTCTAAGAGGACAGTAGTACACAAAATTCTTTCCTCACTATTTGTCAACAATCTTAACATATATGTGAATTAGGACAATTTGATAATAAAATGGACATAGAAATAGAGCCTTATTTTTTTTCCTCAAAATCTGTGATTGACTAAATGTAATGGAAAAGGAGAAAGAGAGTCAGCAATGTTGCTCAGGGTAACAAGTGGTCAACAGGAAGAAAAGAAAAGTGCAGCTAAATAGTAAAGAATTAATTCAAGCCCGTCTTAGAAGGCTCTGTGATAACAACCCATTGGAACCTATCTAACTAGACCAATAACTCAGATAGAATAGAGGAATAAATCGGAGAAATGTTAACTACACAAACAGTGGGGTTGTCCCAGGGGAACATTGCAGTAATTTTGCCACAGAAGCATATAGAAATATAAAAATCTTTGCTGAAAAGACCTGAGGCTGATAGGAAATGCATTAATTTGAATATGTTCTGTAAACTCTAATCAAGTGTTAAAGGCAATGATAGTAAGAAGAGCTATGTCTCATTTATTTCTCAAGGTTGCTCTGAATGGTAGGATCTATAACTCTCATATTATGGATGTGGAAACAAAGATAATTTAAGTAAAACACTTAAACTGAAGAAACCACTATTTTTATATGGATTATTATCTGACACTAATGACTGTGCATGTGATTTCTCATATGCATTTGCATTCTATCAAAATTTGAAAACAAAGTATACATAATTTTTATGTATTTGTCCCATAGAGAATTTCCTATGTCCTCTAGGATTTTAAAAATAAATTGTGAAAAAAATAGATTCAAGAATTTACTCTCTTTTAACCAGTTTGCATAAGAGAGGAAAGGATGAGAAGGAGCACTCTTTTGTATCACCTCCTCATGAAAAACAAATCAGTAGAAAATAAATTGGTACAAGAAAGAATCATTGCATTTAAGCTGCTTCTCTGAGGCTTAATATATTATATTTATATCAAATTCCACTTTTTTGATCATTTTCTATATTCAGGCCTGACTCCCAGGGTTAGTATTTTAAAGTATTTTCACTATTTGAAAACCCAAGAGTTTCGTTTTATGAATGACAAGGATTATCAACATTAACGTTACACTACTGCCATCTTGTGAGGGCTCAGGATTTCTACCACTCCTTTCAAAGAGCTCTGGCCAAATTGCAAAAGCAGATAGAGTGTAGAGATCAACAAATTACCTTTGATAATACAATACAGATTGCAACTAAAATGTACTTTGCAGCCAAAAGTTATGCTTAATTAGGAAGGGCTTTCAAAAATTTTCAATATGAACTTCACACGAAATCACTCTTAGCTACTTATCTTGGTTATATAATTTTACTGATTTGTGTGTATGTGTGTATCTATCATCTCTCTCTCTCTCTCTCTCTCTATCCTTCTATCTATGGCCTAAATCAATGCATATTAGCTAAGACTTCTATATGTAGAGTCAGTCAATATTTTAAAGAGTAAGGCTTAAATAAAATTATTAAATAATAATTGTCTGTAATTGTCCTTTTATTTTTTTTCTAGTGTCCATGTAAATAGCTAGTGGGCAATAATGAAGAAATTTTGATTAGTGGTGATATAAGACTATTTCTTGCTGGATATTGGAGTGTTTTAGGTACCCTAAAGAGTGTGATTCTTTGGGAACCAGTCCTGTGAATTATTTACTTACATTTAATGTAAGAAAAAGTTTTAAGGCATAGCTTTTAATACACACTCACACACACACACACACACACACACACACAAACACAGCAGCTGTATTTTCTCTTGAGGTATTTGAATTTAATTAATAACATCAATTATTTCAGATCTCTGAATTATCTAATGATATTTATTTTAATATATTTCCAATTTGAATGGAATGCATATCTTTTACATTTTTGTTATGTTTATAAAAATTAGTATGCTTAAAAATGTGTTCACATAGGTAGAATAATCTTTCCTTAGTATAGATAATCCTAAATGAATAAAAACACAGAATCATATGATATACTTTCAGTATTTGACAGAACAACCCAGATAATTCAGAGATCTGAATGTTTGTTTTAATAATCTTTCGTCTAAAATCCTGAATGATTGGTTAGAATCATACGATATTTGTCTATGATCAAAATTATGATATCAACTGACAAATCCTCAGTTATTTATTAATATTTTTACAAATTATTTTTTACCTCTAAATATTTCAGATTATTTCTTAAATAATTAAGTCTTTTAAAAAAGGAAACGCTATGCTTAAAAAAAGAAAATTGGGGTTTTTAGAATATAAATTGGATTTAATTTCTACTTAACCTAAGTTAAAATGTTGTTCTTGGAATAGAGAAATAACTCAATAGTCAAGTATAGCTATTTAGTCAAGATTGAGAGAGATCTTTTGGCTTGCAGGAAGGAAGAGAGAAAAAATAAATGAGAAAGGACAAAGGAGAGATTAGGGAGAATGGAAGATGAGAGAAACAAAGAGAAAATGTAGGAAACCTTTCAAATCTTTAACAGAGAGGGAAAATCCCATTTACTTTTTGCAGCTTATATTTAGGTTGCATTGACATACAATACTCTCATTAAATTCAAAAATTAAGAAAATAAAGTATATTTAAAACACATATTTGCCTCACCAAAGCAATGATTTTTTTTTCTTTTTCAGAAGAACATCTAAAGGACAAGAATTAGAGTGAAAAATGCTTTTCTGAGGCAGATTACTGTAAGTCAGTATTGAAGCGAATGACTTCCAGAGTGAAGAGCAAAACCCAGTCAATGGATGGCTATTTTAAATAAATGGTTTAGAACAAGAGTGATGTAGTACTACAATTGTTACTACCATTGGAAAAATTGAGAAAATTAAACGCCATATGAATTCGAAGAATGCACGAAGAAGGGTTATCAATGATATGCTTAAGTATTACCAAAATACATTCTTTTCTCTATGTGGGTTGCTTTTGTTTTTGTTGTTCTCTCCAATTAGCTAAAATTTCCTTTAATTTTTCTTCCTTTTCATTAGTTTATGAAAAATAATGAGTGTAGAATTTCTGGGTCTCTTATTAAACTGTCTTACAAGGCAGAGCTCCTGGGAAGAGGTTAATACATAATTTTAATGATAGTTACAAATCCTCTTTTTTTATATTTACACAGAAATGTACAAATTGGTTAACTTATAACTGGTAACATAAAATGACATAAAATGCTGGAATTTCACCTTAAAATACCCAATAAACAAACAACACTTGAAAAAAAATGTGTCACTACATACGACTAGTGCTAAGTAAACTTTGGTAATTGAGGAAATCTTGACTTTTTAAGCCTGTTTTTATTTATACTTATCAGATGGATTTTTTTTATTGTTTATCATGTTTATTATTTCAATTATATTTCAAATAAATCCCCTTTTAAAATAACAGCAGCTGAAAGTGAGTTTGGTCTTTTTCAACTGTAAAAATCCTATCACAACGTAATATCACTTATAAAATGAATCTACCTTACTTTACATATTTTTCGATTCTATAATTATTCTTAACATATTGTTTACAAGATGGCCATTTAATCAAATACCTTTTTATGATTAGGTTGGATTCTACCTAGCCTAATCACTGCCCTTAAATTTCCTACTGGCTTATTTTCACTAATTTAAACAATTTCCATGGAATCTCATTTACCTGTGAAAATAACTCCATGTAAATAGCCACTTTCTCTAGCCATTGGATCCACTTCTCATTGTATGAAAACCTCCCAAGTTGGTGATTTGACCTCT
Organism: Cryptoprocta ferox; assembly: GCA_028646485.1. Classification (NCBI taxonomy): domain Eukaryota; kingdom Metazoa; phylum Chordata; class Mammalia; order Carnivora; family Eupleridae; genus Cryptoprocta; species Cryptoprocta ferox. The sequence goes on from CM053567.1 coordinate 142,049,128, forward strand.
AAAATTACACAGAGGGATTAGGGAAATGTATGGAAGGGATAATTTATACAAGATGGAGTTTTACTTTCATTAGAGCCTTTGAAACTATCTGAAAACATTTGAATTAGGCAAAAATCCTTATAGTAAGTTACAGAACCTATTACTGTTCCCATGATTGAGCAGGCCAATGAGTCTTAACTATGCTCTGCTGCCTGATAACTTCCTTGAATGAAATTTTATCTTATTTTTGCAAAGGGCTTGAAATTACTTTCAGTAATATGTGAGGCTCATCAGTTTCTATTTATAATTCTCTAATATTTAAACCTCTGATGGGCATCAGTGCACTGAACATCCTACAGAGATTCGCAATCTCATTTACATGTTGATTCAACCTGGACTGGCATTTGTGATAATGATCCAAAGACCTTTATACTCTTTACAAAACTCCCTAATAAAACATTGGCATTTGTTTGTTTGGAAGGCTGCACTTTATGGTGTTTTAATTATTGCTGTACATTATTGCTTTCTAAATCACTTGAGGGCATATATGTTGAACATGCTATGGTTCTTAATCAAAACCAGAAAGAAGAACACAAAATGGCGATTATCATTGTTATTCAAACATTGTAGACATAGATTTGTAATATAATTTACTACCTCTATTACTGTAATTGTTTTTGCAAATCATTTATAAACACTATAACTATTTCAATCTTTTCCAACACAGGTAATAAATTCTTTGTGTCATTTTTATATTTGTTATACTGTGGGGAAATAGCACAGTGGTCGCAAAGCTAATTGCTTAAAAAAGCAATAAGTAGAAATAGTTCTTTATGCATGGTGCACCCTGACTTTTAAAAGATTTTCTATAATGTGATTTCAGTACTAATTACATAGATCAATAAAGACGTTAAGCTTGCTTTTTTTGGATACAGTTATTAGTGCAGCAGTGATAAAAAGCTAGGGAAGATAGCAAAAGTATGCTTCCAATATAGGCAAATTAAGTGATTAAATATAAGCTTTAATTAGAGCATCAATATAATACTACTGCTCAAGTCTCTCCACAGAAATAGAAAGCAGAGAGACACAAAACTGTTGGACCATCTGGATCATATTACTAACATTTTCTACCTATAGCACTTCATTTGAATTTATGTATTTAGGGAGTAAGTAAGAAGCTCATTAAAAGAAAAAAATAGATTATGCATCTACCAGCAATAGTACTGCAAAGCATTATAAAATTTTGAGACACTCTTTGTTCAACCCAAAGTTATTCTAGAGACCTCAAATGCTACCAGAACTCTTTACCCAGCACTTGAAGGTCAACACTAACTTTTCCAAGGGCTGCCACAAGTACCACAAGGCATGTTCCTCTGGACTCATAGTAGTGTTTTATCCTATAATTTAGAATAACAAACATTAAAACTAGAACATATGTTGTCATAAGCTTCATACTCTTTTTCTATCTAAATAATGAAAGTTGCTAACTAAACGTCACAATCCTTGAATGTACCACTTTCTTGTAAGTTGGCACTGTAATTATAAGTCTACACATTATGGTTCTAATGGCTTTTTGATGAAACACCTACCATTATGAAACACTCCCTTTTACTCTGGTGTGACATTCTTTGTCTAAATGCTTATTTTTTCGTATTGTTAGTAAAACCACTCAAGCTTTCTCATGATTAGAGTTTGTGTGGTACAATTTTTCGCCCTTTTAACCTATCTGAGACTTTATATTGATGCTGAATTTCTAATATTACCAACTTATCAAATCCAACATTGGTCTTAATCACAGAGCAAGGTCCTCTTGTTGAAACATGTGCAAAATCAGGAGGCAGGAGTTTGAACCTATGGAATCCCCTACTGCTACTCTGTCTGGGAGGAGAGACCAGAAAGGGAGACATTCATTCATTCCTCTTCCTAAAAAAGACTTCAGTTTCTAGTATCTTTTTATTTATTTATTTATTTATTTATTTATTTATTTATTTATTTAGAGAAAGAGACAGAGAGAGAGCAGAAGAGGCTCAGAGGGAGAGGGAGAGGGAAAATCTTAAGCAGGCTCCATGCCCAGCACAGACTGTGAAATCATGACCTGAGATCATGAGTGACCTGAGCAACTGTGAGATCATGACTTGAGCCAAATCAAAAGTTGGATGCTTAACTGATTGAGCCATCCAGGTGCCCCAAGTTTCTAGTAGCTTAATGTGGGATTCTGGATGTTCATTTTTAGAGAATATTAGTTTCAAAAACTGCTATTACATTTTTTCTTCATGTTATATGCATTTAATTTTTAATTATGTATGATTGTTTTATTTGAAAATATTTGATTGATTGATCACAAAATGAATTAGAACATGCATCCTTTATTTGTCACAGTCTATCTTGACTTAACATCATATCTCTTTATCCATAATGTGAGAATTTAAAACAATATTATTCCATTTTGCTATTATTTGTTTGTTCCTATCCACTTTACCTCATCATATTTAAAATATGACAATTGTTTTTTCTTTAAACATGTATCTTGTAAAGAAATATTAAAAATTAAAAGAAATCATTTTTACTTACCTACATATTTTTCATTTCTGGTGTTTTTATTACTTTCTGTAGTTCCACGTTTCTGTCTGTATTCATCATCTCTTTTCAGCCTGAAAATGTTTCAGTAGCATTTCTGGTAGTGTAAACCTGCCATTGATGTATTTTTTAGCTTTTTATTAGCTGAAATGTCTTTATTTCACTATCATTCTTAAAGGAAAATTACTGGAATTATAGGTCAACAGTTTTTTTTTCTTCAGCTTTTTAGATGTGAATATGTCCAAGATCCATTACTCTATCATATCTAAAACTTTTACACATATTTCAAGATTTCTTAAGCCATCTCCCTGAATTTTCTCTATAAACTTTTACATTTCATCCCTTTAATTTTTTTTTTAAATTGGATATAGTCGGCATACAGTGTTACATTAGTTTCAGGTATATAACATAGTGATTCAAAATCTCTATATGGTTTCTATGCTCACAACTGTAACTACTGTCTGTCACCATGCAGCACTATTACAATATTATTTTTTTAATTTTTTTTAAATTTTTAGTGTTTTTTCTTGAGAGAGAGAGAGACAGCATGCATGAGCAGAGGAGGGGCAGAGAGAGAGGGAGACACAGAATTCAAAGACAGGCTTCAAGCTCTGAGCTAGCTATCAGCACAGAGCCCGACGTGGGGCTCGAACCTACGAATGTGAGATCATGACCTGAGCTGAAGTCGGACCCTTAACCGACTGAGCCACCCAGGTGCCCCTATTACAATATTATTGACCATATTCCCTATGCTATATCTTTTATTACCATGACTTATTCATTCCATAATTGGAAGCTATTATCTCCCACTCTCCTTCACCCATTTGCCCATCTTCCCACCCCCCTTTCCTCTGGCAACCATCACTTTGTTCTCTGTATTTAGAGGTTTATAGGTTCTCTGATTTTGCTTTTTGTTCATTTGTTTCATTTTTTAGATTTCACATATGAATGAAATCATGGTATTTATCTTTCTCATTTTGACTTATTTCACTTAGCATAACACCTTTTAGATCCATCTATGAACTTTCCAATTTCTACAAACCTAAGAAGTAGAATATTTCAAAATGCAGATCCAAACATATCATTCTCATATTTGGGATCATTCAGTCACATACTGTGACCTTCAGTATAAAATTAAAATGCTTTAGTTAATTATTCAACTTTTCATCATAATTGGAATCTTACTTTGATCCTCTAAGCTTTATGTTGTTCATTCTCCTACACAAAACACACATTCAAATCATATCAATCAATCAACAAACATAAAAAATTACTAGTCTAAGTGTTTTAAAGCAATAAAAGAAGGGACTGAAGAATGCAATCTCTCGGGGGAATCTGCCTGTGTTCTAGGAAGATAGAATGATCAGCCCAGGTATTTTTCATGAGTTGAATCTTTAACAAAAGTAAATAGCTAGGTAGTCATGGGGGAAATAGGAAAAGAGCACACCAGAAAGGATCATAGAACCATGGTTGGAAAAGAGAATTGCAAAGGAAAAAAATCATATACTAAACTTAGGCAATGTAAGAGCAAATTAAGAGAAAGGATTTGATATTAAAACTATGTTTTCTTTTAACACATTAGATTTTTGAGGGGACATGTAAAATCTCAGATGACTCCTCTAGCATGATCATTAAGTAAATAGAAAAGCCAATCAAAATGAGATATACAATAGAACACTTTTAGAAGTTTAAGAAGATTAACTTTTACCATGTTTTTCAAATCTTGAGAAGACTTTCAGGTAGACATTTGGAAAAAGTAGTCTAGTATTTGGGTTGCAGACATAGTTTAGGGGATACACAAACATGCACAGATATGGATTTATTAAGGTTGGCTTTATACAGAAACGAAAGGATCCAAGAAACGAACCATGAAAAACACACCATTGTTTAATTGGATAGTGGAGCACGAGGCAGGAACTAACTTGGAATCAAATGATAATGACTAATGGTGAAACACTACAAGATGGAGATGGAAAAAGATTTTCTAAAAGAAAGGTATGATAATTTGTATCAAATACAGAGAGATGCTTACATAAAAAAGGGAAAGAGAAGTGTCCCTTGAATTTGGTTTTTAGCATTTTTTTTTCAAGATTGGTTCATGATACCATGAAATAGACAAAAAGCAGAAAGAGAATGGAGTGCATTCAATTCTTTCTAGAAAGTTGGCAGTGAAGAAAGGGAGATCATATGTTACTTCAGGAAGGACTCACAATTGATTAACTGTTATAGACTAAATGTGTTCTCCCCAAATCTACATATTAAGTCCAAATGCCTGATGTGATGGTGATTAGGTCATGAGGTTTGAGCCCTCAGGAATGGATTAGGGCCTTATAAAAGAGACCCCAGAGAGCTGCCTCACCCTTTCTGCCACATAAGGGCCGAGTGACAGGACAGCTGTAAATAAACCAGGAAGTGGGTTTTCAGTAGTGCTTTGATCTTGAACTTCCCATCCTCCAGAATTTTGAGAAATAAATGTTTGTTGTTTAAGACTCACCTAGTCGAAGTTATTCTGTTATAGCAGCCCAAATGGATTCAAGCAATAATATAACTAATGTACTTTGTAGTGCTGGTTGACATCATAAATGTGAAAACAAACAAACAAACAAACAAAAACAAGGCTAAGGGGTATGATTAATGAAGTGAGGTTTCTAGGAGAAAAGCATGGCCGAAAATGTAAGTGGTAAGCAGGTCAAAAGGGAATGACTTGTAACCTGTGGGAGGACTCAAATCCCACAGCTTTCTAACTCCACATTCTAAACCTGTTTATGTCCTTCTTTTTGTTTCCATTTGAACACTCAGCCTTCCTGACTCAGCTCATTTTCCCAGTGCCCATCCCTCAGGCGAGATTAGAACCTGAGGAGTTGCCCACTCCTGCAGGGTCAGGAAGGAGAGTTCAGAGGAGGAAAATTCCTTTTTCCTCGTCAATAGAAGGACAGGAGTTTCTCATAACTCTTTGTGGGACTCTGTATGTACATCCCTGTAGAAGCAATATTAGACCTAAATTGCTCTTGCTTGTAAGAAAAAGTATCATTACACACATTAAAATTTGCAAACTAATTCAACACATATAAAGTAGAGTCTATCATTTGTAAACACTAAAATGGTATTAGATATTTTCACTGTGCTACTATCTTAGATATTAAAGACATTTATATGTGTGCGTAGTGAATAATACACATATTATATACACACTTATATTATACAAATATATGTATACACACATGTAATATATATTACTCTGTACACATACATATGAATCCTAATATATAAATATATTACCCTGTATACAAATGTCTTTACGTGCGTATGCACATGTATATAAATGTCTGTATCCATTCACACACACATTCTGCTTATATGAATCTCTATTAATTTCCTGTAATAAATAATTACCACAAACTAAAACAACACAAATTTATTATCTTACAGTTGTGTGAGTAGTCTCAATGGGTCAGCAGAGCTGTATTCTTTCTAGAGACTTTGGGAAGAATCTATTTCCCTACTTTTTCTAGCTTTCACATGCTGCCTGCACACCTTTGTTTGTGGCCCCATGTCACCTTGACCTCTACTTTCTTTGTCACATCTCTTTCTCTGATCCTCCTGCTTCCTTCTTATAAGGACACACTAGGCACAGATAGATAATCCATAATAATTTCCCCATCTGAAGGCCTTTAACTTAATCATGTATTCAAAATTTCCTTTGCCATATAAATTATCCTCAAGATTCAGGAAATAGGATGTGGATTTTGGGGGAGAGGTGCATTTTTCTACCCACCACAGGTTAAAAAAAATAAAAAGACAAATATCAAAAATTTTACACTTGGAGATAACATTTTAAACATTTCTTAGTTGTTTTTCTCTAGTCAGTTGGCGTTATTAGTCATGAAGTCAGATGCTTACATGGATCAAAAGCTATTAAGAATTGCCATATAAAAGCAATCTTTAAACATATATTACTCTCTTAATATATATAATATACAATATATAATATGTATATTACTCTTTTTTCTTCTTCTAGATGTCTAATTAAATGTTTATTTTCAAAATTCATAATATTAATATTGATAACACCCATTGAATGTACTATTTCATTATCCTGAAATGACTCATTTTCTTCTAGGTGGTTTGTAAAGCTCCATTGAACAGTAATAGCAATTTAATGGCAGAACTCCTCAATTAAACCTTCACGATCCCAGCAATGTTATCTTACCTTTCAAATGTTATTATCTGCAGATGTGTTTATTGGTTGAAGATTATTTTAAAGGTGAAAAGACCCTCATTATGAAGCCACAGGTTAAGAGCATAGCCATCACCCTGCTACTAAAATAATTTGAAGTAAGTGATTCTGCCCCCCTGTGCATTACATTTAATGATGCTCTATACCATGGTGGTTTGGTCTTCAGACCTTTATTAGGAACTTGCTTCCTTCCTGAAATGAAGGAAATGAGTTTTGTACTTTCTATGATTTCGTCCTTTGTGTTTTGCAGAGGGTAAGCAACTCTTTGGATCATTAGTGATATGTCACATATTTAGACTGACAGTACCTTCTTCACTGTATTTGAATTTGACTGACTCAGTCTCAGATGTGAACATAATTTCCCATTAACCTGGTGGTCAAATTCTGGTCAACCAAGTTAACTACTTCAAACCTGGAAATATGGACAAAAACACTAAAGACAAGGACCAAGTATTTTTGAAAAGAAAAGCAATAAAATGTCAGAGAAAGAATGACTTCTTATCAGAAAGGACACTTAAATGGTCAAAATTCTTTAGAATGCAATATTTTGTTCTGTCTTTTTCTTCCAGAAATGTAAAAATGATAGATTCCATGTTAAAATATTATTTAGGTGGCTGGAAAAAAAGATAATGATATTTTAAGATTTTCTGTACCTGATTTATTATGCCTCATAAGGACAACAAGTAGAAAACATGACCAAATACTAGGCCATTACAATTTGGAATACTTCAGTGTCACTTACCAGCTTCTATTATGCTAGCCCACAGATTAATTTATGATTAAAAAGATGGCATTGAATAATCCTTTTGCTAAACTGTGAATTTCGTGAAGACAGGGAGAATTTCTTTAGCCTTTGTATCTCCAGTGTATAACAAACCTAGTATATATTTGATAGTTAAAAATATTAAATAAATAAATAAATATATGAAATATTAATGTTATACTGAGATACATGTATTTTAAAAGGATAATAAAATAAATTTAATTTCTATTTTTGATTCTTTGTCTTCTAAATTTTTTTTTCTATTTCTTGAAAATTAAAGTCCCATTTTCTCCTCCCTTTTGGTGTAAACACTTCTTAGTACATGGGTTTCCAACCCTGGATTTCCATCAGGCTGCTCATGGCAGAGATTCAAATTCAGCAGGTCTGTGATGGACTGCATGCATGTCAATTATTTTAATGTTTCACAGATCATTCTGGTGAAGAGCTTTGAAACACCTATTCTAGACTTAAGTTATAATAGTAACCAAAACGTCTGGCTTCTAAACTGAAAAAAATAATCTTTTTTGCTAGATCCAAGTTATTTTCCAGGGTGCTATAACTGAGATTAGGGAGTCACATCCATCAGTGAGTAGTTCCTTTATCAAAGTATCTTTGCATGAATCACTGAGTGAACTCTGTTTCTTGCCGAGATCATTCCTAATGAAAATATCTTTGAAATTCAGATTACTGAAGACCTGCTGTTATCTATTACCCATGATGCCAACAGAAGACTATGCTGGTGAAAAGAATACTGCATTTAATCTGTCAGATTCCATAATTTGTAATCAATTGCACCATGTAAGTTTCCCTCTTCCATTGTATCAGTAAGATAAAAATCTGGATTCAAAATTGAGACAGAAATATTAAAAACATTTCAAATGTTCCAACAATGTGATTTTAAAACATGAGGTCAAATATTTAATTTGAATCAAGTGTTATATTCCTCCTTAGTATTACACCAAAGACAGAGAAATGATTTATACACAGAATTTCATAAATGCCATAGTGACAATGAGGTTTCTTTATTTTGCATCCTCATAGACTATACTAAATGTTAGTGAATTCTGGGGCACCTGGCTGGCTCATTCAGTAGAGCGTGCAACTCTTGACCTTGGGGTTGTGACTTTGAGTCCCATGCTGGGTGTAGAGATTACTTAAAACTAAAATCTTAAAAAAAGATGTTAGTGAATTCCTATAAAGTACAAAAGTGGACAGATTTGTGAAAAAGTTGGGAGCTGTAGGAAGGTCCATGATGATACAAGAGATAAGGAAAACAAGGAGAAGAAACCATTGGATTTTACATGGCACAAACAGTAGTTGGTTTTCAGTGAGTGTTAACATTTGTGAGGGGCAACTCCTTTCGTGCTACTTAGAGTCAGTGCCTTCTCTGACTACCTATTCATCTTGGGCAGTGTTTATCGCCTTCTTAACATGGGTGCTCTGAAATGCCTGTAGTACGGCATGAACCACCTTGTTTGATTGAAAGCATTATGGCTGTTTCCCCTTTCTTCTTCCTGCAGCTGGTCAGTCTTGTGCACCACTAGGTAGCTACCAGGAAGAAATAAAATCTTCAGGAAACATGAACCCAGATGCTACTCAATTGCTAACCATTTATGGTGGCCCTCTTTACTCTTTGTAATTTTGATTTTTCAGAACTGGATTTACTTTCATCAAACATTTTCTCTGTGCAATAAATATAAATATTTTAGTATGGTAAAGCATAGCATAGTCAGAATTTATTCTTAGTTTAAAAAAAATATTTACAGTGGTGGCTCAGTCGGTTAAGCATCAGACTTTGGCTGATGTCATGATCTCATGGCTCATGAATTTGAGCCCTGCATTGGACTCTGTGCGGACTGCTCAGAGCCTGGAGCCTGCTTCAGATTCTGTGTGTGTCTCTCTCTCTGCCCCTCCCCCTCTCATGCTCTGTCTCTCAAAAATAAATAAATATAAAAAACATTTCCAAAAATACACATATTTAATGTACACATATTGATGAGTTTAACATATGTGTACATCCATAATACCATTTCCACAATCAAAGTACTAAACATATCCATCACCTCCAAAATTTGTGTTCTTTTGTGAGTTTTTTGCTTATTTGTTTTTGTTTGCTTTTTTTGTGGTAAAATCACTTAAAATGAAAAACATCGTCAACATATTTTAGTGTGCATAATACCATATTGTTAAATATATGTACAATGATATAAAGAAGATAGTTAGACTGTACTTATTTTGCATAACTGCACTTTATACCCATTGAGCAACGATTCCTCATTCCCCCATCTCCCAGCTCCTGACAACCGCCATTCTATTCTCTTTGTCTATAAGTTTGACTGTTTCAGATATCTCATGTAACTGGAATCATGTAGTATTTGTTCTCCTGTGACTGGCTTATTTCACTTACTGTAATGTTCCCTAAGTTCATCTATGTCATCGCAAATGACAGGACTTCTTTCTTTTTCAAGACTAAATAATATTTTGTTGTATGTATGTACTACATTTTCTTTATCCTTTCATCTATGGCTGGACTTTTGGGTTGTTTCCATATATAAAAACTTTTAAAGATTTATTATTTTCCAACAAAATTTCAGTAGGGCAAGGAACATAAAGTTAGTAAGCATAAACTACGTAGAATAAGTTAGAAAGTTAACTACAGGAAGCACACAGCTAAAAGCTTTATTACTACTAGTTGAGTCTTGTACACAGAAAGCACTGACTCACTATTAAACTAGACAAGTTATCAGTTACATTTCCCTCAGAATAACAGAAATTTCCTGGGTATTTATTTGATCCAGTCTATATCATCAAGCTTCATCATCATTCCTTTATATTCCACAGAAGTCTTTTCTCAGACAACTTCCCACATTTTCCTAAAGACAGGGTTACTGTAGTTATGTCTTACATGTATTACCTGTCACTTGGAAAACAGTGGTACCTAAATAGAATATATTTTCCATTTGGGAAAAATCTGAAATTTTTACAACATACCTAACACAAAAGTTTGTTATTTCAACATTCATTAAAAATTAAACTCATAACCCATGCACATTCTGAAATACTGTTTTTCAAATAAAGAATGCAATTTTATAGATATTTATCTATTGACCTGCCGCTTTTTTTTCTTCTTCTTGCTTACTGATCTTTCTTCTCCTATTTGTTTAGCCACAATTTTCCTTAATTTTCCTTTTGATATTTTACCCAGTCATATTCAGCTGTCTCTTAGACTTTGAGTGATGACTATCTTGACTTATTTCTTCTCAGACCCATCATAAAATGTCCTCACTACTATAAGAATGTGAAATTTCAGTTAATGCTTTTCACCATTTTCTGTAGCATCAATGGCTTGTCCTGCTCTGTATTTTACTTAACTTTTCTTTTTCTTCTTAGAATTACTTTAAATTCAGTCATACCTAATATAGTTACTTGAACACCCATCTGTTTGTGATAGATTTAATATGTTTTCTCATTGTAAAGTAGTATCTTTCTCTACTTAACATTTCAATTTATTTAGAAGAAAAACATTTTCTAAAAGTATATAAGGTTACATTTTTAAAATTTATTCACTAAAACTAATCAGCAATATTTATAGGCAGCAAGTAATCAAGTATATTGTATAGTTAAAAAATACTTTCAGTTACTCTGGCATCCTTGCAATTGCCTCCTGCCGAACTCGTCACCTGCTATGCTATAGTACACAGCAGCTAATGAGTTATTAGGATGGCAAGCATCCTTGTCTTGGTGAGAGGACAGACTGCATGTGTTGAATAATGTCTTCCAAAAATACATGTCTACTCAGAACCTCAGAATGTGACTTCATTTGGCAATAGTGTCTTTGAATTATTATATTAGTTAACATAAGGATCGAGATGAAATTGTTCTGATTTAGGATTGCTTCTAAATGCATTGAAAGTCTCCTTATAAGATACAGAAAAAAACACACAGAGATTCACAGAGACAGAGAGAAGACAATATGAATTGGAGGCAGAAACTGCAGTGATGTATCTACAAGGGAAGAAACTCCAAGGATTTCAAGCAAGTAGCAGAAGCTAGAAGAGAACCATGGGAAGAGTCTTCTCTTAGAGCCACCAGAAGGATCCAGGCTTGAGGACACTTTGATTTCAGACTTCTGGCCTCCAGAATTGTGATGGAATCCATTTCTCTTGCTTTAAGACAGCCTGTTTATGTAATTTGTTATGGGGCTCTAGGAAACTAACGGATGCCTACTGAAGTTTGTGGACACAAATTCAGCATGAAAGAAAATGGTATCACTGTGGTTCGTCTTTAATAACATCAAGTAGTGTTAGATATAGAGGAAAAGGAACAACTGCAATAACAATAACAGTAATAGTAGCATATCTTTATTAGTGCTGTAGCAAAGGAATTGATATTCCTTCTAAAGTCTCACATACTCAGAGCCTGGAGATAATATAGATATTGGTCCCTGTTGTTTTTTCCAAAGTGTTTTCTCATCCACCTTCATGCCATCACACTTTGTCATCTGTGATGTCTTAGTGTTGCCATCATTGGCAGGTATACAGACCTGAGTCACGTCCCACACTCCTGGATACACTTAGCAATTTTTCCTTGTCTTCATTTCACATTCATATCCTTCTCCACTTCTGGTGGCTTTAGCTTCTACACTGGACAAGTAAGACATTTGGTTCTAATTATATTTTTAACCCCATCACACTCATTCTCTTTCATGGTTATATTCTTAATGGTCAGATCATTGCCAATACTACACCACTTGAAAAAAAATCTCACTTTCAGGTATCAATCTCCTAACCCTGCAGCTCAAATATACTAGCACTATCCTTCTAGTTTTTCTTTAAATTTATTAAGACCTTGAACACACTGACTTATCATTTTTTTTTTCTGTCATGAAGCATCCACTCCTATGCTTTCACTTTTCTCCTTCAGAAATCAGACTGAACTACAATTAATTTCTTGGCAAATCATTCTTTACTCTCTCTTTATTCATACTGATGCAGCTTTATCATATGTCATTTCTTCTGTCTGACATACACTTCTTGCACTTAGCCGACACATTTCCAATATGCCATCCTATCACAAATTAGAAACACTTATTATCTCTTTCTTATGTAATGGAAGAAGAAAAACAGGGTAAAAACAACCAATATTGTCACTTACAAGATAAAGAACAGGTGGTGCAGAGAGTCAGTAATCCCCCTCTTTCAGGGGGTTTCTTGTCCATAAAGATTTGGAGATCCAGATTTTTTTTTTTAATCTCAAACAATCTTGATTTCTTATATTCCAGGCCAAAGGTGATTTGCTATACCAGTATCGCAAACAAATTGTAGACGTTCTATGCATTTGATTCAGTTGGTTATATGTACAAATAGTCCCATCCACAGTTCATATGAACCACAACTCTCTCTAACTATGGTACTTGAAGTGAATCAGGTTTCTGTGGGATCATGACCTTAAGCTTTCTAGGAGCACTTCATTTCTACTTGAAAAGATTTAGTAGATATAATTTTGATCTTTTCAGAATTCCTCTAAATGGATTAGCTGGGTCTTTACTCTGAGGTCATATTTTACTGCAGGACATTTTTCCTAACTCTGTTACAATGGCCACACCTTTGAATCACAACCATGCAATTTCTAAACTGTTTATATTCTCTTTAAATTCTGCCGACACAATGGTGTCATGTCTTTTTTATAGTATTTTATCACATAGTCAGTTAGCCACCAACTCATATTTCAACATTCTGTCACACGTTTCCCTCCAGAGCTAAATGTTTTTAGATAGATGTACTCTTCTTCCAAGTTAAGATACATGACAGTTTACTAAATATTTTGCCACTACTTAACATGGAGAACTGTTTTCCAAATTTCTATAATAGTCATCTTGCTGCCGATTGCAGGCTCTTAAAGCCAATATCACATGATTCTCAATATTTATTATATTTGTGTCAACTTCTGTAATAATCAGATATATTGTATTTGTGACCACTTCTGAATAAGCATATATATTCACAGAATGCTGTATAATAACTCACTTACAAACCTAGTGGTATGCAACTATAAACACAAATTTCTTTCTCATATATTTCTTATTCAGCTGCTTAAAACAGCAATAATATGCTATTTCTCATGATTCTGTGCATTGCCTGAAGTGTTTCTCATATGGTTTTATTTGGGTGAAATTATGCTATTGGATACATTAGGTGCTGGACTCAGTAGGAACAGCTAGGACACCTAGGGCTCTCATTTGGAGTTGTTCACAGTGTGAAAATTTGGGGGTAGAATTCCAAGAAGGCAAAAGTGGAAGCTTCAGCTTCCTTAAAGCCAAGTTTCTTATTTCTATCTCCTTTTATTGCTCAGTGGAAATAACTAAGATAGCCCAAAATTAAGAGGAAGGAAAACAGACCTATAAATTGAGTAAGAAAAGGGCAAAGCCACTTACCAAAGATGGAAGGAACTGATATGCTTATCTTTGAAAACAATTTACCACAGTTATTTTTGTTACATATCATTTCCATGATCTTGTCAATTTTCAAATACATGCATACTATATACATATATATAAAGCACATACTAGAGCTGGTATATTTGTTGGCATTGCATTGAATCTGTCAATCGGGGGATAGCAGACTTATTTAAATATTAGTTGTTCAAGTTGCTTTATTTGAAATATTTGTCCATTTCATTCCAAAAATATTAGTAGATCATACAGAATACCCTCTTGTCAAAACTCAGATGCTTGTAAACAGTCTGTTGCCTTTTTTATCCTGACAGCTCCTAGTCTCTCTAAGTCTCTGTCTCTATCGCTATCCTCCTCCATACTCCCATTCTTTGCTCTTTCTTTAAATCAGATTATTTTTAGGTATTTATCTATTGTTCATGCTTTTTAATGAACCAACTTTGTTTTTTTTTTTAATTTTTAATGTTTTATTTATTTTTGAGAGAGAGAGAGAGAGAAAGAGAGAGAGAGTGAGCAGGGGAGGGTCAGAGAGAGAGAGGGAGACACAGAATCCGAAGACAGTCTCCAGGCTCTGAGCTAGCTGCCAGCACAGAGCCCAACGCAGGGCTCCAACCCACGAACTGTGAGATCATGACCTGAGCTGAAGTCGGACACTTAACCGACTGAGCCACCCAGGCGCCCCTAATGAACCAACTTTGACCTTGTTAATTTTTGCTATTGCATATTCATTTTGTATTTTATTGATTTCTATGTCTTTATTCATTTATTTTTTTTAATTTTTATGTTTTTTATTTATTTTTGAGAGACAGAGAGAGACAGCACAAGCAGGGGAGGGTCAGAGAGAGAGGGAGACACAGCATCTGAAGCAGGCTCCAGGCTCTGAGCTGTCAGCACAGAGCCTGATGCATCTCTCTATGTCTTTAATATTATTTTACTTCACATCTTGCTTGGTTTTTCCTTTTCTTTTTTAGCTTATGAAGATAAAAGCTTTATAGCCTGTAATATTTTTTAATAGAGACCACTCAGTGCTATAAATATTCTTTTATTCACTCCTTTATCTTTATTTCAAAAGTTTTGTTTTTGCATACATTCATTACCTACTTAAAATATAGTCAAAATTTTATTTTTATTTCTTTTTTGAACCATAGGTTATTTGGAAACATGTTGCTATTAGCAAGGTTTTGGAGATTGTCTAGTTATAAATTAAAAATTGCTATACTTAACCATGAGAGATTCTTGAATACTGAGAACAAACGGAGGGCTGATGGGGGAGGGGGAGAGGGGAAAGGGGGTGATGGGCATGGAGGAGGGCTCTTGTGGGGATGGGCACTGGGTGTTATATAGAAACCAACTTGACAATAAACTATATAAGAAAAAAAAAGTTGCTGTACTGATGAGCACTGGATAATGTATGGAACCGTTGAAACACTATATTGTACTCTTGTAACTAATGTAACACTGTGTTAACTATATTGGAATTTCAGAAAAAAATAAAAGTTGCTGTAAACTTAGAGCTTAATTTCATTCAGTTGAACATTCTCTGAAATAATTCAATATTTTGAAATTTGTTAAGAAATTTTAATGTCCCAGTATGTGGTTTTCTATCGCAATTGTCCCATGTGAAAACAATGGGACATTTGAAAACAATGAAAATCTGTTGTTCTGAAGTGTAATTTGATATACATCAATTAGGCCAAGTTTTTCATTGTATTCATCAGATATTTTTATCTTTAGTAATACTGTGTCTGCTTCTTCAATCAGCTATTTTAAAAGTATTGAAGTATCCCACGATGATTGTAAATTTGTATATTTTTTATAGTGCTTTCAATCGTTTATTTTTATTATGTGTTAAAGTTAAGTTATTGGTTACATTGTAAGACATGTAAATCTGCACTCAAAATGAATTTCTGGTGTATAAATTATACTATGCATTTTCAAAATCCACAGAACTTTACAGCCTTAGGAATGAGCCATAAAACCTTAATATATGTAAATTAAAAAATCAACCAGGATATCAGGAGGTCCCAGGATGGAATGATGATTGAGAAAAAAAAAAAAGACTAACATTATTAAAAAATATATCATCCCATCACTTAAAGAATGAAGAAGAAAGTGTGGACCTAAGTAATCACGGAACATTGCGTTTCACCTGGAAACTATTAATCAGAAAATAAACCACACAAAGACACTGTAGTTGGTAAAGCTTCCTATCACAAGAATAAAGGCTAATAACTCAAACTGCCAAAAATATCTGGAATCGAACATATGAGTAAGTGGATGGCAAGTATTGAGATCCAGTTTATTCACTTATACAGAAGGAAGTTATAGATAACTAAGAGGGGAATCCACAATGAATCATGTGGTACTGGACTAGAATTGGAGACATTAGTATGAGCTTGTATATAGCTTAATATAGATACATAGGTATAGATTAATAGATACCTAAATAATTATATACGTGTTTGTGTGTACATGCACGTGTGCATAGCTTTAGTATATTCTGTCCACTAGAGGCCTAGATGCAATAATACTGTCATAAGAAACACCTCCGTTCTTGAATTCAAATACCATTACCCCCCAGAAGAACCAAAATTCCTTAGAGAAATAGTTGATTCTAGAACTGGGTAGGGAATATACAAGATAAACCTAGGATATCTTGAACTACCATAAAATAAGAAAGGGCCCCCCAAAATACAGGGTGTGTAAAAGGAAATCAGGAGCTCAATAAAAATATTTTCAATCGCAAAACCTGGGGAAATTTGAGAAACAAATGAGTAAATAATGTAGCATTGCATTATAATTCAAGGTATAAAATACATATCCAAGAGTTTATATCCTTATACACGAAGAAAAATTAAGAAAAAAATGGATAAAGAAGAGATAAATCTCCTATCCAGAAAAATTCCAAATAATTATGTAAATACTCTTTACTCAGAAAGTTGGAGCTTAACTCTTATTCTTTAAGTGTAGGCTGTGTGTATAGTGCCTTGTTTTCAAGTAGTAGAGTAAAAGTCTTCAGTTGACTTTAGCAATCCATATGGCATTCAATTTGACTTGAAGATATATGAGTGATTTTCTACCTTACTTCGTTTTCTCCCACTTATCCCTCAATGGGTGAAGGCAGGTGCCAATCCCCACTCTAGAAAAGCTGCCTGTAGCTCACTATGTTTCATGGTACGCAATGTTCCTCTCTTTACCTTGTCCACATGTCTCTTCATTTCACATGTTTAAATAGTTCACTACCACTTCTCTACAATTTCCAAGTCTGTTCTCAATGGTTCCTTTTCCTGCCTCCGTGTAGCAGGTGCCTTCGTGAACCCTCCTGATTTCCCTTTAGAGTAGAAGCTACCTTTTAGAAGTAGCCAGCCTAATACAATGGTGGAGTGGCCTAGAAAACACCGGAATGGACTACAGTTACGTCACCAGTTCAGAAGAAATTCTATGAAGGTACAGAGTTTTATCTTGAAAGGTAAAGTAGATACTTTTAATCAGCAGCCAATACATGGCACTACGTATCCAATAGTCAGAATACGTGAATCTGTGAGTCATGGGGTTAAGGAAAGAGGAAATTCACCATTATACCTAATAGCCACCCACAGAATTACTGTCCTGAAAACTTTTGAGTTCTTCTAATTGGGAAATCTTGGTTTCCAAGGGAGGTGTACCTCCATCGAGATGACAGAATCAAATCCTGCTAAACTGGAAGTTGAAACTGCCACCATGCCATTCTGCGCTTTTGTTACATTGAATCAAGAAGTAAAGAAGGAGATGACTATACTCATTGGGATATTTGATTCTAATTAGCAAAGGGAAATCTGGTTGCTACTATTAATAGGGTCAGGAAGGACCTAGTCTGAATTTCAAGAGATTTTCTGGAACTCCATTCATTAACTATATTTCCAATAATCTAAGTGAAGGGAAAATTACCACAAACAAGAACAGACAGGATCATGGAGGATTCAGAGATTTCAATAACAAAATGTGGGTCTCCCTGACTAGAAGGGGGTCAATTGAGTTCATGCCTGAGAACAAAGAAAACAGAATGAACTGTGAAAGAAGGGTGTTATAAATGACAACTTCAGCCTTATCATCTTACAACAATGAATTCTATAGCAGTGATTTGTACTTTTGCAGTAGACTGCTTTTTGTAATGTATGTAGACTGTTAACATCCACCGCCTCCGATGGCCAACACTGATATTAACATTCTTGAGTAGTTTCCTTTACATTGACTCTGGGTTTCGCTCTGTGATTACTTTTGACCAAATGAGACATATCCAGTGGGATACAATTAGAGCCTTCATAAGCGCTTTTCATTGGGAGGGACTACTTCTTTTGCAAAGTTTTCTTATTTCCTTGTTTGATACAAACTCCCTGGGACATCATATTTAATTTCTTGTTTTCATTCCTATCTGTATGCAGAGTAACACCAAATTAGTTACCCTAACCAGAACCTTTTTCATGAGTACAACATTTGTAATTTTAACTGCATGCTGAAAAAAGTTTTGACACACATCAAAACTAAACTCTTTTTTTTTTTTTGATGTTTATTTATTTATTTTTGAGCCAGAGAAAGAGAGAGAAAGAGCAGGGGAGAGGCAGAAAGACAGGGAGAGAGAATTACAAGCAGGCTCCGTTTTGACAGCATGGAGTTCTATGCAGGGCCATATCTCACAAACCATGACATCATGTCCTGAGCGGAAATCAAGAGCTGGTCACTTAATCGACCGTGCCACCCAGGCACCCCAAACTCTTTCTTTTATTGTTTGATAATAGTCATCCTAACAGTAGTGAGGTGATATCATATTGTGGTTTTGATTTGCATTTCCCTGATGTATTAGTAATGTTTAGCACTTTCTCATACACCTGTTGGCCTTTTGTATGTCTTCTTTGGAAAAATATCTATTCATGTTGTTTGTCCATTTTCTTAGTTGGGTTATTTATTGTTATTGTTTTTTGCAATTAAGTTGTATTATTTGTATCCTTAAATATTTTGTATAAAACCCTTTATCAGATATATGGTTTGGAAATATATTCTCTCAACCCACAAGTTGCCTTTTCATTTTGTTGTTTGTTTGCTATGCTGAAGCTTTTTTGTTTGATATAGTCCCATTCATTTATTTTGCTTTGGTTGTCTAAGCTTTTGGACTCATATCTCCCCTACCCCCAATAATCAATAAGGACATTATGCTTAGTGTAAGTGAAATAAACCAGACACAAAAAAAAACCCACAAAACCCTGCATGATTTCACTTATATGTGGAATCTAAAAATGTTGAATGCATAGAACCAGAGAGTAGAATTTTTTACCAGGGGCAGAGAGGTGAGGGAAATCAGGAGATTAGTCAAAGGGTAGAAAGTTGCAGTTATGTAGGATGAATAAATCTAAAGATCTAATGACAGCATGATACGGAATGATATAGTTAATAATACTGTTCTGAATAGTGGGAATCTGCTAAAAAAATAGACTTCAGGTGCTCTCATCACACACTAAAACGGCAGATACTTGAGGAGATGGTATGCTAATTAGCTTGTCTAAGTATATATCAAGTAACCATTTCACTACATAAATGTCTATGAGATCATGTTGTACACCTTAAATGTAAGTATTTTTATTAAAAATAAATTACAAAACCTCTTTTTCTATCTCTAAAACTTTCTTCTGTTTCTATTGTCAAATATACAGTTGCTCAAGACAGAAATATAATACTTTTTCTTACTTTTACTATTTACCTCAGAAAATTCACTTCAAATATTTTCAATTCCTTTCTTCTTGGGAAAAGAATGATCACAATAGATTATTACCAGAGTCTCATAGTTTGCCTTTCACCTGCTTTTCAGTGTTGATGCCCATTCAATATAGTCTGCACTACAGTCAAATCAAATCTTCTGTTGTATAAATCTGTTATCCTAGCAGAGAGCAGGAAACAAATAGAACTGCCAAGATTTTAAAGGAAAGTGTGGACAGAAAAAAAGTGATTAAATAAACAACTAGCAAATAACCATTGAGATCTTGAATCGCACTAAGCATGATATAACCAGAGAAATTTATCTACTATCTTTGTTTTGTTATGGGTATAACTGAACCATTTCATGAAAATATCAAATTTATATATATAGGAACTTTTAAACAATTGTTACATTCTAAATTTTGAAAATACTGATTAAGGATTTTTTTTTTCTCATCAAATCAATGCATTTCTAATTCTTGGTAAGAGTTATTTTTAATGTTGCCCTTAAATATATATTATAAATATTAAATATTTATATATTTACAAATTTAATTGTACCTTATTGCTTATATATAAAGGTAATTTTTGTACATATTTTTGAGGGTGACATTTATACTGTTTGAATGATGTATTCACAGTATCTTCTCATGTATTCGATTAAATTGTGCAATTTCTTGGGGCACCTGGGCGGCTTAGTCAGTTAAGCATCTAACTTCGGCTCAGGTCAGGATCTAGTGGTTTGTGAGTTCCTGAGTTCGAGCCCCATGTTGGGCTCTCTGCTGTCAGTGCAGAGACTGCTTCAGATACTCTGTTCTCCTCTCTCTGCCCCTCCCCCGCTTGTGCACACCCTCTCCCTCTCTCGTGCTGTCAAAAATAAATAAACATAAAAAGTTGCGCAATATCTTAAAAGTTATTAGTTTTGACTTGGACAAGTTTAAAACATAGAGCTTATATTTAGCTATCCTCTACCAGTCAGAGATGGATTAGTAGCACTATTTAATTAAGCAGAATATTATGAAGTTCACAAATCTCAGCCAGGGTTAGATCGTCAGTGAGGAAGCATTTCATCACAATGAGAATGTGGTTACATATTTACATTTATAGATGGATCCAAAATAGATGGAATACTCTCATAGAACTTAAACTAGACACAATTCCTCATCCTATTAAAAATCAGAATAAATATTAAGACAAATATAAATGTATAAACTTGTTAATGAAATCTATGCATAAAAATAGGAAGGATAATAATAATCATTGAACTATGTTTTCTATTTTTAAAATAAGACAATTTCAGTGTCTCTGGAAATATTAACAAAGTAGGATATTATTATTTGAATAAATAATTTATTTTTGAATCATATACATTATAGATTACATGTAGATTTGTTTCTTATTTGTTTGCCTAACTTAATTGTTCTGATGAAAGTGTCTATAATGTATAAATACCCCATGCATTCAATCTGCTTCATTTAAAGACTCAATGAACAAGTAATTAACGATAGAGAGCTGATAATCTGGCTTTACAAGTGGCCATGAGCCAATCTGCTACAGATGCTCTGTAGGTAGAACTTTCCAGCTTAAGCACCTACTATAACTTAGTATCTATTTGGTTATTTACTTAAATTTTTTATGCTCCAGCCTCCTCATCTGAAAAATGGACTAGTGCTATTTCAAAGATCTGTAATGAGGTTGAGTGTATTCATTTATAATATACTTCTTAATACCCTGCCTTGAACCAGCAGTGTTTATTGTCAAATATTATTGTGTTTGGTCATTATATAATGACAGTTGATTTACAGGTATTTTTATAGGAATAGGTAAATCCTGTGTAACATTTTTACTTTATTTTATTTAAAATTTTTTTAGATTTTATTTATTTTTTTTTTTTTTTTGAGAGAGAGAGAGAGAGAGAGAGCAAAGGAAGGGCAGAGAAAGACTCTCAAGCAGGTTCTGCACTGTCAGAACAGAGCCCATCACTGGGGTTGAACTCATGAACCATGAAATCATGACCTGAGCCAAAATGAAGAGTCAGGTGCTTAATTAACTGAATCACCAGGTGACCTGCATTTTCATTTTAAATTGAGGTTGGAAGGGTGCCTAGGTGACCAGTCTGTTAGGTGTACAAATTTGGCTCAGGGCATGATCTCGCAGTTTGTGGGTTCAAGCCCCGTGGTAGGCTGTGCACTGACAGTGCAGAGCCTGCTTGGCATTCTCTCTCTCTCCCTCTCCCTCTGCCTCTCCCTGACTTGCACTTTCTGTCTCTCAAAATAAACAAATAAACTTAAGAAAATAAGTTAAGATTAGAAATAGATTTTATCTTCTTTGGATGGCCCTAAAAATATGCCTAGTTCTTGCTATCCTGTCATGCTGCAAATCATGCGGTCAGACTAATGAACACTAGTTGAAAAGCTTTGAGTTATTTGTAATTAACTGCTTCTTAAACCAGTGGTGTTGTTATTATTATTTTTATTTTAGAGAAATTTTTCCTTGAAAAGTGTTCAGCATTTTGAAAGCACAATTATATTAATTGTCCCTGTATCTCTATGGAGAAAAGTGAGAAAAAGCAGTCTTTATTTTGAACATAATAATGTTTTTTAAGACTATCTGGTAATTAGGGCATATTCATTCTATTTAGGGAATTAACAAAATTATTTCTCAGATTTTATCAAACATAAGCAAAAGAAACAATAATAACTCTAATCTATATAACTTAAAAATATACTAAGACCTTTGGGGTGCCTGGGGGCGCTTAGTCTGTTAAGCCTCTGACTTCTGGTCAGGTCATGATTTAAGAGTTCGTGAGTTCGAGCCTTGCGTCAGGCTCTGTGCTGACAGTTCAGAGCATGGAGCCTGCATCAGATTCTGTGTCATCCTCTCTGTCTGCCCCTCCCCTGCTCACATTCTGTCTGTCTCCCTCTCTTCAAAATAGAAAACATAAAAAAATAAAATAAAATATACCGAGAGTTTTAACATACATTATTCATTAGATTGACTTTTTTTTTTTAAATTCTAGTATATCATTGATTAAGGTCTGAATGTTCCCCCCCCCCCCCATAATACATATGTTGAAATCCTAACCCTTAAAACTGCTGGAATTAGAAGCTGGGGCTTTGGGGAGTGTTTAAGTCATGATAGAAGGACCCTCTAGATGGGATTAATGCCACAGAGATCATGCAGAGATCTCTAGCCACTCGCACCATGTGAGGACACTGCAAAAAGCTGGCCATCTGTGAACCTGGAAAACATTCCCAAACACTGATCTCAGATTCCCTTGTCTGCAGAACAGTGAGAAATAAATTTCTGTTGGTTAGAAATCTACCCAGTCAGTGGTATTTGTTATAGCAGTTCAAATGGACCAAGACATTACTGAACATTATATTAAATTTGAAACTACAAGAATGATTATGGTGAATATCCTCTTCCCAAGATGTAAATAGCTACCAACATTTCTCAAACTATAACTAAAGGTTTTTGTGTGGCCAGGTAGAGTGACCAAATATCCTTTATTTTGGGAACAATCTCAATTTTGTCCAAACAGAAAGGAATTGTACCAGATACTAAACTAGGTGGTTTGTACGTATTATATTATTTAAACCTCATGGCAACTGTTTTAGATTAATATTATCAACATTTTCATAAGTGGAAACCACAACAACAGTTCATTGGTCAAATAACTTGACCAAGGATATTCAGTTAGAAAGTAGCAAAATGTGTCTTTACAGCTCTAAGCCTCTTGTGTCTGTATGATTTCTAAGTTATTTTCTTTAAAGACATTCTACTTTATACACATGTATTTAATTTATACATTCTAAATATATTGCATTCTCTTTAAATTGTCAAACTCTGAGGCTTTTTTGTTTTAACTCACTTAAGGCATAATTGTTATAATGGAAAGGTCTCCTTTGTGAAGACGATTAAATAAGGATTTAATAATGACATTTGTAACAAATAGAATTCTGAGAAAATGAAATGCAAGAAAATCAGTGTTGTTTCATGAACTGAGTACTATAAAGTATTAACATACTGTTAATAGTATGTTCCTAATACAGCCAGCAGACATGATTCATAGCATGAGGTTTTGGCAGTGAGAATGGCAAATATGTGGAATAAGAGTAAGATGGAAGGAGCAGGTACAACAGAAATGTATAGAAACAGATTAAAACTCCGAGATGATCACTAATTTTATTTATATAAATTAACATATTCAGTGAAGTAAGAATTATATATGTATGTCCATATATGTAGTATTTTAGATACAAAATTAAATAAAGAGAAGAAAATTTTTGTTTTTGAAAGAATTCAAATAAATTCAATAAAAAACACATCTTGATGTGAATTAAAGAATTACTTTTTCAATGGAGTACAAAGAAGGAAAATCCTACTTCTGTCCACCAGAGGGTGGTATTGTAACATTATAGTATTTCAAATAAGCCTGGCATCAGAAAAATTTTTTTCATTATTTTTACTAAAAAAAAATTATTCTTTATGTTTTAATTTAAATTCCAGATACTTTATAATGTAATATTAGTTTCAGGTGTACAGTATACTCATTCAACACTTTAAACAACACCTGGTGCTCATCACAAGTGCACTTCTTACTCCCCATCACCTATTAACCCATCACCCATTAACCCATCACCCCACTCACCACCCCTCTGGTAACCATCAGTTTGATCTCCATAGTTAGGAGTCTATTTAGAGTCTGTTTCTTGGTTTACCTTTCTCTCTGTATTTTTTTCCCTTTCCTCCTCAGAACCTCAGCTTTATCATGGATAAACCAGTCATGACATTATCTTGTGAGTGTGTTGTGAAGACTAAATAAATTTATTAATGTAACACACCTAACACAATACCTGGCACATGGTAAATGAGACATAAATTTTGCTATTGTTATGCTTATTAAAATAGAAGAATGAGATTGCCAATATGGAAGGCATAGAAACTGTGAAAAACAACAATTTTCCTAGATTAAGGTTTCTTCTCTTTTCTTCTCTTTTCCTAGATTAAGGCTGGCTCCACAGGGATTATTTGACATTTGGCTCATATTGCAATTAATGGCCCCTCAAGCCTAGATCAAAAAGAAAGATCAAGGGATCAAGGGAACATGGGTACAAAACTTTCTTATCTGATATGCATTAATCTAAGGGGATTCCACATTCTCTCTCAGCTTGGCAGTTGTTCTATTAAAAGCTGCCATGCTCTCTTGTGGCTGAGTGCATTCTGCTCTGCTTGCTGAGCCCATCTGATGGTGAATCTTGTCAGAAGGAGAGAACCTCTCCTTCGGCTGGCTAGTCAAAGTTCCAACTAACCTTTTGCCTTTCTAGCACTTCACTGTGCGCAATCTTTCTGTATTGGGGTTCCTACCCCCTTTGATGAGAGCTTTCTTGGACTGAAACTTTTAAGATGAATTCAGGTTGACTTTTCTAACCCAGGTTCTACCTCTGACCTCAAAATTTTCACCACTTTGAAATGTTGACATGGATAAATATTACAGCCTCTCACCTTTAGATTGCTCAGGCTTAGAGACATGCATAAGTAGAGCAAACACATGTAAATGCTCTCTCTGAGACTCACAAGTTTTGTTTTGTTTATACATCTCTTAAATGACTCAACACTTTTAAGCTCTCAAAGTGAGTGCCGCTTATTTATTTGTTTGCTTTTCATTTTGTACTTTCTTGCATAGCAATCTTACAAGCAAGTAATCTTACAATCTTACAATCTTACAACCTCGGCACAGGCCATGATCTTGTGGTTCATGGGTTTGAGGCTTGCATCAATGTGCTGATAGCTCAAAGCCTGAACCCTGCTTCAGATTCTGTGTCCCTCTCTCTCTGCCCCTTCCTTCCTCACGCTCTGTCTCTCTCTGTCTCTCAAAAGTAAATAAACATTAAAAACATTTTGTAAAAGTAAATAAATAAATAAATATAAGGATGTAAGGTAAGTACATACTTCTTGAAGTATATAAGGATATTTTTAAATTCTCTTAGAATGGATCAAAGCCTTATTTATCTCTGGGTTCCCAAAAATGCCTAATTATGTAATTTTCACGTTTTTAACATACAAGAAAATTAATGAAGAATAAATGAAATGCTTCGTTATATTGTAAATAATTTATTTTAGGGGCACCTGGGTTGCTCAGTAATGGGTTCAGACCCTGTATCAGGCTCTGTGCTGACAGCTCAGAGCCTGGAAACTTCCTCTGATTCTGTGTCTCCCTCTCTCTCTCTCCCTGCCTCTCCCCCACTTGTGCTCTCTCTCTCACTCTCTCTCTCTCTCTCAAAAATAAATACAAATTTTTAAATTTTTAAATTATTTTATGAGACAAACATGGTCATAATATCACTTAATTTCCACTCCATAGTAAAGAAATTATGCTACTTTTTTCTATTTAAAATAGTCAACTATTAAGAGATGGAAGAATTTAAAAATTAAAAAAGCAAAATTAAGCCTATCATATATTCTTGATATTCAAATAACAATGTAATAGTGGTTAAGAACAACATGCCTGTGCCAAATATTCCAAATATTAGTACAAGTGCAGCTGTTTATTCATTATGGACTTGTCAGATTAAAGTTTCTAAGCATTAATTTCTTCATTTGTAATATGTAGACAGTATTAATTCCTTCATCATGGTATTTTTGGCAGAATTCAGTGAAATGCACACTTAAAATATTAAAATTTTATTTCATTGTAACTTTTCAGAACTAATATTAGTTGCTTTTTTAACAAGACATTTGCAAACGTGAAGATCATTGGTACAACAATCTTTATTTTATTATCGTTACAATATTGATTAGGCTGCTTCTGTTGCTGGAATGAGAAAGGAAACTCAAATTAATTTAAGCAAAGAAAAGAGAATCTGTTGTCTCATACACTTTAACCACGTAGGGATCTGTGTAGCTTCGAGTACAATCTAGGTGTCAGATCATGTCACTAGGACTTAAATGACCTCCCCTCACTTCTTTGCTCCACTTCTTCAGTGCTTGTTCAATTCTTGATCTGAAAATGGAGTTGATAACACTGAGCCCAATAGCCATATTCTCTCTCATTTAGAGCTGGAGGGAAGAGTTCAATGATCTTTTCCAGCTTTGACAGAAAAAAAATGTGTTGCAAAATGTATTGCAAGGCTCACACTGGGTCAGGTGACCATTATTTTACCAATTCGTAAGGTCAGGGGAGATATCAAAACCAATTGGCTCAGAGCAGGACCATATATATATATTTTTCTTTTCCTGAAGTCAGAGTTCAGGGACTTACTTAAACTTTCAGTTACGAGAACAGGTAAAATGAATGTCCAAATAAATATGAAATACTAGGACTGCATTCTGAGTACCTAACGTATACACACTAAGAATTTAATACTTTAAATTTGTAAACATATCCAATGTGTAAAATGGAGGAATAATAAGGTTTTCATAGCATTATTCTTTTATTTTGTATTATAATATTAACCCCAAAACCAACAGTGCTTAAATCTAAGTTAAATTTTTTATTATTCTATGCCCATTTTCATCTTACTTTTCTTTTCTAAATTGAAACATAAAAACAGACATTACAACTTTTGCATACTATTGGGATTCAGTCAGAATAAAAACATTTACTTAGAAGAAAAACTTAAGTGTAAGCAAAAACCAAAAAAACATTATTTATGAAAAATATTCTAAATTTCAGTTCAAATAGATACTCTTTGGTATTAGGGATTTGGTGGGGGAAAATAAGTAGACAAGTTTTCTATCCCAAATAGTCTGACCTAAAAGTGGGTGTGGCTATGAGAGAAAATGAAGGTGTACACACAAAAAAGGAAGGTAATTTGAGAGAAAGTTAATGCAATATAGTGATAAGAGTTTCATTATAATGAACAATCAAGAAAATTCAAGGACAATTTAAGACTTGAATGACCAGATAGAGTTATAGGTGAAAATCTGGAGGTTGGTGGTGAGTAGTTATTTTGTCCTATATAGAGGGCACTGTGTATACAAAGCCTATATGGGGCTATGTTTGAAGAGAGAGAGAGAGAGAGAGAGAGAGAGAGAGCTTGACTAGTCTGTTACATGTATGGTGAAAAGTGGAACGTATTTAGTCAGTGAGGTGGGGAGAAACCCAATTATGATAGTGCACATTATAATCAAAGTAAAAAGTTGGGATTTTATGTTGGCAATGGGAAACATTAAATAGGAAGTTATCATAAGACTGCTTCGAAGCATGAATCATATATATTTTTATATTTGACTGTCACCATTAAGGAGAGAGAAGCAGGGGCTCCTGAGTGGCTCAGTCCATTGAGCATCCAGCTCTTGGTCTCAGTTCAGGTGATGATGTCATGATTTATGGGTTTGAGGCCTGCTTGAGGCTCTGGGCTGACAGTATGGAGCCTACTTGGGTTTCTGTCCCTCTCTCTGCTACTTCCTCGTTCACTCATGTGTGTGTTCTCTCTCTCTCTCTCTCTCTCTCTCTCTCTCTCTCAAAATAAATAAATAGGGAGAAGCAAATCATGGGATGGTGACTCTGCAGACTATTATAATTCTTGGCCATAGAAACCGATATTAGATGTAGTCAAGCCTGAAACTACCAATGCTCACTGATTAAAATACATGGAAAGAATGTTTTTAAGAGCTTTTAAATTACAGTAAAAAAAGGAAGTTAAAAGATTTGGTTAGGTAGTTAAGATTGCTAGATTAAGAGAGCTTCATTGACATTATTAAATAAAAAATTGAAAAATTAATTGAAGTCTATAAAGAAACTTTGATTATAGAAAAATTGGAGTAACTGATATGGAAGATACTTTGTGGCTGATATAATGGTATTTTAAGTGTAATTTTTATTGTAATGAATTTTCACTCTTTGTAAGGACTTAGGAACCTAATATTCTAAAATGCAACACCAAGATAATCATTGTATAACACAATATTGAAATGGAACTCTTTATATATTATTTACACCCAATTTTCCGGTGGCCTGTATAAAACAATACAGTCAAATACCACCATATGCATTACTAAAGAGTCTGTCAGTTGAGGCTGAAGTTCATGTTTATTAAAATAGTGCAGCTTAAAGAGGAGAAGAACGAAAATTCCTTTAAAGATGGTTTATGAGATTCTGTGCCTTCTTTTTTTTTTTTTTTTTTAAAGATTTTATGTTTAAGTAATCTCTACACCCAATGTGAGGCTTGACCCCACAACTTAAGATCAAGAGTCTTCTATCTACCAATTGAGCCAGGCAGGTGCCCGGAGTCGGAGTCTGTGTCTTCTTTAACACCTTTTGTTTCCATGATGGGGTATATCTCCTTCAACTCAAATCAGGTGAGAGAATATTAATCTAGGATAACTCTTGGAAACTTTGTAAGTGCTTCAAAGGGGCCTAAAAAGGTTAAAAGTGAAAGGCTCTGGCTTAGCTGACTGGCTTGGCACTCAGAATACATGTCCCCTGAAGTTTAAGGTGGGGATGCAGCTTTCTTGAGTTCATTTCATTTTTAGAAAAGCAATCTGTCCAGAGGGCTTCCCACCCAGAGGAGACTGGTAACCATTATCGGATGTAAAAGCTGAGTCATGTTTAAAGAAGCCAGCTCAAGGGCAGAATTACCCACATCAAATAGCTATCTCTGAAGGCCCCAGAGCAGGTACTCAGAAGAGCCCATGAAATCACTCTAAAGAAAAAGGAAGTAGTTTTGAGAATCTGCCTCACCCAGGAGGCAACCAAGCTAGATTACATACAGATCACCAAGATGCACAGCAATTAATTTCTTTCCTATCTTTTACCTTCCCTTCTCCCTAGCCCATTGATGCTGGAAGCAGACCTTGTTGTTACAGTAAAGCATGTACCTGCTGGAAAAATAAAAACTCTGTCCACATACACATTTATATTGCCAGTTTTCCTGCTGAAAGCAGGCCACAGTAGGAGAACAAAGAAAGTTTTACACTGGATTAGTGCATGGAATTATGTTACAGAGATTCTGACTGAACATTTAATTATTTTTATTTTTATTTTTAAAATTGTTTGAATGTTTACTTTTAAGAGAGAGAGAGTGGGGGGGGGGGCAGTGAGGAGAGAGAGAATCCCAAACAGGTTCCGTGTTGTCAGTGCAGAGTTTGATGTGGGACTCGAACCCATGAACCTTGAGAACATGACCTGAGCTGAAGTCGGATTCTCGACCAACTGAGCCACCTGCCACCCCTGAACATTTTAATTATTGAAATGGCACTGTTCTTAGAGGTTAGCATGATCATAAGATTTATTACCGGACATCAAGAAATTGTAGGTTCTCTAAGTGGTAGGAAAATAATTAGGCCACAGAGTGTTTTTGAGGTGACAATGCATCAAAATTTGAGTTGATTTTTCTAATTTCCCACCTCTGTGTCATTTATTACAATGCATGTGTGTGTGTGTGTGTGTGTGTGTGTGTGTGTGTGCTTGTTTTCTTATTCACTAGTATGTTACAGTTCATAGCCCATGCCAAAATTTGTCTCAGTGCTATGCTTCTTGAAGTAAATTTAAGTCATGGATTATCCAAGTACACGGAAATACAGAGTGTTTGTGAGTAGGCGGAGTGTTTTAGACTTGATCTTGCCCCTACTAGGGTGTCATTACTAGTGATGACAAGGTTAAAATGATCTTCTAGGACAGTATGCACTATCAATTAAATGCAGAGAACAGGATGGAAGAACTCTGTTTAAATACTTTGTACACCTATTTATCTGTATGATAAATACTTTAAAATGAGAAAGTAGAGAAGTATTTTGGAGATAATAGCAATATTTCATGAGATGGAATGTAGAATGTACAAGAAATAGAATTTGAAAGATGGCTCAAAACTGTAAGCCTAAGAAATAAAAATTGCAAAAAAATTGTTCCTTCAGAGCCTTTACTCTTTTTATGCTGTCCAATAGTGATATCAGGTTAGGTTTATAGAAAAATAAGTGTCTTGCAAGTCATACAAAAAGATGAGTAGGCTGTTTTTAAATTTTTTAATGTAATTTCCTTGTCTTTGTTGTACTCTGCTGGATATTTGCTTTGACCTATGTTGTCAGTGAGCATTCTGTGTATAACATCTGAATTCAAGTTGAATTAGCCATTTTTTTAGCCTGGTCACTGGGCATCATCAGAGTAGATAGTTTAAAATACATTTTATTTAGTGATAATTTATATTGGTAAACTTCATTCATTTGAAAATTTAGAATCTGATGAGTTTTGAACTGATATGTTGCCCAAACCCTCAAATTTCATCCATAGTCAAGATAGGGAATGTTTTTGTTCCTCCCCACAGTCCCCTCATATCTCTTCATTGTATACTCTGTCCTTCACCCTGTTGGCTCCATGCAATTACTGATTTGCTTTTTATTATCATACAGTTCGCATTTTTTAACCTTATAAAATTGGAATTATATGTTATATAGTCTGTTTCTATTATCTGTTATTCCGCATAAAAATTTGACAGCAATCCATTTTCTTGCACAAATCACTAGTTGTTTAATTGTGTTGTCTTTTAAAATTACTTAGTAATATCTAATTATATGGATAAATTATATTTATTTAATCTTTTCATCATTATTGGATAAATTACTTTCAAATTTTGCTGTTATAAAAAAGATCTGAACATTCGGGTCCAGATGAGTATGTGGGTATATGCTTCTACTTATTTTAACTAAATACACAGCATGGAATAATTGGGTTGTGTTTTAGGGGAATTTTTAATTTTATAAGAATGTAACAAATATTTCCAAAATAGTTGTATCATTTAAAATACCCAGCAGAAATGTATGACAATTTGTCTTTCTACACCCTTGCCAGTGCTTAATATTATGAAACTGTTTATAATTTTAATGGTCACTTGCTAGTATTTATCATTTTAATTTTCATTTATTTGATAACTAATGATGAGCATTTTTTGATGTGCTTATTGGCCATTTACATATATTGTAAAGGACCTGTTAACATTTTTGCCAATTATTGAAATGTATTTATATTATTATTTAGTTTTAAGAGTCCCTTTGTACTGTATGCAGTTTTTTATCTGATGTATGGTTTGCAAATAAATTTTTTCCATACTGCGGCTTATATTTTAATTTCTCAACATGGTCCTTAGAAGAAAATGTTTTTAAATTTATCAGGTTTTGCTTTTATTTTTTAATAATTTGTACTTCTCATATAAGAGAGTTTTTCTATGGCAATGTCAAAAGATTGTGTACTATGCTATCTTCTATGAGTTTTACAGGTTAGCTTTTACATTTATATCTGATTCATTTGGGTTAATTTTGTAATTGTTTTAAAATAAGGACAAATGCTATTTTTTAAAATTTGTATACCAAGGTTTTCAAGCATCATCTGTTGAGAAAACAATTATTGAAATTCCATAAATTCGAAGACACCTTGACTTGGAGACTTGTTGTTGTTCAATTCTTCTTTCACTGCAAGGAAAACAATATGCCAGACATCCCACTTGGCTGCTTTTCTTACCTTCTTCAATCAGTTTTTCCACAGTTGGTCATAGTCCCATGGCCTTCCAGATAGTATGCTATCTGTCCACCTTGATGTTTATTTATTTTTGAAGAAGAAAGAGAGAGAATGTGAGCAGGGGACGGGCAAAGAGAGAGGGGGACAGAATCCCAAGCAGGATCCAGGATCCAAGCTGCCAGCACTGAGCCTGTCAACCCATGGACCGTGAGATCCATGGACAACAAGATCCATAGACAGCGAGATCCACGGACTTAGAGATCATGACCTGAACTCAAGTCAGAGGCTTAACCTACTGAGCCACCCAAGCTACCCTGCTATCTGTCTACCTTGGAACTTCCAACTGTAAACCAAGAAAATTCTGTTCATCAATAGAGAGTAGTTCATAGGGTACTGCCCATTTGGCAACAGACCCAAGAGCTCTTCAGGTGGTTCCAAAAACAATTCTAAAGAAAAATAGGCCACCTGCTCTTAATACCTGCTTGTGTTCCTTCAATAACATGCATCAGTATGAACCATTTTAATTTTATTAGGGAACTCTCCTGGGCATTGCCTTTCTTATTGGAGTGTTTCTTCATCATTATGAAGACATTATGGATGTTTCAAATTTTGATTATTTTATTTATTTCATTATAGGTACAATTTCAAACAATACCCAATAGCAAGCCAATAATTATTTCTCAAACAGTGTACTCTAATGCCATGGCTGGAAATGTTCTGATCCAATATTCCAGAGGTCATACTGAATTTTTGCCATGAGTTCCAGACTGGATAAGTATAAGTTGCAGATATTTCCAGAACTATATTTGAGTGAGGGTCATACAGACTGAAAGTCACTGATTAAGTCACACTGTTGTCCAATGCAGACATAGTTTGCTGTTGTTCAGACCCCATTCAAATATGTCTTTTTTGGGAATGTAGGAGCAGTTCAGATATGGAATATAAATTCTCCAAAATACAAACAACATGACCACTTCTTCCATACTTCTTCCTTAGTTCCAGGGATTGTCAAAGGTAACAAATTACTTTTAGTTGCCTGTGAAAATCATAAATGGCTTCTGTCTATGTTATTTTAAAAATCACACCATTCGGGGCAAGCCTTTGGACGTTTGTTGGATTTATTAAGCAGGTTCTGATAGTCACGTGTGTCACCACTATTTTTAAGTCAATCTTACCTTGGTCTTCCATTTCTGATATTATCATAATATCATCCTCATAGTGTATTACTACACTCAGGATTTGCATCAAGTCCAAATCATTCTAACCAAATTTTAACAGTAAGCTGATGAAATCAAATACTGCTACAGTATACAGTGAGTTTGAATTGGATATTCTGTCTGCGAAAGCAAACCAGTTGACTCTTTTTCTAGATTAGTATTGAGAAAAAAGCATTTACAAGATCTGTGATCACTAATCTCTTTTAGTTGTTTTATTCCCTGCACTTTTGAAGCCATATCAAGGCTATTAGTTGGTACTAATAGGTGTGTGTGGTGCTGAAGAGCTCAGTTGGGCTGGGAACGAGAGTTAAGGTTTAGGTGTCTGTCACAGTACCCAATTAGAGAGATAGCAAAAAGTGAAAGAGTTAATCATTTACTATGATGGTATAAGTGTCTAAAACTCAAGAAGATGTCAATTCCCTCTGTCCTATTTCTCCCATGGAATGGTGCACCATTTGAGGGCTAAGTGGATCAGCACAGATATGGAGATCATCTCACTGTTGAGAAAGTCCTGTTAGGTTTATGGACTCTGGACTGAAGGAGGGGGAGGGGAAGGAGTGGAAAAGCACTGAGTACTGAGTCAGAGTGGGAAAAATTATCTTTAAGGTTTCCCCTACCTATCCTCCATAAAGTGGTCTCAGAAGAGGCACCGGAAGAACCCATCTTCCCAAGAGTTCAGATAGATTAGAGATAACAATAACCAAGAGATTATATGTTTAGCTAGTGTCATATTATTTAACATTTTAAAAATATTTATTTTGAGAGAGAGAGAGAGAGAGAGAGAGAAAGAGAGAGAGAGAGAATCCCAACAGGCTCTGTGCTGTCAGCTCAGAGCCTGACAGGGCTTGATCTCACCATTGTGAGATCATGATCTGAGCCAAAAGCAAGAGTCAGATGCTCAACCCACTGAGCCACTCAGGTACCCTATTTAATATTTTCTTATGTATCTAAATGAGCCAACTCTTCAGGAATTGGGTCTGTCATTCCTAAATTCCATTGGTTACTTTTATCTTTATTAGCTGACATCAGTGGAGCTGTCATCTCATGACTGACAATGGTGACTGGGCAGGCATTCAGGTATCAAAAGTTCATCATTCCTACCCTCATCTTTCCTTTCCCCAAACAATGTTTTTCTTCTGTTTCAGTGAGTCAGTAATGCTATTTTTTTCAGTTTTTTTTCTTTTATGTTTGATAATTTAGAATACTATGCCTTTAACACCTCTAATCTTTTTCTAAAACGTCTATTCTACAATTAATCTCATTCAGTGTAATTTTCTTCTCAGACATTAGAAATTTTATCTCTAGAATTTCAGTTTGGGTCTTTTTATAACTTCTCTTTACTACACATACTTGGTTTCATCCAGCTTATTGAACATTTTGTTCACATAATAACTTAGATTTCTTTTTTAATAATTTTAATATGTCAGTTGTTTCTCAATCTATTTCATTGGATTGATTTGTCTGCACATTATGGGTCATATTTTCCTGCTTCATTATGCCTAATGATTTCTTATTGGATGCAAGCCTTTGTGGATTTTTCTTTGTCAATTGTTATATATTTTTGTATTCCTATAAATATTCTTGAACTCTGTACTAGTATTTACTTAAGTTACTTGGAAATTCTGAAGAGACAATAATGACTCTCACCAAAACTATTCATGTCCTTTTCTCACTAATCTGTGAATATATAATCTTATATGGGGGAAAAGACTTTACAAGTGTGATTGACTTACTGATCTTGAGACGGTGAGGATGTCGTGGTTTATCTTGGTGTCCCAATAAAATGATCAGTCTTTGTTTTTGTTTGTACTTTATTTTAGAGAGAGAGACAGAGCGCGAGCAGGGGAGGGGCAGAGAGAGAAGGAGACACAGAATCTAAAGCTGGCTCCAAGCTCTGAGCTGTTAGCACAGAACCCGATGCAAGGCTCGAACAAATGAACTGTGAGATCACGACCTGAGCTGAAGTTGGACATTCAACCTACTGAGCCACCCATGTGCCCCTAATGATCAGTCTTTATAAGAAGGAAAGAGGAAGATCGAGTAGAAGAAGGCAAGTAACTAAGGATCAAGAACCACATGTATGTGTACTTGCCAACATTTCAAACCCCTTTGCATAAAGAGACACATTTTATGAGGTATGTGTCTTTCTCTTTCTGACTTATTTCACTTAGCATTATAACTTCTAGGATTCTTCTTGTTATTGCAAACTGCAGGATCTCATTTTTTATGGCTGGATAGTATTCCATTGTATACATGTACCAATTTTCTGTATCCATTCACCTATTGATGGACACATAGGTTGTTTCCATATCTTGGCTATTGTAAATATTCTCGCAGTGAACAAGGGTGCACATATATTTTTGAATATGTGTTTTCATTTTCTTTGGATAGATACCCAGCAGTAAAATGATTAGATCACATGGTAGCTCTATTTTTAATTTTTTGAGGAATCTCTATACTGCTTTCTGTAGTAGCTGCACCAGTTTATATTCCCACCAACAGTACAGGAAGGTTCCCTTTTCTTCACATCCTCATCAACACTTGTTATTTCTTATCTTTTTGATAATAGTTATTCCCCCAGGTGTGAGGTAATATTTTGTAGTTTTGATGTGGATTTCCCTGATGATTTTGATGTTGAGCACCCTTTAATGTGCCTGATGGCCACCTGTATTTTTTTTTTTTGGAAGAAGGTCTATTCAGATTCTCTACCCACTTGTTTTAAATTGGATTATTTTTTCCTTTTTTTTGTAATTGAGATGTATGTGCTCTTTATATATTTTGGATATTAACTTTTTGTTG
This sequence comes from Cryptoprocta ferox, assembly GCA_028646485.1. Lineage (NCBI taxonomy): Eukaryota > Metazoa > Chordata > Mammalia > Carnivora > Eupleridae > Cryptoprocta > Cryptoprocta ferox. Next base: position 142,085,332 of record CM053567.1, read on the forward strand.
GATATAAGATTTGCAAATATCTTCTCCCATTCACTAGGTTGCTTTTTCATTTTGTTGATGGTTTCCTTCACTGACAGAAGCCTTTTAGTTTCATTTAGTCCCATCTGTTTGTTTTTGCTTTTGTTTTCCTCATCATTGGTGTCAGATCCAAAAAAAGCATTGCTATGCTAAGACCAATGTTCAGGAGGTTACCATCTATATTTTCTTCTAGGGTTGTGGTTTCAGGTTTTACATTCAAGTCTTTAATCCAATTTGAATTAATTTTGTCCATGGTGTGAGAAAGTTGTCTAATTCCATTCTTTTTCAAGTAGCTGTCAGGGTCTCCCAATACCATTAATTGAAGAGACTGTCCTTTCCCAATTGTATATTCTTGCCTCCTTCACCATAAATTAATGGGTTATATATGTGTGGGTTTTTTTCTAAGCTTTCTATTCTGTTTCATTTATCTATGTGCCTGTTTTTATGTCACCACCATATGTGGAATCTAAAAAACAAAAGAAACAAACCAAAACCCAGAATCAAAGAGAGAGAGAACAGATTAGTGATTGCTAGATGAAAGAGGGGTTGGGGGATGGGTCCAAATGGGTGAAGGGGATTAAGAATTACAAACTTTTAAGTTATAAAATAAATAGGTCATGTGAATATAATGTAGAACATGGAGAATATAGTCAATAATATGGTATTAAGTTTCTAAGGCGACACATGGTCACTAGACTAATTGTGGTGACCACTCCCCAATGTGCACAAATGTTGAATCACTATGCTGTACACATGAAACTAATATAACAGTGTATGTCAATTATACCTTAATAACTTTGTAAAAAGATATAGCAACCAAACTTTTAAAAAGCCCACTTTACTGTTATGAAATATTAGAATTCTATTTGTATTAAAAAAGACAAAAAGAGAGAGATTTAAAAATTATCCTAAACATAAACCCTGTTATGCTTCAAAGTTAACAAAACTCCAATGTTTCAGCAAGTAGAGTCAAGATGGAGCCTCATTAAGCTGGTTGGAAAAGTAGTTGCTGTTTTGAAATTCAAGCCTCTTCTGTGTCACGGAGTCCATAGAACTCAGGGAAATCCGTGTTTTTTTCTTGTTTGTTTGTTTTTTAATTTTGTTTTTCCTTCTCAGGCCATCTTAGAGCTGGGAAAGACTGAAAGGAACTATGAGCAGACATACTTTACTAACCAGTCTTTAAAGGTACAGATTTCTAAACTATTGATGTAGACTGCACCTGGTGACTCTCACCATCTTTACTCCACCTCATGACACTTGATCCACATCTCACTCCTAACACTGACCATCTTCCTGGTGTGTATTAGCTGCCAGACATCTTATTGGAGTTTGTTAATGCTTCTGGAACTTTACTATTGTGAATAGCTATGTTAGAATACTTTGTTTCTTCTTTCTTTTTCATGGATTGATTCTGTCTTTTCAAATATTTGGCTTCTTATATTAGAGCAGGGCTCAGAAAAACAGCTGACTCTGAATTTGAGGTGGGAAACCAACAGAGCCATAATGCTATTTTGAGTGAAATGTCTTTCCAGTGTTACTTTTACTATTTCCCTATGTATTATGTCCTCCCATGGCAGCCATGACCATGCACTACTGTGCAGCGCAGATGACTGGCAGAGCCAGCTGCTGCCTTTCTAGATCTACTGTGGCCTTCACCCTAAGCTTGCATGTTCCCTGGGCTATTCCCAGCCAGTAATTTAGTACAGCTGCAGTACAAGCATCGACTCATTCTGATGGGTCATGAGGCTTGAATAATGGGTAACTTTGGCTCTGGTTTCTGCATTAGCCTAGCTGAAATTTTCAGAATTATGCTCAAATCTCAGTCTCTCTACCCAACTCTCCTACTTTCATCCTCTCCTGTTATAAATGTCAGACCACTTTGAAGTCTGAAGACTATCCTTACCTACTTCTTCTCTACTCTTTATTTTTCACAAGGGTTTCCTGCAATAAATCTCTTGCAATCCAATCTCCACTTTGCATCTGTTTCTTAGAGGATCCAGACCAAAGCTCTGCTGCTGAAAGAAATTATCTATGTTACCTGTGTGTGTGTGTGTGTGTGTGTGTGTGTGTGTGTGGTAGTGGTAATGCTATTAAAATTCATATCACTTGTGGAAGAAACACTCTTTTTTTGACAGGTCTGCCATTTAGAATGGCTGCCAAATAAAAATAAAGCTTAAGCTAATATAGTTTAATCACTTAGAACATTTCAACTATTTCACAATTAAAAATAAGAAAACAGAGAACTTAATAGGGGAAATAAAAATATATTCCAAAAGAAAATAAAGCCAAGAACATTAATATAACATTTTATTTATTTTCAACATTTTATCACGCTCGAAATAAAGAAAATGTCATAAAATTGCCATTTAGTGGCTGGCTCCTGATGTTGTTATCTACCTGTTTTCAAAACTGTAAATTGGATAAAAACAGTCAACAATAAGATCAAAATATCTCCTACACATATTGATTATCTGGGGAATGTGTGCAACTACAAATAACACTGTGTATTTTAAAAACAAATGCTCCTTATACATAAACTTAAGAAAGCAATATCACTTCTGATTCCTTTCTAAGTCCAATTACACATCCTCAAACTTTCAAATGTTTCTTTATTAACAATTTTGTGTTCTAGTCTATAATAAATCCTTGCTGGAATCAGATTATTTCACAGTTCTTTACTAAATAGAGTTGTTTTGCTTTCTCTAATTTTTCTTTTGGGGTTTTCATAAAAACAGTATTCCCTCCCTTAATGAAATTACATTGTAAAATAAGATTAATTTTATTAAGCATATATTAACTGCTAAAGGAGGTGAAGCTATCACAAAATAAATATTTGTTTTAAAACATTTGCCCATTTTTCTTTACACTTATATTAGTTATATGAAGTGTTATTAGAAAAGAAATACTGTGACTATGTATGAAACATCATTCAAAATATCAAATATATTTATTGATAAATTCAGATTCCCAAACACTCCTCTATTCTCTGCTTTTGTCCATGTTGATCTGCATGCTTGACATTTCTTACTTATCTTCTCTATCTGAACAAATCAACTAATCCTTGTGATAGATCTTATTTTCTAGGATTGCCACAAATCAATTCTCACATTCCATGGGCTATTCTTACAATGAGATGTCACGTTCCTCCTATGAAGAGATGAATCTCTTGCATTCCACTAGTATCTGGACAGGCCTGTTCCTACAGCTAAGGTATATTTTATAACATCCCAAAGTCATATCATAAAATGCAATACCATTCATTTGGTTGTCCTCAGATGTTCACTTTTGCATTCCAGCCACTGTGCTGAAGGTCAGACAAGAGCAGTCTGCAAACCATGTGAGAGAAATCATCTTGAAGGTGATTCTTCCCGTCCTAGTCAAGCCACCCCAGTCAGGCCACAAGCAGCCAAAATGAGCCTTCTCGGCTCCATAATTCCCAAATTGTAAGTTCAACGTCTTAATTGTTAATTATTGGTTTTTTGTGATAACTGTTAACTGTTGCTTTGCTATGTTTTGTTTTGAAGTCACTTGCTATGCATCAATAGTACATGGAACATCACAGTTTTAGTCTGATGAGGCTGCTATAACAAACTACTACAGACTGAAATGACTTATATACATAGACATTTAGTTCTCATAGTTCTTGGGTTGGAGGTCTGATATGGTCTGATTCTAGTTAAAAGCCCTCTTCTGCGTTCCTGATTGCCTGCTTCTAGCTGTGTCCTCACATGGTGGAAGGCCCAGAGATCTTTCTGGGACCTCCTTTATAAAGGTCCTAATCCCATTCATGAAACCACTGTCCTCATGAATTAATCACACTCAAAAGGCCTCACTTTTTACTATCATCACTTAGGGAATTAGGTTTTCAACAAATTGATGGTGGCTATAGAACATTCAGACTATAGAAATCACTCTCCAATATCCAACTCAAATATTTCCTTTTCTCTGAACATTTTTGTCAAGTCCTCCAGACCCCAGTAAGTCATTGCTTTTTGTATATGAAAACATTATATTCACATCTGTAACATAATACTCATTTATATGCCTAGCTCTCTTACTCTACTAGCATGTCTTTCCAAAGCATGTATGATGACTCACGTGGTTTTGCAGGTGCCTATCATGGTACTAGATACATGGGGAATTATGAGAATGCATGTTAATGAATAAACCTAATAAATGAAGGCAGAAAGGATTAAAAAAATGAAAGACAAATAGTTGTCTTTGAATATATTAATGTATCTGAGTGTCAAGACAATAACATATTTTTATTTGTTTTTCTTACAGATTTTTTATATTAACCTCTGCTTTACTGTGTTTCTTTGGGCCAGTTTTATGCTCTCATTTCCTAATTTAATATTAGACCCGTAGAATTTAGAAATAAATTTGAAATGGTCTTAGTCATCATCAAATTGTTTTCTGATTAAGAACAAACATAGATAATAATAACTTACCCAGGACTACGTAGTGTCCCATGACTATTTCACCTTACTCTAGACCAACATACTTCCTTTTGTAAATTTTTATTTCAACACTCATATTTTGTTAATGAAGGAACAGTAACCCAGAGAAGTTATGTAAATTGACTTAGATCACAAAGACAATTGGTGGCAAAACAAAGCTAGTAGCTGAAATCAGAATCTGGTCTCCAAAATTTAAACTAATATCTCTTACATTCACATCCATTGTGTATGGTTGTGCTTAATTAGTTTCAAAACTCAAATCAAGAAAGTTCATCAAAACTTTATAACACAATATAATTACAAATCTCACTTATTTAGGAAATTATAGTCTATTCTCTTTTCCCAATACCTTTCATGTCACTACTCATTGAAGCACTAGCAAGTCATATAATTTTTCTTATGAATATGGTGTTTCTTGTTCTATAAGACTGACTATGTACATTCTCCTCAGAGTATAAGTAAAATGACAAGCCATTAGTTTGTTCCTCATGTTAAATTGAAAGTTTCACCTACATAAACTCATAAGGAGTCATTTTATCATTATAGTATAAATGTGACACACAGTATTAAATAACAAGCCTTCCTGGCATCAGTAATGTGTTTTAAATATCTTTGTTTTTTATTTCCTTAGCTAATAGTATATGATGAATTTCATATATCTACAACTTTTTTTTCTAAATATATTTCATAAACTAATTTATGCTTGCCTAAGTTGTGTGTTCTGAATCATTTATTTCTCTGCTATATATTTCACTTTATTGTTTAGCATATGACAGATAGAGCAGAACCTCCAATTTTTGCTCTCCTATTTGGCTTTTATGCCACAAATTACTTTTCATGACATATAAAATGTCTCATAACCTCTGCAAGTTTTGCTTGTGCCAAAAATTTATCATTATTCTCCCAGAGAGTATTTTATGCTTACCCTATCAGATTGTTTTAACTGTTGCTCTGTGCACCTTCTAGCCTATGAAACATGAGTCATGGCCTTCTCTACATAGTGATGATAAAATATTTTTAAGCCCATATATATTATAAACCATTTTTTGCCTATCATCTTGATCTTAAATGAAGTCTATAAGTTTGAGAAGCTGCTTTTGTGAAAATATTTGAACAAGCAACCTTGAAACAATATGAAAAACATTTATAAAATAAGAAAAACTAGCTATATTCGTATCACTCCAACAAGAAAAATGGTTTTAATTTAAAGTCTGTTTTTCCCTGTCCTTTTCCATATCCATAACTAAATTTTATATAGTGATTAAACTATGCTTATTTTAGAGAAAGATAAAATATTAGTTTGAAATTATATTTTATGTGCTTGTTGCACATCTTTTCTATATATTTCTATATATTCAGTAGATTTCAACATAAAAGGAGAAGATCTCTCATGAGCCCTGAATGTCAATAAAAAAGTAAAATTGAAAATAACATGAAATAACATAAAAACGGCAATATACTTTCTGAGATAATTGTGGTCATGACCATTTTTGAACAAATAACAAAAGATTATAAATTATCCCAAAAAATGGATACATATAATAGCCATAAGCCATCCATATCTATTTAAAGTTAATTTTAAATGAATTGAAATTAAATAAAATTTAAAATTCAGTTTTCAGTCCCATTGGCTATATTTCAAGTGCTCATAGTTTAATGTAGCTAATGGTTATCGTATTAGAGAGCATAGATTATGTAACACTTCCATCAGTAAAAAAAAATCTACTGGACAGAGCTGCTGTTTAATATAAGATCTTGTATAGGTGTCTATATCTTCTGATAATTAATTAATCAGGGCAATTTCTTCAAATATCAAGATTCTGCATATAGCACTTTTTAATCTTCTAATTCCCCAATTGAGCCAATAAGAAAAATTAATTTAAGTACATTGATCCCTCTACTATTTTAAGAACCAGTCATGTTTACTTCAACATCATTGTATGCATGTCACTTGCAGCATTTGACTATTGCAGAATAACTTTTAAGTTAACTAGGAAAGTAAATTATCTAAATGAAAACAACAATGAAATTGCCATGAGGCAAACCACCAGGAAATTTTGAATTATTGAGAGATGGACAATTCTTTCTTTCTTATCTCCTTCCAAAAGGGAAGATTTTGCCCTTACTTCACATTCTTTCATTCATTGTCTCCCCACCCCTACTTTATTCATTATGCTTCTGAAAAAGAGAGTAATTTGTGTATTGGTAAATTTGGTAAGGTAGGCATGACTCTCTCCTGCCCTAATTCTTCATGGAAATGAGACATGTAAGGAAGTGAGAGAACCAGTATTTCCCATTTCCTGTGAAAACCATCAATATTTTGGCTTGTACAGGGGCACCCTGGTAGCCCAGTTGGTTAAGTGTCCAACTTTGGCTTGGGTCATGATCTCACAGTTTGTGAGTTTGAGCTCCGCTTTGGGCTCTGTGCTGACAGCTCAGGGTCTGGAGCCTGTTTTGGATTCTGTCTGTCTGTCTCTCTCTCTGCTCTTCCCCTGCTCATGTTCTGTCTCTCTCTCCTTCAAAAATAAATAAATATTTAAAAAATTGTAAATATTTCTATTAGTACAAATCTTTTTGTCATCAGTAAATCTCAAGCATAGAAACAACAAAATTAACCAATCAGTTATTGTCTTCTGAATTTTATCTTTTCTTGGCCTACTCCTAGGAGTAATGATTCTGAAAAAGAATAAAGTTGGAAGATTTAAACTCCATGTTTTAACATTATTGTCCTGTATTAACACAACTATAAAAATATAGATCAATAGAACAAAAGAGAAAGAGACCAAAGATAGATACATAAATATATGCATTCAATTATCTTTTGAGAAAAGTACTGAGTTTCTTCAATGATGAAATGATAGTCTCTTCTATAAATGGTACAGGAAAATTATGGATATCCATATGGAAAAAACAAAAACAATTCCCTTAGACCAGTGTTTCTCAAACATATTTTTTGTTATCATTTCCCTCCACAGTAGTCTTTTTGTTTATTCCTAGCCACTACTAACACTGTGAAAAATAAAGTCTCTTCTTCTGACTGCAACTAAATGGAAATCTCAGAAGTTGGTGAATTTGTACAGTTTTGGGTGAACTTTATTCCCAAATAGGAATACTATTTAGTTCTATTCTAAAGTCTGCCCAAAATGAAATATGATCTAATAGAGTCCTGAGCAGAAACTATAAATTTCCAGAAGATTGTGTCCAGGCTAAAGTCACTCAGCCCTACAACCTCTTGCTTAAATGATTTTTAAGTGTCTGAATCTAGAACACAAGCTTTTGATCTAAGGCAATCAAATATGGTTATTTAATGGAGACTTCTGGAGTTTTAGACTCAAAGCTGCTTGATGCAGCTGCTTGACATACACCTACTGAAAAGAAAAATTGCTAGCTTGTTATTGAGTGTGGAAAGAGATTACTATCAAGGAAAGGCACACAATTTTGGGTAATGTAAATAAAAAGTTGAGTAGAGACAGAGTAGCTCAGCAGAGTTTATTGATAAATTGGAAATGGAATATTCAAGAGTATTTCACAGGGGGAAATTTCAGGAGCAGTTCACCGCATATACAGTAGTCCCCATTACCCATAGGGGATACGTTCCAAGACCCCCAGTACATGCCTGAAACAACAGGCACGGAGCCTGACATGGGGCTCAATGTCATGAACCATAAGATAGGGACCTGAGCTGAAATCAAGAGTCAGATGCTTAACTGACTGAGCCATTCAGGTGCCCCTAAAGTTGTGAATTCTGATGAATTTGTAGATGATAAATATGGTGGGAAAAATGACACTAAATACACAACAATAGGTAGAGCTGAAAGTCATGAGTGTACTTAGGAATTAGTGTCCTGCCCAAGAAACATATTTGGATATTGATATACCATTGGGCTGAATCCAATGACCTTACTGTATGTTCAGGAAAATGGGTCCTGGATGGTGGGATGATTAAAAAAAATTCTCATACAGAACACTAAGTTAAGGAAGTCTTTAAGGAAATTTAGAGAGTCACGGTGGGTGTCAGTTATGTGCCCACAAAAAAGACTTAGTTGTTATCTTAGAAGAGGATTGAAATGCTGATGAAAGTGCTTCATTCAGATCTCTAAAATTAATGCATTTGTTTCATGCAATGACAAACATGGGCTTGCTCAATCCATGTGCAGAGAGAGAGAGAATAGTAATTCATTATCTTTTCACCAGGTGAACCCACTAATGTGCAAGGAACTGTACTCAATAACCACAGAGAGGAAAATACTTGAAGATAGCTTTGGCAAAATTTTTTTCTGATAATGGGTAATAAGTAGATGACCTAGGATGTCCTTAACTAAGAATGTTTTAGCAGATCTCTGTAGATGGTTCTCTTAAAATTGCCTATGCTAAATTAACTAGAATTCATTGGATGCAGCTAGCTGGAGAATGGAGTTATACACATCGACTCTCTCCCCACATGCCTAATGAAGTATAAAAACTAAGAAGCTCCAAACTAAATGATTTCCTCTTAGCTAACATGAAGTACACTTAATACTCTTCTGTTTCTCTAAAAACAAAACATGTTCTTGTGCAGAAAAAGATACACTTCTTTTTCCTTTCTTTTTTGAATCTACATTTTATTGCTTGCTTTCCAGAGATTGATGTTTCCATATTTGCACTAGCTTTTATTTATATTCTCTGCTAATAATTATTAAGGTTTGGTATTGGGTAAAGTATATGATTTTGTGAGCTTGCTTTTCAATTAAGTCTTAGTGATTCTCTTTCTAAGTTCTTATTTAAAGCACCTAAAGTTTACTTAGAAACTATGATATTTCATATTTTTCTACTATATTATTCAAAATACATATGATTTTTAGTCTATGATCCATGTTGAGTTAGTTTTGTGAAAGGTATAAAGTCTGTGAGATCTGTGTGCTTATATTCTTTTCCTTTCTTTGTATATGGAGGCACAGTTGTTCAAAAATAATTTGTTGAAAAAGATACCCTTTCTCCTTAAAATTACCATTGCGTCTTGGTCAAGATCAGGTAACTTGGTGAACATTCTATGTGGACTTAAAAATAAACATCATTTAGGTAAAGCTTGTTGATGTTGTTATTCAAATATATGTAAATGTTTTGTTCTACTTTTTCTTCAGTTCCTGGGAGAAAGTTGTTGAAATTTCAAGTTTGATCTTAGATTTGTCTGTTTCTTATTCATTTAATTTTTGCTACATTTTTGAAGGCTTATTATTATTTGGATTTATTTTTTATGATTGCCATATATATGTTTTAGATCAATTGACCCTTATCACTAAGAATTACAGCCTTTTAACTTTGGCAATGTCCTGGCCTTGAAAACTTCTTTGTACATTTAATAAAGCCATGGCAGCGATCTTATGTTCATTGTCTGCATGGCATATTTGTTTTATTTCCTCACTATTCTTTCTTTTTTTATTTCTTTTGGGTTAATTAATATTCTGAGTTTTGTAGCTATTTAGCTCTATGCACATTTTTGTGGTTTCTCTAGATACTTCAATTCCATCTTTAAAGTATTGCTATTTATACTCATATAATATTATGTTACATAAATTAAACCATAACTGAGTATTCTGGCATTAATTACATTTACTCTCTCTTGGCATGTGTGCTCTTGTTGGCAAATATATATTAGGCCTTGCAATATATATTAGTATTATTTTATCTAGGGGTGCCTGAATGGCTCAGTCAGTTAAGTGTCCGACTTCAGCTCAGGTTATAATCTCACAGTTCGTGGGTTTGAGTCCTGCATCAGGTTCTGTGCTGATAGCTCAGAGCCTGGAGCCTGCTTCAGATTCTGTGTCTCCCTCTCTCTGTCCCTCCCCGGCTCGTGCTTTGTCTTTCTCAGTCTCTCAAAAATAAATGTTAAAAAATTATATGAAAAGAAGCATCATTATTTTAAAAAGTTAAATATGATTTAAAAATTGTTTATATTTACCTACTTTACTCTTTCTGGGCTCTTCATTCCTTTCTGTAGATTCATGCTTTTGTTCCTGGTATCAATTTCCATTAACCTGAAGTGATTCCTTTATTATTTCTTGTAGTTTGATTTTCTGGCATCAATGTCTTTCAGATTTTGTTTATATAAACATGTCTTTATTCTATATTTTTAAAAAATATTTTCACTGGATTTATAATTCTAGTTTGCTGTGTTTAAATATATTTCAGCACTTTAAAGATATGTTTTATTGTTTTCTGGCTTTATTTTCTTAGGGGAAGTCAACTGATGCTGTTTTCATTGTTCCCCACCATAAATTATATATCTTTTCTCATGTTGCTTTTAATTTCATTTTTAACTTTTTTTACCAGCTTATGCTAACTAAGGTAAAAGCTGAAAAGAAATGGAACAGTCTGGGAATTTCTTAGGAGCTAATAGCATAATTTGATCACTAGGACAGTGTGTGTGTGTGTGTGTGTATGTGTGTGTGTGTGTGTATGAGGCCAGAAGTGGGTGGAGTAAAAGGAGAAATAAAAAATGCACTAAGTTTACTTTTTCTTGTGTTAAAAACATATAGTCACAATTTCTATAATAGAGAAGATAGGAATGTTTTGTGTTAGGGAAGTATGTTGATGAAAATGGAGAAGTAAGAGTAAATATCTTGAAGGTAGAGGCATGACTGATTCATATAGGAATTAACACAATACCTAGGTTAGAGTATAACACAGTAATATAAAAGAACTCCATATTTAATCTGTTTTAAGAGCTTTGTTTTGTATTTCCACCTTGCACAATTGCATTTTCAATAGACTTAGCCATTACATTTAAAATTCTTCGACAGAAATTTTACTGAGTTGAATTTAATGTCAACAAATTACTGAAATTATTTTTTATAGTGAATGAGTATTGGAGGAAGCGAATATGAAAGGTTTTTGTGTCAATTTCACCAGGCAATTTGATGTCAAATATAGAGTGTAAAACTATTTTTATGCATTACTCAAAAGATCCCACAAAGAAAATAACAAATGAACATAAGCTTTATCTTACCTTACTCCTACTATTTTATTTAGGCCTAATTTTAGAAAATTCATTTCTTCCCAAGAGTGGAAGTTGTTTTCTTTAAATATGTATGTGAATTTTACAGTTGTAATGAAATAAGATTTCAACACAAGTATTCTAAAATATGATTAATGATAACTATTATTGTTACAATTCTGTGTGCCAATTAAAAATAGATAGTAAATTGATTATGTAAAAACAATGTGCATTATTCTTAAAATCAAAATTGCATTTGGTATCTGCCTTATCTTGCTTATTTATTTAAAAGTCTTCTCACTTAAGAAATGGGTTTAAAAACTTTAATTATTAATATCTATAATTAGCATTAAAGGTAACAGATTTCTATGGTATTATGTATCATTACTGTTTATTTATCATTAACCCTAAATATACTCTGTCTTGAATCTATAATCTTAAGTTTAAAAGTATGATATCTTCAGGTGCCTGGATGGTTCAGTCCATTAAAGCATCTGCCTTGGGCTCAGGTCATTATCTCACGGTTTATGAGTTTGAGTGCAGCATCCAACTCTCTGCTGTCAGTGGAGAGCCCACTTCATTCAGATCCTGTGCTCCCCCCTGCCCCTCCCCTGCTCATGTTCTCTCTCTCTCAAAAAAAGGGATGATATCTTGCTTTTAGAATACTTAAGATATCTTTAGATCATTGTGTTCTCTCTTAGTCCACTTAAGTTAAAATTTCCTTAGTTATATATGTATAATTCCTTGTTTCTATATTCAAGGGAGGCTATGAATCAACAGAAATCTTTTCATTATATTATTAAAATTTCTTCCTGATTTGGGAAACTGGAGGTGGGTTAGTGGCTGTCAGATCAATGTTGCAAGGACATTTATCAGAGCGTTTAGCAAATAATTATTGGAGACCTACTATGAACTGGCCTCAGTAGTTGTCATTGAAGAAGTTATCTTTACCACCATATTCACTTTCATTCAACAAATAATTTTCAATAACTCTCTATGTGTAAGAACTATTCTAAGGACTGGTTTTATCAGTACAGGAGTGAACAAACTAGATGAAACTTCTGTCTTCATGGAGCATAAATTCTAGTAGCATAGATAAATAGATAGATTAGATAGATTATAGATGATAGATAGATAGACAGATTAGATAAAGATAGTGATGAGGTCTATGAAGAAAAATTAAGCAGGTCAAGGCTTGGAAAGTGACCATGTACTTATTTAGATGGTGACATCAGGAAAGGCTTTTCTTTTTTTTTTTTTT
>CM053567.1:142098543-142199249 GCA_028646485.1 Cryptoprocta ferox
CAGTGTGGTTTTGATTTGTATTTCCCTGATGATGAGTGATGCTGAGCATCGTTTCATGTGTTTGTTGGCCATCTGGATGTCCTCTTTGGAGAAGTGTCTCTTCATGTCTTCTGCCCATTTCTTCACTGGATTGCTTGTTTTTCAGGTGTGGAGTTTGGTGAGTACTTTGTAGATTTTGGATACTAGCCCTTTATCCGATATGTCATTTGCAACTATCTTTTCCCATTCTGTCGGTTGCCTATTAGTTTTTTCGATTGTTTCCTTTGCAGTGCAGAAGTTTTTATCTTGATGAGGTCCCAATAGTTTATTTTGGTTCTTGATTCCCTTGCCTTTGGGGATGTGTCGCATAGGAAAGGCTTTTCAAAGGAGCTTCAGACATTGGACTAACTGTAAAGAAAGTCATAGAAATATTTGAGGAAGAGCATGGAGATAGATTGACCAAGTATCTCAGACAAAAGTATAGAGGTCTGAGATGGGTAAAAGGAGACTAGAGGCACTAGAAGTTTGTAAATAATGTAGAAAGTGATATCCACCATCATGTAATCTCATTCTTTGTCCTCTACTCAAACTCCAAAATTCCAACAGAATTCTTCCTCAGATTAAAGCTATAAAGTCCCTAAAATTCTATTCTCATTGACTGTTTTCTTTATTTAAGTGGGACTATTTTCAGTGTGTTCTCACATGTGTGGGAAGAATTATAAACCAGAAAACTGAGAACATTGGCTATGTAGTTTTTATTTAGCCAGGCACTGCTCTACCTTGTCAAATACCAGCTATATTCTTTGTTCAAACTCATGTAATTTTGTTGGAAGAATGTAAACATGCTATAGCTTCTGCTTCATTATCTTTTATTTTTCTAATGTCTTGTTAGATTTGATGAATATATTGATTTAAATATTCTATTGGTAATTACTTAACATAGAATATCCCCAAGTATGCATAGCCACATAATTATACAGTTATAATTCATGTAGATTTCAAAAACAGTGATATAATCTAGGTGTTGATTTAGGCCAGTCTTGTGGAAGAGATCTATTTAAGGTTCAATCTGATCCTGTAGGAGCTTGGTTTGGGAGATTGAGGATAGTCTTTACATAACTATGCAGTAACAGAGATTACAAAATAAACTAATAAAAATATTATTTATATTACCAGAAAAAGCCTATTCTTTACATAGCCTTCCTAATTTAGGACATACAAAGGTCATCAACTGATCTTACCAAGTAGACAGAATTTTACATGCCCTAGCATTGAAGGATGGAGCTAGGGCCTCATGGGAGCCACTATAGTCCTGTCATGATTTCATTCTTTTTAACACATAGTTATTGATCTCCCATCCTGTGTTAAAGAACTGTAATAGGTCAATTTATTCAAGTTTTAGATTAGCATATGTTAAGTCTTCTTATTAGTTCTTTATGGAGCCAGTATTCTATTAGCCAAACTTTTTTCCCCTCAGTCCACATTCTGTGGGGAATCGTAGATAATTAGCTAGATGTCTGATTCCTTTTCCTTAGGGTATCTAAGTTCCAAAGTTTTACTATAAGTGTTTTAACACGGGATGGAATATTTTTAAGTCTATAGCTAAAATTTTCATCATCGAGTTTAAACAGCAAAAATTTTACAATGAACTTATTGTTAATTATGACACAAAAAATCTTGTACATCATTATTTTAAATGTGTTAATGAAATCTAAAGGTCACAATTATTTCTATAATTATCTATTTTTAAAAATTTTGAATAATCAATATCCTCTATAACTGTTGTACATTTTCCTTCTTTTCTTCATGGAATTCATGTCTATTCCACTTTCCCCAAATACTAACGCAAAAAATATGTTAGTTGAAATTTAAATATTTTAATTAGGTTTTTTAGGTTTTTATTTATATTTCAGTTAGTTAACATACAGTGTGTTATTAGTTTCAAATGTACACTATATTGATTCAACACTTCCATATATCACACGGTATTCATCACTACAAGTGCCCTCCTTAATGCCCATCACCTATTTAACCCATCTCCCCTCTCCTGCCACCTCCCCTCTGGGTAACCATTAGTTTATTCTCTATAGATAAGAGTCTGTTTCTTTGTTTGCATCTCTCTTTCTCCTTTTTTTCTGTTTTGCTCATATTTTGTTTCTTAAATCCCACACATGAGAGAAATCACATTATTTGTCTTTATCTGACTGACTTATTTTATTTAGCATAATTAGGTTTTAAAATTCTAATGACCGGATTGTTTTGTGTTAACAGTCTCTTAGATTGTTATCTTACAATATATTATTAATACACAGCTGATAAACACAATATTATACAAGTCATGAAAAATTGTATTAAACCTAAAATAGCAATTAAATTATAACTTTTTAAATTTCTCTTATAGTTACCATTTCTAGATAGCTAAAAATAGAATTATAGGAAAATAAAATTGGACAACAAATGAACATATAAAATTGAAAAATAATATTTTAGAATTTTATTGTGTACTATGATAAACTATATATGTATGTCCAACTTAAAATGACATAAAATAAATAAAATAAAGTAAAATAAAATAAAACTATAAAATATAATAACCTAGGTCATAAGAAAAATTTTGTTACAAAGGCACACTAGATAGAGATCTGGACATTTGGGGATTATTAAATAGAAACCAATGATTTTAATTCATGCTTGATATCTAAGTCCTGAGTCACATATATTGACAAAATTGAATAGCATATCAATATCTGAAAGGGATAAATCAATGCTAATTAAATGAAGCTGCTTTCCTAAATTTTAAGCTATTATGTCTTGAAATCAATTTGGTAACACTTGCACTACCCATATACATAAAAAGATACTCCATTCTTGAAAGTGTAATTTAAATGGCATTATGAAAATTACCAACAAAAATAAAGAGAAATCTTGGGTCACTGGTAAATAGGAGAATTGCAAATTGTGAATTAACAGTATTTTGAAGTGTACTATTTATGGAGGAATCACTAAACTATTCCATTTAAGTTAAGTTAAACCTAATAAGCACATGGTAAGATTGAATAAATGTTCCTAGAAGTAGTTGATGAATGACAGGGAATAAGATGCTTATTTCAAAGTTAAAAATAATGTATTTGGAATGGTCAATAAAGTTAAGGAAACACTCAAAAAACGTATTTTATGAGTCTGAATAAAAGAAATATAAAGCATTGTTAGGACGTATGAAGTTACTATTTTTTAAATGTTAATTTATTTTGAGAGAGGGAGAGAGAGAACACATGAGCAAGGGAAGAGGAGAGAGAGAAAGAGACAGATCTAAGCTGGCTCTGTGGTGTCCACACAGAGCCCAGTGTGGGGCTCAATCCCATTCACCTTTATATCATGACCTGAGCCGAAATCAAGAGTCAGATGATTAACTGATCCACCCAGGTGCCCCAAGTTTTTTTAAACTAAAGATGCAATGTTGCTTTAACTTAAATAGGGAACTCTCTGTCTTCTTTAAATTAAGCAGGAGGACCAGGACACAGGTGTATGAGAGAACTTATTTTGTCTTCATAGTTTGAAAACAGTGGGGATGAAAAAATATTCATAAAAATTGCTAATTTTCAGCATAGTCTTTCATTTATCTAAAATTTTATGATTCTAAGATGGATGATAGCTAGCTTGATAAATATCAGCTTCATTGGTTGGATGAAATAGGGCATGCTTACCTTTAATACTTCTTCTTCTTCTTTTTTTTTTTTTTTTTGTGAGAGAGAGAGAGCATGAGTGAGGGTGAGGAGCAGACAGAGAGGGAGAGAGAATCTTAAGCAGTCTCCATGCCCAGCACAGAGCCTGACTTGGGGCTTGATCTCAGGACCGTGAATCATGATCTGAGCTGAAATCAAGAGCTTGATGCTTAACCAACTGGAACCTCCCAGGCATCTCCCTTTACTATTTCTTATTTTTTTAAGTTTCTTTTAAATTTTTTTTGTTTATTTATTTTTGAGACAGAGAGAGACAGAGTATGAGCGGGGGAGGGGCAGAGAGAGAGGGAGACACAGAATCTGAAACAGGCTCCAAGCTCTGAGCTGTCAGCACAGAACCCAATGTGGGGCTTGAACCCACAAACTGAGAGATCATGATCTGAGCTGAAGTCGGACGCTCAACCGACTGAGCCACCCAGGTTCCCCTAATATTTCCTATTGATAATTCAGAAGTAATTATTCAAGAAGATAATTGGGATGAAAGAGTCGAGCTGCTTAAATAAAAAAAGAAACTTGTTTTTCTTAATTTCCAGTGAGAGTAGCAATGTATTAAAATTATATTTGTTGTACTTTTTTGGGAATTGAATTATATTTTTCTGGGCTGGACCTTCAAAGTAGCTGGTACGACATACATTTTTTGGATGTATAAATCCAAATTACAATTCTAATCTCATGTAATTCTCTCCTAGCATGTAATATAAGCAAATTTTTTCTCCACTCTTCATTTTAGTGTAGTCGTGGAACTTCAGAAATTTCCTGACGTTCACACACTAGTATACAGACCAGCAAATCTAAAATTTTGGATTGTCAGTTTGCTGCTGTGTCATTTTCACAACAAAAGGAAATTAAATCAATACATTATGATCTACACTAAAGTTTTAAAAGCCCTAGCAAAACCAAGATATGTAGTGCAGGTATCTTTTCTTTTTAAAAAAAAAAAAAAACATGGAATATTTTTTACTATATTAAAGATAAAATATGATAGTACCATTTAACATCTTCTAACAATATATGGTCACTATCTAACATCACCTGTGGTAAAGGGAAAATTGTTAAAAAGATAAGATTTTTTTTTAAGTAGACTCCAACCCCAATGTGGAACTTGAACTCAGGGGGGTCATATGCTCTACAGACTGAACAAGTCAGGCGCCTCTAGTCCAGCTACGTTAATACAAGTAAGCATGGCTGGGAACATAAAATGATGATACATTCCTTAGTTGTTTTGATAACAAAATAGCTGATGTTAAGTAGAATTTTAAATCAACCTTATTATAAATTTTGAGAATTGTCTAATAAAAAGTCTTCACATATAAAACCGTTAAGGGACAACATTTTTCCCCAGGTGTTACCAAGATGCTCGTCAGTTTGCCATTCTCTGTATTGGTAAGCTGGGTGTCAAATAAGCATAAATATTTGAGTTGCCAAAGTCCACCACAGATATAATTTTGTTGTCCTCTAAACTTTATTAATAATGTCTACAACGAGTCAATTTATTTTTTATTTAATTAGATGTGGGAATAGACCACTTCTCTATTTCTAGTAAAGAGATTTGCCAAGCCTACTGTCTTGAAATACTTGATTTTATTTCCTCCTTTTCACATTGAAGACCTAGGATAATTGTTTCCAGACTAATGTTAATCCAACTCATTGGTTACAGAAATCAAATCATGATTTTAAACTGCTTTGAAAATTATGCACTCACATGAACTGTAATGCTAATGTGGTTTTCTGAGAATTATCGAATACAATAAGTGGTGTGATACAATCTTGTGAAGTTTAATTCAGTTGCTCAGTGAAATAGTATAGATTGAGTTATCCATCCTTGACCCTCTGTTTTAATTGCAGTTACTTTTTGAGAGTTGACTCAATTTTAATACCTATAATGTGGGACAGTTATCAGTCCTTTTATTGCTGATAAGAATATTAGTGATGATATGCACAGCTTATGTCCATTAGAACTAGAAACCAATAAAACAATGTGGTGAAAGATAAAACACAATTTCCATGACCTGTTTTTGCTAGCCAGTGTTAAAAGAAGAATACCTGTTTTGCCATAGAGCTGGGCTAGATGACTGACTTGCTACCTAAGGCCACTGTGGCTGAAGTTGGGCCATACGTTGTGGCTGACTTGGGCCACAAACCTGGAATATGACTTTTTTCTTTTTTCTGTCTACTTGACTCCTTTCTGTCTACTTGACCTCTGCTCTTTCTTTTTCTTTCTTTTATTCTGAAGATGCTTTAGTCCTGTAGGTGACACCTCTAGATATGGTGGCACTCAGGACTAAGGAACTTGTTAACCCTGTCAGAGCTCATTATGTAATAAATTAACAAAGTCAGAGAACCAACTGAATAGTTACTTTGAGTGCTCAATGCTTTAAGCAAAGCTTGAAATTAGCGAATATCATGTTGTTTCAAGGAAGCAGTAATTTGTTTATAAAATATTGTGTATTTTTGATGTGAATTTACTTTTAGTCCTTATATTAGTAAATACACATCATCTGCTTTCCTTAAGAAGGGTAAATGTCAATAACATGTTAGTCTTGTATGCTACATATCCCTATTTTAAGAAATCATTTTTAAAATAAGGTAGATATATTTCACATAACTCAACAAAATAAATTTACCAATGTATCTTATGTACAAGACTGTTCTACATTGTTTCTCTCTTTTTCATCTCTGATAAAACTATTAAATGTGCTTTCATTCTTAGAACAGTCTTTGATGGAATTTATAATTATACAGTGCACTCATTGTAAACCTACTTATCCTAGAGTCTCTTATTTTTCTTGATATATTGCTGGGAAAGATGATGAAACTTATGTTATTATCTCCACTCATACTTTAAATCCAGTTTCAGTCCAATGGCCTTGAGGATAATCCTGGTTTATTATCAAAGCATTATATAAAACTCAACATATGCCAAATCACTAATTTTATTTTTAAATTGTCAATATGTCCCTACTCCAAAAGTTCAGAACCACCTTGAATATGAAGATAGGCTGGTCACATCCTCTCCTATCCCATGTGGCTTAAGACTTGACTCATGGATCTCTCATGTTACCTGGTCACGTTTCAAAGCAGTCCCCAAGAGAGGAGTTTTTCCTTCTAAATTCTCACTCAGTGTTGTCATTGCCACCATTCGTGCTCTGATCTCCATCACCCAAGGTGAAATATTACGATAATTGCCTTCTGGAAAGCCAACATGATTCCACATCTTCTCTTTTTTCTCAAATATTGTACAGTATTTTACCCAACTTCTTAGTGCACTTTTATATTTGAATCTTGCTTATCATCATTTTCTCTGGAGTTTTTATATTGAGAAATGAGTAGACCATGGCTAGTGGCCCTATAGCAATAAAGAGGCAAGATTAAATGGAAAATGTGTGCCTATTATCTACATTCATATTCTCAGGGTATAGGAGAGGATATAAAAAGACAGACTTTTTATTTGTTTAAGCATATAGTGTGTGTTAAGAAATATGCCAGATGTCTGGTGATTATATCCTTTCTTCAAATTGATATGACGAGAGTTAATAATTGTGGATGTGTGAGTAACTTATTGGATGGTGCTTCTAAAGGATAAAGTGAAATCCAGGGTTCACCTGGAGGTAAGGTTTTTAGAGATGACTTTATGTTATCCAAATTTATTCATGCTACATTGTCTAAGTAGTTGGTTCTAGTGCAATTTGTGATGAGACTCTAGAGATAGAGTAGTGGGTCTCTTTCTTTTTACATGGCTGGATTATAGAAATGCATAATAGATATACAGTAAAATCAGGCTCAAACATTAAATTAAAGCAGAAAATATACTATGGGATAATAATAACAATAACGGTAAAATCTCAGATGTCCTTTACTACACAGTAGGCACTATTATAAATTGTTGTTTATGTATTAACTGATTTAAGTTTTACAATAATTTGGAATAAATAATGTTATAAACATATTTGAGATCAGAAAACTGAGTCATGGAAAGGTTAAGTAACTTCTCCAAGGTCATACAGCAAGGAACTGGTTGAATCATGATTTTCGTATAAACCAACTGAAAGCAAATCCTTTACTCTCAACTTCCTTGTTGTACTACCACAAGGATGGATGTGGGGAATAAAGGGATAATGTTCATCTAATCTTTCATCAGGGATAGTGCAGGATTATGGTACTTTATACTCATGATGTGCTTTATGGAGGCACCAGGCAATGGACTGGGGATAACCTTCTATGGGATTATAGCCACAGGAAAGAAGATAATCATTCAGTTTTTCAAATTCAAATGAAGCAAATTCAGACTAGTGAATGTTTTCCAGAAGAAAATGAACCAATACAAGGGATGTTCAACTTATACACAAGGAATACCCACTCTTAGGTTTTGTGTCATCTACTGTATGTCATGTGATACCTATGGGATTTGCCATGGGTAATTTGGAAACTAAGAAGGAGAAATTGTTTAGTCTTTTAATAAGTATAAATGAGATGAGGATTGTATTTGTATTGATTGAAACATTTTCATTCTTCAAACAATAATTATTTTATTTCTCCATTTGGGCCCTATCAGAAATATTCAAAATAAGGATAATTTAAGAACTAGAGGGATAACTTAAATATACACCAATAAATCATACCTGGGTCGCTAACATATTTTTTCTCATTGTTGCATCTAAGGTCAAGATGGCAAATGTGAGTTATGAGATAATACAATGTTTTGATTCTTTTCAATATTGTTTTATGTTCATTTGTTCAAACTCTTTATTCATTTCATAAATAAATATCCATTGAATATTTTAAGTGTAAAATATTTTGTGGGAAATTGCTACTAAATTGCATCCTGTCATAGATTATGTGTGTCCATTCAAAATTCTTATGTTGAAGTTTTAATCCCCAATATCATGCTTTTTGGAGGTAGAGCCTTTGGAAAGTAATTACATCATGAGGGTGAAGCCCTCATGAATGGGATTGGTGCCCTTACAAAGAGAGAGAAGAAAGATGATCCATTCTGCTTGTGAGGATACAGTAAGAAGGCCATCATCTACAACCCAAGAGAGGGCTCTTACCAGATACTAAGTGAACTGACAACTTGATCATGGACCTGCCAGACTGCAGAAATGTGGGAAATAAATGTTTGTTGTTTTTGGCAGAGATTTCTTTACTACTTTATTTTAAATTGATAATTTCTTGGATGCTTAAAAGAGCTAATCATTGAAGTTGTACTTCAGCATAGGGTTCATTAACTCAAACAAGAAGAGATTAAGGCAAATGCACTTCTGGTAGTTCATTTTTATTGCTAAAATAGTTCAGTCTGATTCTTAATTTTTGGGGGAAATACTTAATGCAGTACATTATTTCTGATAAAAGTTTATTGATTTTTATGATGAAATCACAGCAACGAGATGGATATAAGATCAGGATCTGCAAAGACTGGATAAAAAAGAAGGCAAATTAAGAAAAGGACACAGAGAAAGAAGAATGATTTAAAAAAGAATGAAACAAATTTGAAGCACCATATAAAAGGGAAGAAGGAAACAAAAGTAAATGTGAAAAAGTGGGAAAAAAAAAACCCAAAATTGAATAGAAACAAAGACAAAAGAGATAAGGAAATTAGCTTGTGGAATTTTTTCTTTGTTCTCAATTCTCAAGATTCAGGTTTTTAAAGAGCAATCTCTACCTATCTTTAAAAGTTTCAGAGCCTTAACTCTTCATTTTACTTAGGATTAAACATACAAAACACACACATGATAGATCAGAGTGTTATACAGCATAGAAGATTCATTATGATTTATTTATAGGGAGAACTACTTAAGATACATCATTCAAGCAGTAAAATTAATTTTTAGACAAAATAATGAAACTATTTTATTTACTTTTGACTTTGAATACTCCATTAATGTGAGATTTAAATATCAAAGATTTCAAATTCCTTCTCCTGATAGAAAGTTTCTCTTGAGTATGAATTAATTGTATGGTAAATGAATTATAATTATTTGCTCTTCTCATCAATCTTTAAATATATGAATTTTCTATACCTAACCCAAGAATTTCTTTCACTGGAAAATAAGGGTGAAAAGTGGTATGCACATGTAAAATTCTAAAATCTGCACAATACTTGATTATTGTTTAGCATAAATATACATTATTTTTTAAAACAGCATATTTGACATTTCCAATGGAGTAGAAAGTACAATATTTACAGCTCAACAGGCCAAGAGCAAGTTCTTTTTCAATCAGCTAGAGCGAAAAAACCTCATAATTTATGATTCATAGGACATTTAGTAGAATTCCCAGAAGTATCATGCCTCTGTATTGGGGAAATTATAGTTCCAGATTAACTGCTTCTCTGCACTCCAATAACAAATTTGAAGAAAAGATCCAAAAGAATTTTAACTGAGTCTGAAAATAAAGCTTACTAATGTTATTTTTAGAATACAAAAATGTCAAGTGCCCATGAGAGTATAATTGAAAATGCTGGTATTCTATTAAAAATTACCAGTTATAAAAAAAAAACAGAAAATATTTGACCCACTGTTAACCAATTGAAACCAACCCATAAATAATAGGGGTTATAGAAGTAATGGACAAAGGGATTAAATAATTATTACAACTGTATTTCACATACTTAAGAAGTTAAATACATATTAAGTAGAGACATGAAAGATGTAAAAAAAAGTCCTAAATAGATCTTCTACAAATGAAAACTGCAATGTCTGAGAATACACGGAATGAAATTAACAACAGATTAGAAATTGCTAGAGAATATATTAATACATTTGTGAATTTGTGAGTCTGAGACATACTTTAGCAAGAGAAACATTTGCAAAATAAAAACAGAGTAAAAAAAAAATGACTAAAGTATTAGTGAGCTCTGGGAAAGTTTCAAGTAGCCTAATATAGTGTAATGGAGAATTAAAAAGAAAAAGAAAAGAAAAAAGTCAATAGAATACTTAGAAAATACAGAATATTTTCAAAATTTAAATAAATGATAAAACAGCAGATCCAAGAAGATGAATAAATGTCAACAACAGTTCCAGGGCTAGGAGAGGGCAAATGAAAGTATATCATCATTAGGTTCTTACACTATATGTAAAGAACTATGATATACCTTGGGAGTAGACTGTGACACATTAAATATATATACAATAAACACTAACACAACCACAATTAACAAAAGTAATTGTAACTAAAAAGCCAACTAAGTAGATTAAAAAGGAGTCATAAAACACTGAACCCAAAGAAGGTAGAAGCTGAAGAAAAGGAAAGTTAGGACAAATAAAAATTATATAACAAAATGGTGCATTCATATCCCAAAATACCAATAATAACATTGAATGCAGAGACTACCGAATTAATAGAGACAATTCAATGAACAAAATTTGCAAGAACTAATTATATGCTGCCTCCAAGAAACCAGCTAAAATATGAAATACAAAACGATTAGTTAAGAGGATGAAAAAAATGCCATAGTTAAACAGTTGGAAAAAAAATTTAGATGGACTATATTAATACAGAAAAAATGTTTTTCAGAGCAAAAAATCTTATGAGAACTAAAGAGAGTCATTTCATAATGATAAAGGAACCAACTTATCAGGAAGCTATAGCAAAATATTATGTACCTAATGACAAAGTCTCAAAATTTACGAAGCAGAAATTGGTAAAACTACAAAAACAAAAAAATCAAATTCACAAATGTGTTTGGTGTGTTCAGTATCCATCTCTAAATAATTGTTACAATAAGTAGGAGAAAATAAGTATGTGTTATTTTTTATAAAAAATTAGAGGGGCACCTGGATGGATCAGTCAGTTAAGCATCCAAATTCAGATAAGGTCATGGTCTCGTGGTCCATCAGTTTGAGCCCCACGTTAGGCTCTGTGCTGACTGCTCAGAGCCCGGAACCTGCTTCAGATTTTGTGTCTACCTTTCTCTCTGCCCACTCCCCACTCACACTCTCACACCTGTCTTTCTCTGTCTCTCAAAAATGAATAAATGTTAAAAAGTAAAAAAAAAATTGAGCAATATCAACAATCCGCTTGACTTAATTAACATTATAGAACATTCCACAAAATAACAGAACAATAACATTATTTTTAAGAGCTTGTGAAAGATTTCCCAAGGTAGAACATTTTCTGAGTCACAAAACAAGTGTCAAGCCTATATACAAGTCGTCAAATCATACAAAGTTTGTCCTCTGATAAAGCTGAATTGAATTAGAAATTAACAGAATGATACTTGGTAAACCTCCAAATATTTGGGAACAAGATAACAAACACTATACAAAATATTTCATGGGTTCAAGATATAATTAAAAGGGAAATTAGAGGGGCACCTGGGTGGCTCAGTCAGCTGAGCATTCAACTTTAGCTCAGGTCATGATCTTACAGTTCATGGGTTTGAGCCCCGCATTGGGCTCTGTGCTGATAGCTTGCTCAGAGCCTGGAGGCTGTCTTTGGATTCTGTGTCTCCTTCTCTCTTTGCCCCTCCCCCGTTGCACTCTCTCTCTGTCTCCCAAAAATAAATATATGTAAAAAAACAATTAAAAAGGGGAAATTAGAAAATGAAAACTTGGGATCAATATTAGTGATATGCAGTTAAAACAGTAGAGACATTATTATAGCACCAAATACCCATTTCAGGAGAAAAGCCCCAAATCAATAACCTCAGATTCCATTTATAAACTGGAAAAAGAAGAGCAAATGAAACCCACAGTAAGCAAAAGAAAGAAAATAATAATGTCAGAATGGAAACCAACAAAATTAACAGAAAAAAGACTAGAAAAACCCAAGAAACCAAATAGGCTTCTTTGTGAAGTTCAATAATATCGATAAACCTCTTGATCAGGATCAAATCGAGGAAACGAATTATAAAATCAAGAGTGAGACAGGAGTCATCACAACAGATATTTAAAGTATAGTAAAGGAAGGGTGCCTGGGTAGCTCAATCAGTTAAGCTTCTGACTTTGGGTCAGGTCATGATCTCACTGTTTGGGCTCAAGCCCCGCATTGGCCTCTGTGCTGACAGCTCAGAGCCTGGAGCCTTCTTTGTATTCTCTGTCTCCCTCCCTCTCTGCTCATGCTCATGCTCATGCTCTATCTCTCTTTCTCAAAGATAAGTAAAGATTAAAAAAATAAAAGTATAGTAAGTAGATATTATTTAAAAATTAATGCCTGAAACTTCAACAGTATAGGCAAATTCCAAGAAAGACACATACTAGTAAATCTCCCTTAAGGAAAAATAGATTATATGATATTTTTACTTCTATTTAAAATAAAATTAATTTGTAGTTTAAAATAGTCTCACAAAGGAAACTTCAAGTCAGCTGGCTTTATTTCAAATTTTGCCAAATATTTAAAGAAAAAATAAGATTAATTAACTTGACAAAATACAAACGCAAAGACTTTACAAAAAAAAATCAAAGTACTGGCCAATATCTCTCATGAATATAAATTAAATAATTCTTTAAAAATAAAAAATAAATGCAGCAACTTATGAAAAGAATAATACATCAGCACTAAGTGGGACATAGCTGAGGAATGCTAGATCAGTTTAATGTCTGTACATCAATGTAATATATCCTACTGATAGACAAAAAACACATACACACAAAAATACAATCATTTCAATAACCAGAGCATGTTCATCATCAGGTGACTTGATACACAAATTCTGTTATATCCAACACTGAACACAACTCAGCAACAAAACAGAATGAACTGTTTATACATGCAATACCATGGGTAAGTGAATGTCAAAATTATTATGCTAAATTAAAGTCAGAAAAAATATGTATATACATTCCATTCACAGGACATTCTTTTTTTAAAAAATATCTCCTTACTATACTTTTACTTTTTAATCTTTATTTATCTTTGAGAAAGAGAGAGAGCATTAGCATGAGCAGAGAGGGAAGGAGACACAGAATCTGAAGCAGGCTACAGGTTCTGAGCTGTCAGCACAGAGCCTGATGTGGGGGTTGAACCCACAAACTGCGAGATCATGACGTGAGCCAAAGATGGCCACTGAATCGACTGAGCCACCCAGGCTCCCCACCACTCACAGGACATTCTAAAAAATGAGAAAAGATCTCGAGTGACAGAAAGGAGATTGGGTTTTTTCCTGGGGATGTATGTGTGTGGCAGGGAGGTGTAATGCAGGAAGGAGAGGGAGGATCTATTACAAAGAGTCAAAGGAAACTTTTGGCATGATGATACGTTCATTATCTTAATTGTGGTCATGGTTCATATGGTTCAGGAGTATATTCATATATAACACATTACAGACCTTATACTTTAAATATTTCAGTATATATCAGTTATATATCAATAATCATATTTAAGAAAGGATATATTACTTTCTGACTACTCTACAATAAAAAATGATAAAGCTCAGATGAAGTGGCTATTAATTTAAGGTTCTGATATTTGAAAAAATGTTTCAATATAACTTGAAGTATTCTTTTTCAGCTAACAGCAACAATTTTAAGTCAGTATTGAAAGATTGTAAAAATACAAATAGATTAGACATGCAAACTACTTTAATTCCTTTTATACACTCCAATTATGACCACTTGTCAATTATATGTCTCTTGATTTTGTCATTACAGCAGTGGAGAACATCAAAAAGTCTATTTTTATAAAGATTATATACCAATAAATGAGACCGAGAATAGAAAGAAAATAAATGATGATGAAGATAGAGAGAGTGAGAGAGAGATAGAGAGACAGAGAGAGAGAGAGACGGCAAGCAATAGATGTGTGTGTGTGTGTGTGGTAAAGTGAGCAAAAGCATGGCCAGGAAGTGGGGACTAATGTTTTAGAAAGAGCTGTCAAGCAAAAACCTCTTCAAGAATGTGAATTAATACAAAGTTATGGAAGAGTTCACAAGGAAATTCCCTCCTTTTCAGAACATCCAAACTATAGTATGGATCTAAAATCTTGGCACTAAATGTGTTCTTGAATTCAGAATTTTTAAAAACATGTCTTTTTGGAAATAGTAGGTTCACTGTTGTTATAAGCAGGACTCTAATTGAACATCCACAGTTACACAGTAAAACAAAATAAACATTTCATACCAGTGAGAAAAGTAAAATCTCTAGATAGCTTTATGTCAGCTTAGGTCAGGTTTTAATACCTGTGATTTTGGGTTAGGACAGATTTTTCACCAAAAACCATAGAAAAACATGTATCTGTGTGATCTTATTGAATACAGCTTGGAAACACTAGCCTTTCTATCTTTCTCAACTCATTGCTGCTGATGATATGATATAGCATAGCCTCATGTAAGGGATAAAGTTGCATGTAACGGATAGAGGAAAACAAAATATACGGCGTTTAATTCTACCTAATCTATACAATAAGTATGATAGTTAAGGGTTAAGGGTCCAAAACAGGAAACACTAGGTTTTACTTGGCTTCAACATTAATCAATCATCAGACCTTGAACAATTGAACTAAACTATCTTTTTTTTTAATGTTTACTTATTTTTGAGAGACAGAGAGACTGAGTGTGAGCATGGGAGGGGCAGAAAGAAAGGGAGACACAGAATCTGAAGCAGGCTCTGGGCTCAGAGCTGCCAGCACAGAATCCAGCATGGGACTTGAACCCATGAAACCCAGCACCATGACCTGAGCCAGGTCTGACAGTCAACAGACTGAGCCACCAGGCGCCCCTAAACTAAACTATCTAAAATTCAGTTTAATTACTTGAAAATGGATGTAATAATATCATTAAGAAAAGCTATCAAAACTTGGAAATAAGACTAAAAGCTAAGGAGCCCAGGCCCCTTTGAGGACTACTTAATTATTTAGGAAATGTGTTTTGTTCACTGCTTACTCACTGTCCCAGAATTAGTGTAATTACATATTATTTACAGACTTTAGTAGATATGTAAATTATTTCTGTCCAGTAGAAAATGCAACATCAAATTTAGTGGATTATTATCTTGCAGAATAACAATCACATTAATCAGTTTTGTATCTAGTCTATCAATCTTATTCTAATGTTATTTTATTAAAATGTGTATAAATGCTTAGATCTTCAAATGTGTCTTGAACTATCCTTACCATATTATTCCAGTAGAGATTCCAGGATAATTCCAGTATGAATGAGTTGATTAAAATACTTTATAAATATGACATTTGTATTTGTTTACAGGTCATATTTTTAACATTTTGAAAATTACACTTAGGCAATATTAACATTGCATGGCTGGTTCAAGAATTACATGAGGCAAGTTAAATCTAGGCAAATAGTAAGTACTCTGTAACTTTTTATATGTTAGTTTATTTCATTATAATCATTATTTTATTTTCTTTAGAAATGGTCTTGTACACTGATGTATAAGAATGTAATTGTTGCCCAGAGGAGTCATGACAGAAGTATGTTATTAAAGTAAGCTATAACTACTCTTAAAGCCTTTCAGATCTCAGCACAAATGTTCCAAGTGCTCTATATAGACTTTGTTGGAGAGAAAAGGGTCGTTCTTCTTTCAGAGAAGAAAGGAACTCAGGAACTATGTTTAATTTTATCCACTTAGAAATCTCATATAGCTTCAACCATGAAGAAGCTGTCAAGTTTCATTAATTTCTTAGGGAACACTTTGCAATCCGTTTTCTATCCTGTCAACTCAACTCTTAGAACAGGAAGCAGTAAAAACATACTGATGATTTACTATAGGCCCTTTTTATAACATAATATTTTATTTTTATTTCATCCATATGCAACTCTCTATTGGAGTTTCCACTTTAGGGGTGAAGATACTGAGGGCTCAAGAAGTTTTAATTATTTTTTCCAATATCATGAACTCCACTTGTTACAGAACTGGAATTTTAATTATTTGCCAGTCTCCAAAGCTTTTTTCTTTCATAGATATTTTACAAACTTTAAGAAAACAGAAAAATACTCAAACGCTTTTTTTTATTTCTTTGACTCTAATTTCTGTGTTTGAAAACGAGGGAATCATACATTATATGTACTAGTATGAAAATGTTCTTGCATCAAGACAGGACTTTTTTTTTCTCCTTTGGTATAGGATCTTTTTTTTTTTCCTCCATCAGATGAGCATTTGACCTCTCATCCAGATCGGTGCTATACAATATGTATGATCTATTTTATCTGCATACAGAATATATTTCTTCTTTTTTCTTTTTACTGATTTTGACCACACGACTTAAAAATCCAAAAAATGACTGTAGATTACATGGATACATTCATAGCCATCCTGGTCATCCTACTAAGTATTGGGATTCCAGATTGCATTTATATAATCTATACATATTCCCACAGAAACTATTTGTTCCTGATTTGTTACTTTAGGAATTCTGATTGTTATGTACTTTGGATTGTTTGGATTTCTGAGTGTTATGTACTTAGAATGTTCTCATTGATTGACTGCATAAAACACCATAAACACCCAGTAATGCAAAATAACTAACAATTAAATTAAAACCACTTACTTCAAGCTCTTACTGAATGTGTAGTCAAGTACAGTGTAAACTCTTAAGGCCTCAAGGCTGAGTACATTTACTCATTTCAGTCACCTTTGGTCATCATGTCTTTTTTGGAGCATCAGAGCAGCTGCTGGGTTGAAAAATACCTAGCCTTGACAAAGAAGGTGACCCTCAAAGAGAGACAGATTCTGGTCTGATGCATGTTACTTACCAACTGCTGTTTGACCTTAGTTTTGCCGTTGTTTGTTTGTTAATCTTTATTATCTTACCAGTCAGAATTTCTCTTTCCGGAATAAAGAGATAACCATCCAGTGAGTAGTTGTGAGCATTAAGTAAAATTGCATATAAGGCACTTAAGAACTCTCAAAACTGAACTAAAATTAATATGATTGATTAATAGCCATTTTATACACATTAAGTAATCATCTTTTTTCTGATTCCTATCAGTACTCCTGCATAGTATGAGTTGGGGCTACTGGTTGTCAGAGTAGAGCATATTTTCATTCCTGTCAGGTTTGTACTCAGAGAACACCTTTATGAATTGTGCAATTCAAACCCCAAATGGTAAATCATTTGATTTATAGAATGGCCCTACTTCATACAACAACATTTCTATCCTTTCTTTCTTTTCTAGACAACAACACATGAGAGACACCTCCAGAGTATTCAGTCTATTCTTTGTTTTCTAAGCCACTGTGTGAAGGAAGACCTAGGTTAGTGGCTTTGTTATCATGAGCTAATCCTGCAGTTGCATTTGAATTACTGCACGCTATTGTAGTTAGTAATTGCCACTATGTAAATGCAGATAACACTTAGCTGCTCTTAAAGATAGCCTTGTATGTAAGCATACCACAGCTCTGTAAATTAGCAGTTCTCAAATGGGGGCCATAATCATAAACTCATAGTTTGCACATGCAATGTAAGAGAGCTTATTTTAAATTATCACTGCTTTGTTTTTGTGGTAGCCTGCCAAGTGAGTCGATGCTTTGGTTTTAGTCCTATTATTTAATTTTTAATTTCAAATAATGCTAGCATGGGAAATAAAATTTCCATGGGTTTATGATAAGCCATAGAACATAATACCTAAAAGTTTTAATTCACAGTTGGAATATTTGGCTCAAATCTCTTATTTTCTTCGTATTGGCTCTATGACCTTGGGCAAACTACTGAACTTTTAGAGAGTCTCAACCCATAAAATGAGAATAACAAAACTAGTTACTTCATAAGTTAGGTTTTGTGAGAACAAATTAGTAAAAATATTGAAATTATATAGAACAGTGCTTTAAATAATAAGTGCATAATAAATATTATTTTGTTTGTCAAAAGGGGTCACAGATTTTTTAAAATGAGATATACTGTAAGACCCTAATAACATTGGTTGCTAGACTACAGAAAATCTTGGTTCTAGTCTTGACCTTGATTTTGTATAAGATAAGCAGGTTTCTTAAGCCTCTCTATATTCATTGACTTTATTCTTTTCCTCCTTAGAGTGTATTCTAAATGCATCTTATAATTCTAAATACTTCTAATCTTCTAATCTTTTTATTATTATTATTATTTTTAATTTGAGTATAGCTGACACAAAATGTTACATTAGTTTCAGGTATACAACAGAATAGAGAACCCAGAAATAAACCCAGCATTATATGGTCAATTAATAAAGGAGGCAAGAATATACAATGGGAAAAAGATAGTCCCTTCATAAATGAAGCTGGGAAAATTAGACAGCTACATTAACAAAATAAAACTGGACCACTTTCTAACACCATACACAGAAATAAACTCAGAATGGATTAAAGACCTACATATGAGATCTGAAACCATAAAAATCCTAGAAGAGAAAACACAGGAGTAATTTCTTTGACATTGGCTATAGTAACATTTTTTTAGATATGTCTCCTAAGGCAAGGGAAACAAAAGTGAAAATAAACTATTGGGACCACATCAAAATGAAGAGCTTTTACACAGTGAGAGAAACCATCAACAAAACAAAAAGACAACCTACAGAATGGGAGAAGATATTTGCAAATGATATTTTAATAAGGGGTTAATATCCAAAATATACAAAGAATTTATACAACTCAACAAAACAAAACAAACAATTCAATTAAAAAATGGGTAGAAGAACTGAACAGACTTTTTTTTTCCAAAGAATACATACAAATGATCAACAAGTACATGAAAAGATGCTCAGTGTCACTTATCATCAGGAAAATCCAAATCAAAACCACAATGAGATAAGACCTCACACCTGTCAGAATGGCTAAAATAAAAAAAAAAAAAAAACAAGAAGTAACAAGTGTTAACAAGGATGTGTAGTAAAGAGAAGGTTCATAAACTATGAGTGGAAATGTAAATTCTCTTAGCCACTGTAGAAATCAATATGGAGGTTTCTTAAAAAATTAAAACTGTAAATACAATATGATCCAATAATTCCACTATTGGGTATTTACTCAAAGAAAATAAAAATACTAATTCAGAAAGATATGCACACTTCATGTTTATTGCCAGTATTATTTACAGTAATCAAAATATGGGGGCGCCTGGGTGGCTCAATTGGTTAAGTTTCCAACTGCTAGTTTTGGCTCAGGTCATGATCCTAGAGTTCTGTGAGTTTGAGCCCCACATCTGACTCTGTGCTGACAGGGTGGAACCTGCTTGGGATTCTCTTTCTCTTCCTCTATCTCTGCTCTTCTCTCTCAATCTCTCTCTCTTTCTCAAATAAATAAATAAACTTAAAAAATATGAAAACAACATAAGTGCCCATCAATAGATGGATAAGGAGGATGCGGTATAAATATAGAATGGAATATAGCACAGCCATAAAACAGATGAAATTGTGCCAGTTGAGACAATTAGAACATATTGTGTTGAGTGAAATAACTCAGATTGAGAAAGACAAATACCACATGATTTCACTCATAAGTGGAATTTAATAATATGTATACTTGATGACTTTAAAATCATGTTAATATGCACCCTGATTATCTCTTGAGTTGGTTAAGATAGAGTAATACAATAAGCATAAAATCTGTTAACATTTTGAAAATGTTATTAACTTCTATGATATTAAACAAGTGAAATAGTGGAAATTTCTTTGATGATACATATATTTTAAAAACATATATATATATTTTCTAATATAAAAAGTAAGATCAAACTCAGGGAAATTTAAATAACCCTATCCAAATTGTGTGTATAGTATATTCCAGACATTATACTATACTATACATTTACAATGTATTTTTATGTATTTTTCTCATTTAACCTGCAACATCAGGATATAATATTGATGTGATAACACTGGCAATACAGAGTTTTTCTCATTTAATGTATAACATTATGAATATATTATTTACCTTTTACCAGTGAGGAAACTGAGGCCTAAAAGATTTAAATAATTTGTTCAGTCACAAAGCTAGTAACTGATAAAATCTGAAATTCCCATTCAGTTGTGTTTAATGTCAGGGCTTAAGCTCTTACTACTATGATGTGCTGTTTCTCCACTCTAGTTATATATTTCCTGCTGTGTTCTTCATTAAGCTAGAGAAATATTAATAAAACCCGTAACAAAAAGTGTATTGTTTTTCACATCATCCCCTGGAGTGACAAGAGCCACTGTAAAGACTACTTTACCATGGGTCAAGATGAGACTTTTTAGACTCAAGATGAACAAACACGCCAAAAGTGTATTGGAACAAGGAAAAATAGTCTGGTAAATATATGTCTTGGATTTCTTAATGGGGAGTTAGATGACAGGGTTCATAAAGCAGATATAAATACCTGGTGGAAAGCTATAGGAATAGGGCACCTGGGTGGCTCAGCCGGTTAAGCATCTGACTCTTGATTTTGGCTCAGGTCATGATCTCATGGTACATGAGATCAGCCCTGCTTTGGGGTCTGTGCTGACAGCTCAGAGGTTGCTTGAGATTCTCTCTTTGCCTCTCTCTCTCTCAAAACAAATAAATAAACTTAAAAAACACAAATTTAAAAGAGAGCTATCGGAACACAGTCATGTAAGGAAATACTGGTCCAAGACTTGGGAAGTGAAAGATGCAGGACTCAAAATTGGAACGGAGAAAAAATAAGTGAATAGGTTGTGAGATGATTACTCTCTATAAACAAGTGAGTGTTTGTTACTCAACATTAAGAACTGGAAGCTCTGTGGAGAATGGGGGTACCAGACTGCTTTCAAAGTTCATGTAGACTTATTTTGTGATTCCTCTGTTTTAAGCTCAATGAGAGGCAAAGTAAAGCCTTGGTCTCTTTTATAATTGTAATGCACTATTAACATTTTCTTATATTATTGTTATAATTCATTCTAAATATAGTTCATTAGCAGTGTTAATACTCCAAAATGTGGAGTCTTACCTCCATCCACTGTGCTGGTGAAAGAGAGTAAAGGAGAGGATGGTTCATCATTTTAAACACCTAATATCTGCTAACCAATGGGAATATGGTATTGGATGAATTTTCAAGGCACATTCCTTAAGAACATTATATTTTAACAGTAGGAATGCTTAGAAACACGTAAGTCATGAATCAATAAATGAAATAGATTCGGGTGTTGATAAGATGATGTGATAGACCATGATTTGTCTTTTCCATTTGAGCAGAGAAAGGAGGGGGGAAAACTTGGTGAATATTTGTGAGAAAATGGTTCAGCCAAAAGGAATAATATATTCAAAGATCAAATTGGGTATGAAATTGACCACTGCTATAGACTGAATATTGTGCCCCTTCCCCCCAAGTTCTTATGTTAAATCTGAATCCCCAACATGATGATATCAGGAGATGGGGCCTTTGGGAGGTGATTAATTCATGAGGTTAGAGCACTCAGGAATGGGATTAGTGCCCTCATAAAAGAGACTCCAGAGAGTTCCCATACTTCTACTTCCATGTGAGGACGCAGTAAGACTATGAACCAAGAAGCAGGCAGGCTCTTACCAAACACAGAATCTGCTGCTGCTTTGATCTTGGACTTCCTGGCCTTCAAAACTGTGAAAAATAAATTACTCTTTAAGCCACTCAATCTGTTGTTCTGTTTTAGCAGTCTGAACAGAATAAGACTCATATCCAAGGGACATTGAAGAGACTGCTTGGGCTGGATTGTGGTGAATAAGGGAGAGTCTGACAAGATACAAGTTCAGAAAAGGAGGGAGGATAGACCATGTTAACCTTATCTCCTAGAATCGGAAATTTGGATATTATTCTAGTGAATGGCTAAATATTGGTATGAGTTCTATGATTTATGCATAAGCATAGCCATGAGCATTTGGGTGGGTTGTTTAGACTAAAGATAGACAATGCGTAGGTAAAGAGAAGAGTTAGGAGTTTGATACAGAAGTTTAGTCAAGAGCTGATGATGACTTGGAGGCAGCTTATGAAGATAAGCTTAGAGATAAAAAATAATAAAACAGAAAGGATTTTGTGTTGAAATGCTTGTGGAGCTTAAGGGAAAATAAAATTTTGGACTAAGCAATGGAATGAATGATGAACCCATTTATTAAACAGATAAAGTTTGAGATGAACATAGTTTGAAGGGGGGATATGAATAATTGGGTTTGGAAATTTTAAGTTTGATGTACCTATTTAACTATATCAGGAATGTGCTAGTGGTTAGAGATGCAATCCTAAAGCTCAGATCCAGGCTGGGAAAAAAATTGAGAATCAAGGGTCATGATATAATGTGAAAATTGCCATAATAGATGTGTGGCAAATTTACTTAACATGCCCAGCCCATTCAAGAATGGTTTTATAAAGAAAGTTACTTTGAAACAAGTTTTTCAAGGAATGAAATTATTTAGTTTATTTATTTAGCATTTATTTTCAGCCAAGCCCTTTACATATACTATTTCTGGTTCAGCAATCTAAACATTATGAGGAAACTGAAACATAATAATAACATATTACTTATCGAAAGCCATTGGTGGTAAGAACCAGGGTTGGAACTTACTTTTGTTTTGAGTTGACACCACATCCCTTCCCTCTCTACCACATGAATCCTGGACTTTGCCCAACACCTAGAGAAACACCACACACAGATAAAGCAATAGGACAAATGTAGGACAGGAGATGGAGCAGTTTGACTGAAGAATGGAGCTCCCTGTGAGCTGAACTGTGGTGTGCATAGGGAAGGGGTATTTTAGGAGGTTGGAGAGAAGGTAGAAGCCACGTGATAAAAGCCCTCACGTGGTTTGTCAAAGAATTCAACCTTAATCTTACATAAAATGAAGAGACCATTCAAGACTCTAAGATGGGGGGAGGGTGGAAGCATCCAGGTAGGGTTTCATAGAGATCTAGTATGTTGGTACTGTAGAGATGTAGTTACCTACATTTTTTTTTTAGTTATTTAAATAACATAACTGTATTCTGTAATACAGAAGATGGATATGAATAGCCAATAATTCACAATTAATTCCTGATACCAAATAACATTAGAAATTTCCTTGCAATTTATCCTGAAAATTCCTTAGAATGTGGTTTCTTTAATTTTTAGACATGACTATTTATAACAAAACAAATAAAATTCAAAATATCATTAAAATAAATAAAATTATTTACTATATTCGACAAGAACTCTGATCTTTCATTAACATGTCATTAAAACATACCAAATTGAATAACATTATGAAATTCTGTAGTTAAAATCAGACAAATTGCAACAAATCTGGCATTTGTGAAGGAATTACAATACAGTCTGACTATCCTTTATACGTATGACACTAATACATATTTCATATATTTATGTTTGCTTAAAATGTACAAGTATTGTGATATTTTACAATACAAATATTTTACAAAGGCTCTTAGAGCAGTGATCTCAACCACACACATATCAACATGTGTATCAATAATTTGTGGAACACCTTACTGGTTTCCAAGTTCCATGTATTGGGAATATAGAAAAATAAACCATTTCTTCACCTGAGGAACTGGTATCACATTTGCATATTTATTTTCAGACTCTGGAAGAAACCCCTTTATACTTTAACAAAACTACCTCTAGGGAACTGTAATGATTCAGATGAGGAAGGGATTCTTCAATACTCTTCTATGTTGAACTTAGCTGATTTTGAGGGTCTTAAATTGTTTCCCTCTCTGACAAATATAGAAAATACGAAGAGTAAAATAAGGATATTATATTTTTATATATCTATTACTTGAAAAATTACTTATTATCTGAAAAATTAAGTTAAATCTCTATGGTCTCAATGAATAATCATAATTCTCACATCCCACTTGTTTTGTTTGCAAATGCACACACACACACATGCACACACACAAATATCTCAAAGAGGACGGATAGCCTAATATGTCAAAGACATCAGTGGTAATGCTTTTTAATTGTTACTATAATTGTTTTTCATACGTTCTAGTCGTTTAGGATCTATGAAAATTGAATAGCCACTTCATTTATTTTATCAGTGCTGCTATTCGTCCACTAGGTGTCAGCATTACTCCAGCACTTTCGGATAGTCAAACAGCAAAATGCTATCCACATCTGTTCTACTTCAATATGTTTTCCAATAAAAATTTAGCTGGTAAATGGATAAAAATAATAATAAAAATGTATGGTTATTTAATGACAATAGACAAATTATAAACCAGAGTGAGAAAGGTATTCAAAATAAAACTTTACAAATTGATTTACAAATTCAGTGTCTTCAAATAATATTCTAATATTCAGTTCTTTCTCTGTCATAGTCTATGTCTTGTATAAAATCTCACATATTTTCTGCTTTTGATGACCTAGGGCTTGAAAAATATCAGTATTTTGATAATGAACAATGAAACTCCATCCTTCCATGAGAAGGTGAGGGTACATTTAAGGTGTCCTCCTTGTTCATGATCACCAAAATACTAAAGGAAGCCTATCACTACAATCCAAGACATTGTCCCATTGCAGTCTGCCCTTTATTAGTTTGAAAGTATTCAGAATGATTATAAGCATCTTTATAAGAGCTATTGGAAGCTGTGGAAACAGATTGCAAAGGGTTTATTTGTCTTTAGTTGCTTACCGGCTTTGTGAAAAAACTGAAATGCTTGAAGCGATATTTCGATCATGGTGATTTTTCTGCCATCTTGGAGAGGAGCATGATGGGCCACCAAAATAAGTCTGAAATATTCCAGAATACACTGTACGATCTTCAAGTTTATTTTCCAATTGAAAAAGAAATACATTAAAGAGATAAGAGGAAGAGACAGAGGCACGACAGTAAGACAGGGATTTGGAATGGGCTTTAGACTAATTTGGGTCAAAAGAGGAATTTTCCTACTTAGGTTTTCCCTTCTTCTAAAACAGTTTTGTCCAGGTGGAGTAGATGTGAAGAAAATCTGTGTAGCTGCAGAGTCAAACACATTATAGAGAAAAAAAGCATTTCTTTAACAATATTAAAAATGCTTATGGGGTCCTATTTTATATATGGCCTTGTTTTTGTTTCCTTTATTTCCATCTTGATCAATTTTACTGTTTTCCTAACATACTTTTCTTCCCTTTATTTTTAGTTTCTGTTTCCTTTTCTTCTCTAATCTACCCCCTTTATTTTTATTTCTTGGTTTCTCTACACATGAGAAATTATTTTCCTCTAATTTATTTAGATAAGTATTTTTACTAATTTTATGATTTGTGTTTGTAATTTTCGGTTTTAAAATAAAGAACAATTTAAGGAAAAAATAATATATAGGTTTTTAGACCAAAGGTTGAGGATTCCTTAGCTCATTTATTTATTTTATTATTTTTAATAAGAAATGATTTCCTGAGAGAAACTATGCCCTTGAGGGGCTACCACAGCTTTCAGCTGGTACAGGCTGAAATGATTTAGTTCAAAATACACAAAATGTCATTGTGATAGATAAAACTTAAATTCTGCCTTTAAGTTCAAAGCATTAAAGTGTTAAGTTGACAAAATAATTGTTATCCAACAGCACCTACATTTCTGTTCTGATGTTATTCTTTTAATTATTTCCTGCTTGGTCAGGATTCCTATAGACATGTTTGTATACTGATGCAAAATTTAATGCATGTTTTACAATAATAGATTGAAATGACATAAATCTCAGAACATATAGAGAAATGAATATTAATTATTTTATTGACATTATTATTATGTAATGACTAGTGCCATCATATTCTAATGCAGTTAACTGCCATATATATGTAATATATATAGCATAAATTTATAAATATATATATATATATATATAGATTTACTTCCTCTGTCAGGTGTCAATCATTTGTAGTCTATTGGTTTCCTAAAATTTTACAGCACTTCTCATCAGTTTGTTAAAAGGACACTCCATTTCTCTAGACCTGAAAATACTTCTGAAGCGTCCAAATTTCCCCAAGGCTACAAGATTTGGTCTTGTTAGAGATGTCATGTTTAGATTTTTTTT
This sequence comes from Cryptoprocta ferox, assembly GCA_028646485.1. Classification (NCBI taxonomy): domain Eukaryota; kingdom Metazoa; phylum Chordata; class Mammalia; order Carnivora; family Eupleridae; genus Cryptoprocta; species Cryptoprocta ferox. The sequence continues at coordinate 142,125,090 of CM053567.1, forward strand.
TAAGCAGTTTAAACAGCATTGTTATGAAGCACTCTTAACAAAACAGAATGACAAGGATACTACCTTGGCTTGCTAATTCACTTTGAAATCTGACATGCTGCTTTCTCTCTGTAGGCATATATACACAGGAGATAAAAAAAAAAAAATCCTGTTATGGCTTTGAGAGTGTTAAGAGGTGGAACAGTGGAGTAGTTGGTTATAGGACAATAACAAGACATAATAAACTGTAACCAAGAACTTTATAGTTCCAGAAAAGCAAACAAATGTGGACATGTGCAACAGCCAGAATAAGTACATAATTTTGAGGAAAAAGAAGCATGCAGAAAACAAATCCAAGAAAAAAAATATTAACAAAATTAGGCTGACCAATATCAAGTAGAGCTATGGAAAAAAAGATAATATTAGTAATGGCAGGATATGAAAAAGCTAATGGCCCTGATTCTGTGAAATTCTACAATTTACTTATATAAAATGATAGATTATCAGTGATGCTATCTGGGAATGAGTAGATATGTAGATCCTTGAAGAAAGTGCCCTACCCATGCTTGTAGACATACAGTAGGCAATAAACTTGCTTGTATCATAAACTCGCTAAGTTCTCTATCAGAAAGCTTCTCTTCTTTAGCATGTCTGTAACCTAAACAAATGCTCCTGGAGACATTGAATATAAACTTGCCTTTATCCTTCTTAGTGAACCCTGTTTTTCTTCTCCTAAAAAACAAATTTTTTATCTTAACTTTGAAATGAATGGCAATTTTACCAAATAGCTGATTCTGAATACACAAACATCAACATTCAATGATATTTACTCATTCATTCTCCCATTCCATACTTTCAATACATATTAAAGACACTGTACAGACAACAGAGCGACTTGGTCCTTGTTCTTTATATTTAGTCAGAGAAGGCAGACAATATGTAAGCTAATAAATTAGAAGCATGGAAAACATCATATATATAAGATAGAAATTTTAACCAATAAATTTTCTTTAGGGACTGAATCATGAGTAGCTCTGTAATACCATACACTCCATATAAGCAGAACCTTTGCTTTACTCATCCTCAGACCCTCATGAAGAGGTTTAAAATTTGGAAGGGGGTGAATATATCAAAATAAAGAGATGATTAAACAGCAATTGTGAATAGTTGGTGGTACATTTGAGTGACTGCATGGAAATAAATATTAAATGGAGGACTTATACTTTTTTTTCAATGTTTATTTTTTGAAAAAGAGACAGAAAGAGACACAGAGTGTGAGTGGGGGAGGGTCAGAGAGAGAGAGTGTCACAGAATCTGATGCAGGCTCCAGTCTCTGAGCTGTCAGCACAGAGCTTGACGTGGGGCTTGAATCCAAGAACTGAGAGATCATGACCTGAGCCAGAGTTGGACGCTCAACCCACTGAGCCACCCAGGCATACCAGATTTATTATTGGCTAGATTAAAAGATCTAGTATGGCAACTTCTAGAAGAAAATTAAAAATAAAGAAACAGGGGCACCTGGGTGGCTCAGTCAGTTGAGTGACTTTTGTTCAGCTTAGGCCATAATCCCCGCATCCTGGGATTGAGCCTTACATCAGGCTTCATGCTGAGTGTGGCACCTGCTTAAGATTCTCTGTCTCTCTCCCTCTCTCTGCCCCTCTCCTGTGCTCATGCTCTCTCTCTATAAATAAATAAATGAATAAGTAAGTAAATTTGTTTATCCTTTACTTATTTGATATAACCAAATGTTATCTTTTATAAAATATGACTAAACAATCTTTTGGTTTTAGAAAAAGCATAGTCTTCTCAGGGATGTCTTCCCTAACCCGAGGTGAGATTTACATTACCAAAGTAGGTAAAGGTCTGTTTTGCCAGCATCTCTATCATCATACTTCTAAGCTGTCGCTTTATTATTTTTCTTCTCTAGCTTATAAGCTCTGTAAGAGCAAAGACTTTATCACCTTGTATCTAATAGTGTGCTCAGTGTTTAGAAGAATTGCCAACAAGTGACAAATATTTAATGCGTATTTCTTGGATAAATGACTGAATGATGGTTGCCAATAGACAACACTGATGAAATCCAATTCTTCAACTATGCCACGTTGATGTCCACGAAAACTAAGTTAGCTGAAGAAAAATATGGAAACCTGAAGATTTTTCTCAACTTCAATTCATTAATACTGACCCATGATATTCCTTTAGTCCTTTTACTCTTTCATTATTTTGGAATGTTCCTTATTGTCCTCCCTCTTCAAATCCCCAACACTTCCTCCCTAGTCTCCACTGTTCACTATCTGCCTTGCTTCCTACCTCACAGAAAAATTGACTATGTCAGAATTTCTGTAAACTGCACTTGCCTGCATCTTTGCCTCCATTTTTTCTATTAGTACAGTCTGCGTTCCACTAAGCTGACTTTTCTACTTGAGCACCTAAGTCCCCTTTCTCATTCAAGGATAAAGTTCCAACAATTCTCACCTTCTTCTCCTGAATCAGAGATTTTTGTTCTGAATTTGATTTTCCTCTAAATTTGATCTTACCCACTATGCTGCTAATATTCTCTTCAGAAAAAAAAGAAAAGAAAAGTACAACTTGCCTAGAGAGTTAACCTTTCAGATACAACTCAATTTCCCTTTATAGCAATGATTCTTAATATAGAGTTCATGACAGAGGACCATGGATGAAGTTTAGGAGGTCAATCTACATGGATAAAAAATAAAAATATATATTTGATCTTTATTTTAACTGGCTGAAGCATAATGTCCTTCAATTATGCATGTTGACAATTCACCACACAGTATTAGCTCTAACTAAATACTTTTCTTTAACATGTTAGATTATTGTAATATCACAAAATAGTCTTTATACTCATCATCACTTTGAAATGAGAATGCTAGCCTCTTCCTGTATATTACTATTTAAAGAATAAGTACTCTTGCTTTGGGGTAGTACTCTTTGAATATTTTGTTTATGTTCACTTTTTAAATTGCTATCTTTATTACCCCTTCAAACCTTTCCAGTCAGGCCTTTGTCCATCCCTCTGTACAAAATAGCTTTGTCAGAATCACTGATATCATGCATTTGCTAAATCCAATAATCGAATCTGAGTCTTCAAACTTGAGAAAGCGTTTGTCACACTTTGCTATCTTATCTTTGAAGCACTGCCTTCTCTTCCAGGACCACTCTCTCCTGTTTTCCTCCTACCTCACTGCTCATTTATTTTTGAGTTTCCTTTGCAGGCTCGTCTTCATGAATACAGCCCACTGATGTTGCAGCAATACAGTACTCTTTCCTTAGACTTTTTTTTTCTTTCTTTCATTGATTCTCTCCTATGTAATTTCAGTACTCCCATGGCATTAGGTAGACTATGTGATGATGATTCCCAAACTGTGTAACTCTTTTGGATTTCTCACCTGAACAATGGATTGCTATTTTAAACTGCTTCTTCAACATCTATCTTGAATGTCTAATAGATATATCAAAACAAACTTGTATAAAATTGAATCTGGATCTTTCTCCACACCCCCATCCCAGCCTCCAGAACCTCATCCCACAGTCATATCCATCGAAGTTATGGTGACTCTTGTCTTTTTAGTTGCTTGGCCAAAAATCTCAGTCATTCTTCACTCATCTCTTTCATATTTCACAACTAATTTATCAACAAATCTGGGCAGTTCCACATTGAAAGTATATTCCATATCTGACCACATATTTTTTCAACACCTTTCATGCTGGTCCAAGCACACTTTTGTAGCCTACATTATTTTAAAAGCTCACTAACAGTTTCTCTATTTTCACCCATACTTTCCTTCAATATGTTCTAAAAGCCAAAGTTTAAGTAAACTTGTTAAGTAGAAAGTCAGTTCATTTCATTGTTCTTCTCTGAGTTCTCCAATACTTTTTCATCTCACTTGGGATACAAGCAGAAGGCCAGTACACATGTTGGTTATCTATTTACATCATTGACATCTTCCATTACTTTCCTCCTGCCTTGCTCTGTACAAACCACCTCAAACTTCTTTGAACACACAGTTATATCTCTTCCTCAGGATGTTTGTACTTTTTCTTCTCTCTGGAATATTATGATTCTATATCTATGTGACTTGCCAGCTCACCTTTGATATTTACCATATGTACATTTCTCAGTAAGGTCTTCCTTTGCCACTTTATTTATATTTTGACAATTGCAACCTTCCCCATTTCTATTTTCCTTTATCTATTTATTTATCTCTGTGAAAATTATTGCCATATAAAATATATTTTACTTATTGTATTTGTTGTCTGCCCCTTCCCTTGCCTCTAGAATATAAGTTTTAAGATTGAAATGACTTTGTCTACATCCACCCCCAGGGCCTAGCATGTTATCTGATAGTAATAGTCATGTAACTTTTTTAATGAATGAAGGAATAAGTGAATGACTGAATAAATGAAAATTTCCCATATATCTCTTCTTTTCTCTGTTTTAATCATCTGCTTTCAGAGGGTATATGGCAAATAATAACAGCCCAATAAATACATGATGAGTGAGTGAAGTAATGTTATATAGTTTTTGTGTCACAAATTATAGTTTATAGAGAGAATGGACAGAGGATCCAAAACAAACTCTGCGTTGAGAGCAAAGAGTCCAACCCAGGGCTTGAACTCACGAACTGTGAGCTGAAGAAGATGCTTAACCGACTGAGTCACCAAGCAACCGTACATGCAAAAATTCTCAACAAAATTTTTAGAAAACTGAATTCAACAGTATAATGGAGGGATTGTCCCCAGTGATCAAGGAGGATTTATCCCTGGGATGCAAAGATGGTTGAACATATGCAGATCAATAAGTGTGATATACCACACAAAGATTACAAATACATTAAAAATCTTATCATTAGGATGTGGGTCCACAAGGGAATCGTCAAAAAAGAATTCTTGAGATGTTGTTGGTGCAAAAGTTGCTTTTCTTATAGCATAGGGACAGGTTCCCTGGGCAGAAAGAGCTGCCCTTTTGCTGTGTGAAGTCAGTAGTTATATGCTTAGTGTTCAAGGGGCACTGGACTTGCAGAGATTATTAGATCATAAATGTCTTCTTTGAATTTCTATTTGTAAAACTACTTTTGCAAGATTCCTCTGGTACTTATCATTCAGCTCAATATTAACTATCAGTGAGATATACAACCAGTCATGGGACCCTTTAAGAATGTACTTGATCCTTATTGAAACCATGCAGGCTACAGGTCAGCCTTCTGGGCTAAAGGTGAATATTTTTCTGCTTCTACCCTTTATCAATAGAATAAAAATTATTTGATCATCTCAACAGATACAGAAAAAGCATTTGACAAAATTCAACATCATTTTCTGAGAATAAAACCTTCCAAAATTCTTATAACTAAAAATGCTACAACTAGCAGGTAGAGTGTTGGATTTTTATATGATTTCTCCTTAGCTAAACAGATATTAGAGAATGTTTCTTTGAAGAAACCTCTGGGTGAGATACTCCAATTGTGATGGAGCCCAACCCATTAGTCTAACTAATGCAATAACTCTGCATCTAGTTCTCTCCTCAGTTATATGAACTTCACCATAATTAAAAATCCATGTCCTCATCCACTAAGGCTTAAAATCTTATAAAAGGTTATACTCACATAAATTAGTCAATAAAATTAATTAAAATTTGAAAAAGTATCTTTGTGAATGATTTACTGATAAAAGGCCACCATAGAAAACGATGGCAAATATAGAGAATATGTGAGAACAGGAGTAAGTTAGAAAGGAAGCAAATCCCTTTAAGGATCATATATTGTCCATGGACTTTTAAATGAGATAGAATGTTAAGTTGGCCTTGAATATATACTATGGAGTTTAAAGTAGCAAACAGTGGATTGTAGTTAACAGGTGGGAAAATGATATGGTCTACCTGTAGTAGACAGTAATATATAGAAGAAAAGGCACACAAGAAGAGCTATTAGTGTGGACTGTCACACTGAACATTTAAATAGAGAGGCTAATGTTTAATTTTGATTCAGGGAGCAATGGGAAGCCAAGATACTTTCTTTTAAAAAATATTTTAAATTTTAGTATTGTTAACATACAGTGTTACATTAGTTTCGGGTGTACAATATAGTATTTCAACAATTCTATACATTACTCCAAGCTCAACAAGGTAAGTTGTTTACTGATTTTGTTACTCCCCTTCACCTATTTTGCCCATCCCACACCTACCTCCCCTCTGGTAACCCTCTATTTGTTCTCTTTGGTTAATAGTCTGGTTTTTTTTGGACTATTTAAACAGAAATAGTCTGTTTCTTTTATTTTGTTCATTTGTTGTTTCCTAAATCTACAAATGAATGAAATCATATGGTATTTGTCTTTCTCTGAGTTATTTTGCTTAACATTATACTTTCTAAATCCATCCGTTATTGCAAATGGCAAGATTTTATGCATTTTTATGGTTGAGTAATATTCCAGTGTGTGTGTGTATTGGTGGGAGCGTGTGGGGATGTGTATGTATATATCTCATATCTTCTTTATCCATTCGTCTATTTGTTGAACACTTGGATTGCTTCCATATTTTGGCTATTGTAAATAATATTGTCATGGGGGGCATATATCTTTTTGAATTAGTGTTTTCATATTCTTTGGGTAAATAGTAGTGGAATTACAGGCTCACATTTATTACTGGATCATACTATATTAGTACTGTCCATTTATTATTTCACTTATTCTGTGCAGGAAACATATGAGCCAGGTATGATGAATATCATCATCCCTTTGGAAATGAGAAATTTGTGTCGCAAAATAATTAAATATTTTTAAAACCATAGACCTGGTAAGCAGCAAGGCTCAGAACAAAACCCAGATTTTTTTTTTCTCCAGAATTAATCCATTTTTCATGTTACACCACTCTAAGGTTTACTTTTTAAAATTAAGCATTTAGGAAAATAATAGCTACCACATTCTAACAACAATCATGGATTGTTATTAGCATTATTATCCCATGTTGTACATATGACTAAACTATTTTAGGAAATTTCCACGTGCCAGGAACTGTTCTAATCTCTTTGTGGACAAAAGTATTATCTTTATTATAAAGATGATAAGCAGACACATTGTAAAACATTAAATAGAAGCAGTGTCATCAGGGAAGTGCCAATTATAGAATTCAAAAGCAGGCAATTGAAGTCCAAACCAAAACAAGTCTGTCCTAGAAGAAGGGTGAAAAAATATATCTTCTGGACTTCCTTATTTTTAGTTCTTGCAAGATTAAGATGAGAAAAAGATATCCAGGAGTCTATATTGTCAATAAAAAGGAGAAATTAGATATTATTCAGTTTCTACTTTATAACAGATCATCTGAGTAACTACACAAGATTTTAGGCAATTTATTCAGGTAAGGCTGTATATTTTTTTCTGGGTCTGAAAAAAAATCCAATTAAAAGCAGCTGTTATGACTAATACTAGGAGTGACAAATACTTACTATATGCAATGAATTATGATAACTATTTGCATATATTTACTTAATTTTTATGAAAATCCCCTATAACTTTTTTTTTCATATTACATATGAGAAAATTTCAGCTGAGAGAAGTTCACTAACTTCCTCAAGATGGCATGGCTAGCAATCAGCAGATAGTAAATTTGAACACAGGAGTTTTTGTTATAATTTCAAAATCAATACTTTCGCAAGTCAATGACATGAAAATAGCACTTCAGTTAAATTGAAGTCAAATTGTATTTTAGCTCTCTAGTTATACTTTCATATATAATTGTTACCATCATCTGTATAGTCAAAGACATTAAAGTGTAAATACATATTTATCATACATAACCAGTGTATGTTTATGGGCATTTTCATAAGCATATGTTTTAAGAATTATTAGGGACACCTCTGTCCCAAATGAACAAAAATATTCTTTATAATCAGGAAATAGGCAATAATAACGGAGTGTCAAGTAAACTTCTTTCCTTTCTTTTTAAATGGAGATAATTTATTTAAATTTTTGAGTTAGGAATTAATTCTGAATCAAACCTTTGAAAATGTTGTATATATTTTCAATGCGACCATCTGTCACTGCTTTCTCTAGAAGTTTCCAGTCCCCGGTGTGGCCATTCTACTATATCCTACAGTGTCCAGGTTTGTAAACCAATTCCTACCACGGCAGTATTGACACATACATTTGTTGCAGGTGTTTAATGTTGGTCTGATTTACAAGTCTGCTCTAGTACTTGTAGTTTTATAGAGAGTTCATTTAAAGTTTACTTTTGTATAAATACCTCTAATGCACTTTTTATGTGTCTAACATTTTTCTTCTAAGAAGATTTTCTTAGAAACAGGTTTTACTTTGTGGGTGAAATCAATTTCAGGACATTCATACATTTTCCAAGTACAAATTTTCTTTCATTTATTATCTGAACTTTATTTCTCTTAATGACATAGCTTTATCCCAAATACCATACAGTGGTTTTTGTTTGTTTGTTTGTTTGTTTCAATACTTGATTCAAATTTCGGTAAAAGAAAATCTCAAATATGGGCTTTTAAAGATCATTTCAGAAGACAATTGTTCTTAGGGACAAATCTGATTCCAGGTAATAAATAGCAAAAAAGAGAGGGCATGGATCACTAGCTTTTCTACTTAAGCAGTAGCAGTTAGCTGGGCGTTTAAAGAAACAGGCTGAGTGTCCACCCTTACTGTCAATGCTTGCTTCCATACATGAATGACTATATATGTTTTTTTACAAAGTCACTTACGTTTTCTGCCTCTGGGTCACCCATCTGTAAAAGTGAAATACAGTTATCTTCCACTTTCCTATAAAGCTATGGAGAGTATAGTTAATTAGTATCGTCAACCAGATTTAGCAACTTCAAATAAAGTGTAGGTATGAAAAATATTTGGCTTTTGCATAATTTCTTTAGGTATCTCAAACTCAACAGAGGCAAAATATTTTTTCCAAACAAATTAAATAACCTCGCATTTTAATAAGTAAGTGAAATGTTGACAGAATGTCCTATCTAATAACATTGATGACCAATACTTGTGAGGAAGGGTTCTAATTTGGGCCATTTTCCCTCCTTTCCTTCCTTCCTTCCTTCCTTCCTTCCTTCCTTCCTTCCTTCCTTCCTCCCCCTCTCTCTCTCCTTCTATTTCTTGTTTTATATTATATGCTCCTGAAGCGCTCAACGTTTATGAGTTTATCAATATTTTCTTCACTATTGTGTACTGCACATTTATTTTTCTAATTGCTCAAAAATCTGTGCTCTAGTAACAGCACAGTTGCTTCAGTAACAACAACTTGTGTTCCAGAAACTGAAACTCCAGTTTCTCTTCTTTGGAGAAACTCTCTTTACCATATTATTTCATTATGCTTGTCAGATGGGGGCTGAGATCTTCCTGACTCATTTTCTCTTCATCCTATGATTATTTGTAGTTACCTATCCAAGCAAAGCCAATCTTGATATTCAATTCATTTGGCACCAAGATTTGTCCAAGTGCTCCAAATAAGCTGGATGAGTCAAAATTTCATTTCAGGACTGTTTTGAAGGAAGCTTCTATGAATAACCATTTCAGTTTTAATGATTAAATAGTGGGATTGTAATAGTTAAGTTTCCACCAGCCATATGTACCCCTCTCACCGTTGCTACATTTCCATTGCATATTTCCCTATCAATATAAATTAAACTGCACTAGAAGAGAATAGAGCCAATGTATAGAAGGAAACAAGGTCAAAGATAGAATCCTGATGGCATTCAAGTTTCTGAATACCAGGCATGATTGCTTTTCTTGAAATTTACTTATCTAAACCAGTAAGTCCCAACCACACAAATTAGTCTCAACCACACAGATCATATATTGTTTGGCTTCCATGGCTTATGATAAAAAAAATACTGGCAAATACACTATATTTCTGCAGAACAAATGAGTAAAATAGACTGTACATAAAATAATTTATGAAGGAAAAGAGAACTAACTACCCTCTCTATTTTTCTATTTTCTTATCTGTTTTTCTTTTTAAATACTTGAATATCTATACCTTAACATGTGACCTGATAGCTAACTCAGTTCAACTCAGGTCAACCCAGAAATAAGGCCTGGGATGTGTGTAGGATTCATAATGGATAAAAGCGTCTGAAGAAGAATAAAGAACTACCCTGAAATATTAAGCAAATTGTATACCGGTAGTTTAGGTAAATTCAGTCATTTAATCAATCCACATGAGTAAGATAGGATTAGAACACCATGGCAGAATACTTTGTACTAAATTCATTTATATTTTGATCCTTTTATCTGAATATTCTATACTCTCTTTATGACCCACCTATTTCAGGAATAGATGTAAATCTTGTATTTATCAACTCCTTCCGTTTCAGACTATGTGGATTTGCTCTACTTCTCATAGGTGTGGAAGGAAAGAAATAAAGAATCCTGAGGATATGAAATAATTTTAATAAAAGCATGCTTATTTAAAATGGGCACACTTTCTACACATCAGCAAATCCATGCTCCAGTTTATGGCAGCTTTAGCAGACTCAGTACAAATGTTGCACTGCCTGCTTCCTATCATTAAATAATGTTTTAAGTATTTGTCACCAGGAATATATCCAAGCAAAAGAGTTCAGTGGCTGGTGTGATGATAACATAATCAAGGTTCCAGAGTTCTTTTTCCAGTGATTACAGCAATCATTGTTGAATATTTCTGACACTTCGACATGATAAAATTTCTCTTCTCGTCTCTAGCAAGTAAGGAGAATCATGGAAATAAAGTAAATGTAGGTACTCCTGAAGTTAGGTGCTCCAGGACATCTGGGGAAATCTGAACTTGGTTGGTGATATTTGTTAGATTAGCTGTTGTCATAGGTGGAAATTTAAGATAAGGGTTTAAGATTGCCAATGAAAAGAAAGATTTAGGGACATCAGTACATCTTTGTCCTTAATCTTTCACCACGCTATTTCTCCAATAGTGCTCTTGATAGAAAACCAGTCTAACATACTTAAACATCTGGAAATTACAAAAATAGAGTCTATATCTCAACTTGGCTGCTGCCTAAACCTTAATTATTATTTATGCGAGCATTGAACAGGTCTTGCTGATGATCACATGCTGTGAGGTAAAATCATCTTTATTTTCTTGGGTGAAGTATAGTTAGTTGGAAGCATAAAAGAACTATAAACTCAAAATTTCTGGAAGATTCCAGCCTAGAATATTTCTGTTTAAACTATATATCACTAGGCTTCCAATTGGAATCCTACTGGGCTTTTTATCAAAAGATTGTTTCATTAAAAAAAATTGTTTCATAAAAGAAAATCACTTTTCTTACTAATGATCAACACTAATTATCTTTCTCTCCCTGATTAAGTAAATGACACTGGTAGTCTTTCATCCAGACAAAAGTTATATTTTTATATAAAATTCTTCTATTTTCTTCACCACACACATCATCTCCTTGTCAGCCAGTGCAACAATGCCATTAGCTCTATTTCCAAAATAGCTTCCAGATCTGTTCACACTGTTCCATCACAATGATCACCACCAGAGTTCAAAGCAGCATCTTTTCTTTTGACTATTGTATAATCTCCTCCATGACGTCTATGCTTCTACTTTTGTATTCCCCTAACCATTTGCCAAATAGGTGATCTTTACACAAAGAAAATATTTTTTATTCCCCTGTTTAAAATAGTTTTAATACTTTCTCATGCCAGTTAGAGGAAAATCCAAATTCCTAACCAAAGCACACAAGGTACTACATGATCTTCCACTGCCTTTCTTTCTTTTTCTTTTTCCCCTTTCTCTATTTCTCACTAAACTCCAGCTACACTGGCCTTCTTATTTTTCTTCCCAGACTTGCAATCATTTTGGTGTCCTGATGCCTTTTCTTGCTGTTGCTTGTCTAAAATCATCTCTACTGGCTTCTTAGAAGGCCAATATCTTGAGGTGTTAGGCCTGTGCCATCTCATCAGAAAGGTTTTCTCTGCTCACTCAGATATCCCTTCTCATGACACTTTTTTTGTTTAACTCATACCCACATTTACTTTCCAAGTATGTATATTATTTTACTTTTTCCTCAGAGGTGATTTCTTACTTCACTTCCATTATTCTACTCAACTTGCTCCTCCCAATACCAAGTAAAATTGTTATTGAAAAGTATACTACAAATCAACAATTAAAACACAGACAACCCAATTTAAAAATAAGCAAAGTTTTAAATAGAAATTTTCTCCGAAGAAGATATACAAACACATACATGAAAAGATGTTCTGCTTCATTACCCATTAGAGGAATGCACACCATTTCACACACACTTGGATGGCTATAACCAAGAAGACATATACAAACAAATGTTGGCAAGGATGTTGAGAAGTTGTAATCCTTGTAAATTGCTGTTGGAAAAGGTAAATGCGGTAGCCAGTATGGAAAACTATTTTTCCTCATAATGTTAAAGATGATTAACATGTGACTCAGCAATTCCTTTCTTAGGTATATTACAAAAAGAAGTGAAAACATATGTCCACACTTGTATGTGAATATTCAGAGCAGCATTATTCATAGGAGCAAAAACAAAACAAAACAAATACCTATAAAATGATGAATGGATAAACAAAAATAAACAAAAAATCATACAATAGATTATTATTGAGCAATAAAAAAGAATGAGATACTGATGAATATCATAATATGGATGAGGTTTGTAACCTTTATGTTAAGTGAAAGAAGCCAGTCACAAAAGACCACATATTTTATGAACCTCTGTTCTGACAAGTCCAGAATATGCCAATCCATAAAGACAGAAAGTAGGCTAGTGGTTTCCATGGGCTGGGGGTGGGGAAAATGGGCGGTGACTGTTAATGGACAAGAAGTTTCTTTCTGTGGTGATAGAAATCTTCTAAAATTAGATAGTAGTGATGTTTACACAACTCTGTGAATATACTAAAAACTGAATTGTACCCTAAAAGGGTGAATTATATATCAATAATGCCACAAATAAAACAAAAATATTTTTAAGTAAAAGGGTATAAAATCTATTTTGCTGTTTCTTTTTAGCACAGCTAAAACAATCTCATAATTCAAACAAAACCAAAAGTTAAACTGTCAGACCAAATAAGCAAAGATCTTGACCAAATCATGTAGTGAGAAAAAGGTTCAAATAAGGAAAATGTGAAAATTTAGCAAATGTTCCATTTACGAAGTAAAAATTTCAATACTTTCATAGTTAACATGATTCCAAGGTCTATGCCATTTCCTTTATTTTCTCATAAATTATCTATATGGTAACTCCGAAAGTCTGCTACAACTTCATTTAGATTCCTTGATTCATTGAATCTAGATGAATTTTTCCTCACTCCTCAGAAACACTTACCTTCTTGACACCTTGGCCCTTTGGGGACATGGTAAACCAACACCAAACCAAGAAAAACAGACAATTCTAATTCTTCCAAGGATCCTCCTACTAATTGTTCTTTTTTATTTTTTTTTTCATCTTCTTTTTAATTAAAATTTTAGTTAACATACAGGGCAATATTGGTTTTAGGAGTAGAATTCAGTGATTTGTCACTTACATATTAACACCCAGTGTTTATCACAAGTGCCCTCTTTAATGCCCATCACCCATCTAGCCCATCTCCCACCCACCTCCCTACATCTACCTTCAGTCTGTTCTTTATCATTAAGAGTTTCTTGCGCTTTGTTTTCCTCTCTTTTCTTCACCCCCAAGCTTTCCACAAGTTCATTTGTTTTGTTTCTTAAATTCCACGTGAGTGAAATCATATGGTATTTGTCTTTCACTGATTGCATTATTTCACTTAGCATAATACATTCTAGCTCCATCCACGTCATTGCAAATGGCAAGATTTCTTTCTTTTTGATGACCGAGTAATACTCCATTATGTATGTACTACATCTTTATCCACTCATCAGTCAATGGACATTTGGGCTCACTCCATAAAGAGAATTAAGGCAATTTAGTGACTTATAAAGCAGTACTGTGTAAGTAAATGAAGATCTCACTATAAATACAAATTACTTTGTATTGTACAAAGTATAAATACTTTGTAATTATAATGATAAACAGTTAACATTATATGATAGTATTTACTGCATGCTTATTTTCAATTTTGGAATAGTTTAAACAATCTACTTATATTGTTTCACTTAAATTACCCAAGAACTCAATGAATTAGGCATTATTATAATCTCTATTTTAAAAATTGAGTAGCAAGCACAAAGAGGGTAAATAAATTATCCAAGGCAATATAGTTAGTAATGACAGACCAAGAGTGTGAACTTGTGGCATCTAACTGAGGACTTTATGCTATAATACTTCCCATGTGTATATAAGCAATGATTTTCCATGTGACAAATGTTACCATCTATTCAGTGAGAATTACACACAAATACACATTGATTCAATGTGAGATACAGCCTTAGTTGTCCTGATAGGCCTGGTGTTTCACTTTTGTTGGCCACAATATATCATTCGCTTTACTGACTCCAATGTCTCTACAAGGCTAGAGAAGCTAAAACCAGGCATTTTAGAGAAATTATTTTTAAATAGCATGATTTTTTGTAAGTCACTCTCCACATAGAATAACCAAGACTCTTGCTGCAAGATTACCAAAAGTAGATCAGTATGAATATGAAAGGATATGGGGTAGTCCATGTTTAAAGATAAAGACAAAAATGTGTTTTCCCATGTATAACCCTTTGTATAATTACAGTAAATGATACTAGTGATAAATGAAAAACCTGAGTATGTTGCTTATAAATTCTTGTGGGAGGGTTTGCAATTGGGTAAAGTAGATCATTTTGCTTGATTAATTTTCAAAATATTTTTCAACTTCTATTTCTTGAAGAACACTAATTTTTACACTAATTGGGAATCCAATTGGCTGTTTAAAGTATTTTTGTTGTATCTACTCCACTAACTGTAGCATCTTCATTCTGACAACCTTTCCTTTATGATATCTGGTAGAGAATAGAAATCTCTTTTGCCTCTTGAATAAAAACGTACTTTCCAGTTCAAAAATATGAAAATATTTAAAAATTAAATTATGTATATAAATAAGCAAATTATAAGATTTTATAATGGGAAATGCAATAGCCCTTGTAGAGACCAGAGAATTAAGGGTTAGTTTGTTTCTTGGAATGGAGTAATGCCTGGCATTAAGAATATAGGGGCGCCTGGGTGGCTCAGTCGGTTAAACGTCCCGCCTCGGCTCAGGTCATGATCTCACGGTTCGTGGGTTCGAGCCCCGTGTCGGGCTCTGTGCTGACAGCTAGCTTAGAGCCTGGAGCCTGTTGCGAATTCTGTGTCTCCCTCTCTCTCTGACCCTCCCCTACTCGTGCTGTCTCTCAAAAATAAAATAAAAAACTTTAAAAAATTTAAAAAACAAGAATATATGTAAGTTAACTTACAAATCATACACTAGAATTGGGATGACCTTAAAAATCATACTGTCAATATAATCTGATAACCTAAAGCACAAATTTAATACCTAAACTACTTTTGAATGTTTCATAACAAGTTGTATTTCATATTAAATCATAAAATATGTAGTTTCTCTTATATATCAAATAAAAAGCTCAATTTATTACTTATAATAACATTAGAAATGGGCTAAAATTAACTGCTATAGGAAGAAATATTTCTAGAAAGTTGGAGGCATGCACAGGAGATTTATTTATGAACATACAGAATACAAACAAAGCTAGTATTTTTTTAAGGTGATTATCAAATCTGAGATATTTCACAGTCTTATGGTTAAATTTCCTAATTGATTATACTTTATATAAAACTTAATTTGTTTTTCAATGGACCAGAGTAGGGAAAAATGTTACTTTATGGTTTTAAACAGTAAATTAGATACCCTTATAAAAATTCCTGAAAAATAATTATAATTTGGGGTGGTTTATGATAGAAATCAGAATTAAAAATTTAAAAAGTGATACAATGTGGAGATAATTGATATAAAATCCCACTTGGTATAATAAATTATTTAGCAAAAGTTTTTGTTCTTCTTTATCAGAAAACTCCATTCCAAAGACAAATCCAGACTCACTGCAATTCGGTATCTTATTTTTTTTTAAACTAAGCTCTATCCCCAACATGGGTTTGAACTAATGACCTCAAGATCAAGAGTCACATGCTCTAACAACTGAAGCAGGCTGACACCCCTGCAATTTACTTTCTTACTATCTACAAGAAAGACTCTTGTAGTCTGTACTTACATAGTCTGTCCTCAATGATTTCAAGCGTTTAATTCCTTCTTAATAATAAAGGGAAATATTTTTTATGGAATACTAACACTATGATCTAAGAATTTTCTCCTCCTCAGAGTTTCTTGTGTATTGCTCTTTTTACTAACACTTTGTGACAGGTTTTTATCTGCTAAATGAACTCCCGGATATGGAAAGAAAACATAAGGAAACTGTTGAGAAACACCTTGTCTCAATGTCAGTGTAGTGTACACCATTAATTTGATAGGGAAGGTGTCTTGCCCTATTTTACTCTGATAAGTTACAGAGTGTCAGTGACATACATCATAGTTTTCCATTAGAGAGACCAAAACAAGGAAAAGCTACAGATTAGAAATTTATATTTTTTTCTGATAGATAGTTGAAAGTGCTTAAATGCCCTTAAAATTTATAAATTATTTGTCTTGTCTTTAAACTTAGACATGTTTAAGGCTTTAGTAATGAAATTAATATTTAGAGCATTAAATTAAAACCAATAAAAATTTCACTTGAATAGTTCGAATAGATATTTCTCAATTACCAATTTTATTTTACCAGATATGTTCAATTAGTTTGGATTTCTTCTAAAAATAACTCTGAAAATTATCTACAATTGTCTCACAAGAAGGTCTGCAATGAATTCCTTACTTTAACAGAAGCTGAAGTAGAATTAACAAAGGAACTTATACACTTACTTTAATATCTGAAAAGGTAGTAACAATAACGACAATAAGAATTTAGAACTACCTTAATAAAAACATTATTTCACAATGACTAACACTTTCAAAAAATATGTTATGTAGTTTTAAATAATAGAATATTATATCACACAAGTTATATAAGTATGCAATGCATCACCTATACCATTATCTGTTTTAAGTATTAGTTGGAACAAAAAATAATCACATGTACTTTTAATTTATTCATATCCTTCCTTCAACTTCTGATTTCTTTTTGCTTACATTCTTTTCATCACCAGCAAATTGGGTAATCTACACGGATTGCAACTCTGCATTTTCAGTTTAATCCTAACCCATTATTTAGTCTAAGTTGCACTAGAGTTCTTTCAAAAGTCAATCAATGGTCATTGAATTGTTGATCATTTTTGCAGTTTCCACCTTCTTTATCTCTTTTCCTTACTCATAAGTCTTTACTCATAATATCCCAGTGTCCTTACTTTATATCTGTTAATGCTTTACCCGTTGTATTGTCTTTGAAAAAAATCTCCATACTCTTAGTTACTTTTGCATGAAAAAAAGTCAAAAACAAAAAAAAGTTAGTTACCCAAAAGCACTAGAAAATCAAATAATTCTATTAGACTTTATTAAATGGCTTTATTTTATTTCATATTCCATTGTAGTTAATTTAGAAGACACTGGCAGGGCGCCTTGGAGACTTAGTCGGTTAAGTGTCTGGCTTTGGCTCAGGTCATGATCTCACTGTTGGTGAGTTCAAGCCCCAAGTTGGGCTCTGTGCTGACAGCTCAGAGACTTGGGCCTGATTCGGATTCTATGTCTCCCTCTCTCTCTGCCCTGTCTCCCTCTGTCTCTCAAAGATAAATAAATATTTACAAAAAAAAGAAGACACACAAAAAATCAAACCCATGTATAATTTCATTCCTCAGTATAAACCAATTTTAATAATAGTCTGGCATATAATCATTCAGTGTTAATTCAATAATAATGGCTTTCTATGTATGTTTATCATACTGTATTTTAATTTTTAAAAACTTATCATTGTGTAACAATTGTTAGTGTAACAATGAGATTCTTCATGTTTGAGGTTCTTTTTCTTATATTTTTGAATCTCTTGTATCTATTACAATATATGGAACATATTATGAAGTATATATTTGATAAATAAAAAATTGAAAAAATAAGTAGATTTCACCCATTCATCAGGCTTTAACTAATATTTTATGCTTATGACTCACATATTGAATGCTTTTTAGTTTAATTTTATAACCATAATTTCAAAATCTTATTCTCACTGTCAGCTCATTAAAAAGACTGCAGGGAATTCAAATACAAAAAATCTGAGTCCAACATTGTCTGTTTAAAAGTTAGGAAATAATTTTATGTTTTCACAGCAAACTATTTACCTTATCTTCTAAGTGAGAAATCTGAAAATGTATCTCTGATTCCATTATTTTCCATTCACTCATGTAAGATTTAATTATTCTTAAATGATACTTCTGCTCTGTGGTATTTATACTCCATGTTTCAAATTTATTTCTTTTTTGTCTAGATACTTTTTTTATGGCACAGAGTTCTTAATTTTTATTTTCTCACATCTTAAACCTCTTCTCTGCAATGCTGCCCTTGTTGCTTTTATAATATCAAATTTTTAAAGTATATTTTCCCTTACTTTATGTAACAGAGACAATGGTACCTATTCACCAAATGATTTTTCCTTTTCTCTTGGGCATAACTAAACACTATATTTTCCCACGCTCTTGCTGAATGAATAGTTCTATGTGAGTAGTTCTGTTCAACGGAATAAGACAGGAAATGGTGTGCTCAAATCCTTGCTGTAGACTCTGAAAGGGTGCACATAACCTATTTCTTCTCTATCTTATCCATAATACTGGAAGTGAACAAATGCAAGATCATAGAGAGGTATTCAAATCTCCATGTCATCAATTTCAGAAGGGATATCTGGAGGGGGAGTGGGGAGCAATGGACTGTCATTTGGACAATGCCCTAAGTGAGTATTGAAATTTACTGAATAAGCCATTAAGAACTGTGGGTTTATCTATCATATCAACATAACTAAGAGTATCCTAACTCATACAGAAATAGCTATCAGAATAAGGGTGCTCTTTCAACCAAAAACGAAAATACTTAGCATTAATTTAGCATTTAGGCAATGTGTGCCTAGGAAACAAATACCAGAGGTTAGAAACTTTATGATCCATGTTATACAGTGGCAAAACATTTGTTAAAACTGTCATCTACAAAAATTCTGGAGACAGAAAAAAAATGTGCTTGCTTGCCTGACAGCTCTAAGAGAAGAGTTAGAAAATAGAACTTTTAAGTAATGTGTGCTGGCTACTAATGACTGTTTTAGAAAGATGTTACAAGAGACAGATAGGCTCAGGAGTGTACTGACTGGTTAGAAAAAGTTCAGAAGTTTAATACTTTACAGGACTAAAAAAGTTTCTGTTCTGCACTGAGGGAAATAAAATTGAAGACCCATACACACCAGAGGAGTCAGCTATGACTCAGCATGTACTCCAAATTGGGCTTATCATAGCATCTCCTCAACAAAGGTGGAAATTTTGCTGACAAGAATTGAACATTATCCAAATATTCTATCATTTTCCTTCACCCTTTTCTCTCATTCTGTTTTTTTTAAATTTCTTACTTTTGTTCCCTGTTCTTCATTAAAAACAAATGCCTGTAGGGGCGCCTGGGTCGCTTAGTCAGTTAAGCATCTGATTTTGGCTCAGGTCATGATCTCACTGTGAGTTTGAGCCCCTCGTCAGGCTCTGGCTAACAGCTCAGAGCCTGGAGCCCCCTTTGGATTGTGTCTCCCTCTCTCTGTGTCCTTCCCCTGCTTGCTCTGTCTCTCAAAAAATTAATAAATGTTAAAAACGTAATTGTATATAAAATTTCAGATACTTAAGCAAGATGATATAGATTTGAGTTTAAATATAAATGGGATACTCCTAGATAAGAAACAGCTATGGACTACCTGACACTAAAGTTTCTGGAATTCTCTTTTTGGGAATTGGACAAAGCCTATTTAAATATATTTTTTTAAATTATTCCTAACTCTAAATAATTAGGAATTTCCTGGGAAATTAGGATTCATGTTCCATTATGGCATTACTAGTCAATGCATTGGCAATTTAATTATTATATTTTAACCATGTACTCTAAATTTCATTGTTCTAGGAAAGAAATTGATTCCTCTTCTGCCTTAAAAAAATAGTTATTGGATGTTTTATATTTCTAAAAGTTAAGTGATGTTTTTGTGTGTTGGAAAACATATGCAGTATGATGTTGCAAAAAATTTTTGAAGTGTGTAAAATTGAAGTTTTTCAAGTAGTTTTTAAATTAGACTAATTTAAACTTTTTAGTTTATAAATACCATTTTCCAATATATAGAATCATGATTTCTTAAAAAAAGTAATGATTCCAGGGCTAGGGCAGAAAAGAGTGCATATATAAATTTAGAGTATCTTTTTATGGCAAAAAGTACGGATATGCTCAAAAAATATGGGAATGCTTTAAAAATTCAAAGAAGCTAGTTTGAGTGTGTTTACACTGATTAGAATAATTTGGAAATGAACATAAATAATGATAGTAGTGGATTATAATCTATCAAATAAAGTAAGATTCCTTTGGGGTTCCATATCAAAAATTTTTAAAAAAGGAGTTAAGGAAAATATCTTCCTTATAGTAAAATGTTAACTGATAAAGGTAAAAGGAATACTCATCATTATGCAAAAATCATTAACAGCAAACTAAGAATGTATGTTAAATTAATGGATGAAATTTTGATGATGAACAAGATATTTGCCTTGTCTTAAAGTATAAACCTCCCATTTCTTAGTTATTACACAATTAACAATAGTTATTTACAGAGTAGGATCTGGAGACTACTCCTTAAACAAGTGATCAAAATTTACATCACCAACATGGGACAAGTTGATATCATTTACTGCTTGATATGTTGCACTAAAGAAGGAACGCTTATATGGTATCACTGTCCAAAATGCATATTCCAAACTGAACGATAAGTAACTATCAGACATATCCAAACTGAAGGACAGAAACAACTAAAGGACCTATGGTCTTCAAAATATCCAATTTTTAAAAAACAAAAGGTTACTGATGAATCAGTCCAGATTAAAGCAAACAAAAGATACATGGAAAGTAAACACAATGTATGATCTTAAACCAGAAAAATTCTAACAGTAAAATTTGGGGGAAATTTGGCAAAATTTGAATAAAGTTGTAGGTTGGATAATAGTATTGGCAACAATGACAAATTTTCTGTTTTTATTATAGGATATACATTGACATATTTAAGCAAAAAGTATAATGATGTATGCAAGTTATTATCAAGAGATTATGAAAATAATGGTAAAAATATACATATGTGTATCTATACTTACATATATATACATGTCTACATAATGAGAGAAAGGGAGGGATGGAGAGTAACTCACATGCAACCAAGCATTTACAACAAATGAATCTTGAAGGATATTGGGAGCTCTTTGTTCTATGCTTGCTACTTTTCTCTAAATTTAAATTTGTTTCAAAAAGTTTGAAAAAAGTTAAAAGCTTCAATTAATTATTCCCCTCTTTAGTTCTGAGCTGTTATAATTTTGAGACACAATTACTGCGGTTTGAGGATGACAGAAAAAAGGTACGGAATTTATTGGATTCAATAACAATAATAAAAACAGGAATAACAAGTATAAAAGAGGAATAACACTTTAAGTAAACAATTGGTAATATAATTTTAGATAAATACTATTGGTTGTTAATTTATTATTGAAATGTTTTACTCATTTTTGGTGTATAGCAAGGCATTTTAAGTTAGTGAAAAAGAGTTTAAAAATAATAATAAGGTTTCATGCAGTAGCAGGAGTGAAATTCAGTGGTTTAGAAGGATGGGTCTCTCAGGATTTCCAAACTCTTTTCCAGTGTGCAGCTTGCCTAGAGGAAATCACATCACACTAAAATTTGTTAGGATCTCATTAATGAGGCCTGTGCACATTTCAGGCCAAATTAATTTTGACATTAGTCTAGACACCCCCAAACTTGGTCTCGGCTACTGTTTTCAGAGGGGAGCACTTTCTCCATGCACGTGAAATTGAAACAAGCTAACTGCAAATACTAAGACTAGAGGGAAAAAAATAAATATAAAGACTATTACAACAAAATAATCTCTAATACTATTTCAAAGTGCAAAAATAGATTTGATTAATTTCTTTAACAGTCTCTGAAAGTAAGTATAAATAAAACACTAATACCCAGGTTTTTAATATGCACTAGAAATTCCTAGGAATTGGAAATTATTGTTCTCATATTCTTCCTAATTACAATATATTAATTTCTCTGTTATAGTTACATACATTTGTCAATTAATTTCTAATCAACACACTTAAGTAGATATTTTCTTCAGACTTGAAAACAATAAAATTTACATACTAAGTAAAATATAGGTATATTGATTACACATGCTTTTAAATAATGAATAGGACATATAATTAAAGTCAAGGAGTTGTGTATTAAAAATTGATTAAAATATGAATAAAGTTCAACTACAAAATTAACATCCTTCACTGCAATGTTATATATTAGTTTTTTCCATATGTGATGAAAAGTGTATCACCATATCTGCCATAAAATAAGCTCAATTCTAAGTGTTGACAATGTAGGCCAATACATGACAGCTTCTTATCTATCTATCTATGGAAAACTCAAGTTACAAAACTTTGTACATTTTTTCCCCTTAGTTTTGCTTGAAAACTGCATTAAGGATAACCTACAGAAGGAAATAACCCACAATACACCACGTTTGTTGTTTTAAATCTACTTTGTAAACAACATTTGTAGCCTTTACGGACTTTTAATTTATTCTATTTTAGGTAAAAGTACCATACTTTTTTAGGTAAAAGTACCTCAAAATATTTTTTCCTAAAATATGCTATACATTCTGGACTATGTTTACAATAAAGAAAATAAGAAAATTAATTAATCAATGGATATAATACTAAAACTAAAGCAAAATGAAAAAATGATTATCAATTTTAGTAAAAAATAGTGTTACATGCCAACATCTCTCTCTCTCTTTTCATATGTTTTCATTTTCATGATTCAGAAATTAGGGTTCACTGAGCTATAACTGCCCACATAAAGTAATAAACCATGGTGAAAAATTGATAATCGTCATGCTAATTAAATCAATTAAATTGGATAGGTCAGTATTCTCTTCTCTTTCGTATTAAATAGTATCTGAATTATTCAACTGGCTCTCAGCATTAGCCAAGTCATTGAGGAAAACTTGATTCTGACAACCTAACTCAAAATATCCCATCTGCGATGTGGACATAACTCCATTTCAATGCAGGAAAACACCCCGTTCTATTTTCTGATACACTGCTCGATGCAGGACGGGATCAGCATGTGCTTGAGCATTGCAAAGTTAAACTCACAATAATTTTTGTCATATGAATGATGGGTAATGCCTAACACCAGCTGTCTTTTCAGCTGTGACCTGCCATCTAGCCTGTCAAATAACTCAATCAAAAAATCAGTATGATATGCTATTCCTTTTACTGAGAGAAATGCCTCAAGTCACAAAGTTTCACAATACCCTCTGGTGATTTACATAAAGCTGTTTTCCTACTATATATCCTCCTTCTTCTCTTATTGATGTCAGATAATGGCAGATTTAGGTAAGGCTCATTTTGATCATCATTAGACATATTTGCACATTTTTCTTTCACCTTTTTATTGTGACTTATTATATTATCTTACAGAAGGCACTGAATTATCAAAATGCCCTAATGGCTATTGAGCCTGAATTGGTTGGTAGATCTGTTTAATTTTAGTATTCAGGTCTAAGAGATATGCAAAACAAATCATAGCACTTTGTTTTCTGATTAATTCCAAATTCTGAGACAACTCTGTAAATATAAACATAAAAGTCTCAAAATGGAGGAATGAGATCCTCAACTTACTGTATAGTTAAGATGACCATCCCATACATACTATTATAAATAACCTACTTTTCCAGGAACCTCATAAACATGAATGTATTTCCTCTGCCACTTACTTTTTTACTTCATCTTCTTTAGGCAGTCTATCAGCACCATGAAAGATTAATGAGTGCCGTGCTTTATTGCCATACTAAACTTAATGAAGTACAAAAGGGGTATATTTTTACTTCTGTTCCACTTACATTGGTAGGGATATTGAGAGTTAGGAGAACTATCATATGCATGTAACAAACTGAAATAGAACCACGCATCTTTTTTTTTTTTAATGTTTATTTATTCTTGAGAGAGAGAGCGTGAGCGGGGAAGGAGCAGAGAGAGAGAGAGAGGGAAACACAGAATCTGAAGCAAGCTCTAGGCTCTGAGCTGTCAGCACAGAGCCTGACACGGGGCTCCAATCCACAAACATCAAGATCATGACCTGAGCCGAAATCGGACACTTAACCGACTGAACCACCCAAGTGCCCCCTCAGCACACTTTTTAAAGTACTAACTGTGTGATAAGTCCTGTTATTATTTGTGTGAAAAAAATAGGGAATAGAAAAATTCACACCGAAGGGAGTTTGCTTGGTTTAGGTTTTAGATTTAGAAGTGACTTAAAGGCCTCTCTTAAATTTATTCTAAAATACCAGTTAAGATCTAATGGTCTTGGGCCATTAGATATTTTTGTACTTTATTTAATATATGAAACCAAGGATTTAGTAGTATGGCCTGAAAGTGTCTTTTATTCTTTTAGTTACTCTCTTTTCATTCTTAGTGAATGACATGTTAGTGGCTTGAAAGAGAAAATTTAATTCCCTGAGTCTTCTGTATTTCCACCAGTAAATTTGCTCTTCTCTCTTCTACAGAAAAGAGAAAATATTGGGAAAATATTAAGATGAGATTTATTACTATTATTCTGGAAGAAATAACATTTTTTAAAAGCCTTAAAGAAAAGTAGCAAAGGTAGTCTGGAATTAAATATTGGTCTCAGTTAATCTGTAGAGTTTTTAAAACAGACTGGGTTGAGCCAGATATGGTTCCTCTCTGAATATATGGAATTCCATATGCTATGTAAAATTTTCAGCCTCAGATCATTTGCTTTTCAACACGTGATAAAAATTTACCAGGGAGAGGGGTGCCTGGGTGGCTCAGTCAATTGAGTGTCCAACTTTGGCTCAGGTCATGATC
This sequence comes from Cryptoprocta ferox, assembly GCA_028646485.1. NCBI lineage: Eukaryota > Metazoa > Chordata > Mammalia > Carnivora > Eupleridae > Cryptoprocta > Cryptoprocta ferox. The sequence goes on from CM053567.1 coordinate 142,150,184, forward strand.
TCATGGTTCATGAGTTCAAGCCCTGTGTGGGGCTTTGTGCTGACAGCTCAGAGTCTGGAGTCTGCTTCGGATTCTGTGTCTTCCTCTTTCTCTCTGTCCCTCCCCTGTTTGCATTCTGTCTCTTTCTCAAAAATAAATAACCATTAAAAATTAGAAAAAAAATAACCAGGAAGAAAGGATACAGTTTTTCTACATCAGTCTATCTGGTTCTCTTAGCTTCTATCTTTCGGTCACAATAAATCACCATAAAGCCATGTGCTTGAACTGTATTGTATAGTTTCCAAAGTATAGGACTTAGCCAAACTCCTTTATAGTAGATGGCCAATCATTTTAATAAGTAATGAGTACACACAATTTCTTAGTTTCTTTTTTCTGTACCTCACGAGCACAAAAATATAAATAACACTATGGGATGCGTTTCTGCTTTCTCAGGGTAACTGACTACTTCAATGATTACCATCGAGGCAGCTGAGCTGATGTTGCCCTACATTTATCTTCAGGCTCTACTAAAAGCTTCATTTCATTCCCCAAGGGACATGCAATTTTGTAACACCAAAATAAAAGTTTATTTCATACTCAAAATTCTGTAGGGAAGTAAGGAGATATGTTCATTCATTCAGAAAATATTTATTCAATATTTTCCAGTTGTTAGAACATAGGAGTAAACAAAACAGGCTCTATGGTCTCATGGAGAAGATAGACATTTTTATCGGGAAAGAAGACAGGAATACTAAACAACCAAACAAATATTATATTCCAAAAAAATGATAATAACTGTGAAAAAAAAGTGAGATTGAGCATAGTGGTTGGTGAAATTTGATAAAGGGCTATCAAGGAAGTGCCCTTTGATGTTTAAGCACAGAGCTTGAGGAAATGTCAAGCAAGTCATATCTAGGATATATAGGAAACAGATGTACAATGGGCTTGAATTGTGAGTGTACTTGGAATATTGACAGAACTGCAATGTTTACAGAGTGGCTAAGAGCAGTGTAAACCATTGTGGATGATGGTTCAAGAGGTGACATCAGAAAGGTAGTTAGGGATAAAGGTGAGACAGAAGAGGGACTGGACTCCGGTCCCCTCAATCTTGACTGTGAAACCCAGCATTCCTTGATAGCTGAAACTATGCCTCTTGAGTAGCATTCCTTGCAGGAATGTGGAAGCAGGATACTTACCAAAAGAAGGACTACTGAAAAGCCAATCAAACCAGTTTCTGCCAGACACCAAGGTGGACCCCAGGACTGACTTTTCATTAATCTTTTCCATCATTACAATACAAAATCATGCCCAAGTGTGGAGATTTAACATGCTAATGAGGCATACTATGTATGACTAAGCATGTTCTGTCCATGTGCCTGTGTGCCTGACCTCTGTGTCTCTCCCTATCTCTGCATGCTTATATGTCACTCCTTTCCTGCCTGGCCTCTTTAAAACTTTTCCCTGGCTTTTGTTCACAGAGTCAGCCTAAAACATCATTTCCTTTGTGCTGCCTCCCTGTGCTTGAGCATAAGAAATAAAACTCTTGCCTGGAACACTTCCTTAGCCTCAGTCTATTTTTTTAATGTTTATTTTATTTATTTTGAGAGAAAGAGAGAGTGGAGGAGGGGCAGAGAGAGAGGGAGAGAGGGAATTCCAAACAAGATTTGTGCTGTCAGTGGAGAGCCCAACACTGGGCCTGATCTCATGAACCATAAGATCATGATCTGAGTCAAAATCAGGAGTCTGAGGCTTAACTGATTGACCCACTCAGGTGCCCCAGGCCCCAGTATATTTCTGTTGCTTAGAGGGCCCAAGGATCTGAGTTGGTAAAAAGTCATTTACAGTAGTCCCTCCACCCTTATCTGTGGTTTCACTTTTTAAAGTTTCAGTGACCCATTGTCATCCTCTGCCTAGAAGCAGATGATCCTACTGACAATTGCCAGAAGGTCAATAGTAGCCTAAAGTTATGCTCTGTTCTGTCACAATGCATACCTCATCATCTCACTTCATCTCATCATGTAGCATTTTATCATCTCACATCATCACAAGCATAAGAGTAGGTAGAGTATATTAAGATATTTTGAGAGAGAGAGAGAGACCACATTTTATTACAGTATACTCTTGTAATTGTTTTATTTTCTTATTAGTTATTATTGTTAATCTGTGATATTGTGATTTATAAGAAATCTATATTTGGTCATTCAGTTAACCAAAATATATTTGTCATGTGTATTTGGCCATTGTCCAAGTTTTCTGGCTCACAACTCCCAAAACCTGTGGAATTTCCTAAGCATTAAAGGCAATAAAGTGTTTTTGTTATGTTAGTGACATACTTTTGGACCCCTGACCTCTGGGAAGGAGCTGGAGGTTAAATCAGCCAATGGCCAATGATGAAAACCCAAAAGGAGAGGGTTCAGAGCTCCCAGGTTGGTGAATACATCAACTTTGGGGAGACTGGGGAGAGTGGCATGCACCCAGTTTGTTAAGTGTCTGACTTTGGTTCAGGTCATGATCTCAGGGCTTGTGAGTTCGAACCCTGCATAGGGCTCTGTGCTGACAGCTTAGAGCCTGGAGCCTGCTTTCTCTGTCTCTCTCTCTCAAAAATAAATAAACATAAAAAAAAAAAAAAAGTCCATGCCCTTTCCCCAGACCTAGTCCTATGTAGTAGCTCTTCACCTGGCTGTTGATTTTTATCTTTTATTGTACCCTTTAAGAAACTGGTAAACAAATATTAAGTGTTTTCCTGAGTTCTATGAACCACTCTAGCAAATTAAAACAATCTAAAGAGGAGGCCTTGGAAACCTACAATCTGTAACTATTACTGAGGGTAATATCCTGGGACTTTCAGCTGGCATCTGAAGTAGAAATAGAGGGGCAGTGTCATAAGATTGAACCCTTAACTGTGTAATCTCATGCTATCTCCAGAATGGAGCTGAATTCTCAGACACTGTGCTGGTGATCAAGAATTACTTGGTATTTATGGGGGACACCCCCATATTGGAATTGAGTCTAGGAACCCTAAAAGAGTCTCTTACTATGGCTAACTATTATGTTACCTTTTAGGACTTATTAGGATATTCATTTCATTCAGTGTAAGAGGGGAAACTATTTGAAATTGTAGTTTGAGGAGTATAGTGAGAATGCAAAATAAAACAATAATAAAATTCCCGAAAAGATAGCTATCAACGTTCATTATATCATGTATATCATGCATTTGTTTTCAGACCTTAGTCCATTGAACTTCTACAAATCATCTCTACCATCCAAAAACATCTGTGCTGTTTTTAGCAAATATTTCCCACCAGTGCATTGAAAGATTAGAACTAAGGTCACAAAAATTACTTCTGTCTTCAAGATTAACTTTTGATTCTTTCCCTAAACCTCCTTCCTACTTGGAAGTATTGTATCACATTATTTACTTGTCAGAAATGAAATGCAAAACAAAACAAACAATTCAATTAAAACTGGTGTGTTTCTGTGGGTGGGGGGGCATTTTGTGGTTCACAGAATAAGATTCTTTCTATATTCTTATGCTTCTCTCTGCCCCACTTAGAAAACTTCTTAACTTTCTAGTAGTTTAATGTCTCTATGGGGCTTATGTGTTTTTATTCTTAGCTATTTAATAACTTTGGGGGAAGTAAATGAAATGATTACTAGCTAGCAGTTCTTAGCTCAACATTTTAGTTTTGTGACTGACAAAAATATTAAACGGTCAAAGTTTTAATTAAGCTTTATTGATTCCATTGATCTTAATCTACATGAGACACAGATAGACTTGACCTGTGAATGCATTATACCACTTCTATGTGGTATTTTCTAGGTCTAAATTACATAGTGGAAGTGAATGGATGTATATTTCTGTTTATCTTCTAAAATATCATCACCTGTCAAAATATTTGCTTAATAATAAAATGCTAGAATAACATTCTCGGAAATTTTTAGAGACAGGGTTTCATGAATAAATAGCAGCTAGAGTATTTACCTTGTCTGGAAGAGAAGTAACAGAAGCGCTTTGTGTCAATCAATATGAAAATGTAATTAAATCCAATGAGACAAAAATCAATTTTCCTTTTTCAAAGTTTCAAAGTGGTTAAATATCACCTGTTCAGCTTAATTAGTTTTTGATATTTGTACAAACTCACCTTTAAACTTCATAACAATACAGCTTTTGTGTGAGCTTCAGATTTCTTTTCTCTCTTCTAATTTCATTTTTGTTTTAGCTGGCTAAAGAGAGGAAGGGAAAGCCCTCCCCCCCTTTTTTTTTTTCAGAGAAACCATGTTGTTTTAATGGTGGTGCATAGGATTTTCAGGCTCCAATGATCAGAACAGCCTTCTGCTGCATTCTCAACTGCTATAGTTAATAAATGAAACTTGCCTGCAAACCACAATTTACCACAAACCCGCCATGCATTTTGGAAAAGGTTAAGAGAATATTTGAAAGTTATATTATTGCTAGTGTTTATGAAAACAAAAAGAAAAGAAGAACTTCTCCAACTGGCAATTGTCATATTTGAATAATTTAAGAATTCAAAATCTCCTTTAAAATACTCAGACCAAATGTCATATATATATTTAATTATGTAAAGTTGAGAAAAGAGAAATAGGTTTGAGTGGGCATATCCAAATGTGAGCCACATTGTGTGACCTGGTACTTCTAGGGCAAAATCAACTCCAGTTTAGAAGAATAAAGCTAAGGCTCATTATTATAGCCAAATTTAGTTTGTATATCTCAGAAGAGAAAGACATCTGTGAATATGGAGAGATGCAGCCTCCTTTTTTTTTCCATAGGTGTTGACAGCAAGGGTTTTGTTTCTAAGAAACATCCTGACACTAAACTCTGACTCACATTTGGCTTCCCTCAGAATACGACCTATGATATCATGATCTCACCATCCTGAGATAGGACCCTGGGCAGGGCTCCTTCATGAGTATTTAGCTTCCTTGGGATTCTTTCTCTTTCCCTCTCTGCTCTTCCCCACACTCAAAATAAATAAATAAGATTTAAAAAAAAATATGACCTATGACAACACTGTTGTCATAGACCACAGAATATTATTGATTTTTGAGAGTGATATGTATCAATTATAGTGATTTTTTCTGTTGTCAGCCAACTGTTTTATATTTGGCCACATAATATAGTAAGAAATGACAATAATGGGTAAATTCTGTGAAGTTTTATTTGCTAGCATGTACTGTCCTCTCTCTTGGACTATACCTTGTTTTACCTTTAAATTAATAAAATCTATCTTAGATATTTGTGGTTAGGATTACAGAATTAAGTAGAACTTAATGGATACTTTTACAGAGAAAAAGAAAAATATCACTGTTAAGAAAATGGACTTTTGCATTTATTTTGTTTAAGAAATACCTGGCCTCTTGATGATAACGGGTCCTTAACAATTTGTTAGCCTTGGTTACCTCTTCCATAAACTGGGGGCAAAACCAAAAATATCAATATTTTGTTTAGTTGAATAAATTGAATAAGGTATATAAAGCTTTTATATAATATTTGGCTCATAGTAAGTTTTCAATATATATTAGCTATTTTTTAATAAAAAAGAAAGGAAAGTGAAATATAAGCCTTTAATTTTTTTAAAATGCTTTTTTATTTAATTTTCTGTGAGAGAGAGACAGAGCATGAGCAGGGGAGAGGCAGAAAGAGAGGGAGACACAGAATCTAAAGCAGGCTCCAAGCTCTGAGCTGTCAGCACAGAGCCTAATGCTGGGTTCCAACCCACGAACGCGAGATCATGACTTGAGCTGAAGTTGAATGTTTAACTGACTGAGCAGCCCAGACTCCCCCATAAACTTTATTAATATTAACTCTATATAATTAAAACATGTGGACTTTGGGAAATATAAAAACCATGTTGATCAATTATTGGATAGTAAAGTTAGCCCTGTTCTAAGAAAGAGGAAAAAAAAAGACACTGCAAGTCTTCTTATCCAACAGAAGTTTAAGGAATTATGAATGGGGCATTTCTTTTTTATAACTAAAAATATGTGTGTGAGAGGGAAGTTCATTTCATTCTACATGCTGATTGAAGCCACCGTTTGTTACTACTGTTCCTTCCAAAACACCATCAAAGTGACTTAATCAAAATAGAAAATCTGAGAGAGAAATTACAGATCCACCAGAAACCAGCAAGGGTGCCCTGTCGGCTCTTCTCCATTTGGCTTGTACTTCCATTCTCGGCTTTCTTTGCCTTGCTCTGCACCTAAAATGCTATATTCCAAGGACAGCATGAGAAGGACTTCCTTACCAGCTGGCTTCCTGGAAGTTCAGGCGGTTGGAGCTACCTATATATTATAATATCTTTTTTTTTTTAATTTTTTAATGTTTATTTATTTTTGAGAGACAGAGACAGAGCAGGAGCAGGGGAGGGGCAGAGAGAGAGGGAGACACAGAATCCAAAGCAGGCTCCAGGCTCTAAGCTGTCAGCACAGAGCCTGGTGCAGGTCTGGAACCCACCGACTGCGAGATCATGACCTGAGCCGAAGCTGGACACTTAACTGACAGCGCCACCCAGGCGTCCCTGTGTAATATCTTTTTAATATAAGAATAATATTAAAAGATACATTATGGGTATTTAGCTCTCTAGTACATGTCTGTAGTCTTAGATTCTCTCAAACTGAAGTTTGTCTCTAAGGAAACTTTTCTTTTTTTTTTTCTTTTTCTTTTCTTTTCTTTTCTTTTCTTTTCTTTTTTTTAATTTTAGAGAGAGAGAGACAGCACAAGCAGAGGAGAGGGCAGAGGGGGAGAGAGACATAGAGAATGTTAGGCGGGCTCCATGCTTAGTGTGGAACCCGAGGTGGGACTTGATCCCATGAGCCTGGGATCATGACCTGAGCTGAAATCAAGAGTCAGACGCTTAACTAACAGAGCCACCCAGGTGCCCCCAAAACTGTTTTTAAGTTTCATTTAAGTTAGAAAACTATACCACAACAAATCTATTTCCAAAAATAATAATCAAATATTCCACCAACTCAAAGCTAAAAAATAATAGAATTTACACCAACTTTCAACATGTTTTTTATTTGACTGAGAAATCTTGAGTCAATGTAGCTTCAAATATTCTGGATATGAACAGAGTTGACTAGTTATCATAATCCATATGAATTCTAATCTGATTTGATTATTCAAATCTAAAAAATTGTAAAATTGGGACTTCACCCTACTAAGGTGATAATAGAGTGAAATAACTTTTCAACACTTTTTAGAAAAATTTTTATCACATTATTGCTAGGTAAAGATTCAAGAGAAAAGTTACTGTGCTGACTCATGCTGCAAAACAAAGACACTCGATGATAAAAATACATAATTTATTACAGCATATAAAATTAAAACTGTACAAAAGAAAACCATGTGCAGATTCTCACATTCTTAGTGGATTCAATATTGAGCAACCACTGATGAAGTAACCGCTTGAGCTAAAGCCAACCCAGTGTGGATTCGATATTGTTTTCCAACTTAGTTCATTATGGGAAGGTCTTAAAATCTAACTCAGTGAAAGATATTCACCGTATTAGATATTTACTGACTAGAAATAATGTAGTATCTCATTTATAATAAATAGAAACCCAAGAATGATTATTTTTTTTATCGTATTTTCTGTTTAAATAACACTACTTTAAACAATGGAAAATTTTAAAAACATGAATGAGCATACAACTTCTAGATAGTTATTGCAACAGGAAAATAGGTAAATATACTCTTTGGGAAATTAAATATAGATAATTTTTCAAAGAGTTGAGAATATCATTAAGAGTGTGAAATGTAGAAGAGAGTAGGATGATATATTTATTAGTCAGGTTCCCAGCAGAAAACAGAATCCAAGTCAGAAAAAATTTAATACTGGGATCACTTGATGGGGTATTTGATTTTTCCTCCCAAAGGACATTTATCAATGACAAAGTTTTGGTTATCATGACAGGGTACAGGAGTGTACTGACATCTAGTGAGGGACCAGGCATGTGGTTTACACTTTCTACAATGCATGGAAGAGTTCCACCCTCCCCCCACACACAATCACCTGCCACTAAATGCTAATTCTGTTGATGTTGTTATAGCCTTGGTTAGGGAAATATACCAAGTGCTACTGAGGCTCCCAGATAAAAGCATCCATAAGTTGTTGTTATCACTTCCAAACCTCAAAGGACAATGAGGCAAGCTCTCTTCTCTTCTGTCTTCTAATCTTTCCTCATTGTATTTCATTGCCAAACCCAAACAGACAGAAGCTAGCAAAGAAGAATGAAGACCTGAAGAGTCTTCCAGAGAAGAGATAGAAAAACAATTGAAATTTGATTATGGGTGGGGTAGGGAGCAAACAAAAAACAAGCAGAACAATTTGGAAGAGAAAATCATCCTCTTCTAATGGGTAACATTCCTTTCTATAGCTGGATTTGAAGGAAACAGGACTTGATGGATAAAAGTGGAAACAGAAACAATAAAAGGGTATTTCGAATTGAAGCCTCCATTAATAAACACAGTTCAGCTTACTTATCTACTCTGCCCTAAAGTCCCCTGTTATTTTACATCCTTTAACTTTATCTTTTCTAAAATACAGCTTAAGCTCCTCTTGGAATAGTTCTTAGCACCCTGGATTTACAATATCAATATTAAGTATTATATTATTATAATGATAAGATTATAATATTATTGCACTATTATTGTGCAGCTGGACTAGTATCTCAACCATCTAGTTTTATGAATTGGGGGCTATTTTTCATATTAGAAAGCACATATTTCAATAGCAAGATAATGCCACAAATTCATAGCATTTACTGTAAAATAATGCCAAATCATTCTTGTAAATAAACTGTATTCATACAAATTGTCAATTATGCTTTAATTGGGTCTCTATGAGAAATAAGTATCCATTTAAGTATAATGTATATATCATTAACAATTTCACTGGAGCGTCTGGGTGACTCAGTTGGTAAAGCATTCAACTTTGGCTCAGGTCATGATCTCCCAGTTTGTGAGCTCGAGTCCCATGTGGGTCTCTGTGCTGACTGCTCAGAGCCTGGAGCCTGCTTTGGATTCTGTGTCTATCTTTCTCTCTGCTCTTCCCCTGCTCATGCTCTGTCTCTCTTTCAAAAATAAACACAGATTAAAAAATTAAAAAAAGAATTTCATTGAAATATAAAAGTCTTTTTATTGAAATATAAAGTAACTAGGAAAATTTGATTGGATTTCACATCTGATAAATGCAGAACTACAAATTTCATGCTGTGCAAACGTATGCTTAGTGAAAATAGCAAACCTGGAGTTATGGCATTTCTAATATGAGTGATTTCTTAGTAAGTTTTTTCTTTAAATGTTATGTGTGTGTGTGTGTGTGTGTGTGTGTGTGTGTGTACTTAAATTTCTTATTAGTGTTTGTTAGGTTATCTATCTATATAAATTCATGAATTCTACTAAAACCTCATGGGAACCACTATAGCTCATTATGATTGATTATGAAGGTTCAGCTGGTCTTTCAGTTTCATAAAGATTAGAGGCAACAATCTGAGTTTGTTTCTACCTGAGGTCAGCAGAGGACATCTTTACATTGATGGAGCCAGAGATCAGAACAGTGAGCTGAGGGTGAGTGTTGACAGATTTCTTGGGATAGCAGAGGCCAGAGAAGAGGTGAAATGGCAAAAATAGAAGCAACTGAGGCAAGCGATTACCCCAGTCAGAAATGAAGTTTGCTTTCTGAAATCATCTTAGACTGTCTTTGGGGATTCCCAGTTATTCATTGGAGAATTTTCAGTGGGGGTTAATATTGAAGCTCAGATACTATTTAATCTTAGTTTATCCACACAATAATAAGAAATTTGGATATTTTCAACATTGATATATTTAATTAAATATCATTATTATCTCAATGCCTGAAATACAAAATTACAACATGGGTTTTTGTATCTCTTTTTATAGAGTCAAAAATTTTCTCCAAGTACTGAAGAGAAAACTTATGAACATCAGTCTTTTTTTTTGTTTATTTATTTATTTTGAGGTGGAGAGCAGCAGAAAGAGAAAGAGACAGAGGATCCTCAGCAGGCTTCCTGCCAACAGCAAAGAGCCCAGTACAGGGCTTGAACTCATGAAGCATGGCTGAAGTCGGACACTTAACTGACTGAGCCATCTAAGTGCCCCTTTGAACATCAATCTTGATGGAACTTTATAAGTGGTGTAGAGACACAAGAAATAGGCTACCTATTTAAAAACAAACAAACAACAACATCAAAACGAAATGGGATCCTGTTTCAGTAGTAACTTTCTATGATGTGTATCAAGTATTTTGCATAAAGTAAATACTCAGTTCATAATTAATATTTCCTTCATAGAATAGAAGCACTCCACTGACTTTGAACCCAAATAGCCTATGATATTCACTTAAACATCTGAAAATTAAAATTACTACAAAATATACAGTGAATGTTATGTTCTACTTTTGAAAAAAAACAATATGTAACTAGGACATATATAACTCAGACAAAATTATAAATTTAAGAAGTAGTACAGTTTTAGAATTTCTTTTGCAGATCAATTAAAATATGCATAATAAAGCTTCTGCTACCTTATCCTTAGCTTCTCAATCTCTTTTTAATTTAAATTTGGTCTTTGTATCAGACAAAAAGATATTTTTCTTTGCCTCTCCCTCTAATCAATGAAAACTACGATTACCTTTCTTCTCATTTAACTTTCTTCTCATCGTTATCTAAATATTATATAAATCATCTTTACCTGTGAAGTATTAGTAAAGTTCTTATTCATTGATAATTTCAGCTAAAAAAGTGATCATCTTTACACCCTGCACAGAGTAACTGCAACAAAATGTGTTACTGCATACATTTCTTATTGGAAACAAAATAGAAATTTATTAACACTAATAAAGTAGATGATTTGGGAATCAAATTCAGAGACTGAAAAGTAGAATTAGAGATTTTATAGGCTGTGGTGGTTTTGTAATGTTTCACTTTTGCTATGCTGATCTGCATTTCCAAAATTTCCTCTCTCTGAATGTTTCCCTTTAAGATGGGCCTCCTAGGGGGCACCTGGGTCCCACTTCAGCTTGGATCATGATCTCATGGTCAGTGAGTCTGAGGCCCACATGGAGCCTTGCATGGACAGTGCAGAGCCTGCTTGGGATTCTCTCTCTGCCCCTCCCCGACTTGCTCTCCTCTCTCTCTCTCTCTCTCTCTCTCTCTCTCTGAAATAAATAAATAAACTTTAAAAAAAAGATGGGCCACATAGGAGGTTCTTGTGCAAGATTTGGAGGGCTGAGATGGAGGAGCATCTGACTCCAGCATCTTGGACTACTATACATGTACGCACCAATCTACTGGCTCATTTCCCTAGCAGAAGACTGCAGGTAGGGAGGCAGTTGGTCTAGCATCCTTGGATCCTCCTTCAGCTTCTTCCGCTTTTGGACCAGGCATTTAGCTCCATGGGAAATGTACCAGCTTCTCCTGCAGGACACTTATATTAAAGGTGGCAAAAAGTGGTATGGGTTTCAGCCCATCCTGATGGGGTCCTGCTGACTTTGTTCTCCCACATTTTACATATATCCTCTGTCTTAACTAACTTGCCGTGTAGATTCTTGACCCAAGCATCAGACATGGACACAGTAACCTAACAGAGAATGTCTGGGCAGCTCCCACTATAATGTAAGATAAAAGCCCTTGACAAATTCCATATTTCATCCATAAGTACCTTCTAGCGGATAAACCCTAAAACACCTGACTCTTAAGATAAACTCCCAAAATGTTTACATGTTTTAAAGATTCAGTGATAAAACATTTCTTATTTGTGAATAATTTCAAATTAAATCATTAGAAATGTTTTAATTTCAATCAAACATATTAAAACACATTTACTTGACAATGCATTAGAATATTTAGTTGAATTAATGTTAAAACCCACTGTAAGTCTTATGTATTTTGTCAAACATCATGGAAGTAGCTTCCCCTTTAGGTTACCTTGCTCTAGGTCTATTTACAATATGTTTATCTAAGGATCCAATTTTAACATGAAATTTGTAATTTGCTTTTGCATTATGTGGAGATAAGCACTAGAATTATATTTTCTTTATTTTAAAGTCCTTTGAATTATAAGTACATTTTCTTCATTGAGAGCTTTGAGAATATGATTAGTGGACTAAGCTGAAGCACAGAAGAGGCATAGATTTGTTTTAAAGGAAAATATATCAGACAAAATAGCCCAAAAGGTATAGTCACTCATATAAATAACTTTGGTAAAGTTTGATTTCCTTATAAAGTATTAAGTTGTCAAAGGAAACCTAAATCAAATGGTTCTTTTTCACCTATTTTATTTTATTTTACTTTAGTTTTTTATTTTATTTTATTTTATTTTATTTTGAGAGAGAGAGAGAGCATGAGCAGGGGAGGGACAGAAGGAGAACGTTCTAAGCAGGCTCCACAATGTCAGAGCAGAGCCTGACACAGTGCTCAAACCCACAAACCATGAGATAATGACCCAAGCTGAAACCAAGAGTCAGAAGCTCAACTGATTGAGCCACCCAAGTACACCTTCATCCATTTTAAAGACTGTAGCTTACCTATAATCAGTACATAGATCTTAAAATCCATCAACCTCATACTCAAACTATAGAGAACAAAATAGTTATAGAAACAATTTTCATAAACTAAAAAGACTCATTTATCTTTTTATTTTGGTTGAAAACTTCAGGTTTCAAATGATAATTACAAAATGTGAGTGGAAAATTTTCTCGTTAGGTTATGATAATGGAAATTTCAGAGAAGCACAATAATTTCGCCTGTATTCAGAATTTGTATTAAAATCATAGACTAGAAATACAATTTTACCATAAAATCAGAGGAAAAATTGGGACTAAATTCAGTAATATTAATATAAACACAGCATTTGTCTCCTGAATGTCTCTTTTTGGTATGTATGGGCTGACATAGCTTCAATTTGCCTTCAATGTGGTCAACTTTGAACTCTACCCATTTACCTGGCCCTCAGACAACTTGTTATATTATTCATCCGTTATGAAAGAGTATAAATATTCCATTAGTCACATTCTTTCATTTATTCATTATTTCAACTCCTTTCTTTCTTTTGCTAAGTAAGATTGAGGACGCAGAGACAGGTTACTTGTGATGAATTTAAAAAGATCAACATTTTCTAAAAACATACATTATTAACCATGCTTTTGTTAAATTCTTGTCTTTAGCAAATTGTTTGTGACTAAAAGACTTTTCAGTGTGTCAGAGGATTTTCAGACACTGGAGGTGTCCTGCTCAGATACTCTGAAGTCCTAATACCTAGAGGAAGTCCAAACACAAAGCCATCACTGCATACTGGAATTTTGTGGAATAAAAATATATATGAGTAATAGCTTTGAAAAGAAAATTAAATACAAAGACATAAAGGGAAGAAATAGGATTATTGCAAAGAGAATATTTTGGCATAAAATATTAATTTAAATACTTTTTTTAAATGCAATACACAACAAGAAAAACCTACTAAATATTTGAGTATCTAGAGAAGCAATCTATTTTAACTCATCCATGTTTAGTTTCGGGCAATTTTTACTGCCTAAAAATGATAAGAAGGCCTAACACATGACTAATGCCTACTCTAACATCAAATTGTTCCATTTTGTACTATTTTTTATCATGAGATGACAACTTTGTCATGGTAGAGTGACTCAGAAAGTTATCTCCTGGCACTTAGAACCAAATGTATTATTAGGGCTTAACTATTTTCATTATTTTCTCAACCTTGTTTTGTTCTGGACTATAATTTATTTCTATCTCACTCTGTGTCCAGTGAGTGACAAAATTACTCTGAGAAATGTATATTATCTCAAGAACTATTTCAACATTTAATCAAATATTATTGAATAAAAAGACAAATGTTAGTATGATTTAATGTAACCAGAGGTTTGGCAAATTTGTTTTAGTACTTACATGCTACAGCAAGAGTGACATTTCCATATAGATGTAAATTTGCTTCAGTGAATCATAACAACCATCTCTTTAATCCCTGTATGCTGTTTTAAGATGAATTACAATAAATACTACCACTACAAAGATCTCCCCCACAGATGCATCTGAAAGCATGTCCTCATTTATGCAGTGCTGTTCATTTTTCTGTTTTATTTGTCTTCCTAAATAAACTCTTTGAGAAAAGCTAGGAACCTCCAGGTGATCCTCATTTCTGTCATAAGAGACAGGATATAATTGCCTTGCACGTTTCCCTTCTATCACCTCTTATTTTAGCATTTAATCCTTCACTCATTAAAATAACTGCTGGAAATGGCATTTCTTGTTGGAAAGTTGTAGATATGCTAAGTGGAGTGTGACAAATGAATTCTATAATTTGAAAACCTCCTAGCTATCAGGTAGTAAGCAATGACTCTTGCCAGTTTTATTGACTATTAAAGAGACATTATATAGCACATGCTGCTACAGATAGTCTATTCCCAAGTTAAAGCTTGATGTGCTGAATTCTACATTGGACACTTTGATATTACCATTCTAGAGCCAAGTTTTATAAAGGTGGATAAAATAAAAGGTTTCTGGGGTTTTTTTTTTGCCTCCCTCTGGAAAGAAAATATTTTCTATTATTAAATTATACATATCAGTACCAGCTCTGGGTATTTTAGAGTTGCCAATCTTGGTAGGGTTTTTTTTTTTTTTTTATAATTTTAGAGAACATAAACACAAATATGTGTCAAATCTTATTTTCACAAAATGGTAAGATTTTATTTTTATTTATTGCATAAGGAATGGTGTATTCTCCCGCCAAGTTTCCTGATGATTTTCTCTTTAAAACAGTTCTCAAATTGCAATATAATTCTTTATATAGAGTTATGTGGACCCTAATAGCAAGTCTTAATAAATGCGATGATTTAAAAGTACATGGTATATGATAGAAAGGTCTTGGAGTTGGGACTTTTAAGACTTTGTTGTTTACTAATTTTGTGTTTGTTCCTCTGAAAGTATCAGGTTTCCCACAAGTAAGTTGTATGGTTGTGGTGAAGGTTGCACTACATAAAATACACCATATATTTTGAATGGTGGCTGACAGATAACTGGCCCTTAATAAATATAAATCACTTTCTACAAGTACTTATATATCCAGATCTCTCAACCATGCTTTTAAGTGTTTCATCAAAGAAATAAGTACCTATTTTTAATTCAAATCGCTCCCTCTTATAATCATTCCAAGATATGGGTTTGCTCACATCATTTAAACACAATTTAAATACAATAAACTCAAATTATTTTTAAAGGACTATCGGTAAATGTTTAACACTTTTATAGAAGAAAATACCAGCATTAGAGTAAAGTTTAATTATGTGTCTCCTTTCTCAAAATTACAAACACAAACTGTTTTTCTGTTTTCCGATTATAATATGAGACTTATAGGGTGCCTGGGTGGCTCAGTCAGTTGAGCATCCGACTTCTGCTCAGGTCATGATCTCCCATTCCATGTGCTGACAGCTCAGAGCCTGGAGTCTGCTTTGGATTCTGTGTCTCCCTCTTTGTCTGTCCCTCCCCGACTTGTGCTCCATCTCTCTCTCTCTTTCTCTCTCTCTAAAATAAACATAAAGATATTTTTAAAAATTAAAAAAAATAAATGAGACTTATTTTAAAGTTATCTTTTTATTGCAATTAAAATGAATTGCAGCTCTAATTACATGATATTCTTTTTGAGGCATAAAAAGCAAATTTTTAAAAAATCATATTTACAATGTCTGGTGAAAATTATAGTCACTATAATGTCAAGTGAATTCATCTATTTATGTTTAAAAAAAAGTCTTCCAGCAGCATTATTGCACGTTAATTTCATAAAGTTTAACATAAAAACCTGTTAGTACAACAGTCATTTCATTAGAGACTTTTACCATGTAGGTTTTTCTAAGAAAATTAATTATTTAAAAGTTTATTGTCAGCAAATGAAATTCTCCTTAAAACCCATGATATTCCTATGAAACAATCAATATCTAGAGTAGGGCTGGGAAATGTGATAAATAGGCAGTGTGGGAATAAAAGAGGAGGAAATGTGATGTGTCTGCACAACTACAAAGAATATTTTTATCATTTCAAATAACTACTGTTCAAAAGGAAGTGACATTTTAAATGAAAGTATTTCCTTTACTAAAATTTTTCATAGCACTACTGTAAGAGACATGCAGACTTACATTATTCCAAAGAGATCTTAGTTAAATCTACATTTATTTAAAAAATCAAAATTACAAGTTCATTAATAATCTACTGGGAAAGCCTTATTTCTAAATAATGAAAAGCTATATAATGATGTTAAATCTTTTTATAGATATTTTTATCTTTCACTTCATAGCATATACAATATCATTTCAATTAATATATATTTATACATTTGTTGTTCTATTCAATAAGTTTTATTTTTAATCTAGAACCTCAAAATTAAATTTCTTTGCTTAAAAATAAAACAGTAATTTGTTAAATATACACATAAATATATTAAATAGCAATTTCAGAATCTGTAAATATTTTACCCACATAGCTATATTTTTAAAATATTAAATTGTTTACCAAACTATTTGGTTTTTTTGAAAAGAAATATACTTCAAATGAGATATTCTTTGTTTAGTGAAAGAAATATATAAACCTCATAATGACTTATTAATTATATTCCTATAATTACTTTCATGTAATAATAATAATTTTGACAATTATTTCCAGTTGAATTCCAAAGACACTTTATTTTCTTTTAGACATGCAGCCAATTCTTTTAAATCAATTCAAGTAAAGTAATGCAAAATAAGAATTTCTAAAAAAGTCTATATATGAAATGTATTATAGATAAAATACTCTTTAGGCACTCTGAGAGAGTTTCCCAAACCTTGGCTTGGAAATTGTCTTTAAATTTCACAAATAATGTCTGTTGAAGCCCTATCAACTTTCTAAGGTCTTTACATGTACCAGGTGACATATACCTAACTTACTTTGCTGGGAGCTGCACTGGCCTCGCTGGATGACACAGTCACAGCGAGGAAATGGCAGATGTTTGCGTTTGCACAGCTCCCATGAGAAGTGAAACTGGTATCTCCTTCTGCTACTACTGGCTCATGTTGGGAATGAGCCTGCTGTTATTGACTAGACCTCACAATATTCCAAATCAGATCGATATTCTCCACACAGATGCCTCATGAGAAAAAGCATTTCCTACCCCTACAAAGGAGATTTTAGATCAAAGCACTGTAGATGTTCGTGGAAAGACTCTTCCAATAGGCCCCTGTAGATTTGAAACATAGACTATAAAGGGGTTAAAAACACAAGAGTTACATTTAAGTCTGGCCCGGTGTAAAGGAGCCTAACTTGGAGATAAGAAACGGGCAAGGACAGAACATAAGTCCTTTCCCCAAGGTCCAAATTCTACAAATACCCTCCCTTGTACAGACCTCTGTTATCAGGATGGATAAGAAAATAGAAACCCAGGTGCAAGGCTAACACACATAGGGCCCCCATAGTGCTCACATCAAAGAAAAGGCTTGCTCAAGCAACTTGTTAACAAGCATTCTTCCTCTTGTGATTAATGAGTCAGATAAAATAACTCCTAGCCTATCTATACACAACTTAAGCTGTTTTAATTTTAGCATTACTGACTTAAATAATGTGTATGTTGTCCTGTTTTTTACTAAAAACATCCTCTTATAAGGTGTACTCAACCTCACTGTAAGTACATTACATGACTCGGTTGTAACTTGTTAATTGAAAACAAAGTCATTAATACTGTCAAAAAACCAACCCGTACAAAATAAGGTAAGTTTGTTACTTTCTTAATCTGGAGGACTGACTTCAAGAACGAATGGGGTGGTTCTACAAAAATACTTCTGTAAAACCTGTTTCTGTACACTTTTGCTGATCAAAGCATCTTATCACAAAGAATTAACCATTGTAAAAATTCTATTTTCTGATGTCATGTTATTGCTTGACCTGTAAATAAAGACACCAAAACCAACAGGACAGATGCCTGTCTGGTGATCAGAAAGAACCTTGTGGCTCTCTCATCCCTTTCGCCGACACCGTCCATCCTTCAGGGACCCCTGGACCGGTTGGAGCTGGACTCCAGCATTACTTTCTAGAAATCTAACAGTTATTGATAAACTATAACAAAAATATTCAATGGAGTCAAATAATTGTGAAATATTATACACAGATAAAACCCAGAGTAACACGTTTCAAATAAATCATCTCAGAAAGGATAAGTAACCATATATTTACTATCACCCCATATTATTTTAGCTTTATTGGTATAAAAAACTTAAATCTTTTCTTATGTTCAAAAACTTCTTGCACTAACTTAAAATATTGAGGTTAAAATAAAAGTAAAAAGAATTATGTTTCCAAGCACAAACAACACTGGGAAATGACTGCAAAAGAAGCATCACTGACTTTTAATTTAATTTAATTTTTTAAGTTTATTTACTTTAAGATTGAGAGAGAGAGAGAGATGGAGAGGGGCAGAGAGAGAGAGAATTCCATGGGGCTCAAATGCACGAACATGAGATCATGACCTGAGCCAAAATCAAGAGTCAGATGCTTAACCAACTAAACCACCTAGGCACCCCCTAACTTTTAATGTTAAAGGGGCATTTATAAAATGTGGGACTGGTATCCCCTGTCTACTCTCCATATTTAAGTTTATTTTTACATTCATATTAAATTTTTCCAAACAGCATTTTTATTTTTATTTTTTCCTTGATTTGTTCGATTTACATTAATATTACTAGGCATCAAGATTTACAATTATATTTATATTTACAATCCATTTTAATAATAGTGACAATATTTACTTATTGAGCAAATATTATGTTCTGGGCACCATGCTCAACAGTTTGGAAGCATTTGTACTTTAATCCTCACACTCTTGGGGCGCCTGGTTGGGTGAGTCGGTTGAGCATCCGACTTTGATCTCACGGTCCATGGGTTTGAGCCCCACGTCGGGCTCTGTGCCGACAACTCAGAGCCTGGAGCCTGCTTTGGATTCTGTATCTTCCTCTCTCTCTGCTCCTCCCCTGCTTGTGCTCTCTCTCTCTCCTCTCAAAAATAAATAAATGTTAAAAAATATTTAAAAATAAAATGTTTTCATCTCCACACTCTTGTGGCATAGATTCTATTATTGCTTCCAATGCTAACCATTTGACTCCAATATCCAAATTCTTAAAGTCTTTATTTGGTTGGTATACTTTATCAAAAAAGTTATTTATTCTCTGTGATTCCATAAGATTGTATGACTTTAACTTTTAAATTTGATAAACTATTTTAAAGTATAGAAATGTATACATGAAATAGTGAACGCTCATATACCTATCATATAAGGACTAAATCTTTATGGTAAAAGTATAATTCTCTGCATATGTCATCATGATATCATCACCCCTTTCCTCCTGACATTATTCGAGAACTAACTATTCATGTGTGCATACTCCTAAAAATATATATACAGTTTTTCTGTAAGTATTAAAACGACAACAATCTCATAAGACTGGTATTATGCTGTATATTTTATATTTCTTTTGGTGTTTGTTTTGTTGTTGTTTGGCTCGGTATGTTTGCAACGTTCATTTTTGTCAATTTGCGTGGATCCCATTCATTTATTTTCATGGTTTGCTAGAACCCAATTACATAAACAAACAATAATTTAATTGTCCTTACCCTCATTGAGAAACACTTTTTACTATAACATGTAATGAGGCTCCTATCATTTGTTTCTATCATGGCTCATCCCAATATGCGATAGCTTCTCTAAAGCATGTAACTGAGAGTGGAACTAGGTCATAATTTGGGGGTATCTTTTACACTATTAGAAGATGCACAATTTGTTATCAATTACCTTATGGATATTTAAATTCTCAAAAAGGTATTTCTATTTTCTATTTCTCAACATTTCTACCAGCCCTTAAAATAAAAATTTTAACTTTTGGCAATCAGCGTGGCCTTAAATGGTCTATAATCGATATATAATTTGTACATCCTTGATAAGTAGATAATATGGAACATCTTTTCATATACTGTAGATAACACATGTCTCTTTGAATTTCCTTTCTGTATGAATATTCATTATTTTTTATTGATTTGATGTATTTTTTTACAGGAGTGGCAAATATACTGTTATTTATTTATTTATTTTTACATTTTATGGTGTCCTTCGATAAAGTTTTAAAGTTTTATATGATATAGCTATCTTCTATTTATGTTTTGTGTTTTTGTTTTGTTTGCTTTTTGTCTCTGCATGGTCTGTGATTAAAGGTTACATTCATTATTTCAAGATAACATATGTATAGCATATATTTTCAATAGTTATTTGAGAATTTTTTCTATCTGAAATGATAGATAGTTTATCATGTAATATATAAGCTTTAGAAAGAATGCTTTCAACATTTAGGTCTCTAATTGACATTAAAATAAGTTTTGTGTAGTTGTTCAGTACCTATCAAATTCTTTTACAACAGAGGTAACCAATGATCTTAACCACATTTATTAAAGTTGTGTTCTGCTCACAGATCCACAGTGTGTGTGTGTCAAATACGTGTATGTGGGGGTCTGCTTCTTGACGCCTTACACCCTTTAACTGATCTGTTTATACAATCTGGTGTTAATGGCATAGAATTCATTACTACTGACAACATATTCTAGTATATGGCAGGGAAATTTCCCAGCCTTCTTTTTGTTTATTAGGAGAATCTTTGCTTATGTTAGACCTTTGCTTTTCAATGTAAATTTTAAAATCATATTTTTAGCTTACATATGGAATTTTTGTTAGGATTTCTTAACTGGAGTTGCATAGTGTTTATGGATTAATTTTTGGAGAGTCCACATATTAATTCTATGGAATATTCCTACTCATTAATATGTTTTAGCTTTTGTTTCTGTCTTTTTGAATGATTTTTTAAAAATTCATCTTCTTCTTATTGAAGGTGATGATACATTTTTTGTCTATTTCTTATTCCTATTAATTTTTATTTCATGAGTAATTTTATTTTATTTTATTTTATTTTATTTTATTTTACCTTCAGGGATCATTCTTATTCCAATAGTGCCCTCTGTAACCATTGTATCTTACATATATATTATGTAATTATAATTATATATGTAATATATAATATATATAGTTATATATATTACATAATATATATAGTAAGTATATATAATATATATAATATATCTATCTATCTATCTATCTATATCTGGAGTTTTAATTGGACTCACATGTGAATAAATATATTTTATATATGTATAAAGTATGAAAGCAGTTGATCTAATTACAATGAAGTCACTCTACCCTAGAAAATGGCATCTTTCCTCATTCCTGTATTCAACTGATTCTAGGATGCTTTTGTAAATACATTTTGGTGCAGGGATGCATTTAAAATTGATGATGTCAGAGTTTCTTAGGTTTTTGATTCTTTGATACTATTAGTGTAGAGTATTAATAGTGTCTCTTACAAAAGAAGCATCTTAGATAAAATGAGTTATCTAATTTTTCTCAATTTTCAGAATGCTTTTTATTCTATGTTCTTCATATTGTTTAATGTTCCCTACATATTTATAATATCATTGCTATTATGATTAGGATCTGGATGTGTGGTTTTGTGTGTATGCATGTGTGTGTATGCACCTGCAGCTCTTTTTGCCTACATTGCATTGAATCCTTCTATCAATATAAGTTAGACATTTTAAAAACGTTTTACACTATTGTCTAACTTTATTCTTAAATGGTATAATTTTTTCAATTCATTTATGACTTTTAATTATGACATCTGAAAATGTCTGTTGATGTTTTCCTAAGAAATTTCAGAAGAGGAAAGGAGAAAATGTGCCCGTGCTCAAATTGATATCTTGACTAGAGTTTTCAATAATGGGAAGAAGTCAATGCCACCAATGTTTTCTTTATCTTCCTGCTTAGAGTTAAGTGTTGGTGTTGTCACTCTGTAATTTGATAAAATTGATATAAGGTCTAATTACAAGGTCTCATATTTAGAAGCTCAGGACAGTGGTCCTGCTCGACATGCTGCTATTGCAGCATGCCAGGTGCCAAGTGCTTCCTTTTGACTGTGTCTGCTTACATAATCGTGTTCTCCAAGTCTTTTTTCAGCATGCTGTGGCAACTGTCTGTTATTACTTTTGTCTATGAGGGCTAGCATTCTTTTCACAGCACTATCACAGGAGTTTAGAGGACTAATGTAATCACCCCCCTATTTTATTAGTAGGCAATGAAAATAAAAAAAAGTGAGAAAGCTTCCATGAAATCAAATTTACATTTTCCTTTTACTGAGTTTAAATTGTGTAAAGTAAGGCTGTTGAAATATTTCTCATTTGTGTTCTTCTCCATTGGAAAGCAGTTTTGATAAAATAAGACATAAATAGTGTGTAATTATGTGGTGATTAAGAGAAACTCCAAGATATGTTTCTTCTTTAGATGGGAAGTTACCCATTTATTTTATTTTTTTCTTAGTTTTTTTTTTTAAGCTTCTTTATTCTCAGAGAGAGACAAAGAGAGCAGGAGAGGGGCAGAGAGAGAGGGAGGGAGAGAGAATCCCAAGCAGACTCCATGCTGTTAGCGCAGAGCCCAATAGGGACTTGATCTCACAAACCATGAGACCGTGACCTGAGTCAAAATCAGGAGTCAGATGCCCAATCAACTGAGTCACTCAGGCACCACTTAAAGTTCCATTTAAAGACTAATGTTAGTTTTGACAGGTGATTTCAAACTCTGTCTAACCAAGTAATCCTAGAATACTGCTCATTACAGAATAATATGGAATATATAGTAATGATTTATATATGTTATCATGTATGTATCTTTATTTAATATGAGAAAGTGACACCAGTATTTACAATGAAACATACATAAAGAAGCCCAAAACATGTTCTAAAGGAAAATGATTAACTGTTAGAAACGACCAGATCATAACTAATTAATTTCCTATTAAACCTCCTCAAAAAGTATTTTTAGAAAGTGTCCTCTTTTAATTAAATCAGCAGATTTTTATGGTATATTTTAAAAGCAATTTTCTAAAACATCTCACTGAGAAAGTCTTCAGAAAATATTTTAGATTAAAGTGCTCCATTAGTCTATTAAATGAAAGATGATAGACTATTTCTATGTTATAATATTTCTAAATTAATCTAATGTAAGCAAATTTTATTGATCTGCTTTTAGGTCTTTATATTAAAATGAGGAATATATAATATCACGTTTATTTTCTCTAAATTGTGAAAACTACAGTGTTTCTCATGCACATGCACGCCAGAAACACTAAATCTCTTTCTCTTTTGTTATAAAATCTGTTTTATAGTAGCGTTAGGCAGGCTGCTTTCATTTACACGTTAATTGAAAAACAATAGTGGAAAAATGTTAGCAAGATGATAAAAAGGAGCCTATTTATTTCACCTACACTTAGGTGTCACTTGCTCATTCCTCTTAGATAGGAAAATAACAAGACTATCCAATTAATTACTTGCATAGATTGAAATTTTGCAGCTATCTCCTGACAAAAATGAGAAATCTATTTATCAATGAAAATGAAATGAATCATAAGCTCCCCTGCCCCCCTACACACAATTTTAATGTTTGTCTGAGATGGGCTGGGGTGTTTGTATAGACTTGAAGGTGAATAAGCTCATTTATTTAGTCAGATTCATTCATTGAATTGTTCCATGCGTCTCTGCTGTTAGGATATCAAACTACTCTAGATAAAATCTTATTCAGTTTTTAAGACAACAGGCTTATTATCCTTAAAGGATGGCTAGAATGTTGAAAAGCAATATGTGATATGTTTATAACTCCCTTGTTTCAACATAATTGAGAAAATACTATTTATAAAGGACAGTGAGCAGTACTACCATATATACTTAATCTTATTTTAAAATTTCTGGGGAAACCATGGTAATGTTTCTTATCTAATAGACTTTGTGTATGGCGGTAAAATAACCTAGTTGTTTTGCTAAATAAGACTACCTATCAACTTCTTTTTAGTGGGAAAATATAATATTTGTAAAGACAGACTTATTTCAGGTTGATTGTCTTCTGAACTCCTGCATACATTTTTTTTCTTTATCTTTAGGATAGCTTGATCAAATGTCTCCATTCAAATCTGTAGAGAATTCTGTGCCTGACTGTTAACTGTAATTTTAATAGTCTATCAAAATAACTATATGTTTAGTATATATATATATAATCTATCTATTTACCTATCTATCTATCTATCTAAGTTTATTACAGAAATTTGTGATTTGAGGGCTCTTGGGTGCAGAGACTGCTTGGGATTCTCTCTCTCCTCTCTCCACCCCTGCCCCCACTTGTGTGCACATGCTCTCTCTCTCTTTCAAAATAAATAAATAACTAAACAAAAAACAGAAAGAAATCATTGCGATTTAGAAAGGAGAAAAACAGGAAACCACCAGACCCTTCTACAGTATTAAAGGTAATATTATTGACTTAAGCAAACTGTATCAAAAGGCAAGTTGAGGAAGATAATAGGTAAATATTAGTTGTCCTGAGATAAAAATTAACTAGTAGTATTAAATTGCTGTCTTTGTGATTTTATAAAATCTGTTAACATTGAGTAAATCAATTTATCATCTATCTGTCAGTCATCTATCTATCATCTATCTATCTTTTAGAGGTTCCCATCAAGTCAATTAGAAACTTTCCCTTCAGTCAGGCCACATAACAAAGTTTTGAAATTTAACCGTAAGAAAGGAAAAATATGTTAAGCCAGTTGCCAGTAATTTCACTATCTTGGAAAAATTGTTTTTATTGTGCCAAACATTAAGGGCAAGGTGCTGAGCTCTACTTAATACTATCAACACCTGAAGAGACTGTGAGAGACCCATCACCTCTTATGTCCCCACTTCACCTCCCCCACGTACCCATACAGAACTCAATGGGATTCTCTTTATTGTTATTCCTCTGACCACATTAGCTCTACTGGCTCTCTTCACTATATCCATGTTACCCTTCTTCTATCTAGCATTGGTAAACCTGTAAGGCTAGGATCTGTCTTCATAAATGCAAAGTAAACCCCTTTAACCAGGAATATTGCTTTAACATGGGAACTTTTTCCTATAATTGGGGTGATATTCTCTGTTTCAAATTGTACAAGTGTTTCTAAAAGTTTTACTTACTCTTTGGTGTTTGGTCTGTGGAGCAGTATAAAGCTTTCTATTCCTGGTATCACAAAATCACTCTCATTGATACCTCCATCCATCCATATATCCATCCATCCCTTCATTCACCCATCTACCTATTATTTTAACAGTATTTATTGATCATCTACTGAGTGTTAGTTAATGTTCCTGGTATAGGAGCTGCATAATTACACAAAGCAGATAAAGTTCTTGCCATCAGAGTTCTCACATTCAGGTGGGGTAAGCAATAAACAAATAAATGATGCAAGAAACAACAGATGTAGCAAGGACTTGGAGAAAAAGGAAACCTCTTGCATGGTTGGTGGGAATGCAGAGTGGTGCAGTCACTGTGGAAAACTTTATGGAGATTCCTTAAAAATGTAAACATATAACTATCCTATGATCCAGGAATTGTGCTACTGGGTAGTTACCCCCCACAAAATACAAAAACAATAATTTAAAGGGACACATGCACCTCTATGTTTATAGCAGCATTATTTACAATGGCCAAAGTATGGAGGAAGCCCAATTGTCAGTCAATAGATGAATGGATAAGGAAGATGTGGTATCTATCTATGTATCTATCTATCTATCTATCATATATATATATACACACACATATATATGTATGTCTAATGGAATGTTATTCAGTCGTAAAAAATGAAATCTAGTCACTTGCAATGCCATGGATGGAGACAGAAAATATAATACTAAGTGAAATAAGTCAGTTAGAGAAAGACAAATATCATATGATTTCACTCGTATGTGGAATTTAAGAAATAAATGAGCATAGGTGTAAAAAAGAAATAGAGAGAGAGGAAAACTCAAAAACAGACTCTTAACTGTAGGGAACAAACTGATGGTTACCAGCAGTGCCTGGGTGGCTCAGTTAGTTAAGCATCCAACTTCGACTCAGGTCATGATCTTGCAGTCTGTGAGTTTGAGCCTCCCATCAGGCTCTGTGCTGACAGCTTGGAGCCTGGAGCCTGCTTCAGATTCTGTATCTCCCTCTCTTTCTGCCCCTCCTTTGCTCACACTCTGTCTCTCTCTCACTTTCTTTCAAAAATAAATAAACATGAAAAAATTTTTTAAAAATCCTGGTGGTTACTAGAGGGGAGGTGGGTAGGGAATGGGTAAAATAGGTGATGGGGATTAAGGAGTGCACTTGTTGTGATGAACATCAGGGGATATATGGAAGTGTTGGAGCACTACTATATTGTACACGTGAAACTAATACAACACTGTATGTTAACTATACTGGAATTAAAATAGAACTTACAACAAAGAATAAAAAACAAACTGTGTGTGCTATGTAGTTATGTGATGCCCACTAATAGGGATAAAGAATCGTGTGTGTGTCTATCTCACAGAGGGTAATCCTGTAGTCTCTGGCAAAGTCACACTGGAGCAGGTTAACAAAAAGAAGTATAGTACCGAGCATCTGTGGTGGCATCAGGAGGGTTTCAGGAAACCAAAAGAACAAGTGCAGAGGCCTTGAAATAGGAACCGGCTTCTGGTCTTCATACCCAGAAAAGAAGCAAATATTACTGGAAGAGAATAAGCAGTGGGAAAAAAGGTTGCAAATGAAGTCAGAGAATCTACATAGAGCTTTGTACATCATTGTAAAGACTCTGACTTATACTCTGAATAACATAGGAGGCTACTGTAGTACTTTGCAACGACTGTTAATATGATTCAATTTTGTTTTAAAAAGATCTCTGACTGTAATGTAGAGACTGCATGTTAGAAAGGGTGAGAACAGTTAAGAGAGTTATTGAAGTAATCCAGGTAACAGATTACTTTAGTCTACACCAGAATAAAAAGAGTGATTGATCTCTGTGTGTGTGCGTGTGTGTGTGTGCGTGTGAGTGTAAATTTTGTGAAGGAAAACTTATTAGATATTAAGATGATTTGAATGTGGGATAAAAGGGAAGGGAGTCAAAGATGGTTCCAATTTGTGTGACTGTATTTGTGTGTGTCTTTATGTGTGTGCCACAGTAACTGGTTAATTCAGCATTCATCAGTTAAAGTGGCAGATTGTGAGAGAATAGTTTTATAGAAAGAATATCTTCTGACTTGGATTCATTAACTTCGAAGTAACTTCTAAATGGAGATGTCATGTTTGCAGTTTGACACAGAGATCTGGGTTTAAAGGCAGAGTCTATTTTGAAGATGCTAAGTTTGAGATCCCTAGCACACTAATGAAATTTGCAGACATGAGACTCAAAAAGAAATCACAGTGTTGAGTACAAATAAGAAAAAGAGAATGGCCCCTTCGTTAGCCTTACACATATCTAACATGTACAGACCTCCATTCTAGAAGTTAGGTAAGAATCTATGGAAGAGGGACACCTGGGTGGCTCAGCTGGCTCTTGATTTTGGCTCAGGTCATGGTCTCACAGTTGTGAGGTTGAGCCTTGTGCCAGCCTCCACAGCAGCCTGAATGTGAAGCCTGCTTAGAATTCTCTCTCCCTCTTCCTCTGCTCCTCCCTCAGTTGTGCTCTCTCTCACTCTCTCTCAAAAAAAAAAAAGAATCTGCAGAAGAAATTGAGTAGAAATTATGTATAATAAAGAAATACAGAGAGAGAGCCAAAAAGAATCGTGTTCCAGAATTCACATGAAGAAAGTTTCTCAAGAAGGAAGCAGTTGAACTCTGTCAAATACTCCTTACAGTTCCAGTAAGATGAGATCTGAGGGTTTGCATTAGCTATGGCAATATAGCAGCCACTTGTGACCTTGACAAGGACTTTCTTCTTGAACTAGCAGGCATGAAGATCTGATTAGAGTAAATTCAGGTAATAACTGGAGGTGAAGAAACGGAGTTAGTGAGTGTGACAATGTTTATTTAGGTGTTTTGGTTTCAAGGGGAGATGAAAAATGAAGTAGTTGCTTAGAGGGAAAGCAAGATCAAGAAAAAAATTTTTTGTTATGTAGGACATATAGTATCCTTTGCTATTATACCCATAGCATGTGTTTTTTCGATCAGAATGATACATTCAAAAACACAGTAATGATTAAGGGGAAGAATATAATTCCTAGAGCAATGTCTTTGGTGTGTAAGAAGGGATGAAATCTAATTTGCAAAGACGGTCGTTGGCCTTACAGAAGATTATAAGAATTTACCTATCTTAACAATAATTAAATCAATTTATGGGGAAGTAAATTTATTTATGGGTAGAAGGAATGTATGGAATGTCTTTTTTAATTGGTTCTAGTTTCACTGAGAAATAGGTAGCATGCTTATCAAAAGAGTTTCTTTCTTTGAAGTAGAAAAAAGAGTTTCTGGAGGCTTGAAGAGTTCAGAAAATTTGTGGAAAAGGCATTCAGAAAAGTGAGAGAGTGGAGTAGAAAAATCTGGTAGTAAATAGGGAAACACTTAGAACTTATTCAATATTACCGGTCCTGAATATAAAGTGAGTACAATCAGTGCAGCTTTCTGAGTTTTTCAAACATATACACCCATCTAGAATTAGGTACAAAGTAGGTAATACTTTGGAGTTAACCAAGGTAGGGATTGAGATAGGCAAAAAGTATGATTACATTAGAACTTATAATTGACCAATGGACTTTTATACAGCTTTATATTAAAAATGACTATAAGAGGGGCCCCCGGGTGACTCAGTCATTTAAGCAAAATCCAACTCTTGATTTCGGCTAAGGCCATGATATCATGATTGCTGAGATAGTGCCCTGTGTTGGGGTCTGAGCTGACAGAATGGAGTCTGCTTGGGATTCTTTCTCTCTCTCTCTGACCCTCCCCCATTTGCACTGTCTCTCTCGAGATAAATAAACACTTAAAAATAAAAATGAATATAAGATTATTTTTCTTGAAGAAAATGGAATTTCTTCTTTCCCTATATTTGAATCCATAATAGCTGAGAAAGGGAGAAAAAGAGAGAGAGAGAGAAGGAGAGAGTCAGGGGATTCCCCTTTCCTATGCTACCATTTTTGTGTTGTATTACTATTATTATTTAAATATTTATTTATTTTTAAGAGAGAGAGAGAGAGAACAAATGGGGGAGGGTCAGAGAGAGACAGAGGGAGAGACAGAGAGAGAGAGAGAGAGAGAGAGAGGGAGTACAAGCAAGGGAGGGGCATAGACAGATGGGGACAGAGAATCTGAAGCAGGCTCTGCACAAACAGGCTTGACAGCAGGGAGCCCGATGGGGGGCTCGAACTCACAAACTGAGAGATCATGACCTGAGCCAAAGTCCAACACTTAACTAATTGAGCCACCCAGGTGCTCCTTATGTTGTATTATTTTAAGGTCTGATTGAAGCAAAATCATTTTTTCCCCTGACTGACTGCATTTGGACTAATTTTCCTAATCTCATTGATGCCATTTAAGGTCAGTCCTATGGCTTTTCTTTTCATTAGACTTTGATTAAAAATAGAAGTACCCAATTATCCAGCAGTTGCCTTACTAGACATTTACCCAAAGAATACAAAACTACTAATTCAAAGAGATACATGTACCCAGTGTTTATAGAAGCATTATCTATAATAGCCAAGATATGGAAGCAGCCCACATGTCCATTGACTGATGAACGGATAAAGATGTGATATAAATATACAATGGAATATTAACCATAAAAAAGAGAGAAATATTACCATTTGCAATGACATGGATGGAGCTAGAGTGTATTATGCTAAGTGAAATAAGTCATTCAGAGGAAAACAAATACCATATGATTTCACTCAAATGTGGAAGGAATTTAAGAAACAAAACAAATAAGCACAGCGGGGGGAAAAAGAGAGAGAGGCAAACCAAGAAATAGACTCTTAACTGTAGAGAACAAATTGATGGTTACCAGAGGGAAGACAGGTGGAGGATGGGTGAAATAGGTGATGGGGATTAAGGAGTGCACTTGTGATGAGCACTGGATGTAGTGTGGAAGTGTGGAATTCCTATATCGTATACCTAAAACTTATACTACAC
This sequence comes from Cryptoprocta ferox, assembly GCA_028646485.1. Lineage (NCBI taxonomy): Eukaryota > Metazoa > Chordata > Mammalia > Carnivora > Eupleridae > Cryptoprocta > Cryptoprocta ferox. Next base: position 142,180,263 of record CM053567.1, read on the forward strand.
TGTATGTTAACTAACTTGAATATAAATACAAACTTAAACAAAATAAATCAATAGACTGAGTAAGACAGACTATCTCCCATAATAAGGGTGGGTCTCATCCAATCAGTTGAAGGCTTTAATACAAAAAAGAAAATTCCCTGGAGGAAGAGGAACCTTTACTGGCAGACTGCCTTTAGACTCAAACTGCAAATTTTCCTTGGGTCTCCAGTTTGCTGGGTTAGCCTGCACAATTTAGACTTGCCAGCCTCTATAATCACATGAGACAATTTCTTAAAATCTGTCTCCCTCTTTCTATATTCATATAAATAGATGATAGATAATCACTTAGATACATAGGTATATAGATGATAGATATAGATAGAAGTAGATAGATAGATAGACCTATATACATACATATACACACATCACACTATTCTATTTCTCTAGAGAAATCTAATTTACTATATATAATAAACACACTCTGAATTACATGGAGATAAACTTATATTCTCCCTCTGACTTAGCCTGCTCCATTTTAGACACCTGAAGTGGGTGTAACTGATTCCTTCTCGTATTTTCCCCAGTCTAATGCTCTTTTCCTCTCAATCTCTTCACCTTGCTAAATATGGTTAATGATCCTTCCAATGTTGGAGCCGTGGCCAGGCCGGATCCTAGGTGACTAGTATTATAATTATCTGTCATTGACATTCTCGAAGTTCAGCAGATAATCAGACTCTATGTTTTGTGACAAGTTTTGTAGACTTTTCAGACTGGCCTCCGCTGGGGGCCCCTCACCTGTGTTTCACTTAAGAGAAGACATATTTCCACCAGATGAGCACTTAAAATTCCTCCCCTAACTCTCTTGATAGGGTCCATGCCACCTCAGGCAGTCAATTGACAAAGGTATAAAAATAGCTACCCTCCAACCTTTCTTCTTACTCTTGAAAGATAGCGCTAAGCATTCCTTGCCCCAACAAATTCTAGGAGCTTTCCTCAAGAAGATCCCTCTCCCGGTTCTGTCCTTCCTTCATTAAGTCCTAATGAAACTAACCAGCCTGGCCCTGTAAGCAGACTTCAGCGGACAAATAACCAAATTCTCTTTGGTCTTTTCATAAAGCCCCTTTGCCTAAACTTGATGTGAATTATTAAAAATAATTCTCTCCCTTTCCCCCTTGTGAGAAAAGAGAATATATCACACAGTTGTGATATTCATGAAGGAAATTCTAATTTCTAATTTATTGAGGTATACATTTAAATCATCTTTCATGTCTGTCGTCTGAATGTGTAACCAGTGTTACAAAACACAACTGTTAATCCTAAGTGAAGCAACTGTTTTCTTTTCATAATCTTGGTTTTTCTCTGTGTACCTCAGAATTATAAATTCTAACTCCAATGATATATATGTAATTTTAAATATAGATATGATGCATATCTGATCCTTTCTATTCCATTTAAGAATACTAATTATAAGGTTTGGTGTTTATGTTGGTTTTTTTGTGCATATCTCTACTTTTTAATTTGCTCATTTCTGGAATATTATTCTCCTTTATTCCTTTAGCGTTTAATTATGTATTTCTATTAACCACTTGGAACAAAAGTCCATAAATACACAATGAATAGACACACAACTTAACAATTGTGTAAGGATCCTGGCAGTTTATGGTGATGACCTGAAGCAGGGATGAACTCAGATAAGTGACTTCATAGCCACCTTACCTGGGAGAATGAAATTGGGTTTGGGTGTGAGAAAGCTTGCATACAAAATGATTTTTTTTACCCATTGCCAAGAAATATAGATTGAATTTGTGTTGGAATCTGAAATGTGTTTCTCTTTTTGAGTGTTAGTTTATATTTTCCCTTTTTCAGAAGCTTTCATAAGAATTTTGAAAAGACTTCGTAAGAAGGGATTTGGTACCTACAAGGAAACATATTTTTTTTATTTCTGTGCTGAGATTTTATAGACAACAATTCTCAGTTGGAAAAAAAAATCACTAAAATATGCATTATAAACATGATCATTTTTTAAAAATGCAGTTAGTTCCTCTCAGAGCCTTGTTTTTATGAGAATGTAGCCAGATGACTTATCTTGTGAATTTCCCTTGAAGCTAGCCTGTTTGTCAAGAAATAGAGGGAGGGCAAGGAATTAAATTTTTATTAGTGCTATTGTATGAGCTTATATAAAAAACATATACGAAATACATGTGTATTGATTTATTTTGCTTAAATTTAAAGCAAAATGTAAAATTTCAAGAAAGATGCAGAATTTTATTTTAGTGACATATTTCCTCTAACTTCTTTGAATTTTTAATTTTATATTACAGAACTAGACATTTAGCAATAAAATAAAATTGGCATTTTGTTTCATTAATAATATTTAGATAAAGGGGAGTTTTGATAGAAGAAATATTAGAATTTGAGATATGTTTCGATAGTTAAAAGCTTTAGCTAAACTTATGACTAAATTCAAGCTATTTAAAGGGGTCTTTTATACAAGTACTTATTTGTGATAATGATTTAGTATGCTTATTTAGTAGTTCTAAATTATATTACACATATAATATTAAAGCTGTGAAAGAGATAAAATGATTCATTTTGGAAGAAAAAGACAATGGCATATTTTTAGTCAAATTCCTAAGTAAAAAATTCCCAAACTTGTTAAAGACTTAAAATGTCCTGTGGGCAAGAAATGACAAATGCTAGACCCCTGTATATCAGACAAATTAAAAAAATGAACACCAAGTTACAATAAAGAATAAAATAAGAAACAGAAAGATTCTTATGGTATTTTAGCTCAAATATTTTTAATTAAGTTTGTTTAAAACCCATCTGATTTATTCTAATTAAAGAGAACATTAAATCAATTTGAGATGCACTTTTATTCATAAAATGTACGGCAAATAAAAATAGCAATATTAGTATTCTGGAGTGTGAAAGAAAATAGTTACATTGCACTGCTCAGGAATACATAAACTAGTAAAAACCGTCCTGGAAAGTTACTTGATAATAAATAGAAAAATATGAAAGATTTACATATCTTCTCATGGAGAATTTCATGTTCAAGGCCTTATAATTAAATGAGTAGAGATATGCACTATGCCTACTGATAAATATGACCTCCTGATAGTCTTTGTCCCACTCCTAACACTCTCCTTCTGCAATCTTATTGTTTATAACCAACCTGCCATTAATTCCTATTTCCTCTTGTTCCAGAATTTGAACACAATGCATAACTCCCACTGCTGCCTCCCACATAGATGTCCATCATTTCTGGCCTTGAGCATTGAAACGATCTCCTAGTGGATCTCCTGCTTCTCTGTTTGTGGACCTATTACCCTATCCTTATCTAGATAGCCAAAATGCCACTAATTCAGATTGTGTTACTCCTTTTTAAAAAAATAATCCCAAAATGACTTATTGTTTCTTTCTCTCTAAAAGGTAAATTCTCTCTAACTATGATCCTTAAAATTCAACATGACCTGACACTCTGCCACTTCTGATGTCATCCCCTAGTGTTCTGTCATGTCTACTTCAGTCCAGCACTTGGCTTCATTCCCATGGTATGCTGGCACTTTAGGACTATGTACTTGCTGTTCTCATTTTCTGGAATGTTCTGCCAGATATCCATGTGACTGGTTTCTGATTCATGTCTTCATCAAAATACTTTCTCAGAGAAACCTGTCCTGATCACTCTGATATTTCACACAGCAAACCCTGGTAATCTGTATCTGCCTTTCTCAGTATTTAGCACAATTCAAAATACTGTATATTTACTACTCTATGTTATTTAATGTTGGTTTTCACCAAGTAGATTGAAAATTCTATGAAGGTAAACATTTTGCCTGTTTTCATCACTATTATGTCTTAATAACAAAGCACAAGAATAGAAAGTTGGAGACAAATATCTAAAAGACAGATAATTGGTTTAATTGGTTTTGATATATAATACCATGGAGTCAATAAAATTTTATTAACTATAAAATAGTCTACTAAATAATTTTGTGTTAACTTACTCATGATATACTTTTTAAAATCTCATTAAAGAATAAACACTTGCAAATACTGAAATGTTAACTGTGATCATTTTTTGGAGTTGTGTTTAATAGTGTTTTTTGACTTTTTTATGTGCCAAAAATCAATAAAATGAATCAGAATGCTAATTGTATATAAAAAACGCACATTATTTTCAAAGAAAGTTAATTTTAAAGTGAATATTTGAAAAGAAAATGACCAAGACTTATATACATAATTGAATGAAAACAATTCTCAAAGTCTGAAGCTCACTTGACTTCCAAGAATGGTAAATAAAAAGACATCCACATCCAGATATATCTCAGGGATTCTCTAGAACCAAATATAAAAAGAGGATCTTTAGTTTTACAATTTCTTGATGAATAGTGATGCTAGCATCTTTTCATATGTCTGTTGGCCATTGTATTTCTTTTTTGGAAAACAGACAAACAAACAATGTCTACTTAAGTCTTTTGCCCACTTTTTGATCAGGTCGTTTGAGTTTTTTAGTTTTGAGTTGTATGTTATTTATATATTTTATATATTAACCCCTTATTGGCTATATCATTTGCAAATATCTTCTCCCCCTTAGTAGATTGCCTTTTTGTTGTTGTTAATGATTTCTTTTGCTGTGCAAAAGCTTTTATTTTGATGTAGTCCCAATAGTTTATTTTTTGTTTTCTTTCCTGAGGAGACATATCTAAGAAAATGTTGCTATTGTTGATGTCAGAGAAATTACTACCTGTGTTTTCTTCTAAGATCTTTTTGATTTCAGATCCCACATTTAGGTCTTTAATCCATTTTGAGTTTATTTTTGTGTATGGTGTTAGGAAGTGGTCTAATTTCATTTTTTTTTCATGTAGCTGTCTAGTCTTCTCAGCATCATTTATTGAAGGAACTGTTTCCCCATTACATATGTTTGCCTCCTCTGTCATAGCTTAAAATTGACCATATGAGCATGGATTTCCTTCTGGGGTCTCTATTCTGTTCCATTGATTTATGTGTCCATCTTTTTGTGCCAGTACCATACTATTTTAATTACTACAACTTTTTAGTATATCTTAAAATCTGGGATTATGATACCTCCAGCATGTTTTTCTTTCTCAAAACTGCTTTGGCTATTTGAGGTCTTTTGTGGTTTCATATAAGTGTTAGGATTATTTGCTCTAGTTCTGTGAAAATTGTAGTTGTATCTTAATAAGGATTGCATAGGATATGTAGATTACAATGTCTGAATCTACTTTGGATTTTGAACCAAATTAACAAACTGTTAGCAAAAAAGATGTTCATAGGACATTTCAGGAAATTTTATACCCTGACTAGCTTTTCTGATGTTATTAAGGAATTACTGTGGAATTATTAAGGAATGTTATTAAGGAATCTGTTAAATTTTTAGATGGCAAAGGTATTTAAAAATTTTTTTAATGTTTATTTTTGGAGTGAGAGACACAGGTGAGCAGGGTAGGGTCAAAGAGAGAGGGAGACACTAGAATCCAAAGCAGGCTCCAGGCTCTGAGCTGTCAGCACAGAGCCTGACGCAGGGCTTGAAAACACTCACTAGCTGTGAGATCATTACCTGAGCCGAAGTCAGACCCCCAGCCAACTGAGCCACCAGGTGCCCCACAGATGGCAAAGGTATTTTTTAATATTTTGAAAGAATATTTAACTTTTGGACATGGATATAAACTATTTATGTACAAAGTGACATGATATTTGGGATTAGCTTGAAAATAATCAGAAAATAAAAGGGATATGGACAGGGACTATTAGATGGGAAGTAGATGAAGATGACACAAAATGGCTAAATTAGTAAATATTGAATCCAAGTGATAAGTGCATGTGGATGTTACTTTTCTATACATTTTAAACTTTTTCTAATAATTTTTTTTAATATTAGAAAGGAGAATCTTCAGATCATCCTAAAAAAAAAAAGAAGAGGGTGACAGAGAAACTTAGAGAAAAATGAAAATAGACTGTCTGATAATATCTTAATAGTAACAACAGAAGCATAAATAACAAAATAATATCTTCAAATAACTGAATATTGATTGCATAGCTAATGAAAAAAGGGGAAAATATCTCCAGATATACTGAGGCATACAAGATTTTTTTCAGGAGAATATCTCTGTAAAAAATTGAAAAATGAATTTAAGGAAAAGAAAAAGTTTATCCAAGAAATTTGAGAAAAAAATAATGATCAAATGAAACAAAAAATGTTTGGAAAATCTAAGTAATTATTTATAGCAATACTGAATAATAACACCAAATTGTGAGATAAATAAATCAATATAAAATAAGCATGCTGGATAGCAATAATATAAATGTTAAGAAATTAATCAGACAAAAAATTCGGAAGTTCATTATATTGTTTCAGAACTGAAAAAATTAATAAAATAGCATACACATTTTTGAGTTTAATATGGATGCTATTTTTAAAAAATGTTTATTTATTAATTTTGCGAGAGATAGAGAGAGAAAGTGAGAACAGGAGGGGGCGAGAGAGAGAGAGAGAGAGAGAGAGAGAAAGAGAATTCCGGCGGGCTTTGTGCTATCAGCACAGAGCCGAACTCAGGACTTGAACTTATGAGCCATGAGACCATGACCTTAGCCAAAATCAAGAATTGAAAGCTTAACATTGAATGCTAATTTTTTAAATCTACTAATGCTTATAAATAAGTGTGAAATTCCCAAAGGAAAAGGAATAAGCAGAAAGAAAATAATGTAATAAAAAACAAAGCAAAGGGTGCAATACAAAGCAATTCAAGAAAGTGGTTAAAGACAGAATAGGAGAGAAAATTATACAAATAGACATCAATCCATAAACATCATATTAGTATATGAGAAATATGTGATCAATGCAAATGGTCTAAATTCTCCAGCTTAAGAAATATATTATCAGTTGAGTTTTTAAAATTTAGATTTGAGATTTCTTCTTCAAAATAAGATAGTATACTTTGTAACTCTTAAACAGAAAACTCAGGAAAATAATTTAAAATATGAAAATCATTTTTTGGCATTAGATTTTTGTAAAAGGTATAGGAGGAAAGAAGATATACATTTTCAATGATTGTAGAAACTCTTGAAGTTGAACTGATGACCGTTAGTTTCTTTATTTCTTGGAGGTTTCTCTGATTCTTGCCTTGGCCAGAAATGTAAAAAGTTGATTTAAGTCCACGTGGAGGACTACTGCTGATAAGAAAAAGGAACAAACAGAACTTTTGGTGGCCTCACGGGACTGCAGTGAAAAATGTGGATTTTAAGAGTATTTGGACTTTGAATCCTGAATAACTAATGGATTGGAAGATATCAAAAAAGAAATCTAAAAAAATATATTGAGACAAACAAAAATGGAAACATAGTTAAACACTCCAAAACTAATGGGATATAGCAAAACCAGTTCTGAGTGGTCTATAGCAGTAAATGTCTACACAAAGAAAAAAGAAAGATCTCCAATAAACCACCAAACTTTATACCTCAAGAAACTAAAAAAATGAAGAACAAAGCTAGAGCAGAAATAAATTAAATAGAGACTAGGAAGATAATAGCTCAACAAACTAAGAATTGGCTTCTTGAAAAGATAAACAAAATTGCCAAGTTTTTAGCTAGACTAAGAGAAAAAAGTAGAAAACCGAAACAAATAAAATCAGAAATGAAAGAGGCAGAAACTTGTATACCACAGAAATACAAAGGATAAGAAGAGACTGTTGTGAACAATCATACACCAACAAATCAGATAACATAGAAGAAAGGGGTAAATTTTAGAAACATACAACCTACCAAGATGAAGAAATAGAAAATTTGAGTAGATCAATAAAGAAAATGAAGCAGTACTAAAAAGTTTCCCAAACAAGAAAAGTCCAGGACCAGATGGTGTATTCTACTAAATTTTTTAAAAAAGAATTAATTTTAATCCTTCTCCAATCCTTCTGAAGAATGTAATAGGAAGGAACATTTTCAACCTGATTTTCAAGGCCAGCATTATTCTGCTACCAAAGCCAGCTAAGGATACTACAAGAAAAGAAAAGTTCAGGCCAGTATCCCTGAAGAATATAGATTCAAAAATCCTCAGCCTGGCATGAGATTCTCCTGGTTCTAGAGGCTCTGTGTTTTTCCAAATCCTAGGCTTTGTTCTTAGTTGTCCCGAGGAGACTAGGATGTGCCAAGTGTAGTCAGTGCCCCAAAGGCAGGGAAATTCCCACATGCGCAACAGACTTCCAGAGGACAACTAAATGCCTAATAGGTCAGCTGGCAGATATGGCCTAATTGGAAGCCTTTTTGGCAGCAGTTATGCAAGTTGGGTTGACAGATACACATTCTGGCTCCTCTCAGGGAGAAACCTGGAGCTGTTTTTTCCTACTTCCCCATGTTGAGCCAGGAGATACAGCCAATATAAAACTGCCTCTTAGTGAACTGTGTCCTGTGGGATCCAAAAAGGCAGAGCTCCTTCAGTTCCCTGAGCTATGTGACTTAAGAGTCAGTCCCTTGAGTGGCAGCCTTACAGGTTGTGCACATGCTCCTTTTAGGGAGAATCTGGTGACTCTGTTTTATTGTTGGAGTGAGCTGGGAGGGGAAGATGGGAGGCCAAGTATCCTTGAGTCCTTCAGGCTTTTGGGGGATCCCAATCAGCTCCTAGATGCAGCTAATTAGAAGCCTGACCCTTAGGTAGCAGCTGGGAAAGTGTGCATCCATGGAGCAACTGGGAACCTTGCCTTTTTGCCAGGTCCTTCTGCACTGGTGCTCCTGGAGGATTCTGTTCAACATTGTCTCTTTGTTTAACATGGTCCCCAGTAGTATTGGCAACATAAAGCCTCATCAGCTCTCAGTATTAAGTGATTTGATAGTCCCTTGTCTGGCAGCCATAAAAGTTATGGTATTAAATGTGCACTCTAAACCCTTTGCTCCTCAAGAAGAAGCTGGGAGTTGGGGTTTCCCTCTTAATTGTGAGACTCTGCACCAGGGATGGGGTTGAAAGTTTAAGTGTGTCTCAGTTTTACCTATCCATTTTATTTTCATTTATTTTTTTAATTTTTTTAAAAATTTTTATTAAAAACATTTTTAATCTTTATTTTTGAGAGAAAGAGAGAGACAGGTGTGAGTCGGGGAGGGGGAGAGAAAGTGGGAGACAGAATCCAAAGCAGGTTTCAGGCTCTGAGCTATCAACACAGAGCTCCACGCAGGACTCCAACCCACCAGCGGTGAGATCATGACTTGAGCTGAAGTCCCATACTTAACCCATGCAGCCACGCAGGCACCCCTTTTTGTACTCATTTTAACGTGGGAATTTTTTAAGTCATCCCATGTGGAGAGTCACTCAGCTAGTCTTTGGATATCCCTCAAATGGAACTGATTCATGGGTCGATGTATACTCAGTCATGTCTGTGAGTGGAGGGAAAGTCAGGAGCTTCCTACTCCACCTTCTTGCTGATGCCTCTCTCACCATTTCTTTTTAAAAATGAGTTACAAATTTTCACCAGCAAAATGAGAAGAAAAGCACAGGACTGGAAGTATTATTATTTGCAGACAATTCAAAGAAATATATGACTTATAGTAAAATTATTAAAATGAATAAAGTTATTTTCTCCAAATTTTAACCACAATCAAATTTCTCATGGAACTTAAGGCATAATTCAAAAATTAATATGAACTAGAAAAGAGTCAAACATATACAAGATACTCCAGGAGAACAACCAAATGATAGGATTTGTCTTAGTTTATATAATAGCTGTTTATGAAGCTTTGGTAAAACCAATACTATAGCAAAATAGCAGGAATGGGCAACTTATGTATCCACAGATTCAGATCACTACTTATTTATATGTGAAATTCATACTTATAGGGCTGGTGTTACAGATTATCAGGGCAATAGTGGATTATTAATAATGGTTTTAAATCCATTTATTACACATGAGAAGAAAAGAGCCACTCATTATAATAGAAAATCAATTCTTAATGAATTATGAAGATATATTTAGAAGACAAAATTTGAAAACTTTAGAATAAAATATAGGAGACAAGCTGTATTAGTTCAGCAAATAGAAAGTTTTAAAGGTTCAAAAGTAGTTAGGCATGGAAAAATTGATAAATTAGACAACCTTGAAATTATGAAAATAAGGGTGAGATATGTCAAGTAAAAAGTTTGGTGAATATATTAACAATATACATAATTAATAAAAAGATTTAAATACAGAAAATATAAAGGCCCTCTGCAAATAATTTAAAGCAGCAAACTATCCAAGAGAAAACTTAAACACAAATCTTGAGCTGATTTTAACAAAAAAGGAAAAGTATATCTTCAATAATATTTGAACACATCTTTAATCTTATGAATAATCTAAGAAATGAAAATTCAGATCATAGTGAAACCCCATTCTACACACAATATATTGGGGAAGATGAAGCATATGACAATATCAAAAGCAGAAAAGTTGTAGAGCAATGAAAATTTTAGACACTTCTTTTACTGAATGTTTAAATTTACACAACAACTTTGGGAAACAAGCTTTATTTTCCTCACAATTGAACATGCCTGCCCTTATGGCGTAGCCATTGTACTACAGGGTATTTAGCATAGTAAAATAATTTGATGTGGGTACCCAGAGGGATGTACAAGCATTTTTGTTGTAAAATTGTTTGTAAGAGAAAAAAATTGAAAACAAACCCCCAAAATCTGAAAAATATGTAATACAAATATTAAGTGTCAAATGATAAGTAAATTTTACTACATAAAAAAACACATAGAGTGTCATATCTAATAATAGTTGATGATTTTCTAATATCGGAATCATTCCTGACAACATGCATGCATATACCTAACTCTCAAAAATAGAATGTTTAGGAGAACATGTGCTGCTTTTAAACACCACTTGGAAAAGTGGTGTCCAAACCCAACACAATATACTGTTTAGAGATACATAATTTGAAATTCAGGGAAAGTTTAATACACTTTAAGCTTTAAAGATATGTCATATGCAGTACTTTGTATATACTGCATTGTAAAATATACAAATATATTTGTAAAAAATACAAAATGTATACATTTCAAAAATAAATAATTAAAACCTACATAAAATTATGTTTAAATATGTACACTTCTTATATTTACACAGTACCCACTACACCTACATAAACAGACAGTACCCACTACACCTACATAAACAGGCACAAGCACAGATTGGAGCCTGCTGGGGTTAAATACATCCTCAACATATATCTTCCATCCTACACAGACTCCACAATTTTGCTTATAAATATTTTCAGCTCTTGTCTTATCTTCTACTGAACAAAATTTTTTGGTTGAAATCCAGGTGGTCATTAAATTTTCCTCAAAAGACTTGAGGTCAAGCCCAGTTGTGCCCTCTTTATAACTTTGTCAAATGGCCTAACTGCCTTGCTTTGCAGCATCAAGTTCTATTTAATGAATATAAAAGTCATTACACATGATTGTTTTTGAGTAACAAGATTATTGGTAAGTATATGAAACAGCATTACAAAAAATATGGCAGTTTTATTTGCTGTTTGCTTTCCAACATTGGGGCACCTCAGAACATATACACATTATCTGCGTGCTTTTCTGAAGTGTGTTTCGGACTTGTGTTAACACAATTTGAAGCAAGAACGTAGCCATGTCCTTCCTTCTATATTAAAAGCAAGCATTATCTCATAGCATATGACTTAGTCATTTGCTAAATTAATGATGACGCAATCAAAATAGCATTTTGTGCTGGAAGGTTTTCCACACAATGGAGCTTTCAAAGTGCAATATGACCTGCCATAGACAGTTTAAGATTGTGCCTAATGATAGTACCAGAGCATTTATTAAAAATGTCAATTTATTTGTTGCACGTTGGTATTAGATCTTCAATTAAAGTATAATCATTAAGTATTTAATTATTTTAAAGCATGTAATTATTAAGAAATTTACAAAAACATATTTCATTTTTAAAAAAATAGATGCAGGAAAATATGCAACGTACATTTGAATGTGCAATCAAATACAAGAATTAGCCAATATTTTTCAAATGAACTTAATTGTTTTTTTCCCCTTAATCAAATTTTAACCAGCAGAACAGGATCCTATGACTTTGAATAATCTTTCCCAAATACCTTTCAAACACAGAATTTATGAACCTAGGAAAAGCCACATAAATGGATAGCACCTGCTTTGATAATCTAAATAGAATATCCTTAAAAATTAGACAAACTATATAAAGTTGGAAATACAAGCAGTGTAGAATGAAGATGTAATTCTGAGAAGCATGTATATGTGATGAATATGATGTTTTACTGGTGTAAAACTTTGATACTTTATGTAGCATAATACTAGTATATACCGTAAAACCACTAGAAGTGAGCAGATAAGGGAAAGTAATTATAAAGAAAAAATTTCAACTCTCAGCCTTCTGAAGCAGTCATAAGTACCAGGTTTTAATCCCCTAAAATATATTGTCACTCTGCAAAATGTAAACAATCTTATTTTTAGTGCTAGGGGAAGAGTTTCATGACCCATATGTTTCTTACTGTATCAGATAAAATATTTATTTTCCTGTCTATATCAAATCTACACTTTTCAATGTCAATATTCTGTTTAATATTATTCTTTTAAAAGATTTTTTTTACGTCTTTATTTTTATTTTTTGAGAGAGAGAGACAGAGAGTGAGCGGGGGAGGGGCAGAGAGAGAGGGAGACACAGAATCTGAAGCAGGCTCCAGGCTCTGAGCTGTCAGCACAGAGCCCGATGCAGGGCTCGAACCCACGGACTGTGAGATCATGACCTGAGCTGAAGTCGGACGCTTAACCGACTGAGCCACCCAGGCGCCCATGTTTAATATTATTCTTTACCAGAGTACTGGATTAGTAGATCATTTAGTTTTTCCAATTCAACAAGCATCAACGCAGAGAATATGAAATACTAAAGAAACACAGAGGTTGATTTTCACAAGAGAAAAATGAATATTTAGAAATTTGATGAAAATACTGCTATATAATTGTGCTGTATATTAGAGGAGAATGAGAAGCTGTCAGTATAGTGCATTAAATAAAATATGAATAATTTATTTGAAAGAACTATTTCATTTTTTAATATTTTTAAGTTTATTTATTTATTTTGAGAGAGAGGGAGAGACAGAGAGAGAGAGAAGCCCAAGCAGGCTCTGCACTGTCATTACAGAGGGCCCAATGTGAGGCTCAAACTCACAAACCATGAGATCACGTCTTGAGCCAGTCAGATGATTAACCGACTGAGCCACCCAGGAACCCCTCCCCCCTTTTTAAAGTATTTTAAAGTTTATTTATTTATTTTGAGAGAGAGAGAGAGCGAGTGAGAGAGAGAGAGAGAGAGAGAGAGACAGAGAATGAATGAGCGGGTAAGGGGCAGAGAGAAAGAGAGAATGAAAGAAATTATTTCATAATTACCAAAAATCTTTTTGAAAGAATTGTGATACATAAGCATGTTTTTAAAATTAAATTGTGGCTGAATGCATTAGGTAGTCAGTATTTGTCTCTGTTTTCAAAACTGAGATGGTCTATATCCATGCTTTTTCACTTATTTTTATGAAAATTCAAGATATCTATTTAGATTGACAGCTAAGTAATATTAGTTCTCTATATTATTTTCTTACATCATATAGTTTGAGAAAACAAGAAAAAAAATCTCAGAAACTCTTTTAAGAAGAGTCAGAAGTGTGAAAAGCATCATTTCTGACCTAAAAACTATCTTGCATATTTTCTTTTCTACATCAGTGAAAAATATATGAACTTTATATATCTACCTATATCTATATCTATATCTGTATATGTATATACAAATATATTTAAGTATATTTGATTTTGATAGTTAAAAACTATATCATAAGACTACTTTCAACTACAATAACCTATAGCACATTTAAATTGCTCACTTCATATTTAATTTGTTCAAGATAATTCAATAAATTTCTCACATACCTGCTATGTGACTGGCAATTATTCTTGGTTTGGAAGATACAATGCTAAACAAAAGACACTAATTCCTACTCTGTGGAGTTTATAGTCTAGTGTAGGTTAAAGAAGGATAAAAACAGAGAAGTGCATACTTAATGTTGTCAAATGGTGATATGTGTTCAGGAGAAATAAAGGTGGGAAAGGTCTCAGACTTGTGGCAATAGAGATGGAGTAGTTAGCAATGTCCTCTCTGAAATGGCGATACTTAAGCAGAGACCTGAAAAAAAAAATTTTAAGTACTCTTGCAAATATCTGAGTAGCTGCACTTCAAGAAGGGAGAAGACAAGTTGCAAATCTGAGGGGAGAGGTGCTTGTGTTTTCTAGAAATAGCTAGGCCAGAGTGATGGAGAGAATGAGCAAAGAGACCCGTGAAAAAGAGAGGACACTGGGACAAGTGTCCTCTGCATGCCTCTGCAGCACACGATGTTATATTGGTGCTTATTTTTTAGGGAGTTGATAAGAGCACTTTGGTTTGAGTGAGGATTGGCTTTTGAGAAATAAGATTAGAACAAGAAACAGCAGTTTGGAGGCTACTGTCGTATTCAAAATGAGAGATGATGATGATGATGTCTTGAAAGATAGGATGTTTTCAGTTTTCTGTGAAGACTGATAAAATACTCAGACTCCAGATATTTTTAAACAGTAAAGTCAACAGCATTTGCATACGGACTGGCTATAGGGTGTGGCAAAGGAGAGAGGTAAAGCTGAAATATGGATTTTGACCAGAAAAACTAGCAGAATTGCCATTTACCGAGATGTAAATGACTACAGGGAGAATGTTTGCTGGAGAAAATCAGGATTCTTAAAAGTTGTTCTGTTTTTAGCCATGTTATATTTGAGATGCCTCTTAGGCCATTTATCTAAGTGAGATATAAATAGGTAATTGGATGTGGGAATGTGGAGTTCATGGTGCAGGCCAGAACCGGTGCTATAAATCCAAGATTTTTTTTTTTCCCCCATGCATAGGCCATATTTAAAACTATACATCTTTTTGTGTTTACTATTCTACTTTCTTCCTGCCTTTGCTCATATACTTCACCCCCCCCCCCCGCCGCCCAAGGTCTTCCATGTGAAGTCTATTTTAAACTGCAAACTTTTATTAGGACTGATTTATTTTTCTCCCTAATATTTGCCACCTTATACTATATAGTTTGATATATATTACAAGTCTCTCTACCCAATAAGATGTACACTTCAGAGGAAAGGATGTTTGTTTCTTTCGTTCATTGATACACCTCTACTATTCGGCACAGTTATTGGCACATAACATATACTAAATAAACGTTTATTAAATAGAGGAAAAGCCACAAAACGGGTTAAGTAGTTAGTGATTATACATGGAGAAAACAATAGTTTTTGGACTAACCCAAGGGAAGAGAAGCAGAATTTAAAGGATAAGGAAGAATTCTAGAAAGCAATCCTTGGGAGTCAGAGACAATGATAAAAGAAAGAAGCAGAGGAGATGAAGTTCAGAAGGCCAGTTGACAAAAATAGTTTACTTTTTTTTAATTATTATTTTATAAAGAGAGAGCAGGCAAGGGAGAGGGGTAGAAGGAGAGAGAGAAAGAGAGAGAGAGAGAGAGAGAGAGAGAGAGAGAGAGAATCTTAAGCAGGCTCCACGCTCAGCACAGAGCCCAACATGAGCCTTGATCCCCAGATCCTGGGATAATGACCTATGCGAAATCAAGAGTCAGACACTGAACTGTCTGAGCCACCCAGGAGCCTGATGAAAATGTTTTAAAGAGTGAGACTTACTACGTTAAATGCTGCAGACTGCTTGGAACACTGAAGACTGATCACTGAAACTCTGATTTGCAAGAATGGACATCGCTGATGATCTTGTTAAGAGCAACTGAGTATGAGCAAGTGACATGTTAAAATGAGTGCAGAAGGGAATAGAAGGAAACAGAATGGGACAAGGATTTCAGATAAAATTTGTAATTTTCTGTACAAAGAGGAACATAGAAATAAGGAGTATCTAGCTGGAGAAGATATGGGTAAGGACAAGGTTTTTATTTTTTTAGATATAAGGGATATAATGGCATTTATATCAAGGTAATATTAATGATACAGTAAAAAGAATTAAAAATTGATGAAATGGAAAAGAGAGAAGTAATTGCTGGAACAATGTTCTTCACCAGGGAAAAGGATATGGGAGTCAGTGTACAATTGGAGGCTCTGACCTTGGGTGGGAGAATGGTTAGTCCTGTAAAAATGAGTATAAAGAAGTAGGAATACATATAGGCACAGAGGCAGGTTTACAAACAGATGTGGAACTTCTCTTACCACTGTTTATATTTTCTTATTGATATGGGAGGAACATTCAACATTTGAGAGAGAACAGAGTAGGGAAAAATGTTGGAAGAAAAGGGAAAAAAGGAAGACTCAGACTCAGACTTAGATTCAGATATGTTCAGCTAAATACAGATGTGCAGGGAGTAGATAAAGAGTAAGATTAGACCTTTCCAAACAAATAAGCAGTTTCTTCCTATATGTGGTGAACAGGAGAGAAACGATTTTATAACATATAACAATTTTTATATTTTTATTTTTAAGAAATCATTTTTCTCATTATAGTTTGATACATGTGAATAGTTTCACATATGTATACATACATATATTCACTTTCTTTTTCATTAGCATTTAACCTTCAAAAGTTTTAATTTTCAGTGACTTATTTTGGCTTTAGTATTTTTTAACATTAACAGGCATAATAATAAGATTTATTAGCCAGAGTAAATAAACATAACACTTCTTTGGTAGATAAACTTATTCAGGTTTATTTCATAGTTAAAATAACATTAATATAAACATACAGAATTGTAATCATATTAAATGGGATTTATCATTCAGGAGTTAAATAATTAGCACATTATTATTCAGCACTGAGTGGATGATCTATGTGATATTTAGAGCTAAATGTTAGGGTGTTTATAAAACCATCTTGCCAATTTAATAATATTTCCAAACAAAAGAAGAATCTTAAGAAATAACTCTAAAATTAGGAGAAAAATATGATTATTTTTATGGCATATTTTCATAATTCCTGATATCCAGTATAAGGTAGTTGATGCAAAGTGAATTTTATAGTAATTTTATGGTAATTATTCATTTCTATAATTTATTGCATGCCTTTTATGTGTGGACTGCTCTAAAATATAAATGATATGATATCATAATGGTGAATGTCATTGCACTGAAGACTAGCCAACACACAAAACTACCAATACACTTACCAGGAGATTAAAAGTTGCAAGATGTCACAGATTTTTGGAAAAAACTACAGACTACTACTATTGTTTATATCTAATCTCATTGCAAATGAGGAAAAGATATTAAAGGTTTATACCCTAGTATACTTACCTTTCATCTCTTCTGAGTGTTCTATATAAGAACTTCTTCATTTATAACAAAAGTACTTCTTATATTTTAAATAGTTTCAAGCTTAGAAATAGTAACAATAATAGTAATACAAAGAGCACCCTTAACCCACATTTACCATTTTTGACTTGTATGAATACACTATATTTTTCTAAACTATTTGAGAGTGAGTCTCAGATGTCATGGTCCTTTCCCCCTAAATAATTTAGCATTTATTTCCTACATACACTCTCTTCCAGAACTATTCTAAAATTATCAAACTTAGCATGTTAAATCTTTACACAATAATGTTATTTAATATATAATTTGTTGTTTCTTTCAATGATCTCAAATTCATGATTTTTAATGTATAATTGACACAATATCCCATTCGTTTCAAAGATACATTATAATGATTTCTATTTTTATACATTATGAAATGATCCCGACAATAATTCTACTTAACAACTGTCACCATGCAAAATTATTCCAATATTATTGACAAATTCTTATGCTATTATGTATACATTGAACCTTCATGGTTTATTTATTTTATAACTGAAAGTTTTTTTCACTGATTCCACCTTTATTCAAGAATTAAATACTAGTTGTTGTTCATGTTTCTTTAGTCTTTCTTCATTTGGAAGAATTATTTACTAATTCTTTTACATTGTAACTCTTGAAGAATTTAGTCAAGATGTCTTATTTATTTTTATCCGATATTTTCTTATGATTAGAATGAACCGTTGTTTTTTGGAAAGAATTGGAAAGAGTCAATATTATGCTCTTCTCAGCAAGTCATATCAGGGGATACAAGATATCAGTTTATCCCATTTTTGTTTACGTTAAAAGTATATCACTTATTGTGACGGCTACAAAGTTTCTTCAATGAAACATCACATTTTTCTTCTGTAATTAGTGATTACTTTATGGGGAAGCATTTTAAAACTATGTGAATATCTCATTTTATTGTCTATTAAAGAATTTTACCTGATAAAATTGTGATGGTAGCAAAATGGTATCTTTGTAATTCTATTGTTCCTTATTAGTTGGTATTCAAATGCAAAGAACTGCCATTCTTCACTATGTGATTATATAAATCCCTAGAATAGAAGATACATAAACTTGAATTGTCTATCTTCCTTATAAGTGATTCTTCTCATTCATCCAGTGTCACTCCATTCTTTCAGTGGTTAAAGACATGGCAACATTTGAGTATGACTATTTTTGACTGGATCTTTCTTCCTTAATGTAATCAAAGAGATTTTCTGGTCCCACAGCATTCTACCCCAATAATGATACTGACTACTTACAAACATAAAACTATATTATCAATCTCTTTATACTATCTTAAGCATATTTTATTGCCATTAATTAATTTATTCATTAAATTTTATTAAATGCCGTTACTACACATTACCTACTATGCTGTATTATTTCAAAAATAGAATAACTAAGATAAATCCTGAAACATAAAGAAAATATAGTTCTTTTATGAAAACTGCATTGAATACCAAAACAGAATTTAGAATAAAATTACTATTCAACACAGTTCAGTTTAATTTTCTTGTATAGCAAATATGATGACCCTTTAGTGGTCTACTTTAGTCCTTAAAATAATTGTGTAACTCTAGGTATCATTATGGCCCAAATAAATCCCA
>CM053567.1:142199749-142231716 GCA_028646485.1 Cryptoprocta ferox
TGTCCAGTAGCATTGTGAGGAAAAGACTATTATGCAGATTCTATTTCTTCTTTTTTGTCATGGCTGATTTTAAACAGGAAACAGTCTTTTAAATATTACTTGGATACAATGTAGTGTTACTTTCAGATGTGCCATTGAGTGATTCATCACTTACACACTGAAATTTCAATAAAGAAACTGGAAAAAAAGAAAAATCAATCAATAAATAAATATTACTTAGAAACTATAGTTTTAAGGATCATTAGAGGTCATGATGAGAATGTACTCATTTCATGAATGTTATAACTACTTTTGAGGGAGGTTACCTAGTGTATGCAATATCACACAGCTCACTTAGGCAGAGTTAGAATAAGAATCCCATCTCTTTTTTAATACCAGGCCTCTTACCCCTACATTTTACTTACACTGCCTTTTTGACTGACTAGGATTTATCTGTAATTTAAACTGATTCATTTATCATTATTATTTACTGATAATTGGTTTAGATCAACTATCCTAATCTGTTGGTCAAAAATGTAAAATGGAAATTTTATCATAATAAGAAAACCCACCTGTTTTGCTCTTCTCTCCCTTTACTTTTATTATAAGTGATTTATTTCATGTGCCAAAATAGTTTTTCAGTTACTATGTATATTTTTTTCATTTATTATGTATTAGTTGAAATGTTAATATTAGTGGTTTCAGCCACTTAGTAGTTTTAGGACTTTCAGAAACTTGTAGAATACATCGAGGTATAAAATATTATTTTGGGAAAGTTCATATCCTCGGGGGAGTCAGAAAATAATTTATTTTTGTATTGCTAAGGTTCTTCCTATCTGCTTTTGGCTTGCTGATTCAGAGCCCATTTCATAGTTCATTGAAATTACTAAAATTGGGAAAATTGGAGAAAAAATAAGACCATATAAACTTCACAGGGAAAAGGATAAGATGCTTGCAGATATTTGGGGGGGGTGGTTAATGGAACTAGATTAGAACATTGCCTGTCACTGTGGATATTATGAGTAAATTTCATTTTCCTTTGAACTAGTATTATAACTATTCAGGTTTAGAAAGGTAGAGAACAGAAATAATTAATGCTTGACTAGGGTGATGGTGTGAAAAAAGGCATAGATCTGATCTGACATATATTTAATTTTAGAGACCAACACTGAGAAAGTACATTGTAAGTATATATTGAGGGCTCCTGGCTGGCTCAGTCAGTAGAGAATACAACTATTGTAATTATATATTGAATGCCTTCCATTTTTCAGAAACTTCTCTATGTACTTTACATGCATTGTCTTATTAGATTTCATAAAAAATTCATGAACTTTATAATGTTAGCAAAGTGTGAAGATAATGGAATGATTGAGAGCCCATAACTATTTAATTACCAGTAACTTCTTGAACCCAGACTATTTCCACTAAATAATGTTATTTCCTAGACACATGTTGCTTGCTTATATATATATGTCTGGGTCAAAGAATAGTGTACCCTGATGTATATTTTGATATTCTGCTCATGCCTTAACTTCTTAAACTCCAATTATTTGTAATTAATACATAAGATTTTCCCTAGAGAATTGATGAAAAATATCCAAGACAAATGGTTTGTTTTTTGCTTCCTATATTTTTCCTTTTCAACCACCTAACCTCAGGTTTAGTGTCTTCCAGGATTTACTCAAGTGATATTTAGCACAGATCAAAAGCATAGTTTTTAACATGAAGTCCTTTCTACTGTCAAAGATGTTCTTAAATTCCAGTGACTACTCTATTATGATACTATTCATTAATATCCCAGTTTAGAAGGAGACTTTATTTATATGATGATATGTTTATTCAACAAACAATGTTGAGTACTTACTATATGCCAGGAATTGTACTGTGCCTTAAAGGTAGGGTGATGGACAAAACCAGATCTTATCTCTGCCTTATGAACCTTTGGTGGGTGACACAGTTGTTGGTTAAATATCACAAACATGAATAAATGATTACAATTTCCATTATTTGACTAGTCTATGGACAACAAATGTTAAATACAGATAATTAAACTACTCTCCAGAGAAAAGACCAAGGATCATTTATCTACTGATGGGCATTATGCCCCTTCTCTTTTTGCATTTCTGCTATTGCTTCAGAGCAAAGGTATATCAATTCTGCCAAGGAATTGGGGCAGGGAACAATGGAGGTTGGAGGTCAGGACATTTTCGAGTCAGTGAAGCTATTCTGTATGATCCTATCAAGGTAGATGCATGACTTTATACAATTTTTCAAAACTCAAAGAACTGTAAAACACAAAGTATGCACTTTAATTAATAAACATCTGTCAATATTCGCTCAGTTGTAACAAAATTCCACACTAATGCAAGATGTTACTAATAGAAAAAATGTGTTGCAGAAGAGGAAGTGTATATAGGAACTCTGTACATTCAATTATATTTTTTTTCTGTAAACTAGAACTGCTCTAAACATAATTATATTAATTGTTTAAAATAATCTAAGAAGAAATGGTACTTCACATGGAAAATAAACTAAAATGGGTAGCTTTCTGTCAAAAATAAATGAAAAATACAGAGGTAAAGAACAATAGTATCTTAACACCTTTCCTTCACACTTTATTATAAATAAATGCAATCAGAATAAAGGTTCCTATTTGATACTGAATCATTTTGTAATTTTTTTCTATTTTAAATATATTTTAAATTGTGATCTAGTTTACAAAGTGATATCCCAGGTCTAGTATAAAACAAATTTAATTAAGGGTATTATTTTTATTATGATCTATTTAAGAATAATCTTATAAGAACACTTTAGCAAATATAAAATACTGTATTTTTAAAACTACTTCCAAAATACATATTGAAACAATAAATAGCCTAATGTCTGAAGTGAATTTTTTTATTTCCCC
The DNA here is from genome assembly GCA_028646485.1 of Cryptoprocta ferox. Taxonomy (NCBI): domain Eukaryota; kingdom Metazoa; phylum Chordata; class Mammalia; order Carnivora; family Eupleridae; genus Cryptoprocta; species Cryptoprocta ferox. The sequence continues at coordinate 142,202,637 of CM053567.1, forward strand.
AAGTTTTTAACTTGAATGATTGGCACAAATGAAAATCTGAAAGTTTCTTATTTTAAATGTCATTCACTTCCATTTTTCTCTTTATCCATTCCTTATTTTATGTGTTGACATGAGTATGTATTTTATACTTTCCATTTTGGAGTAGTTTTACAAAAACATTTAAAGGAGCTACAGAGGTTTTTTGTGTGTACTTTTTACCCAGCTTTCCTAACTTTAATATCTTAGATAGTCATGGTATATTTATCAAAATTCAGAAAACGGCATTTGCACAACACTATTAAATAAAGGACAAATGTTATTCTTACTTCACAGCTTTTTCCACTAATTTCTTTTTCCAGTTCAGGAAACTGTCAGTACACCATTGTATTTTTGTCATTTTACCATAGATTCTTTTTTGATCTGTCAGAGTCTCTCATTTTTTCTTTATTTTTCAAATTCTTGAGAGTTTTGAAAAGTATTGAGTATTTTATAGAATGCCTCTGAATCTGTGTTTGTTTTATTTTTCTCATGGTTTGACTGAGGAAGTGAACTTTTGGAAGATACCACAGAGGTGAAATGTCTTCACCTCATGATATCATGGGTACATGATATCAACATGACTTTTCATGGCAATATTAAACTTGGCCTCTTGGCTAAAATGCTGTCTGCCTGCCAGTTTTCTCCTCCATAACATTTCTATTTTCTTTTCCCTTCATTCTTTTTGTAAGTGTGTCACTAAGTGAAACCCACATGCAGCAGGAGACTATCCATATATACTATTTGGAATTCTTGTGTAAAGAAAATTCATCACTTTTTCTTATTTATTTATTTATTTACTATTTAATCATTTATTCATAACAGTATGAACTCATGGATATTTATATTGCTCTTTGAGTTAGCATCTATTATCATCAACATTTATTTTCTTACTTGAATTTTTCCAGCTTTGGCAATGGGAGTTCTTTAAATTCAACTCCTGTGTCCTTTAGTCTGTTCCTTTTTTTTTAAAATAGAAACTATACTTGAAGAGACTCACAGGATATGTGTATGTTATTTTTATATAAAACAGTAGTTTACCTGAGCATGCTATTAGCATCACACCATTCTGCTACAGCTTTAAGATACATTTACTGATTGTTTAACATATATTTATTGGACACCTATTGTTTACCAAACAGTGTTCTAGACACTGTTGATAGATTAAGGGATGAGATCATAGATATAACAAGGTGCTGACAATGCAGAACCTGTAGACCTTTGCGGAGAACTTTGGCTTTTTTGTTACATAAAATAGGAAGACTTCGCAATGTGTTGAGCAGATTATTGCAATGTCTGCTTTCACACAGAGCCTGATCACTATAGCTGTTGTTAACAAAATGATAATGGATTGGCCACTGTTGACACAGAAAGAATAGTTTGGAAAAGCAACACAGGAGAGATTGATACTTTGGAGGTTGCCCTGGGATGGTGAGAAGACTGTGTTCTGGATTTCTAAAGGATTAGATCTGAGCTGTGGGAGAAAAGAGAGATGTAAAGGATGATTCCAAGTTTGGAGTCCTGTGCAACTAAGGTGATGAAACTGCACAACACGTGTGTATGTGTGACAGACACACAGACATATATATATTCTTGTCTTCTATGTTTGTTATGTTTTTAAAAGATTACATATTGAGTGTAATGGTTGTCTAGAAAATGAAAATGATAACTACACAATGTGTAAGTGGATCTCCATTGCATAATATTTGGTCAAAATTAAAAATCATTACATTATTTTGTTTAATTATAAGAGTAAATATTATCTTCATATAGATATAGATTCACTTCTCTATAATTTTAGCCACTTGACTCTTCATGACTTCATTGAAAATAATATCTCAGAATATTTTCTTGTAATATCCCTTTGAATAAATGACAATATATTTTGGATATTTTTCAGTTGTTTCTTCACCAGATATACAGGTATCGAGTGCTTGAGTCTTTTCAACCAATCCCTCTTTCCAGGTTTTTTCACATTTTTCATTTTTCATATTAAGAGTATTTGAATTTGTCATAACTTAGTGCTGTGGTAAATGTGGTGTTTAGTACTATTTTTATATAAATTCAAATATTTTACAATAATATATAATGTTTAGAAATGTTAAAATAAGGTTTACTTCTTTTTCCTTAAGTTATAAAATTGCTTTGTACATATTCCAATCTCATGGATGACTTTCCATCTTTCTATTCCCTGTACAGAGTGAAGAATTCATCCGTTTTGTATCATATACATGTTTATTTGTATATATAATATTTACAAAACATTATATTGTACTATATATCATATTTAATATTTAAATTATAATTTTATAATTATAATATTAAATATATATTTATATATTTGTATTTATTTATATCTATTTAAAACTTGTCACAAATTTTCTCTTAGGCAACATTTATAAAAATTTTGTTATGTAATATGTACTAGGTGTTTTTTTTAATTTACAAGATATCCCTATGCTAATTATAAATACATCAAATGTGAATGTGTGAATAAAAATATATTTGTTTGAAGCGAATGCACAATTTAGAGATAATAAAAGCTCTATCTATTCTTTTCTTGCTTTGGAATTTCAGATACTAGTGGCCATATTAAGAAGCAGAGATAAAAGGAGAAAGCAAGAAATAATTGGAATGCTGGTCAAGTAATCCTCTACACTGCAGCAATTTACAATAGTGTGTTATATATAGAAATAGATCAGTCATTGTTTTCAAGCCTGCTAAATAAAACTGAACTCTTGGAATGGCATGGCACTTGACCTTTCCTGATTTCACCCGCAGTATTTAAACTGGTGCAAGGGGAACACACTCCCAAGTGTCCTCTGTTGACATGACAGATTCTCCTGGTAGTTCACACAATGTTCAAAAGGCACAAGTCCCTTGCTTCAGAACGCAAGAGAGAAATATTTTCCCGAGGAGCTACACGGTCCACGCTGAAGAATGACTTGAGAAACTTCCACTGTTTGTCGCATTTTGTGCTCTCAGCGGGCCCTCTAAGATCAACTCCAGTAGTTAAACATTCAAAAACCACGCACTTTGAGATTGAAATACTTGATGCTCAAACAAGAAAGCAGATATGTATTGTGGATAAGGTAAGTTATATTTATTCATTTAAATTTGTCTTTTCTGCACCAAAGTTTATTGATCACTTGATTAAATGCTGACAGGGTTGTATCAAAACATATTCCTGGCTTTTAATATTAGTTTTATGATGAGTAAGATAGATACTTAATATAGTATTTCAGTGGAAGATATTCATAGTCAGTTTAAATAGTACCTAATTATTAGGTTCTAGTTTTTCTGTTAAAGTGGACTGTTGTGTAGAGGTAAAATTTCCAGTGCTCAGCTTCTCAGCCTACATAAAAAAATTTCTCTAGGTTTTTCTCTCCATATACTTCATTACATATTCAAATTATCATAGAGTTTTATTAGTGTTCATGAAAAATAGCAAGCAAAAGGCAGTAAACTTACTAAAAATGACATTTAACATATATGATAATGTCTAGTCATTTTAAATTATTTAGAATTCATTGTCTTGAAAAATGAACATCTCACTTACTATGAAAAGTTTACTTATTTCACAATTATAGTGTTTAAGTTCCTAAAATAATGTCTCGCTTGATATGTTAAACATTTTTATATTCACGTCAAAGATGTTTCACTCAGAAAAGATAAAATGCCTACTTCCTAGGTTAGAAAATTAACTTATAAAAATATGTGTACATCACGGATATACATACGTGTATACATTATTTCAAACATTTTCTGTTTTTCATTGGCTTGTAAAGTCACTAGTAGTTTAACTTATTGAGAAAGGCTGATATTTTTTAAACAATATATTTTCATTTATTTTGCTATAGAGATATATTAAATAAGCTTTGTGCTACTGTACTAAAAATAAAATTCAATCACTGATTTCATTTAATTATACTCTAGCTATGTTTCTGGATAAGAGGGAAAGAGACAAAACTGTTTCTGCCTATAATTGCAGAAGATCCTATGTACTTTCTCACTTAGTAATTGTAAATCTACGACCAACCTTTTAGTTGGGTGACATTAACTTTTACTTACAGATAGAAATAAAATATAAAGAACTTTACAAGCTCATAAAGTTCATAAGTGGAATGCAAGAGATTCAAAACTATTTGCATGCAATTCCAAATCACATTATTTTTCTATAGTATTACGAGAGTCATGTATAAAGTATGGATATATATTGCAGTAAAAGAATTTTAATATAAATTTCATGCATGTTGTAATTTACTTCTATTTTAATGTCTCAATAAGGTTTTTGGATTTTTTATATCATACAAGAATAAGACAAAACTAAAAAAAAAAAAATCACCCAGAAGTTACTGATGTTTGTATTATCTCACTCTTGAAAATTTAAAACTCATAAGAAAAATACAATTAAATTAAAGGAAACAAGGTAACAAATGGATACTGAATTAGTCAAGGACTTCCAAAGATCAAGATTCTAAAATGAGACTGGCTTTTGTCTCAACCTTAATGCAAAATCCATCTTAGAGTAATGAGAAACTGCTAATGGGCAGCTAAATTTTGATATTGAGATTGTATTTGAAGGTAAGACATGGATGTTTACATTTTCAGTTATTAATTAAATTGCAAAAATATTAGGCATGCAGAAAGCCAGTATTCTTTAGAGATAAAGATTTGGCTTGGGAATTTTGGTTTAGTGGCAGACCTCTCTTTATTGTCTTGTTACTGCTCCCTTGTGGTATATTCAATAAACTTCTATCTCCTTTAAAAAGAAAGGGAATTTTGGTTTAGAAATTTTACTTACATTTGAATAGTTTTGGTAATTGCACTACCAGTAGCAAACCTTTGGGGAAATTCAGTAGACCACATAGGAGATTATTTCTGGATTCCTCACCAGCCTTTATTGCACAATGAACACTAGATGATGTGGAGGTTAAAACATCCAAGTCTTTGACTTGTCAGTAGAACTGGATTTTGTTTTATTTTGTTTTAGTTTTGTAACTTGATAAATTGTCTCAACAATGCAAGACATTTAAAAGAAAAAAAATCTGGATTAATTTACATTTTTTTTTTTGCTTCATGATTCCTAAAAGTTCAAATTTGTAAATATGAGAAATACTGATTTTGTTTATTGTTCAGGATACTGTTTTTCCTAGACAAAGTAACAGCTATATTACCAGTAAGGTCATGTTAAGTGCCTTTCAATGTACTTTGCTCTACTTAATATACAAAATAAGTGTTGCTTATGATAGTCCCTATCTCTCAATAAGTACTGTGTTATAAAAGCATTTCTCTCTTTTCATTCTATCCTAAAACTACTCCATTTAGGCATTTGTCTCCATAACTTTTCAGTTTGATTTTGCTACAACAAAAACACCTTGCTAAATCCAAAGTCAATTCTAATGCTTTCTCTTAGTGTATCAGCAATATTTGCCACTGATAGGCATGTTTTCCTCTAGTATTTACTATGTGATTTTCAGGATAATAGACATATTTTTTAACTTATTTCATTGTTTCTCCCTTTCCTATTGCTACTTCTTCATCATCTGACTTACTAGTGTGGACAGTCACCAACTCAGTCATTGAAACTTCTCCCAATATTTACTCATTTACCTTATTGAATCCCATAGCTTCAAATATTATCTGTTGATGACTTAATAAATCATATGTAACTGCAGCTTATCCTTTTCTCCTGAACTGTCAATTCATTTATCTATGTATGTATACATCTCTGCATGTATCTCTGTATATATTTACCTGTGCATCTATCTATGTATCTATTTATGCATCTACCTTCCCATCTATCTGGATGTTTACTAGGCATCTCACCCTTAGTATATCTAAAACTGAACACTTGGTCTTACCTCAACATTTTATCACAGAGTTTCTGAAGTCAATAAGTGGCAACTACATCCTTCAAATACTTGAAGTCAAACACTTAGAGGCATCATAACTCATATCTTAATCTCATACCTCACATATAATCCATCTTCTCAGTGATACTTTCAAATATATCCAAACTGACAAATTTTCACCGCCTCTACTGCTAGCACTCCTAAATCTTTCCTCTGTTTCTGTTCTTAGCATTTTCAGTATATTCCTTACATAGCAACCAGAACTAGCCTGTTATATCAGGTCAGATCATATCATTTGCTTCACAAAACTAGTCAGTGTCTTCTTTAGGTCCACTTAGTTGGCACTTTTCTTTGGGGAGATTTGCTGGCTACTTATTTAAAATGGTAAAATCTGCCAATATTCTCTATTACTCTACCCTGTCCTATTTCTCTACTATGAGTTATTACCATTTAATATACTGTTTGTTTTCCCTTTTTTCATTTTGTTTTATTATTTGGCCTGCCCTGTTATTCCAGCTTCACAAAATCAGGGATCTGTTTTTTGTTTTCTTTTGATTTCTTTTATTTTCATTCCCGTATCTCCAACATTTAGAACAAAGACAAGTGTTTAACCAATATGTATTGAATAAAGGATACCTGTTCAAAAGTTTTATGGATTTGACAATGCACTCATATTTAGCAGTGACAGTTTGAGGGTGAAAGAGTAGGATATTTGAAAATACTTTTCATTATTCTCGAAATCAAATTATCATTAAAATAAATATAAATATATTCACAGAAAAAGACTTTTGATTAAACCATTTCACTAAATGCCCAAATTCTTCCTGGTTTACTCCAAAAAAAGATGTATGGAATTTAACTTTGTATTAGTATATAATTTACTGACCATCATATTCTGATTATAAAAAGCTAATAAGGTTTTTATAAGGCAGACAATGCAGATGGGGATATTTATTTAACTAATTTATTTATAGTTATGTAAATGTAAGTAAAATAATATGACTAATCTATGATGATAAGATGGATACCTGATAGCCGATTTAAAATGTAAATATCATACTTGTTTTTATTGGAACATAAAAATATATGAAAAATAATTTTTAAAACTGTAACAATGAGTTATTTTCAGTTGCTCACTATCCTTGTCTCACTTCTATTTTGTAAAATGTCAAAAGCTTATCTAGTGATATATTGATGATTCAAGAGCACAGCAAGAACTTTAAAAGCTAGGATTGATAAATGTTTCCAATATCACCCCATTCTTTTCTCTTTAATCTTTTCTTCAAGGAACTTGACCTCAAGAGCCCTCTTTCTCCTATTATTTTATTTGCTTTATGTCAAAACTCTAAAAAGCATTTTAAAGACTAGTTATAGGAGTGCACTTGTGATGAGCACTGGGTGATGATTGTTGAATCACTATATTGTGCACCTGAAACTAATAAAACATTGTATGTTAAAAAAAAGAATACTTATAAATAAAAGAAAGCACTCAGTAATTCTCCAAGCCTTCTAATGGTAAAAATATCAGTTTTCACCAGAAAATAGCAGAGAGAATTATAGGGTAGTTAGACTGAATAAAAATTTCACTTTTAATACTCTAATTAGAAATGTTGAAAACTCCATATTCTAATATTGTCACTTTTAATACTTTACCTTGGATGGCATGCAACTTAGCAAATATATGTCTCAATTTGTTTATTTGCAAAATGAGAGTGGCATCTGTCTTAAATCATCCTTATGGCAGTTTTCAGAATTTCTTGTGTGTAGAAATGGCAAGATTTTCTTTTTCTTCCATTCCTCTCCTTCCTCCTCTTCCTTCTCTTCTTCCTTCATCCTCTTTCCTCCTCTACCCTTCACTTTTTACTTCCAGCCCTGTCCCCTTTTTCTTACTTCCACCTCAGTGCCCTTCCTCCAAGTTCTTCTTGTGACCATGTTATAATTGAAAGGATATGAGCTTTGATTTCAAATAGAATAGAATTTTAATATGAATCTCATTGTTTTCACTTGTTCTTGGACATAATCCAATATCTCTGCCCTTTATTATCATTTTCTGTAAAAGGACTTATGTATTATTATCCATCCATCTATAAAGTAAGAACGGTGGTACAGAGACTTGAAAAGAAGAACTTAGTGTGTATTAAAATAGAGCTTTGAACTAGCCAATATATGTTCTGGGCTTTGCTCTTAACTGCCATATGCTACCACCTGACACATACTAATGACATTCACTAGCCCAAATTCTCACGTTCTGTTTCATTTCATGATTGGGACAGGACACCTGATTTCCCATACAGAAAATATGTTTTAAGACAGAAGTGCTAATTTCTTTTCTTTTTTCACTTATGGTTTCTCTCTCTCTCTCTCTTTCTCTCTCCCCCTCTCTTTTTTCTTTCTCCTATGTTCATCTGTTTTTTTTAGAGGTGCTATTTTTGAAGGATGTCTACTTCCTGTACTATTTGATACAAAAGAAAGTTCCAAAGTATTTTTTCAGTTTTTTATTTACAGATATAAAATAGCATTAATTAACATTCAAACCTAGAAATTAAAAATGTCTTTGAAGTCTCTATAATAATAAATTAAGCAACAAATATACACTGTTTATAACATTAAAATTAAGAATTTAAAATGGATGATTCCTCCCCAAAGAGGTAATTAATGTAGTCATTTTCTGTGGGTCCTCCAGAGACTCAATGACTACTCCTCTTTTGGGATATACTTGGGAATTACATATTATGGAACAGTATGCAAGTTCCATTTCAAAAGAATCAGTGTATTTGATCTTAATATATTTTAAATCATCTGTCCTCACTTAGATTTCTCTCAGAAAAAGTAGTCATACAATATTTTACGAATGCATAATGTCATGAGAAGAAATGTAATATAGTGGTTTATGCTCAGAAGTCAGACATGTGTCTGCAGTTGAGCTTTACAAATTATTAATATTTAATTATCTTAACATGTTACTTAACTACTCTGACTCTTGATTTTCCATGTAGGGTAAATATCAAATCAAAATACAGTAAATATCTATTTTCCAGGAGTATCTAGGACTTTTATATTTGTGTAAATGTGCAAAATATACCACCATGTCCCACAAGATTGGTTTTCTGTAAATGAAAGTTGTGTTTTAGATAATGACAATAAATCTGTAATATTATTATTCTATTGACATGGGAAAATAATTGAATTGATATATTTTTATTGTGATTATAACAATTGAGTCACTATATAGTAACAAATATAAACTATTATATGTATTCCTTTAAATTATGTCTATTTTTCCATTTTCCAAATATATCACCATGTAAGAAAACCATTTTTGTTTATGGGCAAGCTATAAAGAAGATGTCATTTTATTTTCTGTAACATATGAGATGCAATGGCACTCTTTTTGGAAGGTCAACATAGATGAATAAGTTTTAGAGGATGCATCTTGAAAGGGAAGAATTGAAATTTACGAGATTCAGCGTTTCTCCACCTCTACGTTTTGCCATCTTATAGTGTAACAATTTACCATTGAGTAGCTCAATATATATCCGTTAAGATATTTGTCTAGTGTCCTATTACATGTTTGAGATAATGAATTAACGCAAAGAGATGCAACTCCTGTTCTCATAGATTCTATTCTCTCTCGTGGAAGCCACACACTGTCCAAGTAATTTTAAGCGCAAGATATCTACACAGTGAGGGGGGGGGGAATGGTAGTTGGGATAGTAAACAAAGGTAGATAATCTTTGAAACATGAAAAGTACGCATAAGGAATATAGCTAATAATATTGTAATAATATTATAGTATGGTGACAGATAGTATCTATGCTTATTGTGGTAAGCATTTTATAATATATATAAGTTGTCTTAATATTATGTTGTATACCAGAAACTAATATAATATTGTATGTCAACTTTACTTCAATTTATATACACATAACTAAACAATAGCATGAATGGTGTACAAAGAACATCCCAGGAAGAATTAGCATATCAAAGGTGAAGAAACAGAAAATAACAAGCCTTCTGGCCTACTGTAATTAAGTCCATGATGTGATGTTGCAGAATGGAGCAAATTGAGAATAGATGGTGTGGTTGGGACTGATGGTAGAGTTCTGGATGACTTCCTAGCATCTGGACTTTTTATTTTCATTCAAATCAGGGTGGTAATATTTGCCATTCAGCAAATTATATCTGGTAACAATGTGGAAGATAAAATGGACAGTAGATAGTCTGAAGACAGAGAGCACAGTAAAACTGAGAAGCAAATCTCTTTCTAAGTTTATTTAGCAAGACAGAGAGAGAGAGAGAGAGAGAGCAGGATGCAGGAATGAGTGGGGCAGGGTCAGAGAGAGGGAGAAAAAGGATCCCAAGCAGGCCCTGCACTGTCAGCACAGAGCCCAACATGTGCGCTGGATTCCAGGAACCACGAGATCATGAACTGAACCAAAATCAGGAGTTGGTCACTTAACTGACTGAGCCACTCAGGCTTCCCAAGAAGAAAATCTTCTGGGAACTTATTCAGGACTGCCACTTTTGGGTGGCAATGTAGTATCAAGGGCTCTGCATAGCTTTTGAAGGTACTCAGCCACCCCTCACACTTAACGAGCTTGTGACATAGGACAATGTCTTTATTTTCTTTTCCCTTAAATTGAGATGAGTTATTTCACTGGAGTCACCTGAACAAAAACCATCATTTAATAGGAATTTCCATAAGGAAATGCCTATGGCCCAGAGCCTTGAGTAAGGTAGAACATTGCTAACAAATTGAAATCTACAAATGTAATAATAATATAAAAATTTGGGGGCACGTGGGTGGCTCAGTAGGTTAAGCATCAGACTCTTGGTTTTGGCTTAGGTCATGGTCTCATGCTTCCTGACTTCACGCGCCACATGGGGCTTCAAGCTAACAGCACAGAGCCTCCCTGGGATTCTCTCTCTCTCCCTCTCTCTCTGCCCCTCCTCTGCTTGCTCTCTGTCTCTCTCTCAAAATAAACAAATACACTTAACTTTTTTAAATAATAATACAAATTTTCACATCATTTAAGTATATTAAAAAACTATAAAGGAAGGTTTAACAAAATTTTCACACTGTAATAAAAGTATTGAAGTTATTTTTTTTCTTCATGTGTATATAACTCATTTGGAGAGTAAATAAAATGATTCAAATAAAATATAAATCATTGGGCAAATCTTTAGGATACACTTGAAACTTTAAGTAATATATATACATATATTTCTAATTTAACCTTTACCGGACAACAGTCTTTATGTAAAATGCAGAATAAATATACTGTAGCTTCTATCAGATGTGGTTACAGCCCATGAATGTTAGACAAATGTACGTATCTGGTACAATAGAATTGAATGTGGTATTATAGGTAAATGGAATATGATATTCCATTACTATTTTATTTCTGTTAAGTTTAGTTTAACAGGGATTTTGCTGTTTGAACTTGTAATGAATCAAGGCAGTGTTCTGCATATAAGCCTGCTATGAATTTGTCACATTAACGCATGTTAAGTGGAGCACAGGGTGCTAGATGTTCAATAACAGACCACAAGAGATACGGAAACAGAGCAGTTTGTTATCCACAGGTTCTGGAGGAGGTACCCAGCAGACTTCAAGGAGCCACATGGGGAGGTGAGGGAAGACAGGGTGCAGACAGAGAGAGACAGGACCTAGGGCACATGCCTTTAACAGGCTCTGTGACTGGAGTGCTAGGGGTTCCTGGACTAAGGCCGAATTAGCCAATTAAAACCAAAGGAGGGGCATTTTCGTAAGCCCCAAAGAAGTCTTGTCTGAGAGGCACATAGAGAAGTCATTGCGAAACAAGAGAAACCCATGTTCCCAAGGGCGGCCATAAAAGTCCTATCAGAGTGTACGTTTACTTATGACTCTGAGGGCTGCTATCCTGGGCATGTCCTTGTCTGAGGGGCTAGTGTCAGGTTAAGGTCACTGCTGGCTGCTTGGTCAAACACAACATGCCAAAGCAGCAATATCATAAAGTAGCTTAGCTAAACTCTTGCCCAAACCTACAGATGAACATAGTGTATTAGTCCTCATAAAGTTCATGATGAAGAGATTCTTAGTTCTTTCATGATCTAACAGTTCAAACCAAAAAAAAAAAAAAATGTATATATATATATATATATATATATATATATATATATAAAGGTTATGCTTACATAATGTGTTTCTGGGAAATAATTTTGGTTTGGTATTTGGTATTCTTTCCTTTAAATTTTTTTAAAGAAATTATATTTTAGGCATGTACCTTGTCCAGATTAACATTTTACTAGTACTTCTGGGTAGCTCAATAAAGAGCTATTAAAATCAGAACTTACCTTGTTGCTGTGATCTTATTGTTATTTAAATATAACATATTTTTTATTGCTTTTTGTAGGTCTTAGTGCTCAAAATTATCTAGTAACAACCCTCTTTCTTGTACTATTACTCATAACATTAGTATTTAACAAATGAGCAGTAATTTAAGACGACATTAAGAAATAAACATTCCACTTTTTGTTTTGTTTTTTAATTATATAAAGGCTTCAGGGAAAGAAGTCTGAAGGTGCAATGTCACAGACAGTGAAAACTGATATTGATATCATATAAAGCCTTTTAATATCCTCACAACACGCAATTGTGGGCACACATTTTTGCTTCTTCTTTATTTAAAACATTTGTATTGTTTTTTTTTTTTTGAGAGAGCGAGAGAGAGAGCAAGAGTGAGAGAGAGAGCATGAGCAGGGGAGAGGCAGAGAGAGAAGGAGACACAGAATCTGAAGCAGGCTTCAGGCTCTGAGCTGTCAGCACAGAGCCCAATGTGGGGCTCAAACTCACAAACTGTGAGATCATGACCTGAGCTGAAGTCGGATGCTTAACCGACTGAGCCGCCCGGGTGCCCCACATTTTTGCTTCTTAACATCACAGAATATAGTTGTGATGAAATTTATATTTTTTGCTAGAATCAGTGTAATGACAGAATGTAAGTTCCATGCAGTCCCAAATTATATTATAAAAAGTGAGTAATCTTAGATTTATCTATGCTTACATTGCATCTTACCTTCTGCTGTGAAAACTATGCTGTTTGCATGGCTACATGATCAGAGCTCAAACGTTTGGAGAGCCAACCGTTGTTTGAAGGTGATATTACTTTTAAATTGTGTTCAATTGATCATCACGTTCCTAAAAGAATATCTTGCAAGGGCATAATCCTAGAACATCACTTGCCTTTCTCTTCCCTCCCTCCTTCTTTCTTTCCTTCTTTCCTGTTTTTGTTTTATTTTTTTTCATATATGGTGAAGAATATCAATCTTCCACTGTAATAAACCTTAGGCACACCAGCATAAAAACCAAATCAAGCAAAGCAAAATATGTTCCTTTCTCTTCAGATATTTGCTGTAATTTGATGGATAATCACATGTAAGTAGTCCAACACAAGATAATATAACGTATGCCAAAATAGAGGAATGAACAAGGGGCTGACTGAATCCAAGGGTATGATGTTCTTTTTTACTGCAAAAATTGAAAGCGGCTTTAGAAACCCCCTCCAGTTATAAACAGTCCTGGCACACTGACGGAGGATCATCCCAAGGATATCTCTAACAGTAAAGGGCAATCTCCTAAAGTAGAAATTATCTCCTCTAAATGCCTTACATCCTTTTAGCTTTTCAGGCTTTAACAGAAGGCATATGGCTATAGAGACACCTCTGGAGAATTTAAGAAGGAAGGCAAAGATGAATTTTCTACTCACTTAAGAGTTTCAAATGTGCAAACTTTTCAGGCTTCGTAACATTAGTATGTTATATTTTATTAGTGGATTTTTAAACTGACAGTCATCAAATAATTTCCAATCCCCAGTGATCTACTGGCATTCAACTAAGTAACCTAAGCCCACCAGTCACCACATAAAGCCTATGAATGTCACACTCATTTATTTTCCTGTGAGAAGTTAGTTCCCTTTTAGAAAGATTTATTGTAAACTACCTACTATATCTACATATAGAATACTTTATTTGAGAACTGATCTTACTCTTAAGTCAAAAATGCTGTACCTCAGCTTTCGTATAAACTCATCGTTTTAACATCACTTTATGCGAGGTGTAAATTAATTATCATGTCTTTTTTTATTGTAGTTTAAATTTTCTTATTACACATTTTCACTGCCTCCAAAATAAACATTTAATATTACTTCATGTTTGGCAGTTCTGACTTTGAAATTATTGGTTATTTGATTTCTTAAACATAAAAAATTAATGTAATTAGTAGTTTCTTTTAGGAAAACATATGATGAATTATTGCCTATGCAACTGAGTTTGTCAATAGTGGTCTGTGTGCTTTTGAATAATATTTTTATTATCTGTTTCTCATTAGCTTTATTTAATAAAGTCCATTTATAACCTGAACTTAATTTAATAAGGACTTTAACATAGAATCCTGAGACATTCAGATGAATACTACTTCATTGGTACAGATAGGAAAATTTCAAAAAGCTTTCACTCATAAATTCCAGAGAAACTGCTTTTGCTTTAAGATCTATTTTATGCAGAATTATTTTAACTAGACATTGTGAGAAGAATATAAACAGTAAGAACAGCCACAAACCTTGAGCTCTTGATTACTAAAATACAATCTGCTTCATTTCAAAATGGGAAGAATAAATCAAGTGCTTTTTTTTTTTACAACTATTAAAAATAGATCCATACATGTACTTATTTGTTTTTACTTTCAATCAGCATTTCTGGCATTACCTAGACACACTGGCTTCATAGGCCTTTGTTGGTAATAAAATTCCTATAACTTAACCACCCACGTACGTCATAATTTAAGTATGTAAGTACAATTTCACTAAAATGCCTAATTTTAAAGCTAGCTCCTTTTGGGTCTGTACTGTGCTATAATTGACAGAAATCTGGACTAACAGCTTAGCTTTGCTTCTGCCCACAATGACACGATATCCCTTCTGCCAGATTACATCTCTTCTAATTACCCACATCATCCACTATCGCATCCATCCTAAGAGGAGGGACCAACATGTGGAGTACTATCATACATAATGCGTGGGTGACGGAATGTGCTATTTTTTCAGACGGGTCCCTGCTGTTGCCTCATGGTTATTCATTTGGGAGGTTGAAGACACCAACACTCAGCAAGTGATCGCAAGATGATCAAAAATGTCTCTATCAGTAGAGAATTCATGTGTGGAGCTAATTCTTTAATGAGCTGACAGAGGAAGTTTCACCTTACACACCTTACACAGTTCAATCACAGCAGAATCAATCTGCTTCATTTCTCTAGAATTTTTCCCTTTTTGTACTACAATCAAGCAATCAGTAAATAATTTTATTCTATACACAATATATTTCCCCTCTGAACTTTACTGTCCTACTTCAAATCATCATCACTTCTAACATACGGACTGACCTACATGGATCTTCACCAAACACCCACAGTTTATGTAGCAAAACAGTAAATATAATATATTTCGTATCACCTTTAGTTATAGCCCATACATGTTCCTCAGTATCACCAGGTGAAATAGAATTTGGAATTTGTTATTACAGATGAAATCATTTTATTTTTGCATTATCATTTTAATTGTCACCTAGAGACTGTTCAATTTACAGATGTCAGATCAATTCTTTTAAGAGTTATATCATGTCACTCCTCTGATAAACCCTCCAACAGCTACATATATCACTCAGAAGAAAATCCAAGCTACTCGTCCATATTCAAAAAGGTTATTCATTATCTTCCCACTCTCATCTCTCTCTCTGGTCATATCTTTAACCAAGCTATTCCTAACTCACTCTGCTCCAAACACATTGGCTTACTTGCTGTTTCTCAAGTACTCTTGATGTAGTGATCCTTCAGGGTCTGTGTCCCTGATGTTACCTCTGTCTGAAAGAATCTTCTTCAAGCTTTCTGCATAGTTTGCTTTGTAGCTTAGACCTTTGCTTATATCTTTACCTCCCTATCAGAATTATGTTTCTTCTTTCTATCATTCTGATCTTTTACCTCCTTTATGTTTTTTTCTTAGAACTTATCACCCTCGATATATTACATATGTGTATCTTTATTGTCTGTCTCATTTCTTGAATACTATTTACAATTAAATATTAATTCAGTGTGTGCCATTGTGCCATGGTATTTTAGAGAGTGTATTCTGGTATAAGGCTGCTTATATTTAACCCAGTTTTGCTTCTTATTGGCTGTGTGACAGGACACAGATCTCTTCTTTTTTATTTTTTTAATGTTTTCTTATTTTGAGATAGAGAGAGAGAGAGAGAGAGAGAGAGAGAGAGAACAAGTGGGGGAGGGGCAGCAAGAGAGAGAGACACAGAATCTGAAGCAGGCTCTGAGCTGTCAACACAGAGCCTAACACAGGGCTTGAATTCATGAGCGGTGAGATCATGACCTGAACTGAAGTAGGACACTTTACCAACTGAGCCACCCAGGCACCCCTAGAACACAGATCTCTTAATATTTGAGTGCATCAGTCTCCTCTCTGTCAACTGGGGATAACAGTACCTAACTCTGGGTTGTCAGGGGTTTAAATGATCAACTGCTTAGGAAAGTACCTGGTACATATAAGACACTATGTAAGTGCTAGCTATTATTTTAAAACAGAACTAAATAGAGAGAAAGAGAGGTAGTTTTTTTCACTCTGACACACAGAAAAGCTACTGGTACATAGTTCGTGCTCAATTAATATTTTTGAATGAAACAACAAACCCCATATTTACCATATCATATTTGTTGTTAGCTTAGATCTTTTCTTTATTGATTTTTGTATTTTATATTAATAAAATACAAATGTGATTTGCATCTGTATAATCGATAATGATTGACTTGTATTTAATTAGCAGTAATAAATATCTAAGATATAATGCTTGGAATAAATATTATGAGCTGCAATAGATGATAGTGAACACTTTCTCAAGTTTTTTTTTTACCCATATTAGTTAATTTATCAGTTGTATAACTTTAGGAAGACATTCATATTTCATGACCACAATTTCTTTA
Source organism: Cryptoprocta ferox (assembly GCA_028646485.1). Taxonomy (NCBI): domain Eukaryota; kingdom Metazoa; phylum Chordata; class Mammalia; order Carnivora; family Eupleridae; genus Cryptoprocta; species Cryptoprocta ferox. The sequence continues at coordinate 142,219,527 of CM053567.1, forward strand.
TTTTTTTAAAGTCTGTGCCGGGGCACCTGGGTGGTTTAGTAGTTTGACTATCCAACTCTTGATTTCAGCTCAGGTTATGATCTCACAGTTTTTGGAATGGAGCCTCCCATCGGGATCTGCACTAAGAGTGCACAGGGGGCCTGCTTTAGATTCTCTCTCTCTCTCTGTCTCTCCCTCTGTCCCTCATCACATGCACTTGCACAAACTCTTTCTCTAAAAATAAAAATTCTCACTGTCATTTACTTCATAAAGTTGTTTACAGTGATCAAGTGCTTACCTGTATAGACCTTAAAGCAGTTCCTACAATGGCAAATACTCAATACATTTTCCTCCAGCCCCTACCTTCACCTTTTTTACCTACCTCCACTGTGTGGTGTACCATGGTGAAGAATAAGGTTTGAACCAGCCTATTTGCATTCAAAGTCCATTCTTGGAGCTTGTTAGCTGTGTCACCCAGATAAATTACTTAACCACTCTGAATCACAGTTTTCTTATATGCAAAATGAAAATACTAGTATTATATCTAAAGCCATAAAGATGGTGTGTGAATTAAATTATTTAATAAAGGTAAAGGTCTTGGTTGGAATTGTGTTGGACTCTTATTGAGCATTCATTGATGTTACTTATGGCTGCTAGCATTATTCTTAATGGTTTTCAGTGCTGTTTCTCCATTGCATATTAATTTAAAACAAAAATGAGATAAAGGATTTAATTACAATATAGCACTAGCTAGCAAACACACTTCAGTGATGAAAAATACTAATTTATATCAAAGTAATAGATGATAGAATAAAAAATGGTATATACTGAAATTGAAATTGACCTAAATTCTAGGTTTCAATAACATTCAGTTGCTTTGAAGTCCATAGCAGCTGTATTATGACACTTTATGTCCAGAAGAGAAATAGTAGAACTACTAACCATATCATACTTTTTATCCCAGTTTCCTGGTAGATTTAATGATAACATTTTGTGTACACTTAAAATTGTCTTTGTTGGGAGTGTGTAAATTATATGGTTGCCTTTTCTACATTTAAGCCTGTGAGAAAAGTGCGCTTTAAAAGCCTATATGCTGTGCAACTTCTTTAGAAAGAAATTGATAAAAGTTATTTTTTTTAAAAATACTAGCAGTACAATAATGGGGAGAATGATGCTGTTAGAACTTCTGCCTTGGAAATAAACAATGTCCCATATGATGTCAGCTTCGTCAGTGTAGATCCCAGAGTGAGGAAAATGCACAGTAGATTCATCAGCTGGGTCATAGGTGCCACTATTTTATACCATGAGGAACAGAGGATAAGCTGCCTGCCATATTCAGTGGAAAAGAAATTTCGATTATTCTATGAAGCCAGGATTTTAGGGACACTAAACACAGCATGGCACATTGGTGATGGAGGTAATTTTATAATTCACATGAAAAATAGTTGATCTCATATGAAAGTGTTGAATCACTATATTGTATGCCTGAAGCTAATATAACATTGTATATTGACTAACTAGAATTAAAAAAAGAGAAAGAAAGAAAAAATTAAAAAGAAAAAAAAAAAGAAAAAAATTGAAAAAGAAACAAAACAGTTGATCTTACATATCTGATGATATGACCATTTTTGTGTTTCTCACATGCCTAGAAAACTAATGTTTTGGTCAAGGACCAAGAATATAGACCTTAGGTAAAGGAAGGAAGCTAAATTATATTTCATATCTTACCTTTTTTCCCCCACACACTAAAGGAACCTGTATTTTCCAACTACTATTATATATATATATGCAATAATATTTGAAATCTGTTAATATATAACATATCTACATATCTATATCTATACCTATTTATCACAGAGTAGAGGGATACATGAGGACATAGTGTGTGTATTTTGAATGTAAGGGACAGAGGACCAAATATTTGATGACCAGAAAGGTAAATTCTAGTAATCATTAGTGTTTTTAATAAGAACTTTGCTCATTCTCACATAGGAAATAGGTAAAATTAAATTTACCTACTTCTTTGAAGTAACTTGTTTTGTGCTGTGGAAATGAAGGTGAAAGGCATGCATTTTTTCCTGAGGGAAGCTTTCAGAACATAATCTAATTTCACCACCTTTTTTTTTTTTTTTTAACTTCTGCCTTGGAAATAAGCAATGTTCCATATGATGCCAGCTTTGTCAGTGTGGATCCCAGAGTGAGGCAAATGCACAGTGGACCCTTCAGCCTGTCTGTGATGGACATGTAGTGTGTGTGAAAAATCAGAGTGTGTTGTTCTAAACCACTTTTTGTGGTGCAACCTATTTTGAAAAGTGCGTTCAATGAAACTTGAATTAAAATGAGTAAATCTTTTTAAAAAGATAATTTAAATATAAAAATTATTTCTTCATTTTGTCAGTTCTTTATTAAAGGTCCTTTTATCATTAGAAAACCTTAAAACAAAGATAAAGAGAGAACAGTTTCTATGTCATCGTAATTTTTTTTCTCTTCCACTTAAAACTGTAAGGCGGGACTATATCAAACTTAAAAAAAATCTGCACAGCAAGGGAAATCATCAACAAAATGAAAAGGCAACACATGGAATGGGAGAAAATATTCGCAAACCACATATCCAATTAAGGGGTTTATTTACAAAATATACAAGGAAATCCTACCACTCAAAGCAAAAGAACAAATAACCCAATGTAAAAATGGGCAAAAGAGCTAAAATCAGGTATTTTTTCCAAAGAAAACATATATATTGTCAACGGACATATGAAAAAATACCCATCATCACTAATTATCAGGAAAATGCAAATTAAAACCACAATGAGATATCACCTTGCAACTGCTACAATGACTATCTTCAAAATGACAAAAGATAACAAGTTGGCGAGGATGTGGAGTAAAGGGAGCCCTGTACAATGTTGGTGGGAATGTAAATCAGTAGAGCGACCATGGAAGACAATATGGAGGCTCCTCAAGAAATTATGAAGGAAACTATCATATGATCCATTCATTCAAGTTTTGGGTATATATTTAACATTTCTTTTAATGTTTTATTTTTTTGAGAGAGAGGGAGAGAGAGAGAGTGTGAGCAGGGGAGGGTCAGAGAAAGAGGGAGACACAAAATCTGAAGACAGGCTCCAGGCTCTGAGCTAGCTGTCAGCACAGAACCCGACGCAGAGCTCGAACCCACCAACCAGAGATCATGACCTGAGCTGAAGTAGGAGGCTCAACCGACTGAGCCACCCAGGCACCCCTTAGGGTATATATTTTAAAAATGCGGCAAACTCATTATCTCAAAGAGATAATCTGCACTCCTATATTTATTACAGCATTGTTTATAAAAGCCATGGAAATAACCTAAGTGTCTATCAACAGTTGAATGAATAAAGAAAATGGATATATATGAACAATATTATTATATATAATATATATTATATATTAGCAACCAAAAAAAAAAGGAAATTTTGTGATTTACAATAACATTGATAAAGCTGGAGGGCATTATGCTAACTTAAATAAGCCAGACAGAGAATGTCAAATACTGCATGGTATTACTTATATACGGAATTTTAAAAAATGAACTCATAGAAACATAGAGTAGAAAAGTGGTTGCCAGGAGCTGGGGGGTAGGGGAAATAAGGAGAGATTGGTAAAAGGGTACAGAATTTCAGTTATAAGATGAATAAAGTCAGAGAATCTATTATATAACCTGAGGACTATAGCTGATGACCCTGTATCATGTAATTGAGATTTGCTAAGAAAGTAGAATTTAAATGTCCTCAATAAAGACAAAAAAAGTGAGCTGATACATGTGTTAATTAACTCAAAGGGGTAATTCTTTAACAATGTACAAGTATGTCAAATCATTATGTGGTACATTTTGAGTATCTTACTATTTAATCTGTCAATTATACCTCAATCAAGCTGAAACATTTTAAATTAAAAATTTGTATTTTAGTTATAATCTGAAGATTACTTATTAGCAAAATAATATCTGTTTACCCTGAAAACTCTCTGTCCACTCTGTACCTGTTCCATTTAATAATGTAAAACCTTCTGACAGAAATGCTTAGAGGCATATTTTTCACTTTCCTGAATTAACCAATCAAAAAAAATGATTCTCTAGGTTAGTATTCTTTCTTGTGTCTCAAAAACCAGGAACAGAAAGCTAATGCCATTTAGCAACCCAGCACTGGATATCCTGTGTGTGTGGGGGGGGGAGGGTATTTTCATGCTGTGGTATCTATTCATTTTGATTCAATTTATCTTTTATTCTGTTTTTCTGTGTCTTTACCGTTGGACACATTTCTTTTCTAAACAAAGTTCACTGACAATTTTTGGTTTGCACATTGTAATTACAGTCAAATGAATTTCAAAGGGGTTGTTGTATTTCCTTCTCCCTTAATTTTCATTTCTTTAAGCAGGAAAAACAGTATTCTGAAGACAGCTTTTCATTTCAAGGAGTTCCTGCGAAAGTAGCTAAAATACAGTTCTAAAAAGTAGCAATAGTACAAAAAGAGTTTTTGTGTGTGTGTGTGAAATAATGCAGTACCTTTGTAGGGGGCAAATTCAAACAAATCCTAGATTTCACTTGAATATGAAAAGGTTTTTCTAACTAAGTCTATGAATTTAAATTGTTGGATAAAGGAATAAGGACCCCAAACTAATCACGATCACTTGAAATTTAGAAGTAAATTTTTCATTCAACTAACAAATACCATTTACCTTGTCTACTTAACATTTTAAGATTAATTTCCTCTAATGAGAAAGAAACATTAATGAAGGGAATTTCAGGATTTCAGATGTCAGAATACTTATGTGTCTCATCTGCACAATTAATTGTGATTTATAAAAGTGAATAAATTATTGTGATGATAGTTTGTCCTTTTTAAGAGGTATTAAAACTGGCTAAAAAGTAGAAGTTATTATGAATAAACTTCCTGATGAAGCTACAGAGACATCAGTTTTAGTAATCAGAAAGTCTTATATGCTCTGTTAATTATCATCTTTTCCTCTCTTTGGGCTCTGAGTGCAACTGAAGGACTGGAGGAGTTGATCAAGCACAGTCTTGTGGCTAATTGAGCATTGCTGTCTGAATCATTTAATAGTTAATTATTTTTTTTTCCTTCTGTATTTGACTAAAATTGCTCCAGATAGGGCAGTTCTCAAGGATTTATTCAAAATCAGCATTTTTCTTACATGTGAAATTCAAATGCAATTTTTAAAACTGAAAAGTAAATTACAAACTTGGTTAAAAGCTTGCAAAAACAATCCATTTCCACATGTAGGTTCCTTCAGGAGAATATAATCTTAGTCTTGAAATTTTGCAAATTCAGCGAAAAAAATGCACATATCAAATTAGGAGATTTTTATTTAAATTATTCTACTTGAAGTAAAGCATATAGGTTTCCACAGAAATCTACCTGAGATAGGTTTCAAATCAAACTAAAAACCTTCTGTTTGGGGGACAACTGGGTGGCTCAGTAGGTTGAGCCTGCAACTCTTGGTTTCAGGTCAGGTCATGATCTCACAGTTTCCTGGATTTGAGCCCCACATTGGGCTCTAGTCTGACAGAGCCTGCTTGGGATTTTCTATCTCCTTCTCTCTCTCAGTCCCTCCCCTGCTTCACCTGTCTCTGTCTCTCTCAAAATAAATAAATAAACTTAAAAAAAAAACTTCAGTTTTTATGTGACTTTATACTCACAGCTTTATTTTTTATTTCAACAAAAATGACTTACATTTTATTATATGCTATATGGTTCACTAAATGTTGAAATGCAGACTATAATTGTTCTCCTCAAATACTTGATAGTTTGTTGGAACAACCAGAATATAAACACAAGATCATATACCTTCATAAAGTGATAGAGGAGCAATAGCAAACTCTAATTGAGGAGTTATTGATCATGAAAGTTATTTGCTTTTCCATATTAGATGGTCTTGAAATGTGTGGTGGACAAATATTTGTTACTCTAGAAAATATTATGTGGATTTTAGGCATCCTTATCAGAGGAACCCAGGAAACTGTGAGATAAAACAATGAAAAATGTAAAAACAAAGCTCCATGTTTTACAAAATGTAATTCAAATATAAAAGTTACATTATCAAAATTAAAATGAAATATAATATATTCATGTATATAAGTATACATTATCCTCTCTACAAACTGGTTTACAAATATTTTCTAAGATCTTTCAAGCAAGAGCAATGCTATAAAATATTTGAAATTTGCATACAGCTTCTGTAAGGGCTTTTGTTATATATAGCATATCCCAAGTGGGAATTAATGTCATCATTCAGTGATTAAATCTTACTTTTAAATTTAGTATGTCATATATGTAGAAGAAATCAGAAAAAAAGTTCTATGAATAGGATAGTACACCCTTGGTTAATGGTGTATTAATCAGAGTGGAATATGGTACAATAAATGCTTTCATTGTTATGCTTTTAAGATTTAGCTAAATATTAAATGTATTATAATGTTAATAAGAACTGCCTGGGGTATTATTATGTGCCACCCTTAATGCACTTTTATTTTTTACTTCACTTCTCAAAACAGATAAAGATTTTAATGCAGAAATAAAATAAATCACGAACACAATATTCCAAATGTGTTTAGAGAAAGGTAATATAATGTCCTGTATGATCATGAATATGTCCTTTGCTATAGACTTTGAACTATTTTGGGTTTTTTCATAAGGAACCAGATGCAGAGGGGAATTTCAGTTTGCAGGTTTGATCTGAACCAAGTCAGACGGTCAAGAAAATACTGTGATGGCTTGAGGTGTTTAAATAGAACTCTCATCCTCATGAATTTTGCATTTCTGATGAATCTAAGTAATATATCTAATATGAATTTTGATGGGCCTATAGCAATTTTGGGGGTTTTAATAACATAACGAATGAGGGGGCTTGGATAGGATTTATTTTCCTGATGATATACTGAAGTGAACATTTCCCTCTTTGGCCACATACATCACTTTCATATGCTGAAGTCCTCCACTATATACCTTTTTACCTTCTGTCTATCTTGTATGTTTATTTATATACTAATTGAGAATTTCTTCAGTTTGGTCACCAGAAATTGAATATTATGGGCAGAGAAGATTAAAAATATAGTTTAGACATAAACACTTGGACAAACTCATATAATAACACCATTATTGCTATGTACAAAAATAAAATTTTAGGAAAAGGCATACTGATTTAATATTTCAAGGATGTCAAAGCAGTAGTGACTAAAAAGCCAAACAAAGCACACTAGTTATTTTATAATAATTTTATACTTTATTAAAGTATGCTTTCTTCTCAAATATATGGCAAAGAAATAAATACTTTTTCCTTATAATTCTCTCTGTATATTTTCTTTTCATTTTTAGGTGACACATACATCTACTATTCATGATGTTAAACAAAAATTCCACAAAAAATGTAAGTTTTATATATAATTTAGAATTTATATTACAGTTTTCTCAATTTGGTTCAAATTTATCTATAAAAATAAGTTCAGTGTTATGATGGAAAGAGTGTATGGCAACCATGATTTTATATGACACTCAGAAATAATATGGTAAATATCTTGACTCTGCTCATCTTCATATCTAACTCCCTTATCCACAGTACTTATAGTTTTTCACAAAGTTATTATCTCCTTTATATTTGAACATTTTTATTATAACAAGAAACACCCTATATATAAGAAGTATTAATTGATTTAAAGTGTTTATTTACATGTAAACAAAATACTAAGCAAAAGTTTTACTGGGTGTGTTTATCCTGGTAAAATCTATTTCACAAAGGAATTCTTTATACAATAAATTAAAATTATACCATTTAATTTTATTAATAGCTAAATTTACTTCATTAAGAGGTTTCATTATTACTGGAAATATTTATACGAGGTTTGTTTAAATAAAATTTTTTAAAACCTTTCCAGTAAAGTTTACTCGTAACTTAAACATAGTGAACGTGTCTATAATTACTAGAAGGCACTTTTTATTAACTTTAATTTTAATGCAGTTTTAGATTCATAGCAAAACTAAGCAGAAAATACACGGAGTTCTTATATACCCCCTGCTATCACACATGCACAGTGTCCGCTATCAACTTTCACATCAGAGTAGGACATTTGTTACAATCGATGAGCCTACACTGACACATCATTATTTCTCAAAGTCCAGGGTTTATATTAGAGTTTATCCTTGGTGTTGTACATTGTATGGTTTTTGCTAGTGAACATTTTCGATTTCTTGTATTTAGTGGAGCACTATTTCTTTTCTGAAAATATTCTTAAAGCTAGCTATTTAATGCTTTAAACTGTTTTAAAAATAACTTAGGGTAAAATAAGAGTTTTTATCTTTTTTATTTTGAAAATGTTTAATGTTTATTTATTATTGAGAGAGAGAGAGAGACACACACAGAGTGCGAGTGGGGGAGGGTCAGAGAGAGAGGGAGACACAGAATCCCAGCAGGCTCCAGGCTCTGAGCTGTCAGCACAGAGCCCAATATGGGGCCTGAACTCACAAACTGTGAGATCATGACCTGAGCCGAAGTTGACCACTTTAAACAACCGAGTCACCCAGGCACCCCAAAAAATAGATTGAATGTTTAATAGGAATAGAAAGCATATACAGTATGGAACAGAATTTTTTGAAATATGTTTAACCTGTTAAAAATTCTTCAAAGGTTAGTTTTAATATTTGCCACAAAGACATGTACGATTTGAATATGCAGAAACAAACCAAAAAAGAAGTACGGTAAGGAAAAGGAACAAGAGAAGTGCAAAGATGTGTCATGGAATTAATTTTCTAACTTTTAGCATGATAAAATTTCCTGTATATTTATGCTAATACTCCTAAATTATTGAAAACTTTTTCAAACTCCAAATTTGTGCCTTATCACATACTGTGTTTTAGCCATGTTATCCTGTTATTTACACAAGTATTTCTTTATATATTAATGAATTTGTTTCGAGTTATTCCTATCTTCACATAAAATATGGATCTCAAACTAGTAATTGAATTGTCATCTTTGGAAAGACTTAGACTAAACTTACCTAATAAGTTGGTTTCAGAAAGTTTAGATTGTAGCAGTGAGAAGAAATTTGAAAATGATGTTATTACCATAATGTAGAAGGTTGTAAGAAAAATGATTGTATTTAAGTTAATAATAATAACATAATAAATATATGATTTCTATTATTGTCTGGAAATGAAGAAATGAATCAAAGGCTAATGTATGTGTGGAAGGAATGTACACTTACCTTGATTACTATGCTCTTGTTTCTTTTATGAGTCTGTAATATATATATAGACATACATAATAATTATAAGAAATGTTAAAATTTTTGAACCAGAAGTTCTGTATTTATGTGATCCAGAGCCTATTTCTAGTAATATGTGAAGTTAAGTAGTTTATGAAAAATCTTATAAATGTCCAGCATCAGAGCTGGATAATTAAAAATATGACAATAATGTGATTAGTTTTAATAGGTATATCAAGATTTGAGGATTTCTTGATGACTATTATTTTACTCATTTTCCTATGCATAGTTCTAATCTTTAATAACTTCATGTAAACTGTGACTTTTTCACTTTTTAAAAATTATTGTTAATATGAAAAAGTATACCCATCACTTAAATAAAAATTATATTCAGTAATTTTGCATTTATTATACTATATTTTATGTAGTCAACATGAAAAAATGCTCAACCTCACTAATTATGAAGGGAATGTAAATTAAAACCACAATGTCAGCACCTCATATCTCCCAGAATGGCTATTATCAAAAAGATTAGAAATAAAAAGTGTTGGTGAGGATTTAGGGAAAAAGAAACCCTCATGTACTGTTGATGGGAATAAAAATTGGCGCAGTAACTGGAAAATAGTATGGAGGTTCTGTGAAAAATTAAAAATAGAAATACCATATGATCCAACAATTCCACTTCTGGATATATGTATAAATAAAACAAAAGTGCTAATTCAAAAAGATAAATGCACCCCTATGTTTACACAGCATTATTTATAATAGCCAAGATATGAAAGCATATGTGTCCCCCTAAGTATCCATCACTAGATGATGAATAGAAAAGATATGCTACACACACACACACACACACACACACACACACACACACACAATGGAAATTTCCCCAGCCATTAAAAAAGAATACCATTTGTAACAATGGTCTATTTATTTCTGGGTAGACCTAGAGAGTATTACGCTAAGTGAAATAAGTCAGACAAAGACAAATACCATATGATTTCAGCATATGATTCACTTTAAAATCTAAAAACCAAAACAAATGAACAAACCAAAACAAGAGACTCAAAAATACAGAAAACAAATGGACTGACGGTTGTCACAGGGGAGGGGTTAAAGCCATAGAAAACATAGGTGAAAGAGATTAAGAGGTACAATCTTATATTTATGAAATAAATAAGACATGGGGATGTGGTGTACACAGGGAATAGTCAATAATATTGTAAAAACGTTGTATGGTGACATATGGTAACTTTATATATTGTGGTGATTATTTCATTATATATATAGGTATTGATTCACTATGTTATACACCTGAACATATATAATATTATGCATCAATCATACTGCAATAAAAATAGAAATATAATATTCAGGCAATTTGGATTCATTATACTCTATTTCAAAAAGGTATTAGTCTTCAAGTTTTACAAAGCACAAAAACACAATTTTTGCTGTATTACATTACAAAGAATTATGTTAGTCAAGTAAACTGGACATTGTGTTTAAAATATTTACCAAATATTAAAGGGCAAGCAAAATGTGTTGCTAACACTAACAATTTTACAATGGTAAAAATGAGACAAAAGAAAGTTATGTGTTGATTGCCTTAATATTTTATGTTTAGCATAGATAATTTTTTCAACATTTATTTATTTTGAGGGACAGAGACAGGGCATGAGTGGGGAAGGGGCAGAGAGAAAGGGAGATACAGAATCTAAAGCAGGCTCCAGGTTCTCAGCGGTTAGCACAGAGCCTGACGTGGGACTTGCTGTACTGTGAGATCATGACCTGAGCCAAGGTTGGACACTTGCCAGACTGAGCCACCCAGGCCCCCTTTTGTAACATATTTAAAACTCAATAACATTGAATACCTTATTTTCATAAATATATTTAAATGATAATCATATATATATATATATGACTACAATTGTTAGATTTTTCAAACTTACTTCTTTACTTTCTGACATGGAATAAATTTTTTATCACGACACTTCTAATGCTGTTTATTTTCAGTCCCTGCAGTTATAATAGGAATTCCTAATCGTGTAAAAAAAAAAAAAACAAACTCATCAGAAGATGGGGCTTCCTGAGGGGAGAGTTCTCCTTACATGTCTTTTATCTCTATTCTCTGTTCTCTTTGGTGTTTTGACTGATCTTGATTTCTAGTCTCCCTATTATTTCTGTGACTTTGTGTCAGCTTTACATTTTTCTTAGTTCTACTTTAAAATTTTCTTTACTGTGATTTTTCTATTTTGCCCTGTATATGATTATCTTTTCCTCTCCCAGGGTTTCTAGTTTCTTAGTTTTGCTTTATTATGAGTCATCTTTTAGATTACCCTGTAGACACCATGGCCCTCAGACTGGTGAAAGAAATAGAATAGGGAGAAAACTACAATGAAAATATTAGCAGCAAGTTAAGAGGAAAAGGGGGATGGTTTCATGAAAAAGTGATTCTGATAAAACTTTCAATAATATATATGCACACGCACAGATATCTATTTCTAAATGCACAAAAATTCATGAAACACCTCAGTTGCAATACTCCACTAGTCTTTCTTTACCTCTACACATTTCTTTATTCATATTTATTATTGTTCTTGTTTGTATCTTGAAGCGTCTCCTATAGAGTCTCAAAGATCATCATGCTCAGTCCCTATATGTCATGCTCTACTTACTCTCATATTCTCACAAAGGTTGTGCAGAAGAATTAAACCTTCTTGTTTTTTTTTTTTTTTTTTGGCTTTTGCATTATGCTTTTATTTCATTTTTTTTTTTTAGTTCATCAAAGATTATTTTTTAATTTACTTCCAAGTTAGTTAACACATACTGCAATAATAATTTCAGGGGTAGACTCCAGTGATTCATCCCCTGCATATAACACTCAGTGCTCATCCCAACAAGTATCCCCCTTAATGCCTCTACCTCTTTTAGCCCATCCCCCACCCAAAACCCCTCCAG
>CM053567.1:142232216-142407068 GCA_028646485.1 Cryptoprocta ferox
TTTCATTTTTTTTTTTTAGTTCATCAAAGATTATTTTTTAATTTACTTCCAAGTTAGTTAACACATACTGCAATAATAATTTCAGGGGTAGACTCCAGTGATTCATCCCCTGCATATAACACTCAGTGCTCATCCCAACAAGTATCCCCCTTAATGCCTCTACCTCTTTTAGCCCATCCCCCACCCAAAACCCCTCCAGACCTTCTTGTTAAAGCCGAACTGAAAAATTAAGAATCATTCAAGGTCCAGGTGACACTCTGACTAAAACTATGTGAATATTTTCTAAGGTTTCAAAGGATTAAAAAAACTCTCCATGTTAAAGCCAAACCAAACCAAACCAAACCAAACTCTTACATACTCTGAGTAGCATTACGCTATTTCATGTTACTCAATTCAACAACCCTTCCATGATTTCTTTATTTTAAATTAAATTAGGTCTCTCCTGGGGTACAATAGGACTTTATTAGAATAATTGTTAATATTTTTAGAACATAATAGAACTTAGAAAAAGCCATAGCCAAATGTTTGTATACTAATTTAAATCTGTAATGATGTATTCCACAATGTAGATCTAATCAATTGACAATCAAAATGTTTGCCAGAATACCAATTAAATTCCAGTGGAAAAATTCTGCCTGAATGTTACAAATTATTTTGTTATGCTTTATCATACTCAATATTATTTAAGTTCTTATAGTCTAGACCTCCATAGAAGAGGAATGGAATACAATAGTTAGCATGGATAAAATAGAAGATACATTAGTAAAAATAATTTAAAGATTTTTCAAAGCAAAGGTCTAGTGAATATACTCTTTTGGAACTGTATCATTACTTGTCATAGGAAAGAAGCCAAGGAATCTAAAACAGAAATTGGAAAATACCATTGCTGTACAAAGTTGTATAAAGCTAGGATTTCATCTAAATAGTTTAAGAAAACCATCTTTTAAACAAATCTTAAAAACTTTTACTGGTTTTGTAGTTAAAGGTGATTTGCAACCACAACAAGATAAGGTACTCTGAAAGCTATTACAACATCACACATAATGTCTAAAAAGAAACTTCCCATCAACCACTTATTGTCAGTGATGACTTCTATGATTGTTTAGTGGAGGTAAATACCATAATTACAATTAAGATGGATGAGACAAAAACTCTCTAAAAATCTGATATACAAGGAAAGCCATTTTAGATTTCTTTAGAAGTCAATATGACTGTATATAAACTTTGTTTAAACAAAAAGCCTGATTTATGGCCCACCAAGCTTACATTGTCCACTCGCTTTGTAAATGAGTAGCCTAAAGGAAAACCATCTTGTCCTTAAGATATCAATCAATTCTCCTACCCCCTGCATTCCTTGATGTTAACACTTGAGATTCCTGCCTATATGTTAACTTATAATCTTTCAAGCTTTTACAAGATGTAAAAAGTATGTAACTTTGTAAAATTTTTCCTTTTCTAGAACACTTTCTTCCCTGTGAAGAGCACGTTTCCCAGGCCGCTATTCTAACTTAGGGCAAATAAAGTTCTCTCATGTTTAGAGACTATAAGGAGTTCATTCATTTTGTGTTGACAAAACCAGTTTTTAAATTGGGTGAGATATAAAATTCAATGAATATTTGAAGAATATTGAATGAGATCCAATCTTTATGCAGTAACAAATCACGTAAACTTCCCTGTTTTTAAAGTTACATCAAAACTTATATTTTCAAAGCTTATAACAAAGTTTGTACACAATTGACAGGAATAATCATGTAAAATTTTTATTCGTGTGAGCATATGTACAAATACTTGATGAATTGTTTCTTTCCAGATAATTCATAAATATTTTAAATCTTTATTTGAGACTAAAGTTTTAATACTGTTTTTAAAGAAAATTTCAAGTAGTAAATGCTTTTTAGTGTTTCTAGATCATGTTTCTTTTGAAATTATCAAAATAAGTTAGGATATGTGGTATTTTGTTTTATAGGAAATATATATTTGGTTTTTCTCCCAGTTTTTGGCACAGAGCTCCTAAAACCCTTGGAATATCCCAAGTTATGAAAGCAATAAAAGTGTCTTTTGTAATGTTAATGAGGTAACCTTTGGACCACACCTAAGGATGGGGGCTTGTTGCTATGAAGTTTGGAATTTCAGTCTTACCCCCAGGCCTCTGGAGAGGGGATTGGGTCTAGAGTGTGAATCTTTTGTCAACAGCCAAGAGGACTGGGTTCAAGAAGCTTCTGGGTTGGTAAACATGTGGAGATTCAGGGAGTGTGGTGCTCTCAGAGAAAGCATGGAAACAGACATTTCCCCATTCTTGCTCTATGCATCTCTGTCCTCTGGCTGTTTCCGAATTATATCCTTCCATAATAAACTGGTGATCTAGTAAGTAAAATGTTTCTCTGAGTTGTGTTAGCAGCTCTAGCAAATTAATCAAACCTGAGGAGGAGGTCCTGGGAACCTTTGTTTTATAAGCAGTTGGTCAGAAGCACAGGTGACAGCTTGGACTTGCAACCAGTGTCTGAAACAATGGAAAGGCAGTCTTGTAGGACTGAGTCCTTAACCTGTGGAATCTGTTGGTATCTCCAGGTAGATAGTGTCAGAATTTAGTTAAATTGTAAGACATCATGATGGTTTAGCTTGTTGGTGTTGGGGAACACCTTCCTTCACCGAGACACATGTTGAATTGGGTGCAAACCCCAAAATAGATGCTTAATGACTAAATAAAGGAAACCATCAGAAATAATACTACCAGAAAATTAGTATGGTACTCTATGGAATTTTTCAACTCATTGATTTTGTGTGGATTAGTAACATATTTGTCAAAATTGATAAATAATTATGTTTAGGAAAACTGGAGGAAGCCATGAAGGGCAAGGGAAATTATAAGAAAACCTCTATTTGTGACATTTGTCTTGTTATTGTTCTCTCTTCTTTCCTCAAATCTAGGTATCTGTAATTATTAGTAACCTTGTT
Source organism: Cryptoprocta ferox (assembly GCA_028646485.1). NCBI lineage: Eukaryota > Metazoa > Chordata > Mammalia > Carnivora > Eupleridae > Cryptoprocta > Cryptoprocta ferox. The sequence continues at coordinate 142,235,172 of CM053567.1, forward strand.
GTCTTCAAATATTATTCCTCAAAAACATAATTCTCTTAGCTTTCATTAATATCCCTTGGCTGCAGAAATCTATTTTTACTGGAAAATCTATTTCCAAAACCTATAAGATTTTTTTCTCCACATAACTGTCACTTGATACTTAAAACCTCTCTTTCTCCTTTAAATGAATGTCTCTTTGTTAAATTTCATATTTTCTGTCAATGATTATAGCATCATTTACCTTTGTTTCTTGGTCATTGGAATCCCCTAAAAAATTGTTCAATAAGTTTAAATTGTCTCTGAGGCAGAGAATCCTATTCCTTCCCCCATGTTTGCTCATATCTCTTTATATTACTTGGAATAATCTTTCTCTGTTTAAAAAATTTGCTAAATTATCAAAACACAAATTACTTTTTGTTTTGTATGAGAATCCTTGATTTTTCTTATTCTCTCATTTTTTTTAAGTTGAAATCATTATAGTCGATGTCACTGTTGAGCTGTTGCTGTCAAATATTGTGCCTTATTATATCTTTGGACATTCTACTCTAGTCACCTTGCATTAAAATTCATATTAAGAAAAATATAGTTAACTTTTATGAAATAATCACTTTTTGTTATTAATATCCTAAGATATTTCTGTGCAGCAAATATTTAAAAATACAGCAATTTTATAATCATCTTATAGTATTTTCATTTTCATTTTACAAATAAAATTCTTTTTAAAAGATTAGGTAGCTTGGCTGTGGTCACATAGCTAATAAGTGACAGAGATGGAATTCAAACTCGGAAAATATGACTCTGTAACCTATATTCTTACCACTAACCCCATTACCTCTATTTTACTGAGTCACGTTTTTAATTATTTTTTAGGCAAAAATTCAAATAATACGTGTTTATTTTACTTCAGAAATGCTATCATTGGTCCTCCTTTGCAAATAGGGAACTAATTCAAGAGTTTGTTTAAGAAATTATGTAATGAATAGTATTGCTGTAAGTCTAAGTATAGTTCACAAATGGCTATAAAACTGAAATCACCTTGTAATGTTACATGACACCATAAGACCAACTATGAAATTAAAAACAACAATTAATATGAGTAAGAGGAATGAATGCAAATATGGTTTATAATTGCTAATGGAATTTTCTCCTGTGTGATTGATCTAAGAATTAGTAGTATATGAACTGAAGTAAAATGTGAAGGACAACCAATTGAAGTATAATTTGTGCACTCACTCTGTATCATAAAAGAAGTTTCTGAAAACAACAACAACAACAACAACAACAAGTCATCTTATCTATGACCTGTGTGTTATCTATTAGTGACAATACCAAGTTTCAGTGATGTTTATAATTTACAGTTCCTAGACAGAGCCTGGGGAGGGAGGGGCAGGGGAAGAAGCAAGAAAAAGAACAATGGAATTAGCAGATCAGTTGTAGTTTCAGCCACATGAAGGAATATATAATTTATTGTGACAGTTGAAATGTATATAATTCTTTGCCAAAAGGCCGGGGGGATGTAAACATTGCTAAACTTTGAAAGGTTCAAGGAGAATAACTCAAAACAAAGATAACACAGTAGAAGGATTTATGGCATATAGTATAGAATAATGAGTATTCTCTAGGCAATCTGAAGGAGCCTCTGGACAAGGTTGTAGAATTCCCTGATCTCTCAATGAAAGAAGCTAGAAAATGATAAATGTAACCAAGGGAAGAAGTGGCAGAATGTTTTTCTTTAAAAAGCTCTCCACTGCTAACTCTAGAAATAGCTAACGTTCTATGTCCAATAGTTTCTTCAGCAACAGAAATTATGAGCCTTATCAATCTTTTAAATGAAGAAATGGAGTGATTTGGCAGATTATTCAGTCTTGGGTAACAATCAAGGTTGCATTTGGGGAAGCTATGGGAATCGAGTGGCTATTTCCCTTCTAGAAATCTAATCACCAAAGTCCAGTAAGACTCTTTGCCAGGGGGAGAAATATCACCATTGTTTTCATATGACATGTAGATTTCAAGATTGAGATAAGTTAATGAATGCTGTTAATATTGATGTTCTGGTCACCGAAGAACTTCTAACAAATCTGCCAATTGCACACAAAAAATAGATTATATGTGTCCACCTAGCTAGAAACAACAAAAACATCTGTCAGTTAACTGCATCCTTTATGAATCTCATACAAAATATTTCAGGAAAAGAGTAAATTTTTTCCTATCATATTTAATCCATTTAAAATTTAGCAGGATTTTCAATATATCTCCTCTTTATTTACCATGCTGTATACATCATTTAACAATTTTATCCCACATAATGTTAATTTTACTTCAGTAAAGAGAGAATTGTTATAATTTAAAGCCAAATAATATTTGATAATTAAAAAATTTTGTTTCACGGAAAATGTTTTATAAGTTTCCACATGATTACCTAACAAAATAAATTTTTTTTGTATTTTCACTTTTATCTTTAAGAAATTTTTTTGATACTTGGGTAGCAAAAATTATTTAATTCAACTTAATTTAACAAATACTCATTAATCAAGTTAAATGATCAGGTACTTTACTATATACTACTAAAGATAATAGTCATAGTCTAGCCCTCAGGGTTGTTTGGCATACTAAAACACTAGTGTATGCACACAAACGTATACACATACATACACACAAATTGAATGACTTTCCAGAATTGCTTAATGCTGAATTCATTAGTTAAAATAATTAAAATTTTATTTTACATAATGTTAGTAAATGTTACTTTGTGTGGCCATAGATGCTCTCCTGATTCTTAAAAGTAGTTGACAGGATATATCTAACTTTCTTTCTTTAAAGTATATTTCAAAATAGTTAAACAACTTTTTATGTTAATGGTGAGAAATGTCAAATCTTTAAAAAAAACAGTAATGCTGAAAGAAGATTGCTTCCCTAATCTTGAGATTTTAGAGAAATTGATGATTCATTTCCTCTTAAAGTGGCAAGTTGAGATAAAAAAAAGAAACTTAAGAATGTATCATCTACCAATATATTAAGAGCTGCAAACATTTTGAGATAAAAATATTTTGAAAAGAAACATCTCAAATCTATTCTATTCTAGTAAAAATAGATACTATAAATCACAAAGTGTAGTAATATTTTGTTCAAAACATGGTTTCTATCTCATTAATGTTTTCTATTTTGAAATTCAGCTGATGATATATATAATAATACAATTTTGTTTTCTCCATCTGCCCTTGCTATATGTACCTGTCTTAATTTTTTTACTTAAGCTCATATTTTCTTTGTGGTTTCAGTGCAAATCACAGTATAAACCACTGGCACATATTAATGTCCCAGGTATTGAAAAGAGAGCTCTTCTTACTGTGACTACTTTAAAATGCTAGTCAAATTTGCATTGTTGTATACTTAATATCATCAGAAACTCACAAAATGTTGAAAATTCAATTTACATAAGTGATGTATTACTGTTGCAGAATCTTGATCAAAGTGTGAGGAAGGGATGGCCAGATTCACGTAATACAACTGTCATGGCTAATACCATACCTAAAATACATGAGGTATGATTCTGTCTGTAAATTGTTTTGTCTCTCATTATGGTACAACATTTAAACCTGTGTATTGCTATGCAATGTCAGGGCTATTTTGATTCATCTTTCATGACATGCTGCTATTGCCAAAGCCTGATATTATGAAATAGTTTGGTTTTATAATATGCAAACATTAAAATAGTTGAGTTAACTTGAGTTGAGCAAGTGCCTACATTATAGATTCACCAAATATCAGAAGAGATAGCCTATCTATAGCAAATGATTGATTTCCAATTTATATTTGAATATGTGAGTGTATGTGAGGAAATTTAAATTCAAAAGGAGATAGATATTGGGACATTAAAATATTTGGACTGGTTAACATACTGTATAATATACTCACATAACATAGTGCATAACATACTCAATAATACGAAACCAGAAAGCACACACACCACTAAGGCCACTGGTACAAAGTCAAAATTCATCTCACAAACTTTAATAATGCACAAGCAATATTCTTTTTCTTTTTTTCTTTTCCTTTATTTTTCTAAAAAATTTTTTGCTACTGTTTTGGTTAAATTGCAATCATTAGCAGGATTATAGATAAGTAATATAAAAAAGCAAGGGAATAGGGGCACCTGGGTGGCTCAGTGGATTAAGCATCTCACTTTGGCTCAGGTCATGGTCTCACAGTTCATGAGTTCAAGTCTTGCATCGGGCTCTGTGCAGACAGCTTGGAGCCAGGAGCCTGCTTCGGATTCTGTCTCTCTCTCTCTGCTCCTCTGCTGCTCACGCTCTGTCTCTCTCAACAATAAATAAATGCTAAAATTTTTTAAAAAAATAACAACGGAATCTATTAAGACATAGCTTACTCTTGCAGTATTAGTCTTCTCATTTCTGAGATTTTTTTTCCTTACAGAAATTTTCAGAGACATAGAATGCATCACAGTGGAATTTTATGTAAATGATCTAAAACCAGCACATGAGCTTTTAAAATGCTTTATTAATGACACTTCATCATTACAAGGAAACGGCTAAAATGGGTTATTTGTTCTTAGATATTTTGACACCTAATAGTTGGTTTAAAACTATCTTTCATCTTTCAAATTTCATAAAATATGTCATATTCAAAGTTCACAGGATCCTTTTTATTACAAATCCCTTGAAAATATAATCTCCATGATAAATTCAGATGTGCTAAAATATACCACAATGTTTTTATAATCCCAAAGATATTTATGTGCCAATGTCTCATTTTCATGTCTGACTTTTTGTTTGATTTATACGTACTTTGTTGCAAAGCATCAGATTCAATAAATGAGATTATTTTAGCATGATAACATAGCTTCACTTTTTAATATAATAAAATAATAAGCATACAAGATAAATTTCCAAAAATGCAAAAACCATGAATTAAATGAATAAACCATTATCTTCCTAATATAAACATTTTTACTAAAGGCTAGAGATACTTTTCTATGCCTATATACACAATACACAATGTTTTTTTTAAGTTTATTTATTTATTTTAAGAGGGAGAGAGAGCTTGAGAGAGTGAGCAGAGGGGAGAAAGGGAGAGAGAATCTCAAGCAGGCTGTGTGCTGTCAGTACATAGCTCAACTCGGGGCTTGATCATGACCTAAGCTGAAATCAAGAGTCACACACATAATTGATGGGCCACCCAGGTGCTCCCACAATTTCACATATCTTATAAATTGTTCTCTAATATCTTTTCTATCAATGTATTTTCTAAAATACTTTTGTGTAAATATATATTGACCTACATGATAAATATTACTGGAGATATATTATACTTTTGTGTGGATGTGTAAAACACATTTTTTGGATACACATTCTAATTGCTTCTATAATAAAGAAATATTATGCTTATTTATTCAACACTGTTGAATGTTGAAAAATATTTAGTGGACACTTAATATGTACCATGCATCAAGTTATTTATTGACCAGAGTAATTCATGTTTGTAAAGTTCTTTAGGTGTATTTGTAAGAATAATAGCAGGAAAAAAAATGCTATTATAGAGAATAAGCTCATTTGAAATCTTAACATGTACATTTTGCCAAGTTTTCTCTCCTAATTTATAGTCTTAAAAGAGAACTTTAGATCTTTCTTCCCTTTCCTAAATAGTACTGGATATTAACAAGTTATTAAGTTTTGATAATTGATGTGAAAAAAATCATTTAGCATTAGATTTAATTTCTTGAATCACTAGTGAATTAATTTTTTCATACTCTCATTTGAGATTTTTATGTATATTTTTCTGGAAATTGACTATTCATAGGGTTCACCCCTATCTTTGTCTACTTGGATGTTTTTGCTGTCTTAATAATCTAGAAGATCTTTAAGAATTAGTATAGGTAACAGACAGTTTTCCCCATTTTTGATAGGAAAAACATCAATTTTATAGATCCAAATTAATCAATTACTTATTTTATGTTTTCTGTTTTGTGGCCTATTTATGAGTATCATTTCATCCTCTAATCTTTGGAAATACTGATTTATACTTTGTTCAAATACTGGTAAGTTATAGTTTTATGTTTCACATAATTTTTTTAATATCTGTAATTTATCCTGGTAGAGGGGATGTAGTGCAGAATTCCCACCATTTTAATCATATTTTATAGTTATGATTTAAATTCTGATCATATATTATCATTAGTGAAATTATATAGCTATTTTCCCTTTGATTTATTTTTATTATTTTCTTCAGGGTTTTACAAAATGATATTTAAATATTTGGAAATTATTTCTACATTAAAAATGTTTTTTGGTAATTTATTTTGTATCATGAATTCTCCATTCTTTCATTGATAATTTTGGTTGGATAACTTCTTGATATCTCTTTTATGTTTTGTTTAGGGTCCATAAATTTGAATTCAAAGACATGATGCTTTGTACATATTATAATCCAAACATATCTAAAACACCTTTACATTTCATTTTTCAGTAGTTACTGTTTTAAAGTCAATATTTATTTATTTACAGACCATTACAGTTTATTGTATCAATTGCCAAAAGCATGCAACATTTAGCTTTCCTTAAAAAAAAAAAAAGAAAATAAATAAATAAAAAGGTGCCAAAACAAAATAACTCCAAAATTAGACAGGTTAAAGTAACATTTTCTAGGAATGCATGGAGATTTTGGACTTTTTCACAAATTGGTTGCGTTCTTTTAGGCCGATTCTCTAGCATCTCATGCTACTGTAAGATTACTATTGGCTACTTCTTAAAATCGATTTCTTCAGTGATAAGTATTATACCTATGACATCCTGGAAGCTTGATTCTTCCCCGTGGTCAGATGTTTAATGTTTTCAGTCAAAAATATTAAATGCCTTTTGGAAAAACTAAAGCCTGGATATGTGCAGATTTTAGCAGCAGCAAAGGGTTAAGTAATAAGCAAGAATACATCTTGGAATTAAATGCAGTATCTGTTTAGAAAGAAAAAAAAATGAGAAGATAAATTAAGAAGACATTCTGACAATATGACAATATTGACCCTACATGGCACTCTCCTCTTTCCACCAGTTACTTTAATGAATACTAGTTTTTTTCTTGAAACAGGTTAGAGTAAAATATTCCCAGAATAAATCCACATTATTAAAGCTTTCAGTCATAGTGTCATCTAAGTGAAAATAGGGTGGTAGTATGTAGTATAAATGTACTTTGCACATTTTAATATATACATATATATATATATATATATACACACACACACACACCTCACATGTGTGTGTATATGTGTGTGTGTGATTATGTGGTATGACATATAAAATATATATGTAGTTAAAATATTTGCTTTTTCTAGTACAGAGCTGAGAAAGTATAGAGATGATCTGGTTTGTTTTCTGAAATTATCCAATGCATCCATATGAAAAAAAGCAATCTTTATGGCTAACATTATTTAGTGTAGAAAAAATTTTTTCGGAAACTCCAAACAACATCTCTATTACAAATATATTTGGATTACCATGTCAAAACTCATTTTAGACTTATGTTCTTAATTGTAAAGTATCTTAATTCCCTGTTATGGCATCTTTCGAGTCTAAAACCTTAATGTTTATAATTTCCAAAATGTACCTAAATAATCTAAAAGAGTCAAAAGTAAAAGATTTAACCTATGAAGAATATTTTAGATAGACATTTCTATAGTATCATTTTGAGGTTGACCAAATGTTTAATCAAGTGAAATCCATAAACTTTGTCACATTCCACAGTACATCATTTATCTAGTGTACTTTTAAAATTTAAGTCAGAAAGTTTTCTCTCACATGAAATCTCTACCTATTTTTGATTCATGTCATTCTAGTATATTTTCATCCATTCTTCTTTGTTTTTTACTTACCTACCCTTTCTCTATTTTCTTTGAGAGATCTAATAAATTCTGACTATTAGATTTCCACTTCATTTTAAGACCAAGCATTCATTGAAAGTTATATCTAAAATGATAATAATCCAGTATGATATTTTTAAAACTACTTGCTTCTCCTGGAATTTTCACTTCTACTCTGCTTTAGCTACTTATGGTTTATCCACACCATGAGATTTGACATTAGTTATCACTGAATTTTAATATTGAAATGAAACAAATCACTTGACCATGTACCATTGTAAATATTGAACTGTTTTGATCTAGGATTCCCAGTTTCTGGAATTCAGCGATGTAGTCTCCAGAATACTATATTTCTTTTGATTTATCATCTAGCTTAAAGTTTATTTTATATATTATCTAAACTCCTCTTTTATTATTTGATCCAAATCACTCTCTAGCTTAAAACTATTCCATACTTAATTTAAACTGCTCTCTTACAGGTTAATCCATAATAGACTTGTAGGTCCTCTAGGGAATTCTCTCTCCAAATCCTTAGATTTACTCCTTTTTTAAAAGAAAATTAAATGTTTATTTATTTTTGAGAGAGAGAGAGAAAGACAGAGAGAGAGGGAGGGAGAATGAGTGGAGGAGGGGCACAGAGAGAGGGAGCCACAGAATCTGAAGCAGGCTCCAGGCTCTGAGCTGTCAGCACAGAGCCCAACATGGGGCTCAAACTCAGGAGCCATGAGATCATGACCTGAGCTGAAGTCTGACGCTTAACGGACTGAGCCACCCAGGCACCCCTAGATTTACTCTTTTAAGTCTTTGCTTTTTTCTGTATCTTCAAATGCTGCCTAAAAATTATTTTATCAATAATTTGCTAACTTACAAACCACTTATAGCAATTCCATCACTCTTCCTTTCTCCATCACTCAGCATTCACTTCAGAACACTCTCCTTTGTCAGTATGCCAAAGACCTTCCTAAGGTCTCTGGCAGTTTCCCTTTTGCTATGGCAGTGGATCCTTTTTGGTCATGTATAGCCTGAACACTCAATTGCACTTGACTTGGTACACCATTCTGTTTGACTCCTTTGGTTTGATTCTAATTCTGTCCACTTGATTCTAAGATATAATTTCTTTGCCTTCTCTCTGACTTCTCATTCTCAGACTCTTTGAGGACTTCTCATCATTGTTTGGTTTTTAAAAGCTGGCATTGCTTAGGTTCTGTCTTCAGCAGTCTTCCCTTTTAATTCTACATGTTTTCCCTCTTTTGTTTGTGGTCTCAACAACTCCCATGGTTTAGAAATTAACACGAATGAATGAATGAAATGAAAACTCTCTTTCCCAGAACTTAGACGCTATAATAAACAGCCAATGTAGCACCTCAATATCTTGTATATTTTGCAGACACTTCATGATATTCATTAGAATTTTGACACATAAAGCTAAGGGAATAGATTCAATCTGGAAACATTGAGTTTAATGTAAAGAATAAATACTAGTTAAAAATATGCAGAGAAGTTTTCTATTAAAGTAAGAAGATGGAGGGATTTTTTGAGCAAAAGTTGGTCATTTAGAAGGCTTTGCCATTGACAGACTACGAGTGTCCTAAAGTATGTTGGGGGAGTATTAGAAGGCATGGAGAAATGGACAATCAGGTCTGATTAGTGTCTGTGCAAAGCAAAATTGGAAGAAGTGTCATTGTGCTGGTAGATATTCTGGGAGGCTTGACAGCTGATGGTGTCTAATGTAAGCGGGAATATAGGCATGATGATCAATGCTGGTAGTTTCTTAGAAGTAAGGTAGATAATTTGCTGAACAAACTGGTTATAAATTTAAGCCAGTGAGGATACAGAATCAGTCTAGTTATATTCTGTGTGTTCTCCGTGCCTCACATTATTCTTGCTTTATGTCTTGCATTTACTATGATATTGACTTGTTACTTTATGCCTCTTGCTTTCATGCTCTCTTTTATTTTATAATCCTGAATATTTTTATGCAGCTTTTAAATTTTCCATTTTTAGAACATTTTCTTAAAGGAGTATTGCTTTGTGATTGCTGATTATACAGTGTGATAGCACTCTGTCTTTCTTATTTGAGCACTTTGTAATGGCAAATTCTTTAGCAGATGCATTTTCTTTTCAAGGTCAGCAAAATTGCATGCATTTGGTGGCGCCGGTTTTAATGTTAAAACTTTTTGTTGTTGTTGGGGTGAAATAGGAAACGGTTCTTTTACTTTTTAAGATATATAAACACTATCGCACATTTCGTATCTTACTGGCTTCCTTGATTCTGTTTTAACTTGCTCACTTAATTATGTGGGTGGCGTTTATAAGACTATAAAGAAATGGTTTACAAGGAAGAGAATGGCCCATTTATTTCTAGTGAAGTACTGTACTGAATGGATCATTTCTAACAAATACAACAACTGAACCAACAATATTAAATTAGCAGCCAGTATTTTGGTACATAAGAGATTTGTATAATATACTTGATGCTTATTTCTCATAAAAAAGGAAGCAGAATTCATGTGTCTGCCCTGTTCAGGCTTGCTTATAGGATTGTAGTGTTTGGAAAAACTATGGCAGTAGTAAATAATAAAACATTATAAACACAGTGGGAATGCAAAGAGTCTAGGACATTTTGTCATCACATCATGTTTCCTATTTTGCATTCCATTACTTGGTTGACACGTCCTGTACTTTTATTTTGTACATTTGAGAACTTTGCAATCAGAGCACATCTTTTGCATGATAGGAAATGAAAAAGTTGTATACTTTGTATACCAGATCAAGTAATATATGTGGAAGTTATTAAAAAAACGTTTGGCTAATAGAAATACGGAGTTTTACTAATAAACTATTCAAAATTTTAAAAAATCCTTTTATCAAAATCTGAGATTGATCAATATTCTTACATTCTTCTTAAATAATCCAAGGTATTTAGAATGCTTTAAGTCCAAAGAGTGCTTTTCATTTTGTAATTATTGTTGTACAGCATTTTGTTTCTGCATATGCGTATACACTATTATGACTGTTATCTATATTTTATATAAATGAATTATATAGATATTTTTCTATTTTATATAGAATTATCCATGAATATGCCAGTTTCTGTACTGAATATTATTTAGTTTATCTTATCTCTTATTTAGTTCTCTTAGTCTTGGAACTTATTTATTTTTCTGAAAGTTGATCCTTTAGATGTTTATCTACTAGCAGACAGAAAGGGTCTACAGAATGTAGGATTTCTTACTGTAATACTCCTTATTTTATGTTTACTTTACAAGATACTCCATTTAAAAGCTTTGTTCAATACCTTTTATTGTTGCTATTTAGAAGTCTGCTATTAGTCTAATTGCCATATGAAATATAGAAAAATATGAAAATATGTAAAGACTCTGGATGAAATTATCTGCCTCCAGTGATGATTTATTGTTTACTTGGGTAGGAGAGCTGGACCTTGGAGATTACAGATCACTTGAATCCAAACAGGGATTGAGATGATTCAGAATTTAGCTTCTTTTCCTATAGGAACTGGTTTATTTCTGATTTGCCCTTATTTTACAATACAAATTGAAGTATTGAGCTTTTACCAGGGCTTCTACTTTTCAATTAAGCATAAAGTCTGCTTTTCTGTCCCCTTACACTTGTGAGTCTGTGGAAAGTCCTGCTCACCTCTCTCTTCCAGTACAAGCAGATATCCTTTGGGGAATGTTGCTCCAGTTGTTGGACTCAGCTTTCTGGACTTCCCTTTCTGCCAGAGCTTGGCTTCATAGTTCTTCATTTTCTTAATTACTCTGTGGATATTTTGATGAAATATTTTCCCATATTTTTCTAGTTGTCCTCAGTAGGATGTATAGGAAAGAATATATAGTTTGCCATTGTAATTTATAAAATGTTTTGCTTATGCTTGCATATGCCTAATACATTGTTCAGTTTTAGCCCCTATTCTTTTTTTTTTTTAATTTTTTTAAATGTTTATTTATTTTGAGGGAGAGAGAGACAAAGTGTGAGTGGGGAAGAGTCAGAGAGAGAGGGAGACACAGAATCCAAAGAATGTTCTAGGCTCCAAGCTGTTAGCACAGAGCCCGATACAGGACTTGAACTCACAATCCCCGAGATCATGACCTGAGCCAAAGTACGACGCTTAACCGACTGAGCCACCCAGGTGCCCCATAGCCCCTATTCTTTTAATATGCTTTTCATATATACTTAATCCTTTCATGTTTTTACTTTCAGAGGATTTTCCTCTGGTTCATATTCCAAAGAACTAATTCTTTCTTCTCCCTGATCTAATTGGCTATACTATCATTCCATAATTTTTATTAACAAGAATGAGTTGGTGATAAATTTGATTTCTTTCTTTTTAAAGTTTATTTATTTATGTTGAGAGAGAGACAGAGACAGAGAGAGAGAGCATGCACAAGTGGGGGAGGGGCAGAGAGAGGGAGAAAGAATTCCAAGCAGGCTCCATTCTGTCAGTGTAGAGCCCCATGCAGGGCTCAATCCCACAAACTGTGAGATCATGACCTAAGCCAAAATCAAGTCTGGTGATCAATCAATTGAGGCACCCAGGTTCCCCTGATAAATTTGATTTTTATAAACTTTATTCGTATTTGTCAAAAAAGACTCTATGTAAATAAACAAGTATAAATTATACAAACATAAATATATTACATTGTGCGTTATATAGTATAATTATATACACATACAATTTACTTTCTCTTTCAAATGGGTTACTAGAAAGAACGGTTGATACACTTTAATTTATAATGCTATGTTGTCTTAGAGCACCTGGCTGGCTCAATTGGTACAGGATGTGATTCTTGGTCTTGGGGTTGTGAATGTAAGCCCTACACTGATCATAGAGATCACTTAAAAAATAGTCAGCTAGTCAATTTGGTCATTATAATCTACATCCAGTTTTGGAATCTTGAGGAATTAAACCGAGCCATGTAGAAACTTTAGAACTTTATATTTCTTGCACTTAAACTATTGAACAGAGCCATCTCTGAATAGTATACTTGTCAGAACTATATTATGTGTCTATTTATTCTTTGTACCATCTCACAACACCAGCCACAAAGAAACCAGGATGTAAACAACAAAAACATCACCATTTTTTCTATTCCCAGAAGTCAATATAGTCCACTATGGAGGTTCCATCATATGAATTAACTTTCCTTACTCTTAAATGCTCTCAGAACTTCCCCTTCCTAGTGAGAATGGTGAAATCAAGAAAATAGTAGGAGTAAGGGGGAAGTTTTACCTAGGGTCATAAGTGAGGACATAGTGTTCTAGGTCATAAAGGATACTTAGGATTTCTGAAAAATTCCTCCATTCATTTTTCTTCTAAATTTCTCTTCTTTCAGCAATAATATAACCTTAGATTTCAGTTAAATATTCAAAACCATCTGCAATCAAGAGCTATCAATAATAATTTTTAACATCTTACAAACTATACCATGGTAATAACTTTATGTATGCTTTAGTCTGTATGTCCTATTAGTTGGCTCTATATTTTCATACACACAAAGATAGAGTGGATTCTACTAGCAAATCAAGAACAAAACAGTTCACTTATTTATTAGCAACTTTTAAAATTGTACTTCTAGGAGCACCTGAGTCGCTTGGTCAGTTAAGTGTCTGACTCTTGGTTTTGTCTCAGGTCATGATCTTGTGGTTTTTAAGTTTGGTTCCCACATTGGTCTGTGTGCTGACAGCATGGAGCCTGCTTGGGATTCTCTCCTCTTGCTCTCTCTCTGCCCATAGCTTGCTCTCACTTGCTTTCTCTCAAAATAAATACATAAACTTAAAAATAGTAATCTTTAAAAAAATTAAATTAAATTAAATTGTACCTCTAAAATTACAAGTGATGCATTTTTATACTGTTGAACATCCAATAGGAGAAATCTGAATCATAATAAAAATGATGGCAACTAACACAGTCTTAGGTTACAAGAAAACAAGGGCAGGCATCTGTCACATGTTCTTGAGTGAATATGGCTGATGCATAATTTACATGATATATATCCTATGTAATTTGTTTTATTGTTCTTCTTCCTTAATAATGCAAGATAAAAAATATTTTTAAAGAAGTAAAATAATAAAATACTTTGAATCTATTTAATCTTATGGGATTTAATTCAATCATGAGTTTTTATTTTTATGTGAAAGCTCTATACAAATAGAAATTAATTTAGGAAATTAATATCTTTTAGATTCATGGATTTCAAAACTTTTTGACTATGATTCAGAATGTGAAATGTTTGTCTTATAAAATACAATGTATTTACACACTTTAAAATATTGAACAAAAGTTCAAGAAATAATACTTAACTTATTTAGAATTTATTCTAATATATTGCATTCAGTGTCATGATGATCCATCTCTACTTATTCTATTCTATTCTATTCTATTCTATTTTATCCTATTCTATTCTATATTCTATTCTATTCTATTTCTTTATGTAATGCTAAGAATAATACTAATTCCATTTTTCAATTTACTAATGGGTCACAACCAGCAGATTCAAAAATACTACCTTATTAAAATAATTATATTTAAATTACATTTGAACTACATATATATTGAATTACATATATTACTCATTTAGAATATTATCCCCTAGTGATATAAACAGTTTCAATTATCAATAAAGAACTGTAAGTCATGGTTAAAATATGAAAAAATTTACACATATCAAATTCATTATCTTGATAATTTTAGACATGCAGATGCATTAGATCTCTTATGTTGTTGTAATTCATCTATAAGCCAGTTGTCTATCCTCAATGTACTAATACATCATAAATAATATTTTAGACTATTTATCCATGCTAAAAATCCTTATGCAACATATGTTCCTTATAATTTATATGTATAAACTCTTTTTCTGCCATTCTTTGAACCTGTTCGACCTCACCCCAATAAGCACAGAACATTTCAGCAAATGTATGCTTTGATCTTTGAAAAGGTGACTGAAACTAATCTAAAGACTTATATAGGCAGTTAATAACTTTTTCTCTAGGACACAGTGTTCAAGGGTCATAGCCTATAAATGCCAAGTTTATTTCATAAATAGTTTTATAGTTTATGAATACTGAGAGAGTTGGGAGGACATGGATTTCCCTTAAAGTGTTTAGAGCTTTTAACTTCTCTGATGTATCTTTGTCGATCCAGCCAGTGGTCACTCATCTAGATCATAGACAGAGGTCACTCATCTAGATCATAGACAGATCTATGGGCTTTGAATGATATTTTGCATTTCCACTATAGGAGGCATCATGTGCTATTGAAAGTAATGTTTCATGTGAATATTACTAAAATGGACAGAAATTGACAGCTTATGTTCACTCAATATAGGTGCTCAATGACTACAAATGTTCAATATAAATGGATTCTCATTAAGTTTGTATTTTCTCCAATACCTATATTGGAAACTCAATTAAAATTACAAAAGCCTCTGCTGTATACATTTGCATCATATCTTCTTTGGCAGCAGATTTTCACTATGAGTCATACAAGTAAATATTAAAAATAGTTTTAAACAATGTTAATATACATTCCAATGTATATTATATATACATATATATGTATATGTACATATATAACAACAAATGTTATATAAATAATAATTGAATTAATTACAAAAACAGAAAAAAGAGTCTTTATCTGCATATTTTCTAATTTAAAAAAATCAAATGTCAAAGTTAAATTTTTTGCCTGCTTATTCATCATGCTATAACTAAATTTTGGTTTAAATATAATTCTAAATAATTTTAAACATGTGATAATTTTTGACATATGAATTATTTCAATGATAACGTACATGTGTAAGTTGTCTTTTGCAGTAAATTTAGAGAGAATTTATTGGAGTAGTCTAGTTATGTCATAGTATCATCACTCTTACTGTCACCCTAAAGACTAATGTTTTGAAAACAAAAGAGCAATGTGGAATGTTCGTTTGGCAGTACTCTTCCATTAATTTAGTATAAATCAAGTTAATTTGCTTAACATTGGATACTGAAGTTAAGAATTAAATCCCCAATATAAACTTTAAAATAATAACAGAATTCATTTTAAGAGAAAATAATTATATTCTGGTAATTATGGACCAATTTTTCCATTATAGTTGTGTATAGTAAGTATGCTTTGATTTCCTTATCCAGGTAGAATTCTTTAGCAAACTATGTATTTATTCCTAACAGTAGTAGAAGATACTAAATTAAAGTGATGTTCTGTTATGATCAATATGCCCATTATTATTAAAAGTCAGTAATACATATAATTCCA
Source organism: Cryptoprocta ferox (assembly GCA_028646485.1). Lineage (NCBI taxonomy): Eukaryota > Metazoa > Chordata > Mammalia > Carnivora > Eupleridae > Cryptoprocta > Cryptoprocta ferox. Next base: position 142,251,296 of record CM053567.1, read on the forward strand.
ATTGTGTGCTTTACTCTTGATAAAGAAAATAACCCACTTTCAGATGCCAATATTAAAAAAAAACAGAATGAGATCAAAGTTCTTCAATGTCAAATGCAGTGTCAAATGAAGATCTTGAAGCATTTTGTTGAAGAATAACTTACTTAAAGTGCACAAATTCTGTTTTTTATCTTGGTACATGTCCACAAATTGAACACATCTATGTAGCCAGTTCTTAAATTAAAAAACAGAAAATTAACACTCATAAAGCTCACCTCATGCTTCCTTCCAGAACTATTCACTACTGCTTATCAGCACACTGCAAGAGTAACTGTCTCCATTTATGATGCTGGATAACTTCTTTATGCACTACCTAAGATCAAATCTGTCTTCCAATAGAAACTATTAGCTTTCTTGGGGGAGGAGGTGATGTCCATTCATATCTTCTGCCCATTTTTAATTGAATTATTCATTTTTAAAATTTCATTTAAATTCCATTTAGTTAGTATACTGTGTAATATTAGATTGATGTGTACAATTTAGTGATTCAAAACACTTGCATACAACACCTGGTACTCATCACTACAATTACATTCCTTAATCCTCATCACCTATTTAACTCATCCCTCCTCCTGTCTCTTCCCTGGTAACCATCAGTTTGTTATTTATAGTTAAAAGTCTGTTTTGTGGTTTGCCTCCCTTTATTTTACCTTATGATTGTTTGTTTTGTTTGTTAAATTCTACATAGGAGTGAGGTTATATGGTATTTGTTTTTCTCTGACTGACTTATTTTGCTTAGCATGATACTCTAGCTCCATCCACATTGTCACAAATGGAAAGATATAATTCTTTTTACATTTCAGTAATATTCCATTGCATACACACACACACACACACACACACAAACACACTACTTCCTTATCTATTCATCAGTTGATGGACATTTGGGCTGTTTCCATAATCTGACTATTGTAGACAATGCTGTTATATATATCAGGGTGCACGTATCCTTTTGAATTAGTACTTTTGTATATTTGAGTAAATACCTAGTGGTACAGTTGCTGGATCATAGAGTTAAAGACCTAAATGTTAAACCTGAAACCATGAAAATCTGAGGAGAACACAGGTAGTAACCTCTTTGACATTAGCTGTAGCAACTTCTTTCTAGATATGTCTTTTGAGGCAAAAGAAACAAAAACAGTAATAAACTATTGGGACTTCATCAAAATAAAAAGCTGCACAGGGATGAAAACAATCAACAAAACTAAAAGGAAACCAATGGAATGGGAAAAGATATTTGCAAATGACATATCTGATAAAGGGTTAGTATTCAAAATATATAAAGAAATTATCAAACTCAACACCCAAAAAGTGAATAATCCATTTGAAAAATGGTCAGAAGACATGAATAGACATTTTTCCAAAGAAGACATCTAGATGGCTAACAGACACATGAAAATATGCTCAACATCACTCATCATCAGGGAAATGCAAATCAAACCACAATGAGATACCACCTAACACCACTCAGAATGGCTAAAATTAACAACACAAGAAACAACAGGTGTTGCTGAGGATGTGGAGAAATGGGAATCCTCTTGCACTGCTGGTGGAAAGGCAAACTGATGCAGCCACTCTGGAGAACAGGATGAAGGTTCCTCAAACAGTTAAAAATTGAACTACCCTATGACCCAGAGACTGTGCTCTAAGTATTTATCCAAAGAAACTATTAGATTTTAAAATGTATTGACACTTGTGCTGATAACTAAATGCTATTACTTGTCATTGAATAGGTCCAAAGTGGTACCCTTCTCGAGTTGGCCTGCAGCTAGAACGAGGTAAGAATCAAGTTTTATTGATCTATTTTTTTTTAAATTTGGAATCCCTTTTATGTCATCAATAGCTAATATTTGTTATCACTTACTAAATGGCAGTCATATTCCCTGCCAGAATATATGTGTCAGAATACTTGTACTGTTAGCAATGACATCATGCAAATTTGGTCTTTTATGGTTTCTTCACACAAAAGACACCACTAAAACTAAAGAAAATAGTAAACATTGCTTTTTATGGGAAAAAGAGCAAGTATTTATTTAGCTTAGTGGTTGTGCTGAGCTCAGCTGGACTTGACCTTACTTGGGTAGGTTCACTCAAACAGCTGCCATCAGCTGGTAGGTTCTTGGTGACTGGCTGGTCTAGGATGGTCATAACTTCAGCCAATCAAATCCTCTCTGGTGTATGTGGTTTCTCATGCTTCAATGGAATATCTGGGGCTTGTTCTCATGATGGAATCAGGGTTACAAAAAAATGAATACAAGAACTCAAGAATTGTTTAGACCCTGGCTTGGAAGTGTCATATGACCCTTGGCCTACATTCCGTTAGCTAAAGTGAGTGACTAGGCTAACTCATATTCAAGAGAGTGAGGAAATACACACCAAGTCTTAATAGGAGATACTGAAACTCATACTCCAAATTGTATGGATATGGGAATGGTAAAGGACTGTGATTTCTGTAATAAATCTGTCATACAAACTGGTAACTAAAATGTGTTCTCTTTTCCTACCTTTATTAATATACTTAATAATGTTCTGGAAGCACAGAGTAAAATTTCTAATTTTTAAAATCATTGGATTTCTACAATAGAAAGGTGAAGAGTTGGCCCTTCCCTTCACATTGCTGGCTCCAACCATCCACACCCTTTATACAACAGCTTTGACAAACCCCTAGGTACATACCCTAGAGTCTGGTCCATTTCGGGGAAGAAATGCTCAAGAAAGATGATTTTTTTAATTAATTCGGACAGGAAATTCAGGGGCTGTAAGTGGCTGAATCCTGATATATGCTGAAGCTTGATACAGATGACATATTCCTCCCTTTGGAAAACATACATAGACATAGAAGGCCAGGGGCAAAGTTCCTATATTACTGAGTCTGAGTGGTATTATTAATGATATTCCTGGATTTTCTCGAGTCCTTCTATTCACATGTCATATTGATGGGACCACATTTTAAAAATATGAAAATAAAAAAATAATGAAAATATGCCAATGCTCAGTTCCTTGAAGTAATCAAGTGATACAAGAGTAGAAACGAATCCCCTCCTCAAAGGTGTCAATACATAAGTGTATGTTGGATAGATGTTTATGGCATTTTTTGGTGTTACAAAGGTATCATATTTTTTGTCCTTACTAACATTTCTTGTCATACATGATTGTCAAGATATTATTAACCCTTTTTATATCAGTCTTTACCTTGATCTTTGTTGCATTAACTTCCTACTGCTGTGTAACAAATTACCACAAACTCTGCTTAAAATAACAGTCATTTATTAGCTTGAAAATACAGTATGGCTGGCTTCTCTGCTCAGAATATCACAAAGCTGAAATCAATGGTTGGTTGAGCTGAATTCTCATCTCAAGACTCTTAGAAAATTCTATTTCTGTCTTCATTCTTTTTGTTTGAAGAACTCACATTGTTTTGTGATTGTATGACAGAGGTTCCTATTTCATGGCTAGTTGTCACATCCTACAGGCCATTTCAGTTCCTAGAGACTACTTGCATTCCTTGCCATGGGCCTTCTCCATCTTCATCACAGAAATCTTTCTAATACTTTATTCCTAGTATTCTAATACTTTGAATCTGAATTCCTCTCTCTTATCTATTCATGCAGACTTAAATAATACATGATTAACTCAGACTCACTTGAATAATCACTCTTATGAAACCATATAGCATAACTTAATCAAGGGAATGATAGCCTATCATATTCATATTGGATTTATCAAATACAATCTTCAAAATTAATGTATATCAATTGCATATCTTATCTTACTTTACTATACCTGTAATTATAAATCCATGTATTGGATTCTGAAAATCATCTAAAATAGTCATAAGTTAACATTCAATGTTCTTGCAAAAATAGAGAATGGAATAACACCTTTTCATAATTGAAGATAATATAAATCACAAATAGATTAGCATAAAGAATAATATAAACAAAACAACAATGGCAATAATAATAGCATTATACTTGTGAGATTCATCAGCTTTAGTCTACTTATTTTTTTTTCTGTATGGTATATCCTTGTTTGAATAAAACAAATTATATTTACCATTACCTCATTTATGAACATTTAAGTCTTTACAATTATTTTGCAATTATAAGTAATGCCAAAAAAAATATCTTTGTGACATATCTTTCAGTACACACATGCCAGACTTATCTACTGTTTATTAAGAAGGGAACATTTCCTTTACGTGTCTTCTAAGACATCAGTTCTGTTTATTTTTCTCCTATTTCATGAGAAACTCCTCAGTAATCTTTGCTGTATGTTTCTTTTATTACTTTGAAAGCCTGGAGTGCTAGAAACCTGTCTCAGTTTCCATTCTTTTTTCAAACTGAATACATAAATAATCTCATCAAGCAGCATGGCTTTAAATGTTAATGACTTTCAAATATCCACAGACATACTTATCCAACTGCCTATTTGACAGCTCCTACTTGAATGTCTAATAAATATCACATGCCCTAACTTAAATCTTAATTCCCCCACATCCCTGATCCTGCTCCTTCCCTAGTCGTCTTCCTACCAGTTAATGAAATTATAATGCACCTAAGTACTCAGGCCAAAAATCTAAGAGCTGTCTTTATTTCATGGATATACTCTCCTCTCAAGTTGAACCTGCTCTATGTTCAAAACATATCTGAAATTGATGAATTTTTAACATTTCTATCAGTGCCATCTTAATCCAAAAACTCCCCAGCTTGATGAATGTGAGTTCCTCCTGAGTAATCTTGCTTCCCTTCTTCCCAGTTTCCACACAGTATCCATAGAGATCTAAAACATTTATCATGTCACTCCACTTGTGCTTTGCAATGACCACTAAAATTTATTCATTCTAATTTATCATACAATAAAAGCATTTAGAGAACAGTTGACATTTATGTCTACTGATACCCTAAATTATTCTATAAAAATACCTTATATTATATTGGTTATGATATTATCTAATATTACATTTTCTCAGAACACAATAGGATAGTAGCTGGTAGTGGTCTGAACTTTGTTTAGGTAGAGGTGGGAAACCACTGTACATGTGAAAAATTGCTGATATCCCTGATGGGTTTGTTTATATTTTACTTTAAATATGCATACTACATTGAAATTTCTATGTATAATTTATGCTTAGCTTTTACTGGTTTCACATTAAAATTGCTTTTTAAAAATCACTATGCCTTGGAATGATATTAAATTAATATTTCCTTATTATTTAAGGTGGGCCCTTTTTGAAGGACTACATAACCATTCAAAGCATTGCAGCTTCCTCCATTGTCACACTCTATTTTACAGACCTAGGTCAACAGGTCAGTTGGATTACAGTAAGTATCAGTTTAAAATGAAATATACATGTCCCACATTTTGATAGGAATAATTTGTTGTCAGAAGGACAACTGTTATCAAATAAATTCATAATGAAACCAAATACTGTACTGAATGGTATTTTAAGTTTTCCATGCTTACTAGGATGAGTGGCCAAAATTTTACACAGAATTATAGCAATGGAAATACTCAATTGGAAGGATAAATTCTTTTTAAAATGTCAGTCTATCCTATGACTGATGGCCCTATTTCTGCTTCCTCTATGCCATGTTATTTAAATGATGTTTTGTTAGCTCCTCCTTCTAAGAGCCTGGGGATATGAGGACTTTTGACATTGGAAAGAGAGGAGATAGAATATTCAATAATGTTCTAAGGCAAGGGAAGACATTTTGGAAAATCAGAATGAAGTAATGAGGCATCTTTGAGTTAGGAGATCATGGCATACTTTTGGTTCTCCTTGAAGGAGGAGATTTCAAAGTGGTGGCAGCTGAATCCAATGGCATTATAAGAATGAAGAATACATTAAAAGATATGTAGGACTGGGTCACCTGGGCGACTCAATGGGTTGAGTGTCTGATATCAGCTCAGGTCATGATCTTGCATTAGTGGGTTCGAGCCCCACATCGGGCTCTGTGCCTACAGCTCAGAGCCTCGAGCCTGTTTCAGATTCTGTGTCTCCCTCTCTCTCTGCCCCTCCCCTGCTCGAACTCTGTCTCTCTCTGTCCCTCAAAAAATAAAATAAAACATTAAAAATTTTTTAAAGAAATGTAGGACTAAGAAACAAAATACTTTACCACTAGTTCACAAGCATTGAACTATTCATGAGTAGTGGAATAGATAGATGCAATAGCTTCAGTAGCAAGAAGAAATACTAGGTGATACTTAGTAACAGAGGCAGTAAAAGAGTTAATTTGATAAATAATTCTGATGTTGATATACAAAGAATAGTACAATCATTGTATTTTTCAATTCAATTATTTTATTTATACTGTTTAGAATTTTAAAGTTTTTCTGATTAAATTCCTATTCCACATTTGTGATGTGATTGCATTTTTAATATTTTCTGTATTAAGATAGCTTTCCTTTTTGCCATCATTAACAATCAACATTATCATCAGCAGTGCTTTAACTTTTCCCTTTAGAGTTAAACACTCACTTTTTAAAATTATTCCAAACACAGGACAATTTATTCATTATTATTTAATTCTCAAATTGAGAAATTCATTTGCATTACTTAAAATATTGTCACATCTTTGACTTTTCTAACAATCTCTCCTTTAATATGCATTATCTCCCTATATTTAGATCATTATTTATATTTTAGTGTTATTAGGTAAATAGTTCAGTTTTCAAAGTTTGTTGGTTCAGCTTTTGAGTACTAATTTGTTGTACAAAAACACTGAGTTTAGAAAATTCTGCATCTTTGTGAAGTATAATATTTATGAAAGAACCTATTAATGCATGCATTATGTAGGCAAAGGGTTGAATACTCAAATGTGTTATCAACAGACCTTTACTAAAAGAGATTTTAGACAAGCAGATTCTGATCTTCAAAGGTTAAAATATTCATAGTTTTTGTCCACATTTATGATGAAAAGAAAATTCTGTCTACAGAAGTTGCATCAGGACGAGTGGCATTAATGGTGAGTTCATTAAAAATTCCAGCTGCATCATTTGGATGAGCACTGAGCAGAGAAAGTGCTAAGGTGGAATTCTAGGACAATTGTACTAGAAAATTATACCTTATTTGAGAGGAAAGTCATTTAGGTGACAAAGAGAACTCTGGAAATAGGATGAATATTTTTAAATCAACCCTATGGTTCACATAATCTTTTGCTCCAAATGAGTCAGTCCTATTAAATGCTAAAAATATACACATTACATTGCAATCACACCCACTTTATATCAACTAAATTATACAATAAAAGCAATATTTTACTGCACCTAACATTCTTATACATTTATAAAACGCTAAAATGTGCTCCTATAATAAAGACATTATCATAGGGTTGGGTTTTTTGTTTTTGTTTTTTGTTTTTTTTTAGAAACAATCTCTTTATCAAGGTCAAAATTAAGATTTTAATAATATTTTCCCTCAAGTAAGAAAACACTTGCCTCATTGAACTATTGAAAGATTTAGGATAAAAGGTTAATATAACAATCCTCATTATATAGATGCTATTAACTAAATATCCAGTTTACTTTTCACCATTTTTATGTTCATTTGTGTGTATGCCTATAGTTCTGTGCAATTTATATCTTGCGAAGTTTCAAGTATCTAAAACACAATCAGATACAGAATTGTTCCATTGCCACAAAGGAACTCTCTCATATCATCTCTCTATATTTACACACTCTTTTTCCTATCCTGTGGCAACCACCAATATGTTTTTCATTTATATATTTTTGTCATGTGGCAAATGCTATAAAAGAATTAAACAGGTTCTTTTGTTAGATTGATGTTTAATTTTCTTTAAGTATAGTGCCTTTGGGATCCATCCTATCTGTTGCATCTATTGATACTCAGTTCTTTTTATTGTGAGTAGTATTTGGTTGTATGAGAATGTAGCAGTTTGTTTATCCATTCACCCAGTGATGAGTATTTGGGTGTTTTCAGTATTTTGCTATTACAAATAAAGCTGTTATCTATTTTTGTGTAGGTATGTGTATAAACAGAAGTTTTTATTTATCTAGCACATACAAAAATATCTTTTATATTCTAGACAAAGTCCTTTGTCTGATAAGTGTTTTGCAAATATTTTGTCTCAGTTTTTAGTTTGTCTTTTCGTTCCCTTAATGAGATTTGTTGTTTTTCTTTTCTTTGCAGTAAGTTTTCAATTTTAATGCAGTTTAAGTTGTCAATGATTAAAAGGTCTTATCTTTGCTGTCATATGTAAGAACCCTTTGTCTCGCCCTAGGTCTGGGAGCTTTCATCTATGTTTTATTCTAATGGTTTAATAGTCTACTGTTTTACATTTTAATCATAGTCTATTTTTATTGTAAAAGATATTTAATTTTATCACCAAACTTAATATTTTCTTTCAATTTGCTTCATGTGTTCTACAATCCTTTTTTTCTGTTTTTTTCTTTGCTCTATTTGGAATTGACATACTGTATTGTCTATTAGCCTTTCTGTTACTTTGGTTATATCTTCTTCTTTACTAACTCTCCTGGTTACCCAAAGGATTATAATGTACATCTTTAAAATACTGAACACTAAGATTAATTGTTGAATTAGGTTTACTGATGTGAAGATACTTCATAGATAATTGAATGACTTTATGATATTTGAGCTTTTCATTACTCATCTTCTATTGTTGTAGTATATTTTAATTTTATGAGTACGTTTAAGTAAAAATCCACTTATATATGTTTTAAAGTTTTTAAATGTTTATTTATTTTTGAGAGAGAGACAGAGTGGAAGTGGGGGAAGGACAGAGAGAGAGGGAGACACATAATCTGAAGCAGGCTCCAGGCTCTGAGCTGTAAGCACAGAGCCTGACATGGGGCTTGAACTCACAAACTGTGAAATCATGACTTTAGCCAAAGTCAGACACTTAACTGACTGGGCCACCCATGCACCCCAACTACTGTAATTTTATATGGCCAATATTTATTTAGGTTTATCATTTTCACTGTAACTTAGTCCTTCTAATGCTGCTCTTTTACCTGTGATCATTATCATTCTTCCTGAAGAATATTTTCAGTCCTTTATTCTAGTTCTGTCATATTCATTCTAAATATATTCATTTAATTTTATTTTTGGAAAATATTTATTATGAGAAAAAATAATTCCATATTGGCAGTTATATTTGTCTTCACTTCACAAAATTTCATTATTTTGATATTTGACTCCCCTGTTTGTAAAAGTTCACTGCACTCTTTCGGAACTAATATGTCTTTTCTCTGGCTCATATGAAATTCGTCTTCCGTTTGAGTATCACTGTTGGACAGTGATGCACACAGTTATGATTCTGGTTCTATTTATCCTGCTTTGGGATGTCTGAGTTTTCTGTTTTGCTTAAATATTTAATTTGAAACTTATCATAATCCCTTTAACAGTGGGTTTTCCATTATTTTCTTTGTATTCTCCTGGGATAGATTTCCATTCCCATATTTTTCTTCTCAGATATTTCAAATATTTGCTGAAATTCTCAACCTTGGTATTTATTTCTTTGAACATATAAAAGATCATTTTTATTTATTTTTTATTTATTTTTATTTTTTAATATAATTTATTGTCAAATTGGTTTCTATATAACACCCAGGGCTCATCCCAACAAGTGCCCTCCTCAATGCCCATCACCCACTTTCCCCTCTACCCTGCCCCCCATCAACCTTCAGTTTGTTCTCAGTATTTAAGAGTCTCTTATGGTTTGCCTCCCTCCTTCTCTGTAACTTTTTTTCCCCTTCCCCTCCCCCATGGTCTTCTGTTAAGTTTTTCAAGATCCCATATATGAGTGAAAACACATGGTATCTCTCTTTCTTTGACTGACTTAACTTCACTTAGGATAATACCCTGCAGTTTCCACATTGCTGCAAATGGCTAGATTTCAGTCTTTCTCTTCGCCAAGTAGTATTCCATTGTATATACAAACCATATCTTCTGTATCCATTCATCAGTTGATGGACATTTAGGCTCTTTCCAGAATTTGGCTATTGAAGATCATTTTTTAAATGTACATGTCTGATAATTCTGTTATGTGGGTCTTCAGTTTATATGTTTCCAATGTCTGCTGTTTCCTTGGATTTGATTACAATATCAATATCCTGCCACACCCTTACATTACTGACCTAGTGCAGAAAAATGTGTATGGAAAACTTGTAAAGATAACTTGAGGCCTAGAATGATGTTATCTTCTTTTCAAACTGATTTATCATCCTTCAGAAGGACTAATGACATTATTTGGTCCAGGTCATCTTAATCCAACTGATGATTGAAATGATCTCAGGCTGAGCTCTTGTACCTGTAAAGACAGATCTACTGCTGCTTCATCATTGCTCCTAGGGTGTAACTCTTCTAGGTCTCAACCCCAAACCTGGAGATTTTATAAGCCTACCTGTCTGTCTTTGAAAGATGCCAATCAACAATTTTTGTCATTCCATTCTCAGGCACCCTCAAAAGATTTAGTCTTCTCCCTGGGGTGCTATCAGACTTCATATGCTAGGGGCACCTGGGTGGTTCAGTCAGTTAAATGGCTGACTTCGGCTCAGGTCATGATCTCACAGTTCATGAGTTCAAGCCCTGTGTAGGGCTCTGTCCTGACACCTCAGAGCCTGGAGCCTGCTTCAGATTCTCTGTCTCCTTCTCTCTGCCCGACCCCAAATGAATAAACATTAAAAAAAAAAAAAAAAGACCTCATATCTCAGATTCAATCACTATTCTAGAGTCCTGTTTAAAATATCTTGACCTTGTGGGGCACCTGGGTGGCTCAGTCAGTTAAGCATCTGACTTCAGCTCAGGTCATGATCTCACGGTTCGTGGGTTTGAGCCCATGAGCCTGTCCTCGGATTCTGTGTCTCCCTCTCTCTCTGACCCTACCCTGCTCATGCTGTCTCTCTCTAAAAAATAAAATAAAACGTTAAAAAAAAAACCAAAATAAAATATACTGATCTTCTAGTTCTTCAATGACTCAGGAGCTCTTTGAATTCTGAAAGACATTTTGATCAACTTTTCTTGTTGATCTCATTACAATGGTTTATTTGAATAACCCAGAATAAAATTCTCCATTATATATTATTCATATAATGGTTAAATTAAGAGAAAAACTTCTTTAACTATTATATTAGCTTCAATATTTCTCATTTAGTAAAAAGTGATATTACTATTGGGAAATGCTCTCATAATTTTAATAGCTCTCCCATCATTAAAACATTAAGGTAGGCATTACTTTATTTTGTCAGTAATTTTCAACAACTATGAAATGTGCAACTTATTTTGTTTTCAACTGTCAACTGCGATTTAAAAAAATAAATGAAACCAACACCATCCTAATAATAATAGGACTAAAAAGTTTTTTTTTTTTTCAAGAGAGAATGAAATGCATTAAGCATAGTCTAAGCACAAAGATTCTAGTCAATCTGCAACATATTGCAGCTGGTGTTTCAATTTATATTTCTAAAACAGCTTATTGTCTTCTTCCTTTTTCAACTTATACATATCCCAAGTTGAATATTCCATGGAAGTTCCCAAAAATGAATCTCAGTTACCTAGCTTGCCTAGTATCATTGAATTTAACATTTTAAGCCATACATGAGTTCAATATAGTGAACATTCTATAAAGCAAAATCATGAAAATGATATTGGAAATAAGTTGGAATTTAAAAGTAGTGTGCATGTGTGTTTGTGTGTGTGTGTGTGTGTGTGTGTGTTCAAAGTAAAAAGAAAGGATATCTGCTTATTTTGAATATATAATTTCCACTGAATTTTGGTTTATAATGGATTTCCTAGTCTCTAAATTCATCTGATTTGCTAAGGCTTATAAGTGGCATATTTGTTAGTTTGGCTTTGGTTTTGAATTTGTTCTTGTTTAGTAGGTGAAGAAAAATTTCTTTTTCAGAAGCATGTCTTATTAATATTTCTCTATCTGGCTCTTGTTTTTATTTATTCTGAAACTATTTTTTGATTACGTTCTAGGTTTAATAAAACATCTCTCTTCCTTTTTTTATTACTTGCACCTAAATATAGTTTCTTTGAAAATGCTTTGTCCAAAAGTTATTCTTATCATTCTCTAGTGCTTTCAGGTCAGGGTACAGCCTTCACACTTTGGTAGTGTTTTAACATCCATGTTTCAGATGAACAATATTTGTGATAAAATATTGGGCCTCCTACAACATAATACTGTAAGCTAGCAGATTCTCCTGAGTTATATTTAGGGTATGATGGAGATAAAGCTGTAGTTTAATTTCCTGATTCAAAGAAACTTCATATTTGTGATAGTATTTTTATTAACTTAATAAAGAGTGACATATGATCAAGGTTAACTATTGTTCATAACATTTTTCATTACTGATATATTACTAGAGGACTTGCTCAATATTTACCTGGCTAGATCAGATGGCATTGAAATAAATATTTTAAACTTTTTATTATAATAAAACAATAACTCTAAATATTCTGGAGTATTAACCAGACTCTATTATCAGACATTCAAAAGTGGTAAACATTTTTTTCTTTATATCTGAATAATCAGGCATGTTGTATTCCATAAATTAATATAGTCTATCAGTAAGAAGTTTTCTTGACATTGAATTTGTCAGATGTTGCATGTTTACCCTCATATAAAAATCTTTATTGGGTAATCAGATGATAAATACCATTAAATGAAAAAAATATATACCTAAACAAACCTACATATATAAATATTTATACACATATATATACATATACATATATTCTATATATAATATATGAATATATATCATATATTCTAAAGATGCAGTTATACTAAATTCTCACATGAGATAAGAACATAATTTCTAATCAATGTGCACACCTGCCTATTTGGGTAAAACGTGCAGCTTTATGTTTTCTTTCTTATAAAATGATGAAAATGGGCAAAGACAAAGCAAAGCAGTAATGGCATTTGAATTTATCTTTGTCATGTTTGTATCCTTTCTCTTTGAACACTCAGAGGTAAAATATTTTCCTTTTTCTGTCTGAAATTCCAGAGAGAGACTTAAACTTCATTTTAGCATCAGAACAAAACCAAATAATGGACAGTTATAAGATTCAGAAAACATTCAGAAAACCAGTCAGCCAGTGAACTTTTATGCAATCAAACAGCCTTGTTTCCAATTATATTTCCAAATCTTATGATTATTTCTCTATAGATCAGATATCTCTCTCCACATATATGGTTGACTTTCAGCTTCAGAATTCAAAAGGCAATTCTTTTAACCACCTACTAAGACTCATTAGAATTAGGGTCTAAAATTTCCAAAAGAGAGAACTAAATTATTTCTATTTGAATCAGTGTCAAATCAATTGAATTTGAGATGACACAGCCATATAAAGATTAAAAAAAAAAAAAAAAGACAGTTATTGTAGCCAATTCCATTCAGTGACAGGGACATTTCACATAGAAGATAGAATGTGTATGGGGCTGAGGAGACACAAAGAAATAGGTTTATAATAGTAGGTTAGTTAAATAAAAAATCCTTTGTGAAGAAATCATTACATTAAATTCAATGCTTTTATTTTAAATTCACCGTTTATAATTGTTCTTTCCTTAAGTCTTGACTAAGTTCTTCCAAGAAAGACTTGTTGTTAATTTTGTTACCACACAGTCTAATTCATTTTAAAGAATAGATAATGCTGCCTGTCCAGTGTACCAGTTCATTCAGTAGGCTGCCTGTGGACATGCTTATTATGTTTACATGTAAATCTTAATAACATTATATTGTTTTTTATTTATATCACCTTCTTACTTTCAGGTATTTTTGGCTGAATACACAGGACCTTTGCTGATATATCTCCTCTTTTATTTGAGGATTCCATACATATATGACATGAAAGAGAGCTCTAGAAGATTGCGCCACCCAGTGGTACAGTAAGTAATACATATTGTATCTATAGGTTAAGGAGGAGATAAGCTAGTACACAGATATTATTTTTAAGGCTGTTTATAAACTCAAAGTGGATTACAGTTAAAGAAATATTTTAAGTAACTTTAAATAATGTATATATACCAACTTGTGAATTTATATACAAAGAACTATTAAGTATACCTTAAAGTTGAGGTAATATAAATTCATAATATTTACAGTAGGAGAAATCTGGAAATTTAGAGATATCACAAAAAGTTTAAAATTATAAAGCTGAGAGGTCATATATAGGGCTCAAGATATAATACTAAATAAAATATAATAAAATATATACTTCTTTAAAAATATGGGCAACATTTATAGGAAAGAAACAATGACATAAACACAGGAAAAAAGTTTTTAATTTTTTCTAATGTTTGTTTATTATTTTGAGAGGGAGACAGAGCATGAATGGGGGAGGGGCAGAGAGAGAGGGAGACACAGAATCCAAACCAGGCTCCAGGCTCGGAGCTGTCAGCACAGAGCCTGAGACAGGTCTCAAACTCATGGACCGTGAGATCATGACCTGAGCCGAAGTCAGACACTTATCTGACTGAGCCCGACACTTCACTGACAGGCCCTCCCCCAAAAATGGTTTTATAAGTTACCTTTAGTTGGTCAACATCCAAAATTAAATTCTAATTTAAACTAAAAAGTAAAAATAAAGTACAAAAAAAAGAGATGAGGGCATAGCATACTGTGAAAATAATCTTTCTCTCTTTGTCTCTGTCTCTCCTCTGCCTCTCTGTTTCTGTCTTCTCTATTCGTAAAGAGAAAGAATAATTATTCAAGATGCTACACTGAGATGTAGTGTTAGCAATTTGTTAAGGAAAAAAAAAGAACCTGATTTAATGACTAAACTCTAAGTGAATTCAGAAACAAAATTTAAGGAAAGCCTAAATTCAGGGGAGCCTGGGGTGGCTTGGTCATTTGAAAATCTGACTCTTGATTTTGGCTCAGGTTATGAATTCACAGTTTGTGAGATCGAGCTCCACCTGGGGCTATGCTCTGACTCTGTGGCACCTGCTTGAGATCCTCTCTCTCTTCCTCTCTCTCTGCTCCTCCCCAACTCACATGTGCTCTCTCTCCCTCTCAAAATAAATAAATAAACTTTAAAAAAAAAGAAGCAAAATTTGGGTCATAGGAATACTAGAAGAAAGAGAATGATTTGACTCCTGACTTTCACATCTTAAATCAAGCTTTCTCTTACCCTTAAGTACTGTGCCACAGCCACACTGACCTTTCTTGTCCTGATACCTGCCATGTTCCCTTTCACACAAAGGCATGTACACACGCTGTCCCTCTTCCTCCATCCTGCTTACTTCTTTCTTCCTTCTTATCTAAACTTCAAATAGAAGCTCAGTATTTCTTACTGAGCATAGATATTCCTATTCTTTGCATGACAAACATGCTACTGAAATGTTCTTCTTTTATGCAATTTATTACTTTAAAATTATATGTTCACATGATCACGTTTGTATCTTTCCCTCTATAAAGTTCTATGATGGATCTCTTTTGATGTCCAGTTTGTCATCACTGCTTAACATTACCTGGTTTACAGAAAATACTCAGTAAAAGTGTTTGGAATGATGAGTTGGATGAACCATTTACAAACATATTTATTTTACATTGGGCACTTTTAGATTATAAAAGAGAAGAACCTAACTTTGATGGGTGTTCTGAGATGGCTTTTCTAAGAAAGTGGCATTTGAACTGTTTTCTTTGTGTTCTGGAGGGATGTGTCAGATTTTAACTTGCAAATCTGCAGAATCTTCATGTGTAAATTACTTGTGGTACAAAGAAATTTAGAGCTTTGTAGGAGAAAGAAAAAAACAGTGTGGCAGAAACACAAAGAGGCAAAGGGAAATCGGCTCTCAGGGATGATAGGCAAGTTCATGGCCTATTAGAACATTACCATTTTTCTTTCACTTTAGTGAAGGAAATAAGGGGATGACCGATTTGTTTAGAAAGTCTCGGGTGGAGGATTCATAAAGACAGTGTAATCGTACTCATTTTTTTAGATAGACATATAACATGTACTAGATATATAGCAGAGTATGAAAAAAGAGCACTTTTTAACCTAGTGTCATTCTAAGGGAATTGATTGACAGTTGGTTACCATCTTAAACATACACACAGCATGTCTTATTAAATCCTGATGATAAAGGTTTGTGTCACATTGTTCCATAATAGCAAATATGTTAGTGTGGTTTGAAATCATTCCAGAGCAGGTACACATAAACACACAAACTACTTTTGAAATTTAAGGGTCTATCAGAGATCTATACAATAAAATATATAAAATAAAATAATATATATGAAAGCTCTTAAGGCAACTCAATCTTAGGATGGGAGATTACCATTTCTCAAGGATAAGAAAATCAAATGCCATATCCAGTTGTCATATACTCTAATGTGAATTCTCCAAAATTGCTTTGAATCATATCGCAGAGTAAAAAGTACTTTTCTGCTTGACTCAGATCTATATGTGACTCAACTACCACAAAGTTCTTTGGACCTCTTAGAAACTTCTGCACACAAGACAAAGGCCTAATCTCCTATCGTATCTCCATCACCATCAGGAAGTGTAAAAGTGGTCCACAGTTTGGTGTAACCAGATGTTCTTTATTCAATCAATAGTAGTGAGGATAGAAGATACATCTTAAAAAGTGTCAAGGTCTCTCCCACCATAAGGATCAAGTGAACTGCTTGCACTGAATCTGAGGCCACACCTCCCTGAGTGCTTCTAATGGCATCATCAGAGTTGGAAAAGCAGTCTTAGGAACCTTTCCTACACACAGCATTACACAGCTTGACTATCTGCCTTTAATGCAAGAAGATACATCTATTTGGACACTTATATCCCTCTTGAAGCTTCCCACATCATTAGCCCCATACTTGTGTGCCATCCCTGTTCTCTCATATTCCATCTCAATAAACTCCACAGCATTCCATGTTGCTCTGAGTTCTCCCTGATTCCTTGAATCCTTCCATGTGCCCACTGCAATTCAAAATCCATTATTAGCAAAATTAGCAAAATTGCCCTCATCTTCTTCCACAACAGAAACTTGGCATAGCTCTATAAAAATTGAGACTGTTTTCTTTTGAGTCCCTGTATCTTGAAACTTACATGATAAAGGATAAGGTAATTTTGAATGTTATGACAGGAAAAAAAGAATTGGACCCAAACCTATTTATGGATGTACAACTAGTTTAGCACTGCTCAGAGAAAGAGCTGATGTTTGAGGGGGATTCAACCATAATTAAATAGAAAGAATATTTTGGAAAAAAATAAAGCATAGTAAGTGAGTTACCAATAATGTCCAAAGTGACATATATCCAAATAGTAAGATACAGCTGTATGTTCGATGCCAGTATAACATCAGAAAAATGAGTGAACTAATTTAACCATAGCTTGAACTAAATTTCTTATTTAGTGATCTGCTACATAGCTGGGTACAACCTCACTTTATGCTTTCATACAAAATGGAAAATTTTGACACTCAAGCATTTATATAAATACTCCTCACAAAGAATCAACAAGGTAGGAGAGATACTGATTCCCTCATCAGTCCTTTAAACCCACAAGTCATCTTCCTAAATCAGAACCTTTGCTTTTGCTTCTCTTACTGTTTAGAAAGCTCTGCCCCTGGATATCCACATTTCGTTCTCTCATTTCTCACAGAATTTGTCTATTTTCATAGATATATGCACATAGAACATGATTCTCTCCTGATAGGTGCACACATATTTTTTTTATGAATTAATGAATAATAATAAATTCCCTGAGGATTTAGCCAGGTTGATTTTGATGTTCAAATTTTATTGGCTCAAGTATCCAATGTGTGATCCATATTGATTATCTCAAATAGAAGCCACAGTTTTTGAAATTTATAATTTTAACAAATGCAGTACAGATTTTAATGGAAATATATTTTAAGCATAAGCAAGAATATATATTTCTGTAAATCACATCTGACATTTACTTTTAAAATAATAGTTTTATAAATGCAAGGAGCCATATAGAACTCCTGTTCTATAAATAGAACAACAGCAACAAAACAAATACACAAAGAGATAAGCAAGATATTACAATTTTCTAGGAAGGTGAAAACCAAACATAAAACCAACTAAACAAAACAAAAAAGCTGCCTTGAGTTTATAAAAAAAAGTTCAGACTTTTTCAATGTATGGTTCTTGCTGAAGGGCAACCAAACAATGAAAAAGTTATTCTGAATATTATAAAATGTCAAATGAATTCTAAGTAGGTAGTGGATATTTTTAAAACTTGTAAATTTTCCCCTATGACATCCATTCATTTGTTCTCTGTATTTACAGGTCTGATTCTGCTTTTTGTGTGTTTGTTTATTCACTTTTTTGTTTTGTTTTGTTTTGTTTTGATTTTTATAAAGATTTTTATTTTATAAAGATTTTTATTTCATAAAGATTTTTAAGATTCCACATGATTAAAATCATGTGGTATTTGTTTTTCTCAATCTGACTTATTTTACTTAGCATAATAGCCTCAAGGTCTATCCATGTTGTAGCAAGTGGCAGAGGGGAGGGGAAAGAGGGAAGGGACAAAATGGATCAAGTAGAGAGGAGGACATAGACTTCCAGTATGGAATAAATATGTCACAGGAGTAAAAGGCCCAGCATAAAGAATATAGTCAATGATAGTGTAATAGCATAGTATGATGATAGATGATAGCTATACTTGTGGTGAGCATAGCATAATGTATAAACTTGTTAAGTCACCATGTTGTACACCTGAAATTAATATAACACTGTATGTCAACTATACTAAAACAAAACAAAACAAAAGTGTACATTTTCTGCTTCATTCTTGAGGAATTTTGATATGAATACATCTATAATTTTATGTATTCTTGAGGTAGGTGTGAGCATATAGCTTATGACTGGTATTATAAAATATTTTGAGTGCCATCAGAAGTAAACTTATAGAGAGTGTTGTAACATAACTTTTATTGTGAAATAAATTTAGAAAATTTCTAACATAAAAATATTAAAATAAACATTAGTGTTTGATTATTAGGAACGTTTCCTAACAAATATTGTAGGAAACTAAATAAAAATAAATAATAAAACGTCTTATACATAAGGCAAGCCAGACCTTTGGAAGGGAATTTAATGTTCATCTTTTATCTTCTTTCTAGCGTGGCTTGCTTCTGTCATTGTATACACTATATCCGATATCTTTTGGAAACCTTATTTGTCCATAAAGTTTCTGCAGGACATACACCTTTGAAAAATTTGATAAAGGTGGGGATTGATATGTTTTGTCATTTTAATTACTATTGAGAAATTTTGTGTATTGGGTCATCCATAAAATAATACAATTATGCTTATTTCCCTTAGGCTTAGATTTTTGTGTTCAACTGTATCAGCACATCTTAAACAGCTGCTCCTGAAATGCCATTTCCTCTGTGACCTATTTCACTGGAGCTGCCCTCAACCAATAACCCTACATAAAAGATTTGCCATGCCCTTTCATTGCAGGACACATATCCTCAGTCACATTTGATTTTGGAAATATGTAGCATTGAATTCAGACTCTTTAAGTGGCACTTGAAGAGGAGGGATGTCATATATGACCCCTCCTGTAAATATATATCTATGTGATTAAAATGATGAAACTACATTCTGAATTGATGACAGTTGTCATTGTGATGCCAGTGTCTTTGCTCTTCCAAAAATGGTGAATGCAGGAGTTAATAACCATCCCATCAAAGAGCTGTCAAGAAAGTGGGAAATTTTATGAAATATTAAGGTGGAAATGTACATGATATAACACACAGAAATTCAATTTTCCACTTCTAATTCCAATTAACTAATTAAAAATTGACTTTCAATTATTTAAAATTTCCTTGTTTTTTTTGGCAAATACCTGTTTTGTAAAAATTTCAACAAGCCATTCTATTGTTGTCATTGTATTAAAACAATAAACTCTAAAACTCTTAGAAACCTCAAAAATCATTTAGACTAGCTTCTATTCTGGCAGAATACATTAAGATTTATCATATCAGTACAAGATCAGTATTGTGGCCTAGGACTTTTAAAACTAGGGCATTTCCCTTTATATTCTATCAAGACATGTTTTACTAATGATTAAATAACTCATTATTTTATTCATTTACTCATGGAAAATGAATATTAATGTTTTTATGTAATACATTATTATTTTATGCTTTCATTCATATTTATTACTTGATAGACGAAAACCACTCTTGAAAGATATTTCTAAAATATATTGTTACATTTGCCTTATATCCTAAATACCCATTTATATTAATAAGGGTTGAGCAAAGTAATGCATTTTCTTAGTGATATCAAATAGGTACTTGTAAAATACTACTTTATTGGGTGAGGAAGCATTTCATTTATCTAGCTTAGAACATTTATACCATTTTTCATATAAAAAAAGATCTGCTGTGTGGCATATAAGTATATGGGATGATTTCAAATGATATGATAGGTTTTATAGATATTCCCTAACTTTTATTATGTTTTATTTGTAGGGCTGTGCCTTTTATTGGGGATTTACTTCTTGGATTGCCTACTATATTAATCACCCACAGTATACACCGCCATGTATGTAAGATTTCTTTCTAATTAAATCCATACTAAATTGCCAACATCAAGACTCTCTTCTAAACTACACACAGACATGATGAAACATGGTACGCTTAAGAAATAAGCAAATAATGAAAAACTGTCGATTTTAAGTTGCTTCTATATAATACTCCATTTAATTTTTATGTATACTTAAAGACCAATTTGACTGGCATTGTTTATTTTCTTTCCATAGGAACTCTAACAAAAATATGAGTTGGTTGCAAATCTCCAAAGAGACAGATAGTAAAGATGAAAGGGTGAAGATTAAAAAGAAAAATTGTGTATCGTCACACAATCACATGAAATCAACTATCGGGATTTTAAAAATAAGCAATAAATATGTAATTAAAATATTAAATATAATTCAGTAAGAAAAATAGAAGCAATTTGCCTCTTATTATTTTCTATTTATAACTTTATTAAATATCCTGGCCATTGGCTCAGATGAAGCAATTTGGTGGAAAGCACAATGGACCAAACCTAAATTCTCAGTTCCTAAACCTGGAGGAAAATAGCTGTACCAAACAAAAGAATCCTATTTCTTTTATCTGCTGTGGACTTTTCTCTCCTTAGCTTTTACTGTAGCCCACAAGGCACACATAGGGCTCTAGTGCAAAAGGGTTGAGGCTTCAAATTTAATTGATTATTATTTTTGTGGTCTATTTCTGGTGTTTTTAAAGTTTGAAATAAATAGAAATAAATAGAGTATTCAAGCTTTATTTTAGATTTTACAAAATCAGTTAAATTGCCTTAATATATGCTTGAAGTACCAAAACAGAATCTTTGTTAAGATCAAGACATCTAGTTGAGCTTGCTAAAGAGTCAATCATTGCAATGTTCAAAACTTTAATTCTTCTAAATACTAACGAGTTGAATATTGAAGGGAGAAATTTCCTAACATCATATAACTCTGATACTTAAATATGCTTTATCAGAATATGCACCTGACTTTAGAACATTAACAGATAGATATTTTTGCTTCATAGTATGCTTGAGAAGCCTCTGAAAAATGCTACATTCACATATCTTATACAAAATAGAGGTTGATTGTTGTTAACATATGTAAAGTATTTATTGAAAACCAAATTCTTGTCAAGAATTGTAAAATTGCAATTAAGAAACAAAATGATGTGTTAAATTCCCTACTATAGGTTAGGAAAATGAGACCCTGAAAGTCTAATTTTACTGGCTCAAGGCTCTCAAATGCATAAGGTGTAAGTAGGCATCAAATTCCATGAACATACATATAGCATTATAATACTGATTCCAACTAGAAACTGAATATCATGTAAAGTCCTATTCTCAACAGATTTGATTGCATAAAATTAATGGCATCTGTACATTTACACACATTAATTTAAATAAAAAACAACATATTATTATATATTTCCAACACATATATCAATAAGAGCGTCATTTTTCTTACTTCTTGAAAATATTTTAAAGTAAATAGGAAACAATTGTCATAACTGCAAACTGCCCAATGGCAGGAATATTCCAATAACTGCAGACTGGAATGCATATATTCAGAAAACTCAATACATATGTTTATTATCAGCAGCAATCAAGGAAAAATGGCCTGTTTTTTTTATTCTAAATATGAGACGTTATACAATTATAAAAATGTTACAGAAAGTTTTCATGACGGCTAAATTATTTTCTGGAAAGTTTGTTTCAAATTATACTATCTGTAACTTTGTTTTTTGGAAATAAACATTTAAAATATTTAAAGATTTTACTCTTTGTTGCAGTACCTGTTTTAATCATATTATTTATTCTCATTAAAAAATGAAAACAAGGTATATCTTCACTGCCCTGATAAGTGAAATGCTCAGAACCCCTCTCTTGTCTATGTTAATATCTATTTATTTTCTAAATCAGAGTACAATCATGTAGTCAGAGTCCTTCCTGATGTCCTTCATTAAAGTAAATCCTTCATTTTAGCTTTTACATTAAATACTACATAGGTCTTTCTTAGTAACAGTGATCAGGGTTGCAAACTTCCATTTGTTAACTTGTGATCATTATTTGTTTCCTGTCAGACAGTAATTTTTTTTAAGATAAGAGTTGCTTTTGGCTTAATTTTAATTGATTTATCACAAGTACATACTATAGTGCCTGTCATATAAATTCTTAACTATTGTTGAATGAATGAAGTTTTGTCTAAAAATAAAAAAATATTTTGATTCAGCTATAGAAGAATGTTTAATTATATGGCAAATGTGCTTAGTTATATGGCAAATGTAATATTAAGGAATAAATTATTATAAAAGTGTTTTATTATATACTGTAAAAAATACATAGAAAATATATTCCCAGGGAAAATCTGAAAATTAATTGATTTACCATGGATAATGGGATTTTTATGCATTTTATTTCTTTACACTTTTATCTATTTCCCAAATTTTCTCCATTAATGTATTTCATTTCATAATTAGATATATGTACTTTATAAAAACAAAATCTCCAACACTTCTACATGTTTTATGTATACATGCATAGATACTTATGTAACTTTTGACTATATTATACTTTCAAATTTCTAGCCCATGGAAATAGAAATCCATAAAAGTCTTATAAAGAAAGATGTTTGAAGTTGTATTACTTATCATACATAAAATTAAAGTAACACTATGCAGCAATTAGATAATATTTAATGTTTAGAGCTAGCCACATTACACATTTTGATGCAGATGGTGTCTTAGCTTTTGCAATGAATGCTTAATAACATTGGAAAAGCCTTTAAAAGTATCCTTATAAAATATGCCAGATTTAAAAGATTTAAAATGAGACATTGTATTTTTATTTGTAAATGTGTTTACATAAATACAATTTATATGTACATACACTCACATGAAATAAGAAAAAATGCAACTGTTAATAAAGGTGATGAACTTCTCAGAAAATTTTATTTTTAGTACTTTTGTATATTACAACTTTTCTACCATGAGAAAGGTGACTTTAAGACCTGTCTTAAATTCTTTTTTATTAATTACTGATATATGATTTGGGAACTGATATAACCTATATATTTTTTTACTTTAAGATGAGAATATTAAATCTTACCTCATATATTTGTTTCTAGAGGAAAAATATAAAACCCTTAAAATATTAATTATAAAACATCAATGAGAAAAATTAAAATTATTATTATTAGCATGTTTCTTTTTGTTGTTAAACATTCAGAAACAAGACATACCATTGGATGCAATCATACGTTAGGCCATATGATATGCATGTATTTATTTATTTATAAAGAAAATATTTTCCTTTTCTTTTAATTTAAATTTCAGTTAGTTAATATACTGTACAACATTTGCTTCAGAAGTAAAATTTAGTGATTCATCACTTATATACAATACCCAGTGCTCATCACAAGTGCCCTCTTTAATAACTTTTACCCATCTAGCCCATCTCCCATCCACCTCCCTCTGTCAACCTTGTTTGTTCTCTATCATTAAGGTCCCTTGTAGTTTGTTTCCCTTTCTTCTCTTCCCCCCCAATTATATGTTGATCTGTTTTGTTTCTTAAATTCCACATATGAGTGAAATCATATATTTATCTTTTTCTGATTGATTTATTTCGTTTGGCATAATACATTCTAACTAAAGAGGTAAAAGTTCTGTACTCTGAAAACCATAGAATACTTATATTGAAGAGGACACAAAGAAGTGGAAAAACATTCCATGTTCATGGATTGGAAGAAGAAATATTTTTAAAATGCCTATACTACCCAAAGCAATCTGCACATTTAATGCAATCCTTATCAAGATATAGCCAGCATTTTTCACAGAGCTAGAACAAACAATCCTAAAATTTGTATGGAACCACATAGACCCTGAATAGCTAAAGCAATCCTGAGAAAGAAAAACAAAACTGGAGGCATCATGATTCCGGATTTCAAACTAGATTATAAAGCTGTAGTCATCAAGACAGTATAGTACTGGCACAGAAACACACATACATCAATGATGTGCTTTTAAAGTGACAAATTAGAAGTTAAATCTGCCTTCAAAGAATTTAATAATAACAATTAAAAATAGATTCCATTTGTATTCTAAATATCATTAGCTAACTAGAAGAAAAGTACATGTGGAAAGCAAAACTATTTCATCCCTTTAAACTGCAAATGTATTACCCCAAAAGGTCAATTACATGAAGCATATTATTTTGGATTAGAGTATAGTAATACCCAATAAACACTGCTTCAGTTATGTTTATAGTGTGACAGTCCAAAATGTGAATGTTTGCATTACATCTTCTTTTCCTACTTTCCAGCATTTGGAAACCGGCAAGTCACAATATCGGCTATCAATTTTTTGGTATGTATTATTTATATTTTTTGCTGTTCATGCTCTAACTTAAGTATTAAGAATGCAAAACAGGGGCGCCTGGGTGGCTCAGTTGGTTAAGAGTCGATCATGACTGACTTTAGCTCAGGTCATGATCTCACGGTTCGTGGGTTCGAGCCCCACATCAGGCTCTGTGCTGACAGCTCAGAGCCTAGAGCCTGTCTTCAGATTCTGTGTCTCCCTCTCTCTCTGAC
Organism: Cryptoprocta ferox; assembly: GCA_028646485.1. Lineage (NCBI taxonomy): Eukaryota > Metazoa > Chordata > Mammalia > Carnivora > Eupleridae > Cryptoprocta > Cryptoprocta ferox. The sequence goes on from CM053567.1 coordinate 142,276,428, forward strand.
TTTCCGCTGCTTGCGCTGTCTCTCTCTATCAAAAATAAATAAAAAACATAAAAAATTTAAATAAAAGAATGCAAAACAAATTTTGAGGATTTGACATGTACAAAATATGATGTCTTTTTATATTATATACTTAATGCTATTAAGTGAAGTAGGTCGAACAGCTTCTCCAAGTCAAGCCATTAGCTCTCTAAATCTTTTTTGTTAGCTCTCTATATTTAAGTTTATTTATTTACTTTTATGAGAGAGAGAGATTGTCTGCACACTTATAAACCCCTAACAGCAAAAAATTTTAAAAATCTAAAAGATGAACATCTAAAAAGCACTTTGGTGGGGCGCCTGGGTGGCTCAGTCCGTTATGTGTCTGACTTCAGCTCAGGTCATGATCTTGAAGTTCGTCAGTTCGAGCCCAACTTCAGGTTCTGTTCTGACGGCTCAGAGCTTGGAGCCTGATTCGGATTCTGTGTCTCTCTCTGCCCTTGCCCCACTCGCTCTTGGTCTCTCTCTCTCTCTCTCTCTCTCTCTCAAAAATAAATAAGCATTAAAATTTAAAAATAATAATAATAATAAAATTAAAAAAAATAAAAAAACACTTTGGCATAATTGTCAGTTAATTCTGAATGAAAACAAAATCTGCTTTTTTGAATGAATTATAGATCTTTTCTAATTGTTTTCAATCCAGTTATTTAAATTATTCTATTTAACTTTACATATGCATTGTTTGAATTGGGTGCACATCCATCTGAGTGCAAACGATTATTTAGTATTTCTGAAGTGCATTATTTTATTAGACACATAAAATACACCATATAATTCTACCACATAACCCATGCTTTTATGCTTTGTTCATGTTCTTCCTCATTCCTGTCCATGATAGATGAACTCCCATGATTCATGCCCCTGATGTGTTGATGAATTACTTTGATTCATACATAAGTCTATACCTTTGTGAAGTTTGTATTAGACAACTTGTACTCTCACCTTTCATACAAGGCACAAATCACACACCACACTTTGTTAAAAGGTCTCATGTAAACCTGTATGTGTGTGTGTGTGTGTGTGTGTGTGTGTGTGTGTGTATTTTAATTAATAGTTCAGATAATAAGTCCCTCTACTTGTTGGCTGTGGCAGGGGCAGGTCACGCTTTAATATTTTTAACACCTGGTCTTGCGCAGAGTAGAAATACTACTATCTTGAATGAATAACATAAACCATTTCTTTATTTATTACTTTTTTCAATGTTTATTTATTTTGAGAGAGAGAGAGGGAGGAGGTAAGGGGAGGGAGAGAGGGGGACAGATGATATGAAGTGGGCTCTGTGCTTACATCAAAAAACCCAACACCAGGTTTGACCTCACAAACTCTGAAATCATGATCTGAGCCAAAGTTGGACGCTTAACCGACTGAGCCACTCAGGCACTCCATTTTTATTCATAATTTCTTAAATGTATATTAAGGTTACATATAAGTATATATTTAATTTTCCACATGTGTATATTATTCATAGATAGTTAGGCTTCAGTTTATTTATTTTGATGTCTTTATTGCTAATCTACATTGTACCAAGTCTAATGATCTCTGTATATTAACTACTCAGTAAATTTGAGCAAATTGAAGAATTAATTAGTGGTAAAACAAAATTTGGTTTTTATTTTGATATATTTTAGCTTCATATATGATTAATTCTCTCATATTTCTTCTCCTTATAATGTTAACCACTATTCAAGAGTTTTTGCAACTTGCTTTCTGTTATTTCTGTGTAAATATTTACACATTTCCCACTTATATAATATTATTGATTCTTTTTTCAAATGTGGTATAGCCACAAATCCATGGCTCTAATATGAAATAATTTTTTAAAGTATAGGTTTTTAAGAATGTCATAACAATTATAATATTTTAAGTGTTAATAAAGGCATAATTGGAAACAAGCAAAATTCTAATAGTTTGCATTATACATTTTTTCCCCAGGACTTTTAAAGATGCTGCCTCCTAATTAAGCTACTAGTGCTCAATCTTCACACATTCTTTTATTAATCAATGTTTCTTTATACATCTCACATGGGGGGGCATAAGAAGGAGGAGAATTAGGCAAATCATAAAATTTTCTCATAGTTGCTGTCTTGTAAGGGCCAATGTCTCAAAATAAACAAAGTGAAAAATAGTAGCATTGAATAGGTCCAATATAGACAGTAGGTAAATACAATGACTTTTAATTCCACATTTCTAAGCACATAACAAACATTGTCTCGATCCTAAACTTAAATTAAGATGAAAAGAACCATATGTGTTTTCAATTATAGATAGTATTGAGTATATGAGAAAATCTTGTTCAAAAGTCAAAATTTTGAATTCTATTCTGTTGCAAATAGGCATTTAGAAATAAGGTAGAAGGGCCACTTCGACTCTCTTAACAGTATACATTGCAATGACAAATTTAAAAAGCCTGCTAGCCCTGGAATTTCTTAATAATGTTGGATGGAGGCAAAAATGTTTAATTTTCACAAATAAAATATATTAAGATGTAAGTTTTAGGAAACTGATTCTAATACAGAATGTAATAACAAATGGGTTGAGTTTGCACATTTATCACCTAAATTGAAGATACCTACCATATCACTGTGAGCATAATATTCTGTATTTCAAGGTTAATTTTCTTCATTCATAATAAATAAATGCCTAACTGTGTGCCTTTCACATTTATCACAAACATGTATATGCAAATGGTTTGGAAAGAAAAGCATCTTTTTTTTTTTTCTAAGAGTTTCTTTTTATGTAATCTCTGAACCCAACTTGAGGCTCCAACCTGCAACCCTGAGATCAAAAGTTGAATGCTCTATTGACTGAGCCAGCCAGGTGCCCCACAAAGCACATATTTTTAGGTTAAGCGCATTTAAAATTATTTTATATTAAGATTTTCAACATATATTATAATCAATTGTTATTATGTAAAGAAATGCAGGGGAAATTCATAGGCCAATCTTGTATAGTATAACGTTTAATCACAAAATGCCTATTTTAATTGCAAGTGCTAATTTTTCTATATATGTTTGCATAAATTACTGTTCTTCATTTATTGATATATATATCTTCTTAATCTAAGAAAAAATGCTTTATTCATTTAAAGTTGATTTTGTTTCTGTTGTGTTGAGCAAGATTATCATCTGGCTAGAAGACAATGTATGAGAATTATGTTCAATATGGTCATATTTAATACTTAATGACTTCTGTGTGAATCAGGCATTTGGTGGACTATTAACAATTATGATTTTCTCTTCTGCTCCTGCCTTCTGTTTTTTTTTCTAATGCCATTTTGAGTTTTCTAATATACTACTCAAAATATACTGTAAGCAAAATAGCACATTTAAAACATTCCAAAGTGGAATATAATTCCTTTTGGAAACTCTTCAATTTTTGTCAGTTTTGTCATGTTTATATTATATTCTGAGAAGTATTTTATCACCTCTCTCTGTGTGTTAGTTCTTTCTGACTTTCAACATGACGCTGTTCTCTCAAATATGTTCTGAAATCACCTATAAGGGAAGAAAATCAAACAAGTAGATTTAGGAGTTTTTAGGCAAATTTATGAAGACATCAGAATATCTTTCCCTACAACTTTTAGATCTATCTTTGGTTTTCTGCTAGAAATGATATGGACATACACTATACCACAGTATCTTCATATTTCTATGACCTCTCTTCATTTTCTGAACTCAAATCCACCCACAAGGAAACAAAATCCCTATTGCAAAACAAAATATATTCTATCATTTTTAATATTTTGCTATCTTATAGATAACATTCTTTTTTTAATGTTTTATTAATTTTTTGAGAGAGAGAGAGAGAGTATGAGCAGGGGAGGGGAATAGAAGGAGGGGAACACAGAATCTGAAGCAGGCTCCAGGCTCCAAGCTGTCAGCACAGAGCCCGATGCAGGGCTCGAACCCACGAACTGTGAGATCATGACCTGAGCCGAAGTCGGATGCTTAACCGACTAAGCCACACAGGCGCCCCTTTTCTTGTTTTCTTTATCCTCTCTTCCTCCCAGTTTAGTTTTACTCTCCAGAAGCAGTTGTGGTTTATCAATTCTTTGTACATTGAACACTTCACCAGAAGAGGAAGTTTTTCTCCTGAATTTATTACTGTCTTCAACAGTGTAGGAAATGAGAAAATAGATAACATATAACACATGGTTTGTAAAATACTGAAAATCACTCTTCTCCCTGGTTTTGCCTCTGTGTCTTCAGTCTCACCATTTGTTATCCACTCATTTAGGTTAAATTTATTTTTATTAAAATGCAAATATTCTTGGAGAAGTAATAAATTATGCTCTTATCAAGCAGTCACACCGTCTCTTGTAACACTGAACCAAGTAGGACCCTGGGCATAGAACAATAATTTTTGATTAGGGGAGAGGATGCTGGGAACACTATATCATAGCACTTAACAAGGCTGGAGGAGAGTGGGGCTGTGCTTTGGAAACTGCAGTAAGGCCAGGAAACTGCTTGAGTGTTTGGTATTTGTGGAGGAGATAAATAAGGGAAGAAAAGTGTGCCAAAGATAATGCCTTCATTCTCAGCATCATGCTCAGGTTTATTTGGGACAGTTTTTTCTATCTTTTTCTTACTGTTGATAGACAGTTATAGACACCAATAAAAAAGATTTACTTTCATTATTGAAGACTTAAAATTTAGGACTCTACCTTTTCTCATCATTTGCCAATATAATTTCCTCTCTAATCCCCTCAAGTATCTAAGGTATCTAATAATATAAAAATAAACTTTTATACCTAAATTTGGTTGGAGTTACTATTGCTTCTTAAATAATTTGTTTAGAAAACTAGTTGTAAAAATAATAATGTAAAATTAATGGAAATTGATTTTATTATAATTTGTTATAGTCATTTTTTAGCTAAAACTGACTTACTCCTAAAAACAGTAATAATTTAAATTAAATCAGCAGCTACTATAATGATAAAACATTCATTGCTAAAATATACAACATCAAAGCTAATATAGAAATAATTTCTAAAAAATAATCATAATGTGTTTTTAATAATGTGCTTTTAATAATAATTTACCACAGAGTCAATATTTATGAAGTATCTTTTTTTAAAATTTTACTTTATGGTGCTATTTCTTATACCATAATCTTATACCATATGCGCACATTCTTGTCTTATACAATATTTCATTAAAGCTCTATGGATTAAAAAAATAACTCAGGGACCGCCAGAAATGTGATAATGAGATGGACCCCATAAACAAAATAAGGTATTTCTAAACACTAAATCAATTTCAAGATCAAATATTTTGAGTTATAATTTTGAGTGAAAATATCATCTCCTATAGCAAGTTTTGGACAATAAAATATTTGTTTCATGCAACAAATAAATTCATAAAATAACTATTAAAATTTACTTTTCATATCCTGCAATAATATAAATATAATATATGAACTTTTGTTTAGAACTTTAATGTTATTCATTTTCAAAAGTGAAATGTATTGGTTAGAGCAAAGACAATACAATAGCACAAAATAGTCATAAAAAATGATGCTAGGACAACTAGATATCCACATACAAAAAAAGTCAATCTAGACACAGACCTATACCTTTCACAAAAATTAATTCAAGATGGATTACAGACCTAAGTTCAAAATGCACAACCATAAAACTCTTAGAAGATAACATAAGGGAAAATCTAGATGACTTTAGGTACCACAATGACTTTTTAGATAAAACACTAAAGAATAATCCAAGAAGAATATAACTGATAAAGCTAGACTTCATTAATATTAAAAACTTCTGATCTCCAAAATACAGTATCGAGAGAATGGGAAGAAAAGCATAGACAGGAAAAAATATTTGCAAAAGATTCATCTGATAAAAGATCATTATCTAGAATATATAATGGGTTTGTAAAATGCAAGAATAAGGAAATAAACAGCTGAATTCAAAAATGGGTAAAAGTCTTAACTGACACCTTACCAAAGAAGATATACAGATAGTAAATAGCATATGAAAAGATGCTCCAAATCATATGCTATCAGGAAAATGCAAATTGAAATGAGATAGCACTACAAAGCTATTAGGATGGCCAAGAATCTAGAGCACTGACAGCACCAAGTGATGATAAGGATGTGGGACAACAGGGACTCTCATTCATTGCTGAGGGAATGTAAAATGATCCAGCCCCTTTGAGAAGCAGTTTCTTATATACACTTTTACTGTACTATCCAGCAGTTGTGTTGCTTTATATTTACCAAAAGGAATTAAAAACTTATGACTACACAAAATCCTACAAATGGATGTTTATAGTAGTTTCATTCATAATTGCCAAAACTTGGAAGCAACTAAGATGTCCCAAAGCACGTGAATGGATAAACTATGACACATCCAGACAATGGAATATTATTCAGTGCTAAGAAGTAATAAGCTATGAAGCCATGAGAACACATGGGGAATGATTAAAGGAATATTACTCATTAAAAGAAGTCATTCAGAGAAGGCTAAGTACTGTATGATTCCAAACAGATAACATTCTAGAAAAGGCAAAACTGTGGAAACAAAACTAGATCAGTGGTTGCCAAGGGTTGAGGAGAGAAGAATGAACAGGAGGACTGCAGAGAATTTTTAGGACAGTAAAATACTCTGCGTGATACCATAATGAGGGATATATGGCATTATACATTTGTCCAAACTTAGAATGTACAAACATCAAGAGTGAGCCATAATGTAAACTATGACCTTTGCGTGATTATAAAGTGTCATTGTAAGTCCATCAGTTGTGACAAATGTACCATTCGGGTGGAGGACACTGATAATGGAAGAGGTTATACATGTGCGGGAGCAGGGGGTACATGAAAAATCTCTGTATCTTCCCTTTGATTTTGCTATAAATTTTAAACTGCTCTAAAAAAAGTATTAATGAAAACAAGTATCATTTAGTATATATATTTTCTGATAAATCCATAATTAACATGTTGGGTATATTTACTCTGGAACACAATGCAAGTTATCCTTTTTTTATAGAAATGTATACAAATGAGTTTCATAATAAAAATAGAGATTAGGAATTGAAATACATTATTAAAATGTTATGATCATAGTGATATAAATTATTATAAAACTTAGGCTAAAACAGTATGTTATTGGTTTATATTATCAAATAGGACATCTGTGTGAATATCTTTTATCCCTTAGAGTAGAAACTAACTGCTCAAGCTTATAATAGTAGATATATATCACAGATGAAGCTTTCCATATTTTTATAGTGATCCAAGATTTCCCTTGAAATAATAAGATAAAATAAATAAGACACAATGTATAATAATAATACTTATTATTATTAGAAATAGAAAAATTAAAAAAGCAGAAATGCAAAACACACCTGATTATCAGTTTTAGAGACATTTTAGCAGATTATATTTTTAATTATATTAATATAATGATATACTTACATCTGCCAATAAATAATAATAATGATAACATATATAACATATATAAAACTTTGGGAAAAACAGATGTTTAGGATGTTTAGATTTGGTTCCCTAGGTGCATCATTTTCACTTATATAAATAGAGAATGCTTGCAAGAAAGAACATGACAGAAATTAACAACACAAGAAACAACACATGTTGTTGAGGACGTGGAGAAAGGGGAACCCTCATACACTGCTGGTGGAAATGCAAACTTGGGGCAGCCACTCTGGAGAGCAGTATGGAGGCTCCTCAAAAAGATAAAAATAGAACTCCCCTATGATCCAGCAATTGCACTGCTAGCTATTTACCCAAAGTATACAAAAAGACTGATTTGAAGGGGCACATTCACCCTGATGCTTATAACAGCATTATCAACAATAGCCAGATTATGGAAAGACCCCAAACATTCATCCACTGATGAATCGATAAAGAAGATATGATACACACACACACACACACACACACACACACACACAATGGAATATTACTCATACACACACATTTGTGCACACACACACACACACACACATACAAATGGAATATTACTCAGCAATCAAAAAGAATGAAATCTTGCCATTTGCAACAATGTGAATTGAGCTAGAGTACATTATACTGAGTGAAATAATCAGTCAGAGAAATACAAGTACTATATGATTTAATTCATATGTGGAATTTAATAAATACAACATATGAACATTGGGGTAAGACTCTTGACTACAGAGACAACAAACTGAAGGTTCCTGGCAGGGAGGTGGGTGGGGGGTGGGCTAAATAAGTGATGGGCATTAAGGAGGGCACTTGTGATGAGCATTGGGTATTATATGTAAGTGATGAATCACTAAATTCTATTTCTGAAACCAATATTACATTATATGCGAACTAACTGGAATTTAAATAAAAACTTTAAAAAAAGTGGATCTCTGCAAGTAGCCTTCTAGGCATTGGTCATAGGCATATTTACCACAATGACAGCATGCTTTGGACTGAGGTACAGTACCTAGTAGTAAACAAGAAGCATCTTTACTATTGAAATTCCATATATTGTGATACAATCATGTCTTTCTATATGGAAACAATGGGATTTAATGGTGAATATTTTGATGAAAATTTGTACAACACTTCTGATATATTAACTAAAAAGTCCTTTATGAGCTATTAATTTGACACCACCCTGCCCCACATGCACATTGTTAAATTTTTAAAAGATCTATATATTTATTTTTAAGTTTTTATTTAAATTCCTGTAAGGTAACATACAGAGTAATATTAGTTTCAAGAGTACAACATAGTGGTTGAACACTTACATGCATAACCTGGTGCTCATCACAAGTGCACTCCTTAATTCCCATCACCTATTTCACCCATCCCACATTGTTAAATATTTAGTAATACTAATTAAAAATAAAATTAAAATGTCAGAGAACTGAGAGTACTCAGGGTGCTGAAAGAATAAATTGTTTCCTTCCATTTACTTTCTAAATCAGAACATTTAAGGAAAATATTATTTTCTTATGCATACACTGATACTTTCAATTAGCTCACAAATTTATATTTCATATTTATCAATATAATGTTAATGCTAAAGAGGAGAATAGATTATTGAATTATTAACACCCTATTATTCATATAGTATGATGCAATGGATAGTCAAGCTACTCAGTAAAGATTATATGAAACAAGCACAAATAATTTTTGTTTAGATTTATTTTAAGCCACGCATATATTTCCAAATGAAAGTACATCTGAATTTACAGTATTTACCCTTCTAAGCTGCTTTTGCAATTAAAACACTATCTTGGGAATTAAAAAACAAATTTAACTATGGTAAAAAACGAATTAGCATAAAATTTACCATCGTATCCATTTTTAGTGCACAACTCAGTAGTGTTAAGTGTATCCACATTGTTGTGCACGGACTCCTAATGACTTTTAAAATCTAGGTCATCTTTTTCTTCATAAGGTGATTCTGGCAATGCCTCTGAGTTGCCGATCTCTCTTGTGAATGTGTTTAGAAAATATAAACTTATTTTTTTAATTAAACTTTTTGAAAACAGGTAACATTGTTTCAAATTGTCAATTTGTGTATGAGCAAGTCAAATGAAATAATTTCAAACTTATTTGTTCTACTACTGTAATGCAGGAAAACAGTGCTTCTTCTTGCATATAATATTTAAATATGACTTTTTTCCTTAAAATATCTGGACAATGTTTCTGTAGTATTTTTTCTTATGTTTCTGTGTACTTATTATCTACAATGTCTTTACCATTGGTGTTATATAGGAATCATACATAGTTCATAGTAGAATGCATCTGTATGTTTTGCTACATAAGATAATTTAAAGTTCAAGTAAGTAAAAATCAAACCTAATGATAGCAACTTCCTCAAACCTTATTTATGAAATTATTGTGTTAACATATAATGTGCCAAATGAATATATCTAATTTAGGAAAGAATCCAGGAGAAATGTGTAAATCAGGCTGAAAAATGTTCCAATGTTTCACACTTAATGTGCTTCTGAAATTTTATTCAGTGATAGAACCATATATTGAGTTTTACAGCACTGACTGAATTTTCTAATCTTACTCAGCCTGGACCCAAGAGGAAATTATATCAACTACTTCTATCTAGGTCAATTAGCCTGTAGTGGACTCATTCATTCTCCAGAATTTTAAAGCCAGTGCTTAAGGTGAAAATTGAAAATAGTCACATTGCTCTTTAAAATCCATTATGGAGTTGCTAAATTGATGATAAACTAAGTATTTCTAACCATATGGATATAGCCGATGTGTGTGTGTGTGGTTTTATTTTTTTCTCTTAGCCCCTGGAATGTATATAGATATGCATTTCTTTAGTAGAGAGCAAGATGGAATAGTTGGCTTATTTACCACTTTCTTATCCCCTTCTTTTATTTTTCTTATTTCAGTATGTTACATGTTTTATTTTGGGGCTGGAGTGAAGGGGCACTTAATCTTAAATTATGGCATTAGTATACTAGTGGTCTGACTGAAGCCTGAAAGCTCTTTTTTCATGGTCTAAACCTTGGGTAGAAGGTTGTTCCATATTACTGTTCTGTAAAAAGTAGGTAGAATAAAATATTTTGATGGTTCAATAAATATAAAATATTGATAATCAAAAGTGAATGTTTCTCCAGAATAAAATCCATATTTCTAAAGTATAATTTGTTTACAGAGATTTGCTAAGGTAATTTGCTTATTAATTACTAAGTATTTTTATCATATATTCCATTGTGTGTTTGGCACTGTGAGTGATGAAAAATAAGTATGACATGCTATTTGACTGAAAGGTGAGCAAAGGTATTAAGATCAAACAAATATAACAAATTATTAATTTGGTAATTATATGTTTTATAGTGCAGCCAATGTGTGGCATAGAAATTTAGAGAAGTGAGATCAATCAATGTAGGATAATTCTCAAAGAAGTTTTGAACTGATGATATTGGTAACTAAAATTTTCATAATTTTATTGGGCAATTCATATGTCAGACATTGGATTTCATTTAATCATCCTAAAATAATCATCATGAGACAGGAAGCAAAATTTGCATTTAGGTGAAGAAATTAAATTTCAAATGTCTTAATCATGTAATCTCTAATAAGTAATTTAGAAAATGTGATATTTGAACACAAATTCATCCAACAAGAGCCCACACTCTTAACCACATTCACCTACAAATAAGTTCAACTATAAAATTATTATCTGAAAATGCAAAATTCAACTTTGATTCCTAATGATACCTTGAGAAACTAGGAGCCTCTTCTACAATTACAAAATGATTATATATGAATAAATCCATACAGAAATTGTTGAAAAGAATAAAATCAGATATATTTTAAGAGATTAATAGCATTATAGACACTGAGTTAAAAACATGCTCAATTATGGGATATATTATAGTGAAACTTTGTATGACTCTGAACAATAAAGATTTTGAATAACAATATGTTATTAATAACACAGTATTAATGTTGAATACGGACTTTGTGTTAATAAGGTAAGGCATATTAACTTCTGGGTATACATGTTGCAAATTGGGAACATTATTAGTCCTCCCCATCCCCTCTCCAAAGATGTTAGTAAAACAAGCTTCCTAGAGGGTCATAGTGGCCTATTTACAGGGACTAGTGGAGTGTACATGATTAAGAGATCAGATGACAGACAAGCAGCAAGTGTCTTTGTGGGACAGTGCCTCTTACAATAAGTTTTCTAAACTGAGCTGAATCCAACTGGGAATCACATTACCGCCCTTGCAGTACAAGGGTTGCAACTGTGCTAATGAATTTAGCACATGAAAACCTATGCCAAATCTAACTTTATTGACATGATTTGCCTCTTAATAGCATTCAAACTTACCTACTAAAAAAAGTTCAAAGCATATAATCAGCACAACCTGATTAACAAGGAAATTTGAACCTAGATGTCAAAAGGTGTCAATAATATCTTCAAAGTTTCTACCTCAGTGTGATTCATTATGTTAATTCAATATATATTCAACAGCTGTTTTTATTGTTATACTACAAAATGCCCTCTCCTTGCAATTAAAGTAATAATATGTCTCTTGGATCTTTGGAATTAACATATTACATGGATATTAGTATATATAGAGAGAATACAATTTTTAAAGAGGAACAGGTATATCACACTGAAAAGTTTTAAATGTTTTACAGATTTGTGAAGCTGGAAATCATTTCATCAATGTAGTGTTGTCTCATCCCAATCACACAGGTTAGTCCCTTTTTATATTCTCTAGTGTGAGTTGTGTTAATTACTATTTTTCAAAGCTTTAAGTGAACAATTTTTTAAAGCAATAGTTGGAAACATTTAAGACAATGTCCTCCAATTCTAGTTCCTTTAGTCCTAAGTTTTTCAAATATTTGAGTTAAATCATATTTCCTAATAATTGTTTCTCTAAAATGAAGTGTGCATGCCCTCCTCACATCAAATGACAACCTCACTTAAATATATGAAAAAATAAACAGATACGAAGAATTAATGCAGTATAAAATAACTATGATATGATTTGGAAATATCTGTACTTTCTCTTGCTGAAAAACGATAACAGATTAATGCCAATACTATGGTGGTTTACTGTCCGCTTTAGCATTACAGTAGAGCCCACATTTACTTAAATGGTTGGATCCCATTCTTATCTTATCCAAATTCATAGATTTACTGAGTTCTCTTTGGATGTATTTGCAGCCTAAAAGTTCTGATAGTCTGATTTGTTTTTAGTATAGAAACACAGTACAATCATATAAAAATAGTAATATTGTCAAAGTTAAGAATGTCACTAATTTTAGTCTTGACTCTGAACCTTTAACAATATTACCTTGCTCAAGTTTCTTCATCTTCTCTGGATTAAGGTATCATTATAAGAAAATGAAAATTTCAGGGGTGCTTGGGTGGCTCAGTTGACTGGGTGTCCCATTCTTGATTTTGGTTAAAGTCATGATCTCACAGTTTGTGGGATCAAGCACCCCATAGGGCTCTGTGCTGACTCTATGGATCCTGCTTGGGATTCTCTCTGCCCCTCCTATGGACTCTATCTTTCTCTCTCTCTCTAAATAAATAAATAAATGAGTAAACATTTAAAAATAAAGCAAATGAAAAATTTTAAATGATGTTTCTAAAGTCAAATGTGACTTTGGACTTGTTCAAATAAAAAACCGTTTTTTCTTCAGTGTTTACTCCGCCTTGTACCTTCCTTGTATGTTGCTCTTGAGAAATTGGAATTCTAATGTTCTCTTCTTTGTTTCTTGACTTGGTTTTTTGCCTTCAGACTCAAAAGACTTTTTACCACTATGTCTAATAATTTTGTTGGGTGTGTCTTAGAGTTGATCATTCCAGGTCAATTTTCCCAGAAACATGATAATTTTCCAGGACATTGACTCATGTCTTTTTTTTTAAGTTATAGAAAATTTTGTAATTTAAAATTTGTTTTGTTGCTTTGTGGACTGGGTCAGGAGGTAAATTATATATGTCTTAAATCTTTATATCTTATATATATATATCACTTTCTATTTTTACTTTCTTATTTGTTTATTTTGGGTATTTTTGTTCGTCTACTTAATATCCCTTATTCTATTGAATATTCTAAGGCAAATTGAAATGTCTATGTTACTGAGATGGTTTTCTTTTTCTACAATTTCTTTCTTGAGTACAATCAACTCTCATCTTTTTTTTTTTTTCTTCCTGTTTTGGCCATATCTATTTTGATTTTTGGAATTCTTTTTTTTTAAGTTTATTTATTTATTGTGAGAAAGAGAAAGAGAGCACTCACACATGCACATGACCAGGCTAGGGGCAGAGAGCAAGGGAGAGAAAGAATCCCAAGAAGACTCTGTGCTGTCAGTGCTAGAGCCTGATGCTGGACTCCATGATCTGGATTTGTAAGATAATGACCTGAGCCTCAAGCAAGAGTCAAATGCCTAATGGACTGAGCACCCTGGCACCCTCTCATCATTTTCCTTTTAATGAATATATCGGCATTACACAAAGACATTTACATGTATGTTATCAAGAGTCTATAATATTAAATGGCATATGTATTTATCTTTATCTTGAAATGAGCAGTACATGAAACTTGTACAGTATGTAATATAGTGTTTATGTTGATATTTCAACAGTAGATAGAATTCTGAACACAACGTACTGGAATTTCATTCTGCTTTTGAATTACAACTAAATAAGATTAGTTGATGTGTTATCCAATTAAACTTGCTATGGAGAATAAACAGTAATTTTATAATTCATATTTACTTTTACAAATGTCACAGCTCAAAGTTCAACTTGAAATCATTTCAATATGTTATCTAAATTATTTCTTGAAATAAATTAAAAGGCAAAGAATCACAAAAATCAAGTGACAATATGCAAAGTATAATGAAAATTATAAATAACAATCCTGATTGCTGAGCAGAAATAATTTATGTGGTATTTCTGAATATTAACTATGCTGATATTCACTGTAATCCCCTTATGAGAGATTTTCACACTTTTCTGATATAAATGACATCCTTATAAAATTCCCTTTGGATTTTCACTAATTAAATAGAAAGGGAGGTTTGAAGTATTTAACAATCTCAACCAAAAACATCGTCTTTGACACTAAAAGAGAAGAGACATGCGATTGTTAAAGTACATTTACTAATTTTAGTATGAAATTCAGCTCTAACTATTATGATATGCAAAACATATTTCTGTATTAAATTTTAAACAAGTGATTATCATGGTATATTGTATAATTTTATGGCAACATAGCTGTAGACAGAAAATTACAGGTATATTGTTCTGAGTCAAAAGGTCATAGCATTTGAAACTGGGACTCATCGGAGTAATTTGGGAAATTGGTTCTATAAATACATGATGACATTTTATGTGGTGTAAGTTGTTTTAGGGATTTTAGTACATATATGATTAAATTTGCAATATGTACCATCATTGATATTTTATTCTTTCTAAAAGGAATTAATGCCTGTTTTCCAAGTCCAAATTATAACCCCTTCACATGGATGTTTTTTCTGGTTTCATGTCCTAACTACACCTATGAGGTATGGTATTTATGTTTGTAAATTATTAAACTTTATTCTATGATAAACTAAATGTGTTTCTGTATTTACAAGTATTATAGTTTAATATATGTGATTATATACAGGTTTTATCTGTAGATTTAGGTATAGACAGAGATACCAATTATGATATAGATTTCAAGTCGAGTTTTGGGCATAGTAAATTGGAATATTTAACATATTTTATGAATATGATGCTGTTTATGGAATTCTTTATGACTATCATAATTAAAAATAAAATCATTATTTTGGGAAAATTTATTTCTACTTATAGGTTTTCTATCTTTCTATCATGTTTTAAGCTTTCACATTAGCTATTTAATATCACAGATGAAAAACTTCCTAGATTAATTATAGGTATTTATTAATTTAATCTAACAGATTGGATCATGGATTAGTTTCACAGTCATGACACAAACACTGCCAGGTAAGACCTAGGTTATTTGACATTTAAGTAAATGCTCCTTTAGGAAAAGTGGTTTCTGAGAACAAGTTTCTGTAGTACTAAAGTTTCACATTTTTGCAAAAGGATTTTTTGCTTTCATTTTTATCTTTATTTTGGATATTTTTAGCAGTATTAAAATATATTGGCACAAAAATCTCTAGGTACTTGTGGCTTAATGTAGCCCAAACAAATTTAGTAAGCAACAAGGATTTATTAATAAGAAGTTGTGTTAATAATACATTTCATTTGAAAATCTCTTTTATAATGAATACAGATGTGTGTATGTGCTATGTTCTTCAAGTGTTCATGATATCTCTGAACAGAAGGCAGGGAACATGAGTGTGTAATCTCAAATGCTGGGCATTTTAACATACATAAGAGAGTTAAATTGCAATGAACTTCATGTATTGGAAAGGATATGGATTACATACATTATAGTGTTCCACTGTACAAAAATCTTAAATCATAGTTAATGTGGTTTTCCATATGCATGTGTACATAGACGTATATTATCTGCATATAGAAAACTATTATTGAAAAATTCAAAGAGATAACAATTCCTTATTTGGAAATACTTTGTGGCAGTGGGATATAAAAAATGTGGATTATTTTGATCTCTGCTATATACTTTCTATGTTTTTTCAACTATGCAATAAATATGGATGAGCATGTATTATGCTAGGCAATTACTGTGATAAAGAAAATTGATACAGAAATATGCAACATTTGAGAAATATTTTAAGAGCTACATATGATAGTTTTTTCCGAGGATAACTTGCTATATCGATCATAGAAATAAGAAAGGATAATTATTTCTTTTTTCTTCCAGTTGGGATTTTTACACTTCTGATGAGTATCCAGATGTCTTTGTGGGCACAAAAGAAACATAAGATTTATTCGAAGAAATTTAATTCTTATATGCATAGAAAATCAGCCATGATTCCATTCATACTGTAGGAAAAAATGTTACTTTATCTCATGTTTAGAAGAATAGTATATAAATTCACTAAATCAGACTTGGTCAATAGTTGACTATTATGTAACAGAAATTCAAATAACAATACTTTTATTGAATAAAAATATTAAATGGTAGATTCTAGCTAACTTTAGAGTAATAAACTTGAGGCAAATAAAATGTATAAACCGTAGATATGACTAATAAAGAATATATCCAAATATTTTCAAGGGATTGGTCTTTGAGCAAGACTCTCTTACTTCATTAAATGTTTCAAAATACTATTTGCTTAAGACAATTAAAATATCTCAATCATAAACTAAAAATTTGAGATTTTAAATCACTTGAATTTTATACATTTTGATAGTAATGTATTTTCTTTATTGGTTATCATGTTATTGAAAAGTATAATATGTCATAATAGTATTTCAATTTTTTGTGAAAATTCTACCAATATTAAAAGTGAAACATAATTTCTCATGAATCATATTGATTAATTCATACATATATTGTATGTTGTCATTCTGAAACTATAACAATTAAAAATATTTTCTAGACATTATTTACTAAATCATTTGAATATGTACTTCATATTAAAATATATATTTATATTTACATATAAATCATATATATATATATAAATATAAATATGTATACTTCAAATGGATTATATGTGATGACCATACATACATTGGAGATTTTTTGACATTAAGAGTGGAAATATTTTTTGCTTTATTTTTACATATTTAAATTCCTATGTCCTCTCAAACCTTGTTTGCATATATGTAAGTATGTGAATATGCATATATATTTTGACAAGGAGATGACTGATATTATAAAAATCAAGTACACATTAGTTAAAAATTTTGAAGAAATTCTGAGTCTCCTTATTTTTAAATTGGGATTTTTTTAGATTGGTTAATTTATGGAGCCTTTCCAATTTTTACATATATATCAAAATATTCTAATTAAAGTTCTTAGATTATATACATATTTGTAAAATGTTCTTGGTAAACATAGGTATATATACATTCTGTGGCTGTCTATTATTAATATACATGGCAAATTATTCAAGAAATAACAAGAGCACCTGTTTTAAAAGCTCTGTTATCTTCCCCAAATATACAGCATTAAAATATCTCAGAGGAAGACAACAAACTTTAATTCTCTAATACCTATTCAGCAAAATATCATGGAATCATTCTGAAGTAATAAAAGGAGTTACTTTGAATTAAACCACATACACCTAATGCATCTATGTTATCAACCACCCATGATAATCATCCCTTTGTTGAAAGACAAAGAATAGTTTACATTTTCTTAACTGGACCCAGACTGATGCCAACCCAGGAAGTTTGCATATTCTTACAGAATTAGAAGATCTTTGATGTATCAAGGAAGGAGAGGATACATTTAGGATAGACATTTCTCTTCCCATGGTGCTATATTCCCTTATATCTCTTTCATACTAATCATTTCCTTACAGTTGGGAAACACACCTTGGTTAATAGATTTTAACTGCTTTTTGAAAATTATTTCTTTCTCATTTTTATTTCCTGGAGGGATCATTGCATATGGCATCAAAAGATATGGCCTGATAAACTTACACCATTTTGTTATCAACATTAAACCTGAAAGTATGACCAATAATCACACTACTAGGCATTTACCAAAAGGATATAAGAACGCTAATTCAAAGGATACATATACTCCAATGTTTCTGCAGCATTTTTAAAATAGCCAAGATATGGAAGCAACCAAAGTGTCCATTGATTGATGAATAGATAAAGAAGATGTGGTATATTCATACAATGGAAAACTCTTCAGCCATAAAAAAATGAAATCATCCCATTTGCAATGACATGGATGGAGCTAAAGAGTATTATGCTAAGTGAAATAAGTCATTCATAGAAAGACAAATACCATATGATTTCAATCCTATTTGGACTTTAAGAGAGAGAGATAGAGAGAGAGATAGAGACAGAGAGAGGAGAGAAACAGACTCTTAATTTTAGAGAAAAATCTGATGGTTATGGGAGGGGGATGAGCTAAATAGGTGGCTAGAACCAAGGAGTGCACTTGTGATGATGAGCACAGGGTGATGTATGGAAACATTGAATTATTATATTGTACACCTGAAGTTAATATTAACACTGTTAACTATCTGGAATTAAAATAAAAAAAAAACTTAAATAAAACAAAATACTTCCCATTTTATTACCCTAGGATTTCAAAGCAGGCCATAGGATTTGTCCTTAATGGACAAGAATAATTATTCTAAGTGAATCAGTAGCTCAGGAGTCACATTGTTGCTCCTAAAGTCTTCTCAAAAGTGAGTGGATATGCTGCCTCAGCAAATAGGATACTGCACAAATGAGATGTTCAAGCAGCTTAATTTAGTTGGAGAAAAACTGAAAAGAAATAACTTTCTGCAGGGACAATATGTCTGTGGCTTTTATTTCTATATTTGGCAAATGGAAACACATAAAAATCATGTAAAGACATGTAAAATTTCTTCTCCAATAACTTAAATAGCAATATAGGATTGCTTACCAACCCTTCATGATTAATAAGGACAATATAAAAATAGCATGCTGTTATATTTTCATGACTATTCCAAAGTAATGTATACATTACTCCAAATGTCCTCTACTTTCTGATTTAAAAATCTAAAAAATAATTATGGACAGTAAACAAAATCACAATTATTTGTTGATGTAATATGCTGTCCCCAGTATGCTTCTTTATACTATAGTCTCCCTAAGTGTCAACATTATTCTCACTTTATAAATTAGATATACTTACATCATGACATTCTAAAATTCTTGAGTATTTTCAACAATTGTGATTTTGGGGTCAAGGTGAAGATTCTGAGCATATAAAAACCTTATAAATTCCCTGCTTTCATAAAGAAAGACAATGAGGCCTTATTTCTGATTTGAATGAGGTATGTATATCAATGATATCTTCATATAAGTGATGTGGGATTGGTCAAGAAGAACTTTTGTAGTTTGGGAAATGGAAGTTTAACGCAATAAGTAGCTGTATCAACTGGGAAATAGTTCTAAGATGCTGCAAATCAAAGCCAACTTTTCATATTCCATTTATTGATGGATTTGTTAAAAACCTAAATGTCAGCTATGGGCAATCATAGATAGGAAAAAAAGGGAATATGTAGTCTCTGCTTTTTATACAGTTTACATACTTAGGAGATAACAATTCAATAAAATACTTAGTAGAATTAATTGAAATTAATTAAAATAAACATATTAAAATATTATTAACCTTAGGTTTTGTTCTTTTATTCACTGGGCTGTTTGGATATAAAGGAATGGATATTACCTCAAGCTGTAAATCCCTGTTTAAATTTTAGAAATAGGAACCTGATTCACATGATCAATCTTCTCTCAGGCCACTTCTCTATTATAATATCTTAAAATGCATATTCTCTCCATTTCTATCACTTTTGCATAACATACCTCTTATAAAAAAAAAAACCTAGAATTTAAAAACTAAAAATACATCATGAATGGGTATAAATCTTTTTTTTTTCTGAAAAATACATAGATCTATAAATTTGTATCTAATATTACCTTTATAGATTGAGTTATTTATTGGTTTATTTGGTGTTTTATAACTCCTTTTAAACATCTAGAAATAAATCAGTGTAAGGGGTCTTTAAGAGAATGAATCTATGCAAAGTAGTCTAGACTAGATTGGGAAATGAGTCTCATATAAGGTGTCCCTCCATCAAAAATAGAACTTACTATATCTTCACTAATAAAGGCCCCATTTGAAACAAGGGCTAGAAATAATCTGAAGCAGGAGTGCAAAAATATAATCACAGATTTCAGCTTCTATCGTCCAAATCATTTAATAAAACGATTATTTTGATCCCTATCAAACTATAGCTATGCATCTTCCATTTGGAGTGTTTAAGAATGGTAGCCAATAACATATTTAAATTTTATGAATATAATTAATCTTATGAAAGTAAATAAACATCAGAATTTTCAGACTGATACTGCATTTGCAATTACATATTATATTTAAAAAATTAGAGTTCACTTAATCTAGTAATTCTTCTAACAGCTGCTTTTTAAAAATTTTTTAATATTTATTTATCTTAGAGAGAGAGAGAGAGAGAGAGAGAGAGAGAGAGCAAGCAGGGGAGGGGCAGAGAGAGATGGAGACACAGAATCCGAAGCAGGCTCCATGCTCTGAGCTGTATGCACAGAGCCCAATATGGGGCTCGAACTCATGAACTGAGATATCAACCGACTGAGCCACCCAGGTGCCCTAATAGCAGCTTTTTTTGAATAATTCTGGAATAATACTTTTTCTGATCCCAAGTAAAAATTTGCAAACAGTGTTTTTAAAATACCACATCTTTATCTCTCACACATTTCTTATAAAAAGTAGCTGGAGAAAGAAAATAATCAGAGGAAAAACAACAAAATGTAAATCAGCTGCTATGCCACCCTGTATTATCACAGCATGCTTCTGTTCCCCACCCCTCATCACGTCTGCCTCAAGCTGCTATTTTAAAGGTGTTTTTGGTTTGTTTGTATGTGTTTTTAAAAAATGTTTTGGCTAATTTTGAATAAAAATAGACCTGTAGTGCATTTTGTCTTTTAGCAAGTTTCATGTAAACAAGTTATTCTCTTACTCATACACGCACACACACACACACACACACACGCACACAGAGCAATTTTAAAAAATATTTTTTTAAGAGAAAAACTGTTGTGTCAAATAATTTTTAACTCAATGAAGTATATTCTTATTTTTTAAATACGAGTGTTTTATCTTTTCTATAGAAACGTTAAATCTAACATCTAAGAATAATCAAATATTAAAATTCAACATTGTAGTTGAATATCTTGTATACTGCCATTTAAACTTCAGCAATTAAATGTATTTTGAAGATATTTTAAGTTCAATTTTAAGTAACTGGCACTCAATACATGTTAAGTTTTAGCAGTTGATATATTTCAGTAAAAATATGTGTTCTCATAAAATGAAATAAAAAGACCTGTGAATCAATAATACGGGTTCTTTTTATTTTTATTTTAATAAAAAAGAAAAGAAAACCTTTATATTGGTCCTGGATATTAGAGGTGATTACAGCAAGTGTTACTTTATAAGCACAATTAAAGGCATTTATGCAGCTTTTGCATAATGATAATAATTAAAAACCGTTTATTTTAAAGGCTGCTTAAAAGTTAATTTTCACCCAGGTGTGTATTGAAGCCTATAATTAGCCTTCCTTCAGAGGAGGTTTGGTTGAGGAAATACATAAAAGCATTTCAAAAGGCAGAAGTTCACTGCTAAAATGGGATTTTGGTTAACTTTAGTTCGATAATGGTGTTTAAAATATGTGAGAACAAATGCTCAGAAATGTTTTTAAAAATGAATCTATAATCATACCAGATTGATTTTATTGAGAAGACATATTTTCATACAATTTGTTTGGGAAATGAAGTCCTATAAGACTGCTACCTGGAAAATTTTATTATTTACAACAAATATAAGAAATGTTTAAAACAATTTCAAGACATAATTTACTGTGTATCTCATCAATCTACTGGCCTGGAAATATATATTATTTCTATGATAGATTCTCACTTACAATACATTCTTCCTCTACTAGCGATGTCCTACTTAACTATCCATTCACCAGATGGTGTAATTTCCAAAAGTTTTCTCATACTTCCAGACAGAATCTGCAAGTAGAGGTAATCATTACAGTTGACCTAGTTGCTAATTTTCAATACAGAATACAATATTACATATAATCCTAATACTTTTTTTAATCCAAGTACTGCTACGTTAAGAAGTTTATAGAAATAAAAAATAAGTCATTTAGGAATTATTATTGTGAAATATCTGACACTAGCTGAAATTTGTTTACCTGTTTATTTCTTTTTTTTAAATGAGTCATTCTTTTGTTGTATGAGTTTTTTTTAATGTTTATATATATTTAGAGAGAATGAGAGAGAGAGAGAGAGAGAGAGAGAGAGAGAGAGCACGCGAATGAGCAGAGGAGGGGCAGAAAGAGAGGGAGAGAGAGAATCCCAATCTCCAATCAGGCTGCATGCTCAGCACAGAGCCAGGCATAGGGTTCGATCTCACAATTGTGAGATAATGATTTGAGCCAAAATCAGGAGTCAGATGTTTAAGTGACTGAGATACCCAGGTGCCCCTGTTTACCTGTTTAAATATGAGTTTTCCTATCTATAAAATGAGACATTTGAGGTAAATAACCTAAAATACCCTTTCCTAATATTCTTATAGAAAATTGTTGTTGATTCAAATTATTTTCAATTCTTATTGTTTTAAAATTTTATATCATAAAATCCATGTTTGAATTATATGTCCAATGTTTCTTTCTTATATAACAAAATTTCTACTAATTTATTAAATATATTTATTAGTATGAAATATCTAAAAAACAGGTCTGAGTTTTCCTAAATGAATTGAACAAGATTTCTTCTTTCATGGAGCTTTCTAATGAGGTATAAAATTAGAATATAACAAATAAATGAGTGACAAACTAATTTTAGACTATGATCAATGATGGAAGGAAATGAATTATGTTCTATGGCAAAGTTAAATAACAATATGAAGAGTAAAATGAGGAAGATGGTGTGATCAAGAATATACTCTGTAAGGCGATGACGTTTTAGCAGACACTCAGAATATTTAGACAGGTGAAGGATTGACAAAAGAATATTTTAGACAAATGGAATTGACATGTATAAGACACGGGTACAGGAAAAACTTGGTATGTCTGAAGATCAGTAAGCCATCCAGTATAGATGGAATGTACTTGGACACAGAGTCATGCACACTGAGTTTGGAGAAATATTGAAGACACCCGTCATGTATGCCCCATAGGCCAGTCTACTTGATATATTATTTGGTATATTATTTTAGACAATTCAATTCTGCTGTAGAATATAAGAACATATGTGTTAAAGTAGACACATGAAATTCCATCAAAGTAATTTCCAAGAAGAAAATATTAAGATTTTATTCCAACTGAAAGAAAAAATATGCAAGGCAATAAATAACATAATATGATCTGATATACTTTTTTAAAGTTCTTATTTATTTATTTATTTATTTATCTATTTTGAGAGAGAGAGAGAACTAGTGGGGGAGGTGCAGAGGGAGAGGGAGAGAGAGAATGCCGAGCAGGCTCCCCACTGTCAGTGCAGAGCCCAAGGTGGGGCTTGATCCCACAAACCGTGAGATCGTGACCTGGGTTGGTCTCTTAACCGACTGAGCCGCCCAGGCACCCCAATGATCTGATATAGTTTTAAAAGTACCTCATTCTGTTTCTCATGTGAAAAAAAATTGTGTGGGTAAAGAGATGACACAGGAGAACATTTAGAAGAATCCAGTAATATTCAAAGGGAGAAATGTTTAGCTGCTATGGAATGCTCTGGATTTTGCTTTTGATTTACAGTGAAGAATGTCTATGGGACATTCTTGATTTCTAGGAAGAGTTGGGGTAAATGCATGGTTGATCTAGATTTTGAATCTTAAAGTCCTTTTATTGGCCTGAATAAACAAATGCAAACCACTGCAGTAACAATAAGTCTAATATCCTTGTGTGTGTATATATATATATACGCACACATGTACATATATGTAAGCCTAATATCCTTGTGTGTATATATATATATACACACACATATATGTACATATATAAGTCTAATATCCTTGTGTATATATATATACATATATATATGTCTAATATCCTTGTGTGTATATATATATACACAAAGAGCAAGAGCTTCCCATTCCCTTTGACATTCCTGCAGTTGCCAAACATATCCCTGAATGATATCCTCAGTTAGAATATGTAGAACTTTATCAAAGCCTATCAGGCTCCACAATGCATCTTTGGATGCATCTAATAAGTAGATGTACCAAATCATTTCATGCTCTAAATCATGGAGTACTATGTAGCTTTAAAATACATATTCTATGAATTTTAATTGGCATGATTAAATTCTCATATGAAAAATTAAGTAAGTAAAATGCAATGTACAAGTAGACACTTTATGTAAACCTGTAGACATTTTACAACCTTAAGTAAATTAATTAATTAATTAAATAAAACTACCAAAGATGATAAGATCAAATTTATATATTAGGTAATAATATAAAAGCAAGAATACCACAAAAAATATATTAACATATTCAGAATTGTTTTGGATTAGGAAGATTTAAACTTTTGTCTTTCTATTTTTCTATGCTTTCTAGATTGTTTTCTATGTACAAGTATAGTCTATTTCACTATAAATTATAAAGTAAATAACCTTTATTAAACAAATCAGATTCTTTATAAGCTGGTTCCTACATTTTTTTCTTTAATGTCATTTCCAAATACATTTCTTCTGTCTCTATATGTTCAAATAATCACTAATCAACTTATCACGTATTGAACTTATCAGAAACAGAATGTTACTAGCAATTTTGAAGTCCCTAACCCAACACCCACCTCATATTACTTTGTCATCACTACTCTTCTAAAAGTAAAACTAGTGTGACTTATAATAGCACACATTAATTTTGCAAGTTTTGTGATTCACTCCCATGTCTGGTTTTCTTTACTCAAATCACACAAGTTTAATGAATACTGTTACATGTATTTTTGTATAGTTTTATTCTACTTAATGTGTGTGATCCTTTCGTCCCTTTTGATATTTTTTATCAGTTTTAATTTTCATGCACATCTGGGTAAATTCTAGCTTTAGATTATCACAAATAGTATAGCTATGAACATATTAGTACTTTTCTGGATAAACATATATAGACAGGCCTATTAAGTATGTACCTAACAGCTGACCTGCTGTGTCATGAGTATATTTATTTTTCAGTTTTAGTAAAAACTGTCACACAGTCAGTTCTTCCAACACGTGGTGTTTTCCATTTTTCATTTGGTCAGGTATGTATTAATATATCACTGTACATTTAATTTGCATTTTCTCATGGCTAATGAAGTTAAGCACTTTTCATATACTTAATAGTCAAATGGGTATCCTTTTTTTGTGAACTGCTACTTGTCTTTTACCCAAAAAGTTATTAAATTTTCTTCCTTATTGATATATAGGAAATGTTCAGTAGCTAAGATATGAGTTCCTTATTTTATATCCATCTGCCTATTCTCCATTGCATCTTTCATTTATTTCACTATGGATCTATGAATCTAACAAACATGTTCTCTTGTTCTGTGAGTTGCTCTTTTAGTCCTTCAATGCATATTTTAAAGGTGATGTTAATATTAATATAGTCTAATATTTTTTCTTGTACAGTTATTGCATTTGTGTCTTTTTCAAATGTTCTTTCCCTCATCCAAGCTCACCTATACTCACTATGCTCACCCATGTTTTTTGCTAAGAACCTTAATATTTTATCTCACACAGTTGATCTCCAATTTATTGGAACCAATGTTTTTGTGTTCAAAGTAAGATAGAGGTCAAAATACATTTTTATTGTATAGATAGCCAAAGTCCTAAACCTATTTATAAAGACAAAATTTGCCCATTGCCTTATAGTTTTATAAATTGAGTGACTGTCTATGTTAAGTCTATGTTAGGGGTCCTCAAATTTATCCCATTAGTCAGGCTTAGGCTGTTTTTTTTTGGTTTGGGTTTAACCTTGCACTGATCTTATCTTGGCATTATTTAATCATATTTCCTGGTGGCATCTGTCCTATTTCTTCACATTTCTTCATCTTCTTAAACACTGTTTTGGTTATATCTGTGCCATTACATTTTTATTTGAATTTTAGAACCACTTTGTATATTAAAAATCCTCTTTGGGATTTAAATAGGACTTATATTGAATCTATAGATTAATTCAAGGGAAATTGATCTTTATGATATTGGGTTTTATAATTTATAATATCTCAATTTATTTAGTCTTTACTTTCTGTTGATAAAATCATTTCCATGTAGAGATATTTACATATTTAATTAGATGTATCTCAACAGATATTTTTATCACTATTTAAAATTATAACTTTTCTTTTTATCCTTCCACTTGTCAGGTTTTAAAAAAAAGTTACCTTTAAAAATTTGCTGCATTATTTCTAATAGTTTTCTGAAAATAATTTGGATTTTTTAGCCATATAACATGTATAATGTGCAAATATTTGTGTTTTTTCTCTAATAATTATATACATGTACACATGTGTATATATACATTCTCAGTACAGTATTGTATGAAATAATAAGATAATTTGCATTTTTACATCAGATAAACATCAGTGTTTTATCACTGATTGTAAGGTTTCCTTTAGTTTTTGTAGATATTACTTAATCAGATTATGGAATTATCTTTCTATATCTAGTTTGTTAAATGTTTATAATTGTCGAGGAGGAAGAATTTCCTCTACACTTCAATGTCCTTCTAGCTGGGCTAAGAGTCAAGTTGATATTAAATAGATTAACAGGAGAAAATAAAATTTAATAGCAAACATATGGGGAATCCACACAGACATAGAAATTCCAAAGACAGGCAACAAGATACTTACTTATAGAGCTCTGGAAAGGGGTAGGGGGCCTGAGGTTACAAAGTGGAGAAGGATCATCAGCAGGAGGTGAAAAGAGATGTTTGGAAAACAAAATTTGCCCTAATATGTGGATAAGTTTCTTAGTAAAGAGCAATTTTTGTTAATAGCTCTCTTCCTGGTAACAAGCAGGTAATTGAGGGGGAGGTATAGAGTTCTCCTGAAACTGCTGGGTTTCTATTGCTTCTAGCTTAAACTAGTGTTCATGCCAAAGTGGCCCATCTTGGAGCTCCCTACCCTTGGCACCTACATGATGTAGTATTGAGTTTTCTCAAATGGTTTTGGTAATCTATTGTAATGATCACATATTTTTCTTCTAATTTCTATCTTTTTTAAAAATTTTTAATGTTTTTTTATTTATTTTATTATTTTTTGAGAGACAGAGAGAGACAGCGTGAGCAGGGGAGGGTCAGAGAGGGAGGGAGATACAGAATCTGAAGCAGGTTCCAGGCTCTGAGCTAGCTGTCAGCACTGAGCCCGACGCGGGGCTCGAACCCACGAACCGTGAGATCATGGCCTGAGCCAAAGCCGGACGCTTAACCGACTGAGCCACCCAGGCGCCCCTTCTATTTTCTTTAGTTTTTTTTTTTTTTATGTTCTTTTTTCTAGCTTCCTCAGAATGGAGTTCAAGTAATTTTTAACATTTTAAATTTTATAACAAATGTTCCCCTAATCACAGCTTTAGATTATCTCCAAAGTTTTGATATATTATGCATTTATTATTTTGCATTTTAGTAAAATGCATTCTAATTTATGTTTTTCTTATTTGACTCATGGGTTATTTAAGAGTAAACTTTTAGTCTCTCAGAACTTGAGACTTCTTTTTTTTAATTTTTGAAATTTGATGAGACTGTTACACAGCATATGGTCGAATTTGGTAAATTTCTGTACACGCAAAAAATATGAATGTTGTAATGTGTGCACATTTTATATAAGCTTACTAGACCTTCATGTATTTTAGTTCTATGCACATTTAAAAATGCACACTGCATTATTGATATATATATATATATATATATATATATCATAAGCTATTAACATTGGGTTATTTTCATATGTGAAAATTTGTATGTATTACTGAAAAAAAATTCAAATTTTAGTAGGAAATGCTAATGCTCTTATGATGAACCCAAAGATCTTCAAAACCATCTTTTACAAATTCTACATTTAAGCATTTTAAAACATGGGTCTATATTGGTAATATCTATGAGGCTCACTTTGCTTACCTATTCAATATCACAGTAATTTATGCTTTATAAAATGATGGGGATAAAATAGGGTAACATTTTAATTTTTTGGTGTATAGCTAAAACTATAATGCTAATCTCTGTTAATTTTCCCAATAGAAATGAAAGTGAACACAAAGGTCATTTGAAATGAAACCCTTGGTCTCCAGGGTGGCTCAGTCAGTTAAGTGTCTGACATGCTTGTGAGTTCGAGCCCCACATCCGCTGTGTGCTGAGTGCAGAGCCTAGAGCCTGCTTTCGATTGTGTCCCTCTCGCTCTCTGCCCCTCCCTGGCTAGTGCTCTTTCTCTCTCTCTGTCTCTTAAAAATAAATAAACATTGAAGTGAAACCTTTGTTTAGGGTTATGAAGAAAAGTATACAGTGTAATGGCACAATTTGGTTAACACGAAGTAACTGATGAGGTAGAGGACTTTTTGAAGTATACATAGAATTAAAAAAAAATGATTTTTAGAAAGGAAAATTCACTGAAGACTTGCACTGGCTCTTCCAAATGATATAACAATAGAACAGAAAACCTTTTCTTAAACAACAACATGAACTTCAAAGTACAGAATAAAATCAACAAGCGTAAAAAGATGAAATTTAACCAAATAAAATTGACAAGATTGTTTTTCTTTTCATTGATAACACAGAATTTTTACGTTTGAAGTTTGTCATTTATATGTGTGAAGTGCTTGATCTTGAGTTTAGTTTATTACTTTTAATGAAGGAATTGATAAATTTGCAATTCTTACAGTAAAGAGGATTAAAAATCCTAATCCATCACTAAGGTCTCAGAAAGACTTGACAGTGCAAAACTATGAAGGAGTATACACTCAGTTGAATATTAATTTATATATAAGAATTTGATTACCAAAATTTAGAGAAATATATTCACAGTATTTTAGTTTGTTATTTTATTCCAGTGAATCTAGGACATAAGTCACAAACCATGCTAAATTGCACAATATAGTTCGCAACTGAAAATTAAACATTAGCTTTTGATACCATTTTAGAGCTCTGTTGGGAATTCAGGCATTCAGTGATCTCCAGGCCACACAGTCCATATGCATGGCTGTTAATTATAGCAACATTCTCTCTGCCAATCTAGGAACTTTGTAAAACATTCTCCATATGCTACAAAGAACAATTTGTCTCTTATGTGGACTCATTAATTAAAATATTAAAAACACCTAAAATTTCAGCATATAAAGTTAAGTTTCTGTGTATGTAGTTGTGTGTATAATAGGTGTATGTCCTATTCATGTTTATACCTGATTTAGAGCTCTAAACTATGTGTCTTGTAGCTTATCTTAAAAGTATGTCATAAATTATTCTTTTCTCTATATTTCGTGGTTTTTAATGTTCATATTCTGTGACATTATTAAAACTACTTAGTCAATATAGATATTTTCAACAAAATGGGTAGAATGACACATATCGTAAGCTTATATGAATTTTTCTCTCCCTTATTTAAATCCATTAAGTGGATTTCTCTTAATACTAGAATTAAGATTAAGCTGGTCAGTTTCATTTTGTTTTGGGTGGGTTTTGAATTTTTGCTTGTTTTTTTCAACTTTATTGAGATATAATTGAAATGTAACATTGTGTATATTTAGGTATACAGCATGGTGATTTGGTACACATATATGTTTTAACGTGATTATCAGAATAAAATTTATATATCCATCACCTCACATAACTTTCATGTGTGTATGATGAGAACATTTAAGATCTACTCTCAGCAACGTTCAAAAGCAAGCTGGTTACTTCTGTATGCAGCATTCTCTGTAGTCAGGCCATAAGTATTTCAATTTCCCACTTAGCCAAAACAATCACTTATATTTCTTTGATCATAATATAACATTACTAATATGTCTGCTTTCCTTCATGCATTGTACCCGCTTGTAATAAATTTGATTTCATCCCAATTCTTTCTAATACCCAAGACCTAACTCAAAGTTTATCATTTCCAGAAATTCTTTTCCAAAGCTTTTTTCCTCTAATAAGTTTTATATTTTCCTTCTCTCTTCTCCTAATGTCATGTGCATATCTCTTTACTTTGATAGTCAAAATCATGGAAATAGAGTTAGGCAGACAAGGCTTCAAATTGTGTTCTCATAATTTATTAAATGTGTGATATTTGATAAGACTAAGATTTTTAGGTCTCAGTAAAATGAGGACAATAATGTTTAAATCACAGCAAAGTAATTAGTTTAGCCCAACTTATGGTTTATAGAAAATAAATGACGGCTTTACCAGTCTTATTATCATAATTTCAGATATACTGTTAATTTCATCAAAGTATTTCTCTCTGGTACTAGAGAATATCTTTCAGAACAGAATATCTAACTCTAGCACAATATATGGATTGGCTACTCAAGAAGTGTTCAACTAATAGGTTTTGCTCTCTATGTTCTCAAATGTGAATTTTAACCTTCTGTTTCTTTGTTTGCCTAATAACTTCTAAAATTAATTACTGTACAATATGGTTGTAGTTATTTACAAATACTGATTCTTCAATTCTGTGAGAAGAGATAAAAGTGCACAGACTTAAGAAGGAGGAATATAAGTACTAAACATTTAAAGATAAAATTAAATACGTTACATGTGAGGTAAATTTCTCACATGTAACAAAAGAATATAATAAAAATCTATTCAACTGGATTAATGTGACATAAAAGAATGTACCTTTTAGTTATTTTTCCAATATAATTGCTTCATGTGACTTTCTGGTATATTTCAAGTCACTTGTTAAAGGTTGTTATTAACAACTTAATTTTAACTGAGGATAACTTTTCATACCCCACTGGTATTTTTACGATGCAGCATTATGTATCTAGTACCATCTTTGAATTATTATCTTGTTCTAAATATTATTTAGAATTAAGTCGATGCAAAATAATTAAATACATAAGTAAATAAACAAATAAACAAATGTAAATATACAATTTTAATGTTATTTTCTTACTGCTAAAAGACTAAAATCGTAGAACTAATTAAAGAACGCAAGTCAGTGACATAAACACTTTTCTGGAGTCAAAGTAAGTGCTTACTTGTTCTTATCCAATATCTGTCAAAATTAGGTTGATCTGCCTGTGTATAACTTAGTTTCTTCTTCTATAAGACACAGCCACATTAATTTACTCCAATAAATTTATTTTACTGCTATCTTGTAGGCCTCCTAAGAGTGTGTCTTGGATATAAAGATACTGTAAAATATTAGGTTCCATAAGGATTACTATTTAGAAATTTATATATAAATACTAAATCTAATACACACAAAATTCATGTTTAAATTAGTATTAAATACTAAATTAGCCTTTAAAACTATACTTAGCATTTACTAAATTTAGACTTTAATATGATAAGGATAATAATTAGGAAATTATAAGCCAGTAAACTTGTTCCAACGGACCTGAAATTAATTACAGATTATATAAAAAAAGAATCCATACAATCAGTAATGGTTTTAAGATACTTTTTCTATTAATATTTAATAGTCATGCAAAGCCACTTCAAAAATTGTGTCTAAAATTTCAAGGGGGTGAGGAATTTCAGTAACCATGAATTTTTCATTTGCAAAAACTCCCTAAACTACATAATTCATAAGTACCATCAACAGACATATGATGAGTATTCAGTGAAAATTACATTCTATGTTGATACCACTGTGCAATTTCACTTTGGCTTTTCATCCATGAATGAAAAGGTTTTTTTACATATTTCTAACCTTTGCCAGTCTCAGGCCACTTTCCAAATTTTTACAGACTATCCTACTAAATCGATTTTTATTTCTGTGCTGGATATTGAGAATCCAGTGTCCAAAGTCATGACAACAGATCTTGATTAGACTCTAAGTTCTCATTTCTGCTCACTCTAGGCTCCTGCATTTACTGGATCATTTGCATATTTCTCATCAGTGTATCCTCTGTGGGTTCAGAGTATCTTCTGTTTATTGATTTGTTTGTACATTTTTAGCATTTGAATATATATACTCTCTTAATAAAGTAACCTCATTACTATCCAACAAAGTCTCACTAAGCAAAAAGAATAAAGGCACATTATTCTTTTGGCAATTTTTCATATTTTGTTTTAAATAGCTGTTTCTTACTGCAGCAGATTCTCTACATCTGTGATTAAGTAGAGGTAAATAGGTATATATATATGTATAATGTTAAGATTCTGATTATAATTACTTGTCACTCTTTATTAAGCATTTATACTCAATTAACATGTAGATTTAAGATTAACTTAAATGTAAGTGAAAATAATTATATGTCTTCTAGTAGTACCAGCCTTTGAGTCAACTGAACAGAACAATATGGATCCATATTAAATAATCAAAATATCTCTTGAAGGTATTTTTCTAATCCTACTTTCACCAGCCTTCTTCATCATTCCAATTAAATGTTTATATGTGTACACACATGCACACATGCATCCGTGTTTATCCCCCAAATGAACAAAATCATAAAGCTATGAAATCATCTTCAAAGATAAATTGAATTGATAACTTCTCAATGAAACTTTCCATAACCTGACCCTCTCCTTTACTCTTCTCTTCAGACAAGTTTGTAGTTGTTGTTTCTTATATACTTATTCTCTATTATACTCAAACACAATCTATTATATCAATTGATGCACCATATATCATATTATAAGTACTTACCTTACTGATTTAATAGATAGTGGATTCTATGCGTTTCTTGAAGGCAAGAATTAAGACTTAATCATCCTTATATGTGTGGTGATGAGCAAAGATTCAAGAACACTACAGAGGCTCAATCAACAGATTATACATCCTTAAAGTTCCATTTTAGAGGCCTTTCTTTTTTTATCTCTTTTTTTTTTCAGTTAGTAATATTGAATCTACTGTTCTAAAATAGTATAATTCAGATGAATTATTTTTTAGCAACTTCTACATAGGGAAAAGTTCAGTTTTTAAAGACTGACAATTGGACTGCCATTCAGTGATTATTTAGACAAACTAGTCACTTCCATCTACTTGAATATGAGTCATACAAGAACATTAAATCTGGTCATGTGCAACAGGCTACTGAGAAATGCTGAGCAAAGCAAGCAGTTTTATGTTCTGAGGACTATAAAAACATATATTATGTGAGAAAAAATTCTTAAAATTTTCATACTTCTAGAGTGAGTATAGTGGATGATCACATTGCTTCTACACTGTTATTTGTGAATAATAAATTATAAAACATTATACTTCTCTGTCATCTTCTTGAATGATAACAAGAAGTTTGTCCCTGAGAAGCACAGAGAACATATTTTTTCAGATATTTCAAAGAATGGAAATAAAATTTTATTTCCCAGAGCACTGAAATATCTTCTTGACATATACAATCTGCAGGCAATTTATAACATAAGAAAAAAAATTAGAGCAGTAAAAAATAGACAAAAGAGAACAGTACTTATGGGGTTCTTCAATGTATACACTAATGGGTAGGGGATATACTAGGCAGGTTGCTAAAATGTGTCAAAATACTAGTGATACTGTATTTGCGATACTGAAAAGCAAGGCAGCCTTAAATAAAGGTTAAACTTCCATTTAATTGCTAATTCAGCATGTAGCTTCAGAAATTAGTGATACGTAATTGAAAGGTTAGATGAAAGTAGTTGAATATATGGGTATTTCTATTTATATCAGTGATTAACATAACATTCAAATTTTGGAGCTTTAGTTCATTGTGTTGTTTTCCTTTGTTTGTTTGTTTGTTTGTTTCCGAGTCTTTCTGACTCTTTCATTGCATGGAAGTGTTAGTTGATTTTTTTTTATCAAGAATGATGGTAAAAATGTCAAGATAGAATTGACACAGCTCTATTGGCAAAATGAGTGTGCATTAGAACTTATTAGTTCTCCCTTTAGTCCACTGAATCACATGGTTTCTCTGAAGGACAGGAAAACTTAAAAATCAGGAAAATATTTTTAAGAAATAATGGAAAAAAGTGGTCCGTGGGTGGCTCAGGTAAGCATCCAATTCTTGGTTTCAGCTCAGGTAATCTCACAGTTTGTGAGATCGAGCCCCTCATGGGACTCTATGCTGAGAGGACGGATCCTGCTTAGTATTCTCTCTCTCCTTCTCTGCCCCTCCTGACTAGCGTGCTTGCTCTTTCTTAGTCTCTTTTTCTCAAAATAAATAAATAAAATTAAAGAAAGGAAATAAATGAAAATGTATTTAGTTTTATGTATTACAAAGAAATGCAATTGAAAAAGCAGTACCATTTAATATAACTTTAATTAAAAAATGTGATCAAAGACCCGAATAAGAACATCCAAGAAGCTCAATGAATTCCATGTAGGATTACTTCAAAGAGACTCATACTCAGACACATTACAATCAAGCAGTGGAAAGACAAAGAGAGAACCTTTAAAACAGTAAGAGAGAAATGACATCATATAAAAAATTGAACCTCAATAATATTATCAGTAGATTTCTCATCAGCAACTTGGGAAGCCATAAGCCAGTGGGCTGATATATTTGAAGAGGGAGAAAAAACCTGTCAAGAATTGTATATCTAGCAAAAGTGCCCTTCAAAAATGATACAGAGATGAAGATATCCCTAAAGAAAAGGTGAAAACGTTTGTTATCACTAGGCTGGTCCTGAAAGAAATTATAAAGGTATTTTTGCAGGTTGTAATGAAAGGACATTGAACAGTAACTAAAAGTGATATAAAGAAATTAAAATCTCGATAAAGGTAAATACATAGGCAATTATAAAATCCAGCATTATTGTAACAATAGCTTATAACACAGTTTTTTAATGCATGATTTAAGAAACTAATACATTTCAAAAATATTAGTCTAGAAGCTAATATTATTGTAACTTTGGATTGTGACTACTTATTTTCTATTGTAAATAATGTAAGAGACTAATGCATTAAAAACATAACTTTATGACAAAAATACCTTTATGATTTCAGACACACAATGTGCAAAGAGGTAATTTTGTGACATCAATAACTGAAAAAAAGTAGGAACAGAGCTTTAAATGAGCAGATTTTATGTTATTGAAGTTAAGCTGGTATAAATTTAAATCAATGTTACAATGTTACGATGTTAAACATAATCTCCATGGTAATTAAAATAGAAATAGTTATAGCATATACACAAAAGTAAATGAGAAGAAATTTAAACTCTTTCACTATAAAATATCAGCTTAACACAAAACAGATAGTAATGCAGGAAATGAGGGACAATATAAGCAATAAGGCATCTAGAAAATAAATAGAAAAATGACAACAGTAAGCTTCTTATCAGTAATTAGTTTTAATATAATTGGATTAAACTTTCTAGCCAAAAGACAGATATTGGCAGAATAGATAAAAAAATAGGATCCAGCTATATGTTGTCTACCACAGAGCCATTGTAGGTCGTAGGGTAGAAATAAGTTGAAAGTGAAGGTTGGAAAAGATATTCAATGCAAATAGTAACCAAAATAGAGAAGGTATGACTATACTATTATATACAAATGTACTTTAAATTTAAACAACATTGGTAAGAGGAAATAAAAAAGACATACATTAATAAAAAGTCCCATATGTCTAGAAGATATAACAATTATAAACATTTATATCTCAAGTAACAAATTAGAAGCAAAAATTCACACAATTAAAGAAAAATTTACAGTAGTTACAGACTTCAATATCCTATTTTTAATAATGAACTACTAGATACAAGATAAGTAAGGAAATGAAGAACCTGAATAACACAATAAGCCAACTAGAACTAGCACATATACAGGACACTGTTTCTGTTGGGGAGAAGAGTCAACTACCAATCCCAAGGGAGTATACCCGTTGTGTGGAGAATGCAAAAATCCTGAGAGTGTCAACCATTACAAGTAGGAGTTCACAGATGTTGGTCCATTGCATATTCTACAGCTTTGGAGCTGCCAAAGAGGAACCACCATGTAGGTCACTAGTTGGAACAGCACTTTACTTACAGAAAGGAGAAGAAATACAGGTTCAGAGTCTCTAGTATATGAAGGCCTCCCATGGCCACCAGGCCTGTCTGATAGCCCACTCAGAGTGATGGACTGCATGCATCCCTCTTCTAAACCAGGTGAAGATCCTGTTCCCCTCCAGCATAAGGGTAGATATACTGGTGGGACTGGCTAAAAGCCAAATAATGCACACTGTTAAGCAACAAAAATAAGTGTACTGTATACTGAGAACAGGGCAAAATTTTCTTCTACTGAGGAAGAAGAATCTATGGCCTAGCAGCTGATGGCCACTCTGCTTCCAGTTGGAGGAATGTCCCAGATTCCAGGCACTGATTCCTCCACTCTATCCAACAACAGAATACATTCTTCTCAAGTGCACATGGGCCATTCACCAGAATATGCCATATGTTAGATCATGAATTATGTCTCTGAATATTTTAACAGATAAAACCTTTTGATCTTTTCTGATCACTTAGATTGAAGTTAGAAATCAATAGCAGAAGAAAAACTGGAAATTTTAAAAATTTGTGGAAACTAAACAATGCACTCTTA
Source organism: Cryptoprocta ferox (assembly GCA_028646485.1). NCBI lineage: Eukaryota > Metazoa > Chordata > Mammalia > Carnivora > Eupleridae > Cryptoprocta > Cryptoprocta ferox. The sequence continues at coordinate 142,313,225 of CM053567.1, forward strand.
AATAATCTGGGTCAAGGAAATCACAAGATAAATTAGAAAATGCTAGATAAATAATAACAAAAACATAATATACCAAACTTACAGGATGCAGGAAAAGTGCTCCTAAGGGGGAAATATAAAGCTATAAACACAGATCTAAAAAACAAGAAAGATCTCATGTCACTGATCTAACTTTACAACATAAGGAACAAGTGAAACTCAAACCCAAAGGTAATATTAAAGATCAGAAATAACTGAAATAGAGGACAGAAATATACAAAAATCAATGAAACCAAAAGTTGGTTCTTCAAAAGATCAACAAAATTAACAAAATTTTCACTCGATTGACTATGAAATAGGAGATTCAACTTGTTAAAATCAGAAATATAAGTGGAAACATTACTACCAATTCTATATAAATAATAGATTTATACGAGAGTACTATGAACAATTGTATGCCAAATAATTGAATAATCTGGATGCAATGGACACATTTCTAGAAACACAAGTTTTTTCAAGACTGAATCATGAAGAAATAAAAATTCTGAATAGACATATAACTAGTACTGAGATTGAATTAGTAATTAGAAATCATCTAACAAAGAAAAGTCCAGGATATGATTGCTTCACTGAAGAAATCTACCAAACTTTTAAAGAACCAATAATTCTTAAAATTTCAAAAAAAAAAAAAAAAGAATCGAGAATGCTTCCTAACTCATTTTATGAAACCAAAAATTATCCTGATACCAAAGACAAAGACACTATACGAAAACTACAGACCAATATCCCTTGTGGATATTGATTAAAAATCCTCAAAAAAAGAATGGATGAAAGAAAGAAAGAAAAAATAAGAAAGAAAGAAAGAAAGAAAGAAAGAAAGAAAGAAAGAAAAACAAATTCAACATTATATTAAAAAGACTATATGCCATAATTACATTAGTTTTATTACTGGAAAGATTTCATGAACAAAAATTAACCAATGTAATATACCACATTAAGAAAGGAAAAATAAAAACATGATCATTTCAATTGATGCAGAATAAAACATTTGACAAAATTCAACACATTTTATGATAAAACACTCAACAAATTACATATTACATGGAAACTACCTCAACATAATAAAATCCATAAAGAATATTATATTCAATGTTGAAAAACTGAAAGAAAGTTTTCCTCTAAGATCAGAAACAAGGCAAGTATATCAGCTTTGCCACTTCTATTTAGCATAGCACTGGAAGACGATGGCAGAACAATTAGGCAAGACAAGGAAGTAATATGTATCCAAATTGGAAAGAAAAAGTAAAATAATTTCTATTTACATATAATATGATTTTATATGTAGAAATCCCTAAAGATTCCACAAAACAGTGTTAGAATTAATAAGTGAATTCAGTAAATCAGCAGAATTCAATGTCAATCCAAAAAATCAGTTGCATTTCTACTTACAAACAATGAACAATCTGAAAAGGATAGTGAGAAAACTCAAGGGGCGCCTAGGTGGCTCAGTCAGTTGAGGATGTGACTATTTCAACTCAGATCATGATCCCAGTGTTGTGGGATTAAGCCCTGTTTCAGGCTCCATGCTGAGTGTGGAGTCTGAGATTCATTATCTCTCTCCTCTGCCCCTTTCACCCACCCACTCACTCTCTCTTTCCCTCTCTCTCTTTCTCTAAAATAAAAAAGGAAAAATAACTGCATTTACAAAAGCACTGAAAAATAAAATTAATTTAACCAAGCTGGTAAAAGATATGTATGATGAAAACTACAAAACATTGCTGAAATAAATTAGAGAAGACAAAAATAAATGGAAAGACATCTCATGTTTATGGATTAGAAAAGTTAATATTTTTAAGTTTTTATTATTACTCCAAAGTGATCTACAGATTTAATGCAATCTCTATCAAAATCCCAATGATTTTTTTGTAGAAACAGAAAAAGCCATTCTAAGATCCATATAAAATCTCCAGATACCCCAAATAGCCATAACAATCATGAAAAAGAAGAACAAAATTGGAGGACTCATAATTCCTGATTTTAAAATTTACTACACTACAAAATTATAAGCAGTTTACTACCGGGATAATAATAGACATCTAGACAAATGGAGTAGAATTAAGAACCCATAAATAAACTCTCATATGTGGTCACATGAGTTTTGATGATGTCTCAAGATCATTCACTGGGGAAAGTACAGTCTTTTTAACAAACAACAGTAAAATAATTCGATATTCCAATTTTAGGATTTTCAATTCCTAAAAACATAAAGTTGGACTATTATCTATCACTATATACAAAAATTAACTAATACTAAATCAAAGATCTGAATGTAAGACCTAAAACTATGAAACTCTTAAAGAACACTTAGGGCTAAAAATTCACAGCATTGAATTTGGCAATTGTTACTTGGATATGACAATAAAGCACAGTCAACAAAAGAAAAAATAGACAAATTGTACTTCATGAAGCTTAAGAATGTTTTCTGCATCAAAGGACACTATCAACAGAGTAAAAAGGTAACCTAGGAAATAGGACAACATATTTGATCTAATAAGGCATTAATTTCCAGACTATATAGAGAACTCCTAAAATTCAATATCCAAAAATAAAGAGCTTGATTAAAAAATGGGCATGGGACTTCAACAGACTTTTCTTCAAAAAAGATGTGCACGTAGCAGATAAGCCCAAGATAAGGTGCTCAACATCACTAATCATTAGGGAAATACAGATTGAACCTATAATAGTCACCATCTCACATCCATTAGGATAACTACTACCAAAATAAAATAAAACAGAAAATAAATGTTGGCAAGAATGTGAAGAGACTGAAAACTCTTGTGAACTATTTTAGAAATGTAAAATGGGATAGCTGCTATGTGAAAAAAAAATAACGGTTCCTCAGAAAAGAATAAGGTTACTGTATGAGCCAACAATTGCACTTCTGGGTATACCCATAAGCATTGAAAGCAAGGTCCCAAAGAGATATTTGTATACCCATGTTCCTAGTAGCATTATTCACTAACTAAAATGTGGAAACAACCCAAACATCTACGGACAGATAACTGAATAAGCAATATATCATTTACATACATAAAATAAAATATTATTCAGCACTACAAAGGAAGAAAATTGTCATATATGTTATAATATGCATTAACCTTGAAGACACTATACTAAGTGAAATAAGCTATTCTCAAAAGACAAATACTATATAATTCTACTTACATAAAGTACTTAGAGTAGTTTAATTCATAGAAAGTAGAATGGTGGTTTCCAGGGGTTATGTGAAGAAGAGAATAAGGAGTTATTATGTGGTGGGTACAGAGTTTTAGATTTGCAATATGAAATGAGTGCTGGTAATTTCTGATGGTGTGGTTACACAATAGTATGAATGTACTAACATTACAGCTGTACACTTTAAATGGATAAGATGGCAAATTTTATATTATGTGTATTTTATCTTAATTAAAATGGAAAAAATGAATTAAAATGCCAAATTTGGATAAGGATAATGGAAAAATAATATATTATTAGTCATGTGACATTCCATTTAGTCCCTTCAGAAGGTAAATAGACCTTATGTTTTAAAGAAGTGCTGAGCATTAAAGAACATATTTAAGGATATCTTCTAAAATATGGAGAATGGGGGATTGACATGCATGACTATGGTAGTTGTAGAGTTACAACATTGAAATATCAGAAATTAGCTAAGTATTTATCAATAAAGTGAAAGTTCAATAAATTACAGTGTACTCACTAAACTTTTCATAAAAACTACATAGATTATGAAAAATATTTGTCCCGTGCAACTTAATTTATTGTTTTAAATTTCCATTCAGAAAGTTCATTTTCTTCAGTGGACAGTTCTATGACTTTTGACAAATACATAAAGTCATGTAACATATGATATCACAATCAAGATACAGAATAGTTCCATCATGCAGAAAAATTCTGTTATCCTTCTCCTTGATTCAACCACTCCATTTATCCTCAAACCATGGAAAGCAGGCATGTTCTCTGTCACTATAATTTTACCTTTTACAGAATGTCAAATGAATAGAATCATAATATGCACTTTTAAGTCTGACTTTTCACCTATAATGCATTTGAAATTCATGTATATTGTTTTGTGTATCAATAGTTCATTCCTCTTTATTGCTGACTAGTATTCCATATACTACTTCATGTACCATAGTAAGTTATCATTCAACAGTTAAAGGTGACTAGTATTCCATATACTACTTCATGTATCGTAGTAAGTTATTATTCAACAGTTGAAGGTTATTTCAGCTTCCAGTTTTGATGTTATGATTTTCTTACATGAAAAGAATCAAGGTAATTTAGTCAGGATTTGAAAGGTGTCATATTTAGACTATAACACTTTCTACTTCCTATACCATCATCAGATTCTCATTGAATAACAACAACTATGTAATCATAGGGATAATTTTTCTTGGTTTTCTATTAAAAATTAAATCAGGTATCTAAAAGGTATTATAAAACAATTAAAACATTCTCCAATTCCCCTGAAAAGGCTCAAAAGAGAGGAATTGCATTTCACAATGGAAAAACACCAAATATCCACTTTATGCATTAATTTTTTAATTTTTTTCTTTAAAAAATTTTTTTAACACATTCATTTTTGAGAGAGAGATAGAGTACGAGTGGGGGAAGGGCAGAGAGAGATGGAGACACAGATTTGGAAGCAGGCTCCAGGCTCAGTCAGCACAGAGCCCAACTGGGGGCTCGAACCCACCAGTGGTGAGATGATGACCTGTGCCGAAGTTGGACGCATAACCGACTGAGCCATCCAGGCGTCCCAATTTTTTTTCTTTTTTCCAATGTTTACTTATTTTGAAAGAGAGAGAGGGAGCACACACATGAGTGCGGAAGGGACAGAGAAAGAGAGAGAATCCCAAGCAAGCTTTGCCCTGTCAGTGCAGAGCCCAACACAGGGCTCTATCTCATGTGATATCATGACCTGAGGCAAAATCAAGAGTCAACGCTTAACTGACTGAGTCACGCAGGTACCCCTGCATTTATTTTTTCAAAGGCTTATTTATAATGGCAGCTCCTCTCACACAAAATCACTTTCATCTCTTTCTCCTATATTTTAGATCTGCTTTTTTTCTTCAATAGTAGATATATTTTTAAATGTAAATCAGTTTAGATGTTCAATTTTTGTATTCATTAATATAATCAATGCTCATAGCTTTTACCTTGCAAAAGTAAACCATGATTCTTAAAAGTCTTAAGGAAAGATAAAAAAAAATAAAAAAATCTGAGTTGTTCCAGTAAAGATGATCTAAAAGCAAATTCTAACTGACCATAATGGATAACAAAGAAAAGAGATGTAATAATGATTTCTACCTCTTACATTTGTAGTTCTTATCCCTGGGTGTTTTGTATTATACTTGCATTTATTAATCTTAATTACTCATGCTTACTTTTGAATATATTTGATGACAGTATATTCCTAATTAGCATCTTTGATATTACTTTAAAAGTGTTGACAATTATAGCTGAATATATTTCTAAATATAAGAATTTATTTGTGCTATTTCACTGAAAAAAAGATGTTGAATCTTCTGATATGAAATATATAAATGAAAGGAAAATGAACTTTCATACTAAAATTTCTACACATTCAGTAGAGAATATATAGCCAAATATTTCAATATAGTTAATAACCAGCAGAAGTTATGTTATTCATTTTCAGCGGGCCATCTCAGCTTGGAAGAACTTACATATTCATTTCCCTTCAGAAGACTTATACCTCTGATATACCTCTACTGGAGTCTTTATTTTTTCTCTTGTTCTATAACGCTGAAGAGTGGGTTATCCACCAATTATAAAATTTAGCAAGTACTGTTCTTAGGTCAATCCAATAAGCCTGAAGAAAAAGATGGGTTGTCTGCTTCATTAGCATGAGACATCATACCTCTGTGTTCATCGTATATTATTGATTCAAGTACATAGGCCCAGATTCTGCTCAAATAAATTTACCTGGTAGTTGATGTGAAAATATCTGATGGTTGAAATTGACCTTAGATGTTTAATAGCTTGATTCCTCTGAAGGGGTCACCAATACTCATTACTTCCTATTCAAACCATTATCCTGATCAATGCTGTATTGTTCTTATGATTCATTTGCTAGACTTTTCTTGAAACTGAATTCACAGCATTTTCAAGCTAGAAGAGATTTTACAAATGATAAAACTAAAGGTACAGGAAGGTTAACCACCTTTTCTTCTATTCACTCTTTTGAAACTGGATCCTATTTTATTTTTAATTTGAATGTGATATAAGGATAATTATAAATACGCCCTATTAGCTCTCTTCTAGCCTAGCCCAGACCTATTTGCTAGATGAGCAGGCTCGGAAGGCTTGATTTCATGGTTTAAAAATACTTTGAAGGAGAAAGCCATCTAAACAAAAAAGCAATCAAGCAGCCAACTTAAAATTTGTTGGAGCTTTTACAAATGGCATATAGTAAATTAAAAACAAAAACAAAACAGTTGGTGCTCTGGCACAGACCTTTTAAAAGCTTGATTACATCACAACACTGACAAGAAGTTTTTGTAGCCGTCCTATATCACAGGGTCACATGTCATTATTGGAAACAAAATGAAAAATTCTGTCTTATAATATATTGATTCATCACATAATATTATTGATTGATTTTAGCAAATGATATTAGGTCTACTGTCATTTCTTTTAAATATTATACAATATCTTTCTGCATGTGGTATGAAGATTGTCAGTCTTTAAATGTTAATTTAAAGGCTTTAAATCCAGAAACAGAAAACTTTTAGAGTTTAAGTTACCAAAACCAAGAAAAAACATAGAGAAAAATTAAAAGTTATATTTTCAGTCATAAAGTCATAGCAATCATTTTTCTATTACTGATCATTTTGGCTCATGTTTCCATTTTTTAATCTACTGATATTAATCTGCAGACTTTTATTTTCCACCAGAAAAAAATGGCATGAGGAATTGTGCATATGAATTCAGAGGAATAAGGACACCAAAATACATCCGTGTATTTCAGTGAACTTCAGATTAAAAATATCTGCGTGAATTATATTCAAAGATGAAAGTATCATTATTTACTTGGGAAGAAGGATGACATTCACTTTAATGCCTAAAATTTAAGCTCAGTGTAATTGAACAATCAACAGCTGTAGTTGACTGATAGTGCTTTAAAATTTTTAATAATGTCATGTCACATGGAGGGAAAAAAACAAATCCTCTTAACCAGTCACCATCCAAAGTCAAAACATAGGAGTATAAATATGCAATAGTATTTTAACTCTCACATATATTAAGAATGGATTTTGTAACTTGAAATGTAATTCTCTCAGGGAATTATGTCATATTACTCAAGATTCTCATTTGGAATATTTGCAGATTAATATTTTTATTGTTTGAGTGACAAAAATAATGCATGTGGATTTAAGCCAAGTGATGATCTACTTTAAGCAGTTCGGTTATGGCACAAGACAGGAACAGCTGGTTGTCAGCAGTGTTTACTATGACTTTAACAGACCACAGCAGCTACAGAATGCAGTCTTAATGAAGGAGAAGCTCTAAAGCCGCCTGTGGAAAGAATTACAAATGTTTCGGGAATGCCACAGTAATTTGTTTTCTTCTAAGGGTAACCAAATAAATCTGAGATTTCCTTGTCTAAAAGAGGTGAAGTCCACAAAATGTGAATGTTAACAAATTCTTCAGGCTCTTTGAATACTAGTTTCATTTATTCTTTATATTTTTCACTCCATAAGTGCTATATTATTAGCATGGAGCAAAGGGAATAAATCCTCACAATTGTTTGACAAGCTAAAGTTCAGTACTGTGGGGCCACATCAATTTGAATTTCATGTACCACTATTTCCCTTGACATTTTACCATAGGGGGATCCCACACGTTTACCAGCCTTCCATAATAAGTATAGGAGGATATTTGGAGCATATAATGAGTGGATACACATGAGATTGTGAGAATTTAAGTCAATGTAATTTGTCAGTTGATATGTGGAATTAGACTCTAATTGGAAATAAGTTGAGTATTTCAAAAGCAGAAGTGTAGTATCTAAGTTATTTAGTGTTAGAAGGAAGACACATGTGTGTCAGAAATTAGGAAGTAATGAATGATTAAGGCAGGAGAGTGTAATAAAATATGCTTTAGCACATAGCAGTTTTGTGAATTTTGAAATAGAGTTGCATTACAGTTTAATCAGGATGGTAGAACTACCAAAAATGTCAAGGTAAAGAGATTACTATAGAAATTAGAATTTCCAGGTGCACCTGGGTGGGTCAGTCGGTTAAGCATCCGACTTCAGCTCAGGTCATGATCTCATGGTCCATGAGTTCAAGCTGCACGTCAGGCTGTGCTGACAGCTCAGAGCCAGGAGCCTGCTTCAGATTCTGTCTCCATCTCTCTCTGCCCCTCCCCTGCTCACACTCTGTCTCTCTTGCTCTCTCAAACATAAATCAACATTAAAAAATTAAAAAAAAGAATCTAGAGTTTACATGAACGTGAAAGGAATTGGATAAGTGAAAGTCAGAAAGGTGAGAATTGAAATATAAGCTACAATCACTGTCAATAACAGCCTGAGTCACTGTAGTCAGGCGGAGTTGAACTTCAAGGGAAATCCTAAAAGTCAGGCATAACTGGCTGTCAGGTGAAACCATCAAGGGAAAACTGGTAGAGATCCATGGAATTTGCTGTCTTTGAAGAAACTTCTGTGAAGAGCTTGGCAGTTGACTTGGGTCAATTCCTGACTGGCTGGGGCCAGTACTCAGGAAGACTGCCTGGATTCTGGAATCTGCTGAAAGTCTCTGTTTCTCTCTCAACCTGTTCTGCTCCTGAGATCTTCAGAAAGTAATAGTTTCTTTATTTCTGACCGTCAGTTCTTATCAGGTCTAGCTTAGAAATATACATGAAAAAGAAATATGGGAAATAGACTTTCCAGTTTTAGCTGAATTAACAACTATTGATTATGCTCAGAGATTCGTGAGCCAGCAATTTGGACAGGGCACAGCAGGAAAGATGGGTCTCTGCTCCACTTGGCATCTTCTGTTGAAGTTTAAAGAACAAGAGGTGTAATCATCTGGAAACATATTCACTTACAAGTTGGTACTGGGGAAACTCGGAAGAGCTAAGGACTAGAGCTGCTGAAGCTCTGTAGGCATCTTTATTTCACAGTATTTGGACTTTTTACGTGTCAGCTCAGGTGTCCAATGGCACCTTTCATAAGAGTGAGAAGTCAGGTGGAAGCTTTATGATTTTTATAAGCAAGCTTCAGAATGGACTTATCATCACTTTGCCATCCTCTGTTAACATGAACAGTCCCAAGCTTCTGCTGAGATTTATGGGGAGCAAACGAAGACCACACCTCCAACTGGGAGCAGAGTTCATCACATTGTCAGAGGGCACATATTTCTTCAACCCAGTTTGGAAAGCAAAACCTGCCACATTTTATTTATTTTTTTTTAATTTTTTTTTATAAAAAATTAAATTAAACTTTATAGTTTATTGTCAGGTTAGTTTCCATATAACACCCAGTGCTCTTCCCCACAAGTGACCTCCACCAAGACCATCACCCCACTTTACCTTTTCCCCTTCCCCTTCCCCCCTCAGTTTGTTTTCAGGATTCAAGAGTCTCTTGTGTTTTTTCTCCCTCCCTCTCCCTAACCCTAACCCTGCCACATTTTAAAAAATTTTTAAATCTTTTATTTATTTTTTAGAGAAAGAGAGAGAGAGAGAGAGAGAGAGAGAGAGAGAGAGAGAGACAGTGTGAGCAGGGGAGGATCAGAAAGAGGGAGACACAGAATCTGAAGACAGGCTCCAGGCTCTGAGCTAGCTTTCAGCACAGAGCCCGACATGGGGCTCGAACCCACAAACCGTGAGATCATGACCTCAGCCAAAATCGGATGCTTAACTGACTGAGCCACCCAGGCGCCCCAACCTGCCACATTTTTAAAAATTGAACATTCTTCCTGTAACTTCCTAACAAGTAAATTTAAATTTCCATTTTAGACTTTCTAACTTTTTGATCCCAACACTTAAGACTAAACTTTCTTCATGGAACAGCACAAATTATTTTAAAATTTGATTGTCTCTTGTTTGCATCATGATGTAGTTACAGATATAAATATCCAGAACTGTAAAGTTTCCTCAGAGCACAACTTATAATATTTTACAATTTGATACTCTTTAACATATGTGTTATTTACAATTATGTTTATAAGTTTCCAAATGGACAATTATGTTTCGCGTTTTTCTTTCTTCATTATTATCTGCTCAAATTTTGTTGTGGTCAGAACATGTAACTTACTAATATCATTTAAGTTTATGAACTCTTTTAAATAATCCAGGTTGTTCTCAATTTATATCTTTTGTATGCTTAAAAAGAAGGTCTATTCTTCAGTTGTTTATTTTTTCAATACACAGATATATTCAACCAATTATGTTCATTATGCTGTTTAAACTAAGTCATTAAAAATATATATTGATATCTTCTATATCCTGTGAATTGGTGTTTATGTTTGGAAAATGTGAATTAATAACATAGATACAATCCCACCTCCCAGTGTGTTTGTATTCTATAAGACAAATAAGGAATAATTAACATAATAACTAAATAAGTATAAATTAGAAATAATACATCACATGAGAGAAAAATGAGGTAATGAGTATCATTAACATCTGTTGGTGTGGTGATGTTAATGGATTGAAACACTATATAAGGTGACTAAGGTTGGTCTCATAGAAAGACAACTTTTGTGTACAGATGTCATTGATGTAAGGGAGTGAGCCGAGTATATATATACATACTTTTTTTCCAGTCAGAGGTAACATTCAATACAAATTCACTTATTTGGAAAGATACCTGTCCATTTTGAGAAGTAGCAAGCTGGAGAAAGGTAATCAAACTTGAGTGAGAGTAGTAACAGCTGAAATCAGAGAAGGCACATGAAGCTAGACAGTTTTGTAAGATTTTGGCTTTTACTCACATGAAATGGTGATTTACGACATGATCTGCTTTCTGTTTTCATAGAATTACTCCACTCTATTGAGAATGGACTTGGAAGAAGGAGGCAATTATGAGTTAAGTGCAGAAATGATGGTGAGCAGAACCAGGGTCCTAGAAATGGAGATAGAGATGAGTGTCTAGGTTCAAATATATTTTGAAGATAGATAGTGGACTATTCTGTCAATGGGACTGGGTTTGAGAGTAAAAGAAAGAATAATAAAGTAGTACTTTAATAGTTTTGGCTTGGTCAATAAGAAGGATGATATTATAATTAAGTAAGGAAGGACTATGGATATAAAATGTTTCAGAAAACACCAGTGGTTCAGTATTGGATATTAAGTTTTTGATGATGATTAGATTTCCAGATACTAACAGAGATACCTAGTAGGAAAAGTCTGGAGTTTAGAAGAGAGATAAGATTCAGAAATATACAACTGTGAGTTGATAATATGTACATAGTATTTTATGGCAAGAGACCAAATGAGTGTACCAAGATAATATTTGTAAATAGAAAAGATGACTTCTTAATTCTAGGACACCCCAATGACTAAAAAAAAAACATGAAATGATTCAGCAAAGAAAATTAAGTAGTTCTCAGTAAAATAAGACCCTCCCACCAAAAAAAAAACACGTGGTTTCTCAAAGCCACATAAAGAAAGTATCAATTTGGAGTACTTGTCAATGTTAAATATTGCTGCTTATGGATTAAAACAAAACAAAACAAACAAACAAAACAATTATGAGAACTAAAAACATACTGTTTTATTTCTTTGGCAATCCCTGTGTGACATATGAGTATAGAAATCTCTATGTCTTATAGTATATTTGTTTTTTTTATCAATTTATAAGATTCTTATGAAAATATTCAAGCATTTACTAAATTTGAAATAACTTTATAGTTATTTCATGTAAAGTCACGCTCTATATTTGTAATAAACATTTAGTTATACACATTTGTTAAATACACTTCAATTTTAGGAACTCCATATAAATGGAAACACACAGTATTTGCTCTATGCAAAAAGCTAATCTCAGTCAGCATAAGATTTTGAGAGTCATTCAGTTTGCTGTGTATTTTGCACTTAAACATACTTCAGTCTCTTATTGGTGGAAACCAAAGTTGTTTCCAGGATTTGGCTATCAAAAGAAAGCTTCTGTACAAATCTATGGAATACATTTTCCATATTCTTGGGTAACTACACAAGAGTATAAATGCTGGATCAGAGTGTAGATTTTATAAGAAATGTTTAAATGTTTATATTCAATTTTATAAGAAATGGTTAAAATTTTTTCTAAAGATGTGGTAATTTTTACACATCCACCAATAAGCTATGAAATATCCAGATGTTTTACATCTTTACCACTTTAGTAATTCTGGTGGATTTGAGGTGGCATTTCATTATGGCCTTAAGATACATTGCCTAGGGGCACCTGGGTGGACAGTCAGTAAGCGTCCAACTTCAGCTCACCTCTGTTCTTCCAGTCCGTGAGTTCGAGCCCTGCGTCAGGCTCTGTGCTGACAGCTTGGAGCCTGGAGCCTGCCTCAGATTCTGTGCCTCCCCCTCTTTCTGCTTCTCCCCTGCATGTACTCTGTTTCTCTCTCTCATAAATAAATAAACATTAAATTTTTTTAAAAAGGTACATTGTCTAATGCTTAATTATGTTGAGTAATTCTGTATATGTTTACTGGATATTTGTATGTTCTTTAATGGAGAGTCTGCTAAAATTTCACTTACTTTACTTGGTTGTTTCTATTGATATTATTGACTTGTTAGTGTTCTAACTCCACACTGTAAATCAGTATAACCATATGTTACAAATCTTTGTCAGATATATACTTTATTAATAATTATTTTCTAGTGTGTGACTTGGTTTTAAAAATGTCTTAAATAGATTTGCTGAACCAGAAGGCTTTAATTATGTTGAGATCTAATTAATCATTTGTAATATTTATCTATATAATCTATATACAGATATTAATACTGCTATAAAATCTATTTTATACATATAGATAGATTATATGTATATATATATATGAAAGATTACTTCCTTCCATAAGTTCTCTAGAAAACCTTTATACATCTCCTAATCACAATGGTCATATCTTATGATTTACTTTAAAAGCATTGAGGCTAATTTACAGTTAAATTAATCTCAGTGCAACTGGGTGGCTCAGTCAGTTGAGCTTCAGACTCTTGATTTCAGCTCAGGTCATTAAGTCACCATTCATGGTATCGAATCCCCTGTTGAGCTCTGTGATGACAGCACAGAGCCTACTTAGGGTTCTCTCTCCCTCTCTCTCTCTGCCCCTTTCCCACTCTCTTGCTTGCTCTCTCTCTCTCTCCCTCTCTCAAAATAAATAAACTTAAAACAATTATTCTCAAAATTGTGTTTCATGTATAGTTTAAGTAGGGTCAATTTTTTATTTTATTTATTTTTTGTTTATTTATTTTATTTATTTATATTATTATAAATATTTATTTATTTATTTTATGTATTTTCCTCTGTGGGCTCCCCATTATGCCAACACTGTTGTTGAAAAGGTGTTCCTTTCTCCAATGGATTGATTTGGTGCCCTTGTAAAAAATCAAATGATTGTAAAAGTGAGAATGTATTTCAGGGCTCTCTATTCTAGTTTTCTGATTTATTTATTAATCTTTATGCCAATATCACTCTGTTTCGATTCCTAATAATGTTTTATAATAAGATTTGAGGTCAGAAAATATACTATTCCTTTTATCATTGTAAACACTGTTCCTGTTTATTTCAGAAAATACTTTTTGTATTGTAAGTTTATTTTATCTGATATTAAGGCAGCCACTCCATCTTTCTTATTCTTTTGGTTTGTATGGTATAGAATTTTCCTTCAAATTATTTTCAAATCATGTTTGTTTATATTTAGAAGGAATTTCTCATACATAGCACATAGTTAGAACTTAATTTTTGGCCATTTTAATAATTTTTATTTCACTACATTAAATGAAATTCTTACTATAGCTATATTTATACCTAGTATTTTTTTAAATTTCCTTTGTTAATCCCCCTTAGTCTTTGATTCTATTCCTGATTCTATTCCTCCTTTCCTGCCTTTTTGTTATTATTAATCTATTTTAGAGTTCCTTTTTAGTTTTTTTATAGTTACGCCTATTTGGTGCTTATTATTATTATTGGTTGCTCTTGGTATTACAATATGTATCCTTAACTTTGCATAATACACTTTATTAAGTTATTCTGCTTTCTGTGAAATATAGGTGCCTTGCCACTGTATAGATCTAAATTCCAATCTCACTGTGCTTTATGCTACCTAGGTCATATGCATTAGATCCATATGTAGTATACTATTAAATTTGCTTTGAAAGGACCATATGAATATTATTGGAACTAAAAGGACAAAAAACATCTTTTTTATCTACCACGATACATGCTATTTCTGATGCTGTTCATTCATTCCTGGAGATTCAATTTTGCCTCTGACACGATTTCCCTTCATCTGAAGAATGTCCTCAGCATTTCTTATAGTGCACATCTGCTGACGATGAATTCTCTTGATTTCCTTTCATCTGAAAATGTCTTTCTTTCTCCTTAATTCTTGGTTGAAAGTTTGGCTTGAATCTCATTTTTTTCTGTGTTTGTTTTCAGTTATCTGCCCCCCTTCAGTAGGCTCATTTTAGTGCGCTCCATGCTTGCATGTTTCAAGGGTCAATTAGAAACTTGAACAGTTTACAAAGCAGATGGTGGGCTCAACATCGATGGCTTTCCTTTCCAAAACTTACTCAATTCCCAGAGGCCATTGTTACCTAAATTCCTTCTTTTGTTCTTAGGCCAGAAAGGCTGTGCAATATCAGAATTTTATCTGTTCCATATAGTGCTGTAGCTGAGACCTAATTTCAGGCTGATAATCAAAGAAAAATAGAAATTCTCCTCACACTGATTTTGTCTTGAAATTTTATTTTTATATATGCATAATAGCTTATTGATATATAATTCTCAAACCATAATGTCCACCCTTTCAAAGTACACAATTTAGCAGTTTCCAGGATACTGAGAGCAGTGCAATCAACACCTCCATCTAAGTTTAGGATTTTTCAACATCCCCAAAATAACTTCCTTGTACCCATTAGCAGTCATTCTTCATCCATTCTTCTTAGATAGCATCCCAAAAATTGTCACCGTTGGTTCACACTCCAAAACTTCAAGGTAGATCTAATTGTTTTTGTATTCAATTCAGACTTTTTTTCCCTTTCAGGTTCTTATTTAAATTCCAATTAGTTTACATGTAGTGTAATATTAGTTTCAGTTGTAGAATTTAGTGATTCATCATTTACATACAACACTCAGTGCTCATCATAACAAGTATCCATCCTCCTTAATACCCATCCCCTGGTCCTCCAGACTTTGAGTTACTCTGTGAGGGACAGCTGATCAATTAGGCATTTGTTTATACATATCAGATGATGATGAATTGCTCTTCATATAATTTTTTTCTTAATAACTTATATCTTATTACATACAAATTATGTATTATTATCTTATGAAACACATACAAGTTTATACTGCCCTGTCTTCCCTAAATTCTTCTCTTACGTAATAACATTATTAACATTTTGTCTACAGAAGCTAATATGTATATGTACATAGCCATATGAGCCTTGTCCTTTATTAATATATTACTAGAATATTTGTAAATCTTTTTACTTTCTACTTTTCATGATTTTTATCTTTAGGTGTGGATATGTATAGTAGCCAGAATAGAGCTACAATTTCCCCCCCAGTTAGTAATGATTGTCTTTACTTTGATGCATTTGCTACGTTTAGCCCATTTATCATCATAGCAAAACATGTTTGTATTGGTTTCCATCATTTTAATTTTTCTATTGTCAGTTTTGTATACTTTCTATTTGCCTATTTCCTTTTTATAATGAGTTACAGTTTGAGTTTGGAGGTTTATTTCTTTGTTATTTAAATTTTTCATCTTCTCATTTGAAATTTATGGTCTATACTCTTCTTTTTGTAATGCTGAAACTTGATATTTTGCCAGGAATTTTACAAGTAACAAATGTAAAGAGAGATGCTAACTTGATTCTTCGAATAAATGATAGAGTGACTTAGAACACATTAATTTTTACCATTCCCCCTTACTTACATACTTATTTCTTTGAGAACTTAAGTTTTTCCTTTTAAGCCTCTAAATTAGACAAACCTACTGTTATCATTTTAGATAAGTGTTTCATTTAAATAGGTATATATGCATATGATGTAATGTTTTTCTTCATTTGTTCTTGCCTCTTAAGTTAAACTTGAAATTATCTTCCTTCACCCTGAAATGCATCTTCAGAAACTGCTTTAGAAAAGGTCCGTTTGTATTCTGTGCTCTCAACTAGCATTGATTGTTTCTTTTTTTTTTTCAGCATCGTAAATAATATCTCATTCTCACATTTTCTGATTAGTTTAAGCATGACTTCATGTTTTTAGCTTGTTTTCTTTCATTGTAAACTTTTTAAGTCCTTTTGTATTTTATTCCATTATATTGTCTTTAAGACACTTGACTATTTCATACATTTAGATATTGATCCTTTGTCATTTTCATACAGTACAATTATTTTCACGGTCTGTCTTATGTTCCTAAAATTTATCACTGTGTCCTTCAGTGAACAAAAATAATTATGATTAAATCCTTTATTTTTATTCCATCACTTAATCTCATAAATAATTATTTGTGAGACCGTTTTGCACCACTATGTCACAAAACATTCTCCTACCTTTTTATTGATTTTCACATTTATGATCTGCCTTTAATTTGTAATTTCACTTATGTATGCAGCATTCTGAAGGATTTTTTGGTTGTTCCAGTTTACTCATTTTTAGCTATTCTTCCCAGCATCATATACTGTCTTTATTTTTCTATTAAATGATAGTGCAAATTATACCATGTATTTATTTCCTTTCTTTCTTATTTGGCCATGGCAAGGTTATGCCTGTATTACTAATCTTTTCAAAGATTCTAAATTTGGTTTTATTATATTTCTTTGCTTTTTTCTCTCCTCTATTTTATTTATTCCTGATTTTTTTTTTGTTTCTTGCCTTTTTTCAAAAGGTTATTCAAATTCCAGTTAGTTAACATATAATGTAATATTAGTTTCAGGTGTACAATATGGTGATCCAACACTTCCATACAACACTCAGTGCTCATCACAAGTGCAGTCTTTAATCCCCATCACCTGTTTAATCCACCCCTTACCCACTTTCCTTCTGGTAACCATCACTTTGTTCACTATAGATAAGAGTCTGTTTCTTGGTTTGCCTCTCTATTTCTCTCTCCCTGCTTTTGCTCATTTGTTTTCTTTCTTAAATTCCACATATGAGTGAATACATATGGTATTTGTCTTTTCCTGACTGACTTATTTTGCTTAGCATAATAATCTCTTGTCCCATAAATGTCATTGGAAATGTCAAGATTTCGTTCTTTTTTTTATGGCTGAATTATATCCCATTGTGTGTGTGTGTGTGTGTGTGTGTGTGTGTATACACACCACATCCTCACATCCTTATCCATTCATCAGTTGATGACACGAGTTCTTTCCATAATTTGGCATTGTAAATAATGCTGCTATAAACACTGGGTGTTTTTTTGTATTTTTGGGGAAATACTTAGTAGTACAATTGCTGGATCATAGGCTTAAATACCTAAATGTGAGACCTAAAACCATAAAAATCCTAGAGGAGAACACCAGTAGTAATCTTTTTGACACTGACCATAGCAACTTCTTTGTAGATATGTTTCCTGAGACAAGGGAAACAAAAGCAAAAATAAACTATTGGTACTTCATCAAAATAAAAAGTTTCTGCACAGCAAAGAAACAATCAACAAAACTAAAAGACAACCTATGGAATGGGAAAAGATATTAGCAAATGACATATCTTTTTTTAAATGATTTTATTTATTTTTGAGAGAGAGAGAGACAGAGCAGGAGACACAGAATCTGAAGCAGGCTTCAAGCTCTGAGCTGTCAGCACAGAGCCCGACATGGGGCTTGAACACACGAATGGTAAGATCATGACCTGAGCTGAAGTCAGATGCTTAACCAACTGAGCCACCCAGGTGCCCTGCAAATGACAAAGCTGATAAAGGGTTAGTAACTGAAATACAGAAAGGGCCTATAAAACCCAACACCCCAAAAATGAATAATTCAATTAAAAAATGGGCAGGTGACATGAATAGACATTTTTCCAAAGAAGACATCCAGATGGCCAATAGACACATGAAAAGATGCTCACCGTTACTGATCATCAGGGAAATACAAATCAAAGCTACGATGAGATATCATCTCAAACCTGTCAGAATGGCTGAAATCAACAAAACAAGAAGCAACAGATGTTGATGAGAATATGGAGAAAGGGGAACTCTCTTACACAGTTGGTGGGAATACAAACTGGTGCAGCCACAGTGGAAAACAGTATGGAGTTTCGTCAAAAGGTTACAAATAGAACTACCCTATGATCCTGCCTTTTTCTTTAACATCACTTTCTCCTTATTTTTTGAGTTCCTGAGATACTCTTTTTTTTCCAATTTTTTAAGTTGACTTCTCAGATCACTAATTTATAAAGTTATTTGATTCCTATTAAATTTATATAAAGTTATTTTATCTAAATTCTGATTTATTTTTCTCTCATGAATTTATTAACTATTGCAGCATAACATATCTACAGAAAACTAGGTGAATTATTAGTGTACATTCAGTGCACTTTCAAAGAGTGAAAAAACTCTTGTAAGCATCCTATAGCTCAAGATATAAAATATCATCTGCATCTTACAAGCCTGGACCATACCAATTCCTGCCCCCAAATTATTCAAGTTCCCATCGCTATTAGATTTGTCTGTTTTTGAACTTTTTCTGTCCTAGTAACTAAAAAACAATGAAAAAATCAAGTCTCTTAGATCTGTAAAAGAAGTGAGGACACAGGGCAAACCACTGTCCTCAAGATTGGTCACACAGGTGAAAACAGGGAGCCATGATTTGCTGGAGCAGAGACTCACAAGCAGAAACCACAGAAACCAGCATAAGGTAGGAAAACCCAAAATATAACTCACAAACTATTGGAGGCTTATAGCAGATAAGTCTGAGAGTTAAATACTCCAGGGGTACCCAGTCATAGGGGGGGACCTACAATATTGAGAGATTTACCTCCAGGAGATTTACAAAATCTCACAGTATATATTTAAGAAAAATTCCCTCTTGCTTCCTATAGGGAGAGGGAGAAAGGAATGTTAGGCAATATGTCAAGGAACTTTTTTTTTCTTTAAACAAGGCCTGCCTTTAGAAGAAATTTCTTAAACATAATCTAACCTGCTGGCATATTATCAGAGCCTAACTGACTTGGGGAAAGTGAAATACCCATCTCAAGTCAGCTCTAGCTTTCTACGTAGAAGATTAAAGTAACCAATTCCAGCCCACTCTAGCCATCTAGGGGAGGAAAAAAAAAAAAGACTGAGAAACATTTATGAAGTTCACAGTCTAGAAGAATACTCACTAAAAGATTGGGACCTAGTCATAGGACTATAGAATGCATTCTCTATCCCCCGACACCTTGCCACATATTACAAAAATCCTACATATGATAGTTTTTTTTTACCTGGTACATCATTATTCTGATAATCAAAAAAAATCCCATTAATAATAAATGGCAAAAAACACAATCTGAATGCAGACCAGACATCAGAACAGACATGACAGGAGTACTGGAATTGTCAAACCAAAAATTTTAAACAGGTATAATTAGTATGCCAAGGGTCTAATGGATAGACAACATGAAAAAACGATGGACATTTTAAGCAGGGACTTAGAAATCATAAGGAAGAAAAAAGGAAATGCTACAAAGATCACTATAACAGCAAGGAAGAATGCTTTTGACAGTCATATTAGCTGAGTGGACACACTTGAGGAAAGAATGTCTGAGACTGAAGACATCTCAATAGAAACTTCCAAAGCTACAAAAGGAAACTACAAAGCTCCAAAGAACAAAGGTTAAAAACATTTAACAGAATATCTAAGGACTGTGGGACAACTATAAACAGTATAACATACATGTAATGGGAATACGTGAAGAAAAGTGAAAGGAACAGAAGAAATATTGGAAATATTGACTGTGAATTTCCCCCAAATTAATGTCAGACACCACAACATATATCCAGGAAGCTCAGGGAACACTAAACAAGATAGAAGTCAAAAAATTACACCTAGTCATATTATTTTAAAACTACAGAAATTAAATAAGGA
The DNA here is from genome assembly GCA_028646485.1 of Cryptoprocta ferox. NCBI lineage: Eukaryota > Metazoa > Chordata > Mammalia > Carnivora > Eupleridae > Cryptoprocta > Cryptoprocta ferox. Next base: position 142,333,517 of record CM053567.1, read on the forward strand.
AAAAAATCCTGAAAAGGCAACAGGATGGGGAAACTCCTTACCTATATATAGAGGAACAAAAGGTAAGAATCACATCCAACTGCAACTCAGAAACTATCCAAGCAAATACAGAATGGAGGAATGCATTTAAAGCCTTGAGGCAAAATATTACCAACATTTTTGCAGATCTGACTCCAGAGGCAAGGGAAACAAGAGCAAAATTAAGGAAATGTAATTACATCAAATTAAAAAAAAAACTTCCACAGCAGTGATGTTGGTTTGCAGCCCTCTCCTAGGCTTCTAGGGAGTAATCTGAAATGGGTCCCCATATAAGGAAGGCAGGGAGAGATCTAGAGGCAGGCCACTCCAGATTGGTAGTCGTTAGTTTTAATAGACAAAGGGAGCTAATATATGAGGTTTGTCTTGAGCAGCAGCAAGAGGAATGGATCCCAGCACATGACTATCAAATCTTAAAAGTTTATATAGAGGGTTTAATTGAGCTCATTGCCATGTAGCATGCAGCATCTTTGTCCTTGAAGCAGCCTCTGGGAGCAGGAAAAAAAGGCAAGCAGAACCCACATTCCAAAGACAGGAGACGGGGTGAGGAGCCTCTATCACCCAGGGGCAACTGGCTGTCATGTCATTTCCATCATCTCCCCCAACAGAAAGAAATCATCATCAAAATGAAAAGACAAACGACTGAATGGGAGTGTTTACTAATCATATATCTGTTAAGGGTTAATATCCAAAATATATAATAAATTCATACAACTCAATAGAAAACAAACAATCCAATTAAAAAAAAATGAGCAGAGGATACAGATAGACATTTTTCCAAAGAAGACATATAGATGGCCAACTGGCACATTGAAAAGATGCTCAACATCACTAATCATCAGGGAAATGCAAATCAAAACCACAATGACAGGGGCGCCTGGGTGGCTAGTTAAGAGGCCTAAGAGGCTGACTCTTGGTTTCCGCCAAGGTTTTGATCTGTTTGTGAGTCCGCGCCCCTTGTCAGGCTGACAGCACAGAACTTGTTTGGGAATTCTCTCTCCTTCTCTCTCTGCCCCTCCCTGGGTTGCTCTCTCTCTTTCTCAAAAATAAGTAAGTAAGTAAGTAAGTAAGTAAATAAATAAATAAATAATGATAAAATAAAACTGCAATGATATATTACTTACATCTGACAAAATGGCACCTGGGTGGCTCAGTCAGTTGAGCGTCTGACTTCGGCTCAGGTCATGATCTTGCCTTCGTGAGTTAGAGCCCTGTGTCAGACTCTGTACTGACAGCTCAGAGCTTGGAGCCTGCTTCCGATTCTGTGTCTCCCTCTCTCTCTGCCCCTCTTCAGCTCACGCTTTGACTCTCTGACTCTCAAAAATAGATAAATGGTAAAAAATTTTTTTAAATCACTATTATCAAAAAGACAATACATATAAATTAAATTTTATACAAACTAAAACCTTACCTATGTGGATAATTTTTATAAGAATTAATGATATTAAAAAAAGAAATAATGACTTTTTTGTTGAAAAGCAGGCTCTTTTTTTAATTTTTACTTTTTTAGAAAATCACACTCTTTAAAAGTAAAATGTAGGTGGGAATGTTAATGAGAATGTCCTCATTTTTGTATTGTAAGCCAGGAAAAAAGCAGTATTTTATTTTTAGAGCTTGGAACATCTGATCGCTTTAAGTCTGTTAGAAGAGAGGGGTGTAGTAAGAGAAAAAAAGGAAGGTCAGGATGAACAGCAAATGAGGCTGTCATTGCTAAGTTGCATCAATGGAGAAAATGCCATGGGACATTATTCAACTAATCAGGGATAACATGAATGTCCCCATTCTGTCAGAAAATATGTACACAAATGACTTCTTCTTTTATCAGAAACAGTAGGATACAACAGCTTGGCCATTATTTATGTATAGATAAGGAGGATTTTTGTTGTTGTTCTCTTTCTTTCTTTCTCAGTGATGCATCCTTACAGCTTTTTCTTATCTGGTATTTTTCATGCCTGAAACATTTTGAATAAAATATTAATAAAAATAAAAGCATCTCTCTTATTGTATAGTCTTTTTTCACTAATTGGTTTTGATATTAGCTATCAACTAATGAAATATCCTTTTCTCTAGAATAGGTTAAAAAACTTGCCCTCTTGTTAAATAAGACTTTTTAAACTTAAAAACAAAGTATTTCATTTTTGAAGAGATTTCTTACAATTTTATGTTATTCTTTAATTATGAGGGACAAGAAAAATATGAAGTAGGTGTTCACCCTCTGCATGAAAATTTCCATGCTGAATATTTTTATGATATTTTATTGGCAAATATTAACTATGTCCCATTTAATTAAAACACATGGTTAGATATTGACTGGTCATCAGGGTCTGGAAAATAAATATTTGATTTTTGTTTACTTGTGCTAAATTATCTTTCAAGTAGTAAATGATAATAAACATTTCCTTATTTTTCCCTGGGTCTTAGGAAGGAAAAAAAGTGCATGAGAAATAAATTATTCGTTTGATTGTAATAGCCTTGGCCTAAGGCCCTTGAAGTAGGATTCTTTCTTCCAGAAAAACAATAAGTACCTCAGTCAAGGTTGGGGCTGCTATGTTGCAAACTCTGTATTTAAATGTTGTGTGACTAAATCTTACATCACTAAGTAACCCGAGAAGTATTCAAAAGATGGAGGCCTGGGGCGCCTGGGTGGCTCAGTCTGTTAAGCATCCAACTTAGGCTCAGGTCATGATCTCATGGTTTGTGGACTCGAGCCCCGTGTCAGGCTCTGTGCTGACAGCTCAGATCTTGGAGCCTGCTTCAGATTCTGTGTCTCCCTCTCTCTCTGCCCCTCCCCTACTCATCCTCTATTTCTCTGTGTCTCAATAATAAACATAAAAAAATTAAAAAAAAAAGATTGAGGCCTAACCAGTTAAGTGTTCTTTTAAAGGAAGGCATTAATTCTACATTATAATTATCTTTATGCATAATCTCCTTGAAAAGATTGCAAAGATTATAGCAACAATTTATATGAATGACTTTATAATGAAGAGACATTGGAGACTGACACTAATGCCATTCATTCCTTCTTCTGACATAGCCATCAGTGGTCTAAATCTTATAGACTCTTTTTGTAATTGAATAAAGGGAATAGATGCCACCTAACCTAACATATATACAGCATTGTAGTTGATGCGACATATGGTCTTCCTCAGTGTTCAAAGGATGGTTGCAAGAGCATAGACAGAATTCGTTTTTCAGCTATATCCCATTTAGTATCAAAAATTATTTAATATAATGAAATGGAAGGAATTTTTCTCATTTTTAAATGAAGAATTAAGATAAAATTTTATCTGTGTCATATAAATAAATGCACAAGAGTCATAAGATTAGAGTCATAATGATAGAAGTAGCATGGAAGAGCTCTATGAGCAGATTTCACTTTTCTATTTTATTAATTCTTATATCTTCAGTACCTGCATCTAGAATAGTGTCTATGAAGAGAATATAAATAAAAATAAGCTTCAGTGGAAATTATTGCTGAAGAAAAGAACTGTTGCATGAAACACAAGAAACAAGCATAAAATTTGGTTGGAAAAAATGTAAATAAGAAAACAAAACTCATGTATGTGCCCAAAATGGCTATCAATTTTTTTCTTAATTTCTACTACTCTTTTTCTATTTTAATGTTGTTCTTAATAGTGATAACATTAGCTATGTTATGTATTAATCACTCTATTCATTTTTAAATAGTTATATTTAATATGCTAATGTGTCTTCTGTATAATATTGCACAAAATACTAATATTTGTGTTCCTTGAATATTTTTTAACTTCAAATATAGTCTGTTATTTTATGTTTTTTTTAATTCAAATCTTATTGCCATTATTTTTTATTTTTTATTTTTTTAATGTTTATTTTTAAGAGGGAGAGAGAGAGATAGTATGCAAGTGGAGGAGGAACAGAGAGAGAGAGAGAGAGAGAGAGAGAGAGAGAGAGGCTCTGAAGCAGTCTCCACGGTCTAAGCTGTCAGCACAGAGACTTAAGTGTGGCTTGAGCCCACAGCCTGTGAGAACATGACCTGAGTGGAAGTCAGATGCTTAACCGACTGAGCTACCCAGGTGCCCATTATTGCCATTATTTTAAACACAAAATTTTACAATGGATTCTTTTAACAATTTGCTTACTTTTGTTGAAATGTAGGATTAGGTTTTTATTTAGAAAGTTTCCCTTATTGGCATTTACCAAACAAAAATAATGACACTACATATTTTTCCTATAATTTATATCACTTAGTTCATTAACTGAATGTCAGTAACCTCATTAAAATCACTTGATGGGTACCTAGTTGGCTCAGTCAGTAGAGCATGCAACTCTTGATATTGGGGTTGTGAGTTCAAACCCCAGGTTGAGCACAGAGATTACTTAAAAAATAGAATTAAAAGAAAAATAAAATCACTTGAAAATTTGTTAACATGACATTTATAATTTCATATTGGTGTTTTCAATTTTTTTGCATAACTTTCCAACTAATTTTCTAATGTTAAAATATAATTTTGCTTGTTTATTTTCTGTTTGGCATCTGTTTGGGAAAGTAGTACTAAAATAAAACGTATTTGACATTGTTTGTCACACAGAGATTCACTTGGTTTTAAGGTTTTAACCAATATCTTACTGAAAATTTCTAATTCAGTTTATTATCAGTTAATCCCCAAATATTATCATCTCTTCCTAGCCAGCATCCAATCGTCCAGTTTCTTCATCTTCCAAATTATCAAACACATAAGATACCCATAACAGGTTCTTTTCCCCTGAACCATGGGATAATATTTAGTGTTCCTACTTTAGAAAATAGAGACCAGACTTCAAGCTTACTGTTGCTGGGTCAATTACATAAACTCTTTAACCCTCAGATCTCTAGTCTACAACATAAACTAATAACTCCTACTTCATAAGAGCTTATTAAATATTTAGTGAGATGATATATAGAGTAGTTAATAAAATATTTGACATAATAATTTCATAGTAGTTACAGTTGTCAGAATACTTCTATAGGACTGAAGTTTCTTTGGCTCTCAAGTATTAAACTAAAATCAAATTCTAAGGATTTCCATCATTTTAACCAAACCTATATAATTAAATTTTAAATAGTAATAATTTTGTTCCAGGGATGCCTGGGTGGCTCAGTCGGTTAAGCATCCGACTTCCGCTCAGGTAACGATCCTAGGAATTGGGGGTTCAAGCCTGCATCCGGCTCTATGCTGATAGTTCAAAGCCTGGGGCCTGCTTCTGATTCAGTGTCTCCACTCTCACTGCACCCCCCCCCCGCTATGATCGGTCTTTCTCTGTCTCTCAAAAATAAATAAACATTTAAATAATAATAATAATCATTTTGTTAAAGCACCTATACATGCTAGAAAAACAAAACCATGTGTCATTTTGGGAGTAGAACTCAAGCACTGGTGCTTTGGTGCATCCATCATCTAAAATGATTAAAATCTTAGCTTATTTCAGAAAATTGAAAACAAAACATTTTGCTTTAAACTTCAGTGACCATGCCAATCAAATTAATCCTGTCACCTGTGTTCTACCTATTTTGTCTATATGTATATTTGTAAAACTTAGATTAAGCAACATGCCATTGGACAGAGAAGGTTTTTCGTTCACATCCATGTTTATATTATTGCATGAGATTTTCTGGCTCAGTAGAGATATTTCGAAAGTAAGGAGCCATGTGACGTAAACCTACTCAGGTCAGTTACATTGTTCAATATGGCAACATAGATCTAAATCCATCATATTTGAAATCTACCCATTACATATGTTTGTCACCTATTGTATTAATCTCATCAGACATGTCACTACCTGAATGTCTTAGCTCTTATATCATAAGCTGTTTAAGAGCAGAGATACTTTCTCATTTTGTACATTTCATGTCATCTCCCAGACTGGAATTTTAAAAAATACTTATTCATTAAAGAGTAAATAAAAAACTCAATTAAACATGGTTCAAATTAAAGCTATAATAAGAGAAGAATCCCATTTTATATAACAATAAAAATGATAACTACTTGGGCATTAAATATAACAATTTTTTCTTTTACAACATATATAAGGAAACCTCCAAAGGTAAACAAAATAGATTTGAAAAAATGTTAAACAGTACCAGACCTTTGGATAGGAAGACTCAGTTATTAGAAAGTATGTCAAATTTTCCGCAAACCTATTTTCTGTTCTCTCTGGAAAAAGATTACCACACCCCACCAATGGTGACTTGAAATGCCTCACTGAGGGAGGGGTTTCCTTCCACACCCAAATGAGAGAATTTGGGACCATTCTGGTCCCCTGTTTTAGCTAAAAAAGTGAGGAAAATTGAACTGTGCTATATCGCAGCAGGAACTTCAAGTGCTTTCCCTTGGTTTCACCATGTACTTTTTCCTCCATTTCACAAATGAAATAGAAATTCTATTCCCTTATCATGGTTCCAGAATAAGTAACACATGGAACATAACCAAAGCATATATTGATGTGTGGGTGACATATTTGGGGATTGTTACAGACTAAATGTTTACGTCAGAAACATGAATGTCTTCACATTCATTATATGTGAATGCCATTATATGTTAAGATCTAATCACTAATATGATAGAATTAGACATTTGGGAGATAACTATGTTATGAGAGTAGAGCCCTCACAAATGAAGTTAGTGCTCATATAAGAAGAGGCCAGAGAGCGAGCCTCTCTGTGCTACCAGACACCAAATCTGCTGGTACCTTGATCTGAGACTCCCAGCCTCCAGAACTGTGAGAAATAAGTGTTTGTTGTTTAAGCCATTTTATGGTAATTCGCCATAACAGCCTAAACTGAGACAGAAACTGGTACTGAGCAGTGGACTGGTGCTGTAACAAATATCCTAAAATCTTGAAACTGAATAATAGGTAGTGGCTGCAAGAGCGTTGAATAGTAGCCAACATTGCCATGAAGGAAATTTGAAAAGGTGATTTTGGCTAGGACTCAGAAAGAAAGGAGAGCTCTTGAGAACTCTTTCATCTTCCTAGAGGGTACATAATCATGAACAGAATGCTGGTAGCAAAATGGATGTCATAGGAGATTCTACAAAGGAAATGAGGAACATGCTATTTAAAATTAGAAGACAGGCACATCTTGTGAAAAAAAACTTGGCTGAATTGTGTCCATGTTCTGGTGTTTTGTAAAAGGTAGAACTTGTTAGCAATGAAATTAGATATTTCTGCTGAAAAAAAGTCTAAGCAAAGTATTGAAGGAGCAGCTTGGTTCCTCCTGTCTGCTTAAAGAGTGAGAAGTAAATTGAAGAGACAGAATTATTAAGCCAAAGGGAACTAGCACTTAAATTTGGAAATTCTCAAACTATCCGTAGTCCAAAAAAAAAAGAGAAATCATGTTCAGAAGAAAACATTAGGAGTCTGGCCAAACAATCATGTGATAAGAAGATCAGTGTGGATGTGAACCAGAAACTTGATCAGCACCTTAATCAGTAAGAAAACTGGCAGTTGAACTGAATAGAAAAGAGATCAGAAAGAATGAAGAAAGGTGATCAGCCTATTTGGATTTCACAGCACAGGACAATAATTCTATTCAGTTATAAATGTGCTGTGCTCTTCTAGAAAAGGGAAGAATAACACTGAAAGGTAATTCAGACATCATTGGGGCTACCTGCTTCCTTTTAAAAGGAGCCATTGCCTTGCTTTCCGTCCTGTGCCCAAAGCCACTTGGACCTTTACTCTGTCCTGTAGAAGCCTAGTGGGGTCAGGGGCTTGGGGAGAGGACCGCCACCCACACAGCAGAGTAGCAAGGGCAAAACTGCAGCCCTATTGGGGCTGGGGGGCAGGGTATGAAGCCAAAGAGGATTTTTAGGCACTAAATATGTTCCAAGTCACACACAAAAAAATGTGTCATTTAATTCTTAAAATTCAGTCAGTTACATATAATTTTTCTCTATTTTCTAAGGACTCAGGCTCCCATACAGAGTGGGCTATGTTTAAAAACAGATATACCTGCCCAATGCATAATATTATTCACGAACCCTCCAGAAATGCAAATTGCTTTATTATTTTATTTTTTTAGAGTTTATTTATTTTTGAGAGTGAGGGGGATGGGGGTGGGGGAGAGAACATGAGTTGGGGAAGGGCAGTGAAAGAGGGAGAGAGAGAATCCCAAGCAGGCTCTCTGCTGTTAGCACAGATCCTGATGCAGGGCTTGAACTCACCAACCTTGAGATCATGATCTGAGCCGAAATCAAGAGTTGGATGCCTAACTGACTGAGCCACCCAGGTGCCCCTCTCTCCCTTTTTAAAGTAGTGTACTATCTTGTCAATTTTCTTTTAAAAAATACCCTTATTTTGTTTTTTAAAAAGTTTCAAAATAAAAATGAGAATAGATAACTATAAAGTTTCTTTTTCAAAATAAAATCATCATGAAATATGTTTTTTGATATGCATTGTATCAAGAACACATCTTGAACAAAGCTTTACAGAGACAAGCATACTTCAGAGTCAATATTTTCATAATTGGTTTTCATGTATATTTCATACAAAATATATGCTACAGGATTAGTTGCTCAATAGATTAAATTTACTCTCTAGCAAACTAGAACTGAAAAAAAAATAAAAGCAGGTGTTGCTGCTTAATGGAACTATAAGCCTATTTCTGTAATGAGCTTTAGAGATACATAAATCTTACCTGATTTTTCAATTCACATTCTTCACTTTGTAAGAATTGTGTGCTATTAGTGTGCATGGATGGCTCAGTCGGTTAAGTGTCCAAGTTCGGCTCAGGTCAGGATCTCGCGGTTCATGGGTTTGAGCCCTGCGTCAGGCTCTGTGCTGACAGCTCAGAGCCTGGAGCCTGCCTCAGATTCTGTTCTTCCCGTGCTCTCTCTGTCTCTCTCTCCGTCTCTCTCTTAAAAATAAATAAACATCGAAAAAACTAAAATAAAGAGAATTATGTGCTACTAAAACCTTGAAAAGAACTACAAATTTTAAATTGGTTCTTAATTTGAGGATCTTTAAAAAATCAGTTTTGAATTCTATGGCATTTAACTTGAAGAATCAGGGTCGTTTAAATATTTTATTACCAATGGAAAAATCATTACTATACTATATTACTGATTATTTTCAATAACAATCCTTGAAGCCATAGAAGGATCCAAAGAGAGTGCACGGAAATTCCTCATTCAGCAGACCTTTGTGGACATAAACATTGCAGAGGATTTTCACAGAGAGTCTTAAAACTATGTTTCTTTTTGTGTTTAAATTTATATTTAAGACTTCTTGTTAAGGGCTATTTAGTGTTTGATAAATTTGAATTATTCCGCTACTAGTTTTGTACAATATTAACACACACAATTTTTCATTTCTACATTAATTAACATTCTAAATCTATACAACTGTAACCTTAGTTATCTTTTTACTCCTGATAAAGTGTTGTGAAAATAATGAGTAGAGGCTCATATCCAACCTCTAGATTCTAGGGTAGGTAGTCCGGGGAAAATACCCAATATTCGGTAGTGCTAAAGCAGTGTCCTCATAGGAGGCAAAAAGGAAAAAGGGTAAAGGGAACACGTAGAGATGTTTAGGCTATGAGGGAATGCTTGGATAAATTTGAGTGAATAGGACTCATGCTTAGCAGGGATATGGGCTGGTCAGGAATGTTTGGGAGAAGGAATTGGGTGAGGACACTGGAAGAAATTCTGGGGCCTCATTATCCCGTATTTTGTAGGCCAACTTTATGGATTACATATGGAAGTATCACTCACCTGAGAGATGTGGGTAGTTTTAGATATCTCAAAACTGGCGGGGCCTCCCTTTAATCCTGAGGAAAATGATCTAATTTATAAAATCAATATTTCAATTTTAAAATTGGTTTCCTTAATCAGAGTGTTCATAGTAAGCACTCATCTTGCTGCATAGCTTTCAATATCCTGCCCTTTCATGGCAGAATGAATTACAGAGGACTGATGACTGTATCTTAGCATCATGCTACACAGAGGATTGGATAAAAGTAATATCAAGCAAAACAGTGAAGGTTAAAAAAAAAACAACTGGTGCATATTGCACAGACATAGAGCAAACCTCAGAAGCTGTTCTGGGATGGGATGCCTGGGTGGCTCAGTCGGTTGAGCGTCCAACTTCGCCTCAGGTCATGATCTCAAGATTTGTGGGTTCGACCCCGCGTCAAGCTCTGTACTGACAGCTCAGATCTTGGAGCCTGCTTCAGATTCTGTGTCTCCCTCTCTTGGAGCCTTCTTCAGATTCTGTGTCTCCCTCCCTCTCTGCCCCTCCCCAGCTGGTGCTCTTTCTCTCTGTCTCTCAAAAATACATTAAAAAGTTAAAAAAAAAAAAAAGAAGCTGTGCCGGGCAATCAATAAGCAGGGGTATCTGTCAAGTCTTTCTGTAGTGTGACTTTTACAATATATAAAATAAGGCAGGGATTTTCAAAGAAATGGGCATATCAGGAAATGATATGCAGTTGTGGAAAGAGTCGGAAGTGGGCAGTGTCTGTATGGGGTGAACAGTTGGGATGACAAGGGAAATCTTTCAGAATAAATAATTAAATATTATTATAGGGGAGAGGTAGAGAAAAATTAAAACTATATATGTCTATACAGATTTGTATATTTTCTTTATAATTTTAGATAAAAGATTAAGAATGAAAAGGAAAGTTTTTAGAAAAAATCAATTATATGATGAATCATTAAAAGTATTACATGTCAATGTTCTTGGAGGAAAAAGCTTAAAAATGCAAACCTGAATTTATAAAAACATTAATGCTTTTTAGTGTTCTGACAAAAATCCTAAAAATTAAGATGTTGGATATTTTGAAAAAAAATTCTTTAGCATTTAAAAAATATATCTAAGAGGATCTGTTCTATATTCAACCTATATATAATCTCTTTGGAGCCATGTATCTATAAAACAGATGTGACGACAGATGGTAGTAAACAATGTATTTTTTTATAACTGATTAACAACTTTTGCCAAATGCCAGTGGTAATAAAGAAATCCACTTTATCTTGGACTACAAGGAATTACATATTCAGTGATAATAAAGGCAACTATTTTGGTTTACCTGGATATCGCTCATCTCTTTGAGTGGTGTTAAATAGTAGCAACTTAGTCTAAACTTAGCTCTGCTTTTACATCGCCATTTTTTAACTAAGTAAGGCAGTTATTGTATTTCATGAAGGCAAGATAAATCTTTAATCAATTTTGTCATGTCTTGATTATTTGCAAAACAGGATGACAGAGAGAAAAGAAATAAAATCTGTCCAGCATAAGGTGAAATTTATTGCAGTAATTTTACAGAAGAGTCCCTTTGATGTCATAAACTGTAAGAAAAAAGCATGAGCAGTTTATTAAAAAAACATAAGAATAGTGAGATGAGATTTCAGCCTTTATAGCAATCCACACTTTATATTGGATAATTCATTCTTGTACCACTATAGAAAATAGTAAATTGATTTTGATTTTATATGTAGCTGTCCCATTAATTTTCAAAGCATAACCTTATGAAGATCAAAGTAGTCGAGTTTGCTGACATCAGCTTTACAAGAGGGAGCTTATCACTCTCTAAAGCGAAAATGTAGTGTTATCAAGAAACACATCTGCAAGTCCAGCCATTGTCAAAGAATCGTGACATAAATTATCTATGTGGCACTGTTGATGTATCCATTTCACTAAAACTGTTAACAAAACTGATTTTAAAACTCAGGAAATGAGAGCCATGACTTTAACGATATCAGCATCATAACTTTTTCTTTTTTTAATTGAAGGAAGGTTTTATTTTTTCTATCATTAACATTAGCACATTTTTACTCATTCTATGCCAAATATGTCTATTGTGACAAAAGCTAATTTGGAGGAATTGTTGAGATTCAATTGATTAATTGAGTCAGTCATTTTATGATAAAATCATTTTCTATTTGGTTTTGATGCTTTTGTTTGGGTCAGAAAATGTGCCTTATGTCTATGAAATCTAGTATTACTCGAGACATTTTTTTCTTTCTCTTTTAAAATTTGTTTATTTATTTTTGAAAGAGAGAGTCAGCAGGAGAGAGGCAGAGCGGGGGCAGAGAGAGAGTCCCAAGCAGGCTCTGCACTCTCAGTGAAGAGCCCAACATGGGGGGAGAGGAGGGCTCGATCCTATGAACCTTGAGATCATGACCTAATATGAAATGAAGAGTCAGACACTTAATTGACTGAGTCACCCAGGAATCCCAAGACATTTTTTTTCTTAAACTAAATCAGTATATAAAATCAAAAAATAGCATTCATGTAATTTATTAAATCTGTAGGAGGGGGCATGTGCCATTACTTTATATAGGGGAGGTAACTGTCAGTTTTATCTCCCCCTCTGGTTTTCTACATATAACATTATCCTTTATAGAAGTTAGAATGCACTTAACATTTTAGTCATTTATTATTATTATCTCATATAAAATCCAGAAAGAATACTCAGAGTCCCCAAGACTCATTAAAATATTTTTTTTAATTTTTAATGTTTTTTATTTATTTTTGAGAGACAGAGAGAGACAGCGCGAGCAGGGAAGGGTCAGAGAGAGAGGGAGATACAGAATCTGAAGACAGACTCCAGGCTCTGAGCTAGCACAGAGCCTGACATGGGGCTTGAACTCACAAACCGTGAGATCATGACCTGATCTGAAGTCGGACGCTTAACCAGCTGAGCCACCCAGGTACCCCTCATTAAAATAATTTTGATTCCCATTTGAATTTTTTATTTATCTTTATCTAAAATTTTTAAACACTGAAACCATGTATGCAAATTGGGAAGAGAAAACAATTTTAAAATATGCTAACCATCTCCATGAAGGAAAACAGTTTTGAAGAATTACTTATCATTTGAATGTGTGTTCATGACAGGTAAATCTACTGTAAGCACACTATAAAACCAAAGACCTTCGCCAAGTACATTAATCTGTTGTTTGTCCTAACTTGCCTAATGTTAAGGCAACTGTTTAAATGCATTTTTTAAATCATTTTTGAAGACTCATCAAACTCCACTTAAAATATAAATGCCACTCTTATTCATTCAGTCACCAAAATCTGTGTGTAATCCTTAACTCTTTGACACTGTACCCTTATACCCAAATCAATCATTACTCACTTTCACTCTAATTCCTAAATATTTCTGGAAGATGTTTGCCATTTTCCATCCTTATTGGTATTTTCCTAGGAGAAAACACCAACATCTGGTCCCAGGATTATTACAACAGCTTTTTAACATTTGTCTCCTCTCCATGTGTGCTCTAATTCATTCTCCATATTGTAATTAAAATAAGTTCATATAAAATTTTCAGAACATTTTTATATTTTTAGAAAATATTGAGAATAGTACAGAGTTCCCATGTATCCATCACCAGTTTTCCTAGCATTAACATCTTATGCTATTATGATATAATTAACTGTTGTTCTGACATTTTTATTAACTAAAGCCTGTAATTTATTCTGATTTTCTTATTTGTAGCTAACAGTCCTTTTCTGCTTTGGGATCCCATCCAAAATATATATACCCAAAATATAGTTACTCATCCTTTCTCTTTAGGCAACTCTTGGTGGTGACAATTTGGGGATTTCTTTGTTTTTGGTGGTCTTATTAGTTTTGAGAGGCACCTGTCAAGTGTTTTGTAGCAAATCCCTCAAATGGGATTTGTTTATCATTTTTCTCACAATTAGATGGGGAATGTATTTTTAATGAGAAACCAGAGAGAAAATGCTGTTTTCATCAGAACTTAACAAGGGAGCATATTATCAACTTGTTCCTTCTATTGAAGAATATATTAGAAACCAAGAACTGGCTGATCCATGTGCTCCTTGCAAATGGGTGTTGGTGCTTTTAGGCTTCCTCAGCTGAGAGAGAAAGAAAATATATGCATTATCAACCAGTGTATATCTACATGTCTATAAATATTTCTAGATGTAACCAGTATGTCTGTATAACATGCATTCAGGTTGAGGTCTCCAATTCCACTAATCAATTACCTCATGGATAATCCTAGCCTACTCTTCTTGTTTATCTATCAACTTCCACTCCAAGAATGAGAAATTTGGCTTCTGCCGTCTGCCATCTTTTTACTTGTTTAACTGCAGTATGTTCATACAGCAGCATCAGAATTGTTAACTTGTACCCAGGGGGCCAAAGTTTATTAGCTTTGGTGCAATGCTTATAAGCAGTTCCTTTTGAGTTTAGGCTTTCAGATTCCACTCATTATCAAACTTTCTTAGATCAGTACCTTTATCCACCCCTTTCAGGGAGATTATTTTACATATTTATAATAAAGTTAAATATGAACTGTGAGATCATGACCATTTGGGGCACCTGGGGGTCTCAGTCAGTTAAGCATCTGACTTCAGCTCAGGTCATGATCTCACAGTTCGTGGGTTCAAGCCCTGAATAGGGCTCTGTGCTGACAGCTCAAAGCCTGGAGCCTGTTTTGAATTCTGTGTCTCCTTTTCTCTCTGCCCCTCCCCAGTTCACACTCTGCCTCTCTCTCAAAAATAATAAACATTAAAAAAAAAAGTATTTTTAACTTTAGAAGAAAGCTTGAAATTTTTTTACAAAGTGGCTGCACTATTTTGCATTCCTCCAGCAATGAATTTATATACATCCTCACCATCAATACTGCCGGTATTTTTAATTTTATTTTAATGATTCAAAAACATTTTAGTGATATCTCATTTTGTTTTATTAATGTTTATTTATTTTTGAGAATGAAAGAGAAAGAGAGTGTGAGCAGGGGAGGGGCAGAGACAGAAGAGGTCAGAGGATCCAAAGTGGGCTCTGTGCTGGATAGCAGAGAGCCCTATGTGGGGTTCAAACTCATGAACTGTGCGATCATGACCTGAGCTAAAGTCGGAAGCTTAACTGCACCACTCAGGCACCCCTCTCATTTTGTTTTAATGTGCAACAAACAAATGAAGATTTTGCATATGTTTTTTTGCCAATATATGTCTTTTTTGGTGGATGGAATTTAGATATTTTGCCCAATTTTAAAATTATGTTTAGTCTCTAGCTGCTAAGTTTTAAAAATTATTGGAATGTTTCAAATATACATCCTTTGCTAGATACATGCTTTAAAAAATACTTAAGGATGAGATCTTGCCATTTGTGACAACATGTTTGACCTAAAGTGTATTGTGATAAGTAAAATAAGTCAGACAGAGAAAGATAAATACCATATGAATTCACTTATATGGAATCTAAAAAAAAAAAAAAGAACAATTAATAAACCACCACAACAAAAGCAGAATCAGGTCTGTAAGTACAGAAGACAAAATTATGGTTGCCAGAGTGTGGGTGATGGGCAAAATGGGTGAAGATGAGTTGGAGATATAGGCTTTCAGTTATGGAATACCATAAGTCATAAAAATAATAAGCACAGCATAGAGAGTAAGTCAATGTTATTGCAGTAGCATAAGATGGTGACAGATGGTAGCTATATTTGTAGTGAGCATAGCATAGCATAACATATAGGCATTGCATAGCATTGTATAGAATAACATATAGGCATATTGAATTATCATGTTGTATACCTAAAATAATTAATAAAATTAAAAATGAAATTAAATAAAAATACAAAAAATAAAGAATTCTTTTACCTACTCTAATTTTTCTTGATTTTACTTAATCTCAAAAATTGTAGTAAGTTGTATTCTCAACTTCATTTACTTCAAGTTATTTTTAAATTTCTCTTAAGCTTTCTTTGATCCAGGTACTATTTACTTTAAATATATGGAGAATTTACAGCTACACATTTGTTATCAAATTCCATTATTGGTCTGAGGATGTAACTTATATGATTACTTTCTCTCTTATTTTTTGATATAGTGTTACCATCATATATATTTTTCCTTCTTTGTTTTTAACTCATCTGAGTCTTTAAAGTGGGTTTTTTATAGAAAAAATAATTAGGTCTTGTCTATTTCTTAGTCCATGCTAATACTCTTTGTCCTCCCATTTGTATTTTTATATTTTTCACTTTTAAAATGATTATAGATTTGGGTTCATTCTTACCATATTTGTAAATTTTTGTTGGTATTCATTGCATTTGTTCTGTTTCTCCTCATACTTTTCTTTTGCATTTTCTGGGTTTTATTGAGCATTTTCATATGATTCCATTTTACTTTCTTTTTCTCTTTCTTTATTCTTTCTCCTACTCCCTTTCTTTATATAGATACAGGTAAGTCTGTGGTAAAAAGTTCCCTCAGTTTTCATTTGCCTGAGAAAATATTTATTTATGATTGCCTTGAAAATTAACCCAGCTACATGTGGAATTAAATGTTGGTGGTGTTTTATTCCTCTGCAGTATTTTAAGTATATCAATCTACTTTCTCCTTGCCTGCCTGATTCTTCAGCAGTGTACTGTAATTACTACCTATGTTCCTCTATAAATAAGATTTCTTTGTTATGAGTTAAATTGTGCTCCTCAAAAAGTTATGTTGATATCCTAACCTCTGGTAAGTGTGAGTTTGACCTTATTTGAAAATAAGCTCTTCACATATATAATCAAGTTAAAATGACATCATTAGAGTGGGCCCAATCCAATATTGCTGCTATTCCTATAAGAGATGGAGGCAGAGGCACAGGGACAGCACCATGGCAGAGTTTGCAGTAAGCCAAGGGATACCAGGACGGCTGGCAACACAAGGAGCTACGAGAAAGTCATGGAACAGATTCTCACCAAGAGCCTTTAGAAAGTATGACTTTGCTGACTTCTTGATTTCATTCTTTTAGCCTCCAGAACAATGGGTGAATAAATATGTTGTTTTAAGCCCTGGTTTGTGGTAGAATAATTGTCAGAGGAGTGTAAGCTTCCTAGAGGCAAGGTTTTGTTCTGTTAGTGGCTGTATCTCCATTGTCTAGAATAGTGACTGGCCCATGATAACTGTTAGCTAAATTACTGTTTGGAAAAGTGAATAGACAAGAATTATACAGCCTTGATGTTCCTTGTGTGACTGACAAACAGGAACCATTACTGGAACCAATATACCCTGCTACATAGCTTACTCAAACACTGACTGCTCCCTCAGTTCTGTATTTTTCTTTCTGTTATCAAACACAATAACATAACCAACATTTTATTTATTAACATCATCATTTTCCCTTTAACTTTGGCATTTGTCAAAAATACAGATTCTCCTAAAGCACTCTAAATAGAATAGGGAATCTAAATCTATATGGGAAATCTCCAGGGATTTGTACTTTCAAAAGGTGACCAGCATTTCTGGGCCAGACATGATATTATAGACTCCTTGCTCCTAACTACTGTACGTAACTACAAACCACAGAAATAATGGAATACACACTAAAGGAGACCTCTGAAAGGTGGAAAGAAGAAAGCAAACTAGTTTGGGCAATATAACTAGAGGAAAAAGAAGAGAACAAATTATCTTACTATCTCACACAATACAATAATGCTACCAGGCTTGAATTTTGTAACTCCAAATCTAGTAACTTAAGACAGCCCTTTCCCACAGATCAAATGTGAGTCTCACTGACAATAGCAGCTGACCCCACTAGCAGGGGCAGGGGTATTAATAGGGAGCATAGCTAACAAAAAATGAGCAGTTGAAGTGCTTACTTTTCCTTCTATGTCTTGAGACTACTCTCTTCAATCAAAACACAGCCTGGCCTAAGGGGACAGGCAAGAAAAATTACACTGTAACAAATGTCAAGCCCATGAAATCCTTTGTCCTCACAGACCTAAGACACCTTTCCTCTATGGAGAAAAAACTGGTGGCCAGGGGATACTGCTAAGGGGGATTCCATTACAATTGGTGGCAGGCATGGTCAGTGCTATTCAATTTTACAGACTGTAGAATAGGTTTCTCCTCTAGTTAGGCCAATCAGGGAAAATAACTCATGCTCCTTCAGTAAGCATCACGATGTCCAATGAAGCCTCACTAAAATGACCAGAATACAAATATAAATGAATATAGCAAGAATAAGGGAAATTATAAGTTCAATGGTAAAAGACAATCAATTGAAGCCGATATTAAAATAAATCAGATATTGGAATTATATGAGAGAAATTTTTATCAAATAAACAGAAGTTAAAATAAATGTAGTATATCACGTTGATTTGCAAAAATTGAACCATGCTTGTAATACAGGAATAAATTCCACTTGATCATAGTGAATGATTCTTTTAATGTAGTTTAGGATTCCATTTGCTAGTACTTTTTAAAGAATTTTTACATCCATATTTATCAAGGATATGGTTGGAGTGATTCTAAGGGTATATGCACCCCAGTGTTTATAGCAGCATTATCAACAATAGCCAAATTATGGAAAGAGCCCAAATTTCCATCAACTAATGAATGAATAAAGAAATTTATTGTGATATATATATATATATATATACACACTTACACACACAATGGAATACTAGTCAGCCATAAAAAAGAATTAAATCTTGCCATTTGCAATGACATGGATGGAACTAGAGATTTTAAGTCAGTCAGAGAAAGAAAAATACCATATAATTTCACTCATGTGGAATATAAGAAACAAAACATATGAACATGGGGGGTAGGAAGAGAGAAAAAGGTAAAGAATCTTGAAATATCAAATGGAAGAAAAAGCATTAGAAAGAACAGAAATATGAGTACATAAAAAAGTCCAACCTAGGGTGCCTGGGTGGTTCAGTGAATTAAGTGTCCAACTTCGGCTCAGATCATGATCTCACAGTTCATGGGTTCAAGCCCTGCATCACGCTCTGTGCTGACAACTCAGAGCCTAGAGCCTGCTTCAGATTCTGTGTCCACATCTCTCTCTGCCCCTGCCCTACTCACACTCTGTCTCTCAAAAATGAATAAACATTAAAAAAAAAATTAAAAGGTCAACCTTTACCTCATAAGTTTTAGAAATTATATTTAATGATTAAGCTAAAAAACACTTTAATGCTATATGTTACTAGAGATAGGATATTTAAAAGTGGGAGAGGTAAAGACCCTTAAAAGGAAGCAAAGTTCCACACTTCTTTTGAAATGGTGGATACTTGATATCAGAAGACTATAATTTACATATGTGTATCTTAATACTCAGAGCATCACCAACAAAACTGTATAAGGATCTATGCCCCAAAAACCATAAATAAATCAAGATGTAATCCTAAAAATGTTCAAGTAACTCACAGGAAGACAGTAAGAAACAGAAGAATGAGAAGTAAAGTAAACATAAAATTACTAATAAAATGACAGAATCAAGCTCTAACATATGAAGTTACCTAAATGTAAAAACATAAATATTAAAATACAGAATTAAAAGATAGATATTGTCAGGGTAGACTTTTTTTTAATTACCTTATAGGAAACTGTTTACAGAAAAGTTATATGAAATTCAGTAACATAGGTGGGTTGAAAGTAAACAAATGAAGAAAGATTTACTGTGCAAACATGATAAAAGTAGGTGAAGTTAATGCATAGTAAAGGAAACAACTAGAGATTTAGTAGGGCATTTCATAATGATAAGAAAAGTTCTTTCCACTGGAAAAATATAATGATCTTAAATGTGCATGCCCCAAATAAACAACAGAGTCTCACAATTCATGAATCAAAACTTATAGAATTGGAATAAAATAATAAAAATATTTTCAATTTTGTTAAGGACTTCATCACCTTCCACTCAGTGACTGATAAAACTGCCAGACAGAGAATTAACAAAAATACATAAAATCTGAACCCAATCAAACAACAGGATCTAAATGACAGCTCATAAAATGAATGTTGAAATATTTTAAATAATGAAATTTATACAGAGTATGTTCTGACCATAAGACAAACATGAAACCAGTATCAGAAAGATAAAAGGAAAATCTGAAATAACAGATAAAAGAAAGTTAAGAAAAATACAGAACTGAAAGAAAATACAAATGCAATATATAAAATATGTAAGATGCTTCTGAAGTAATGCTTATAGGAAATTTATAACTCAAAATAATTACAAAGAAAGAAAGTTCTCACATAAAGTCTCACACGCAAAGAAGGAGAAAATGAATTTGAAATGAAATTGAAAAAAGTTAAGTAATATAGAGAAAAAATTACACAAAATGCTCATTTAAAAAATAATTCAATAAAATTGATAAACTTCTAGCAGGTAGTCAAAAATAAAAAGAGATAAGAAACAAATCAGCAATATCAAAAATGAAATGAAAGAATATAACTAAAGATGCTGTCCCTATAAAAGAATAATAACACTATAAAAAAACTTTGCACTCAATAACTTAGAAGATATGGACCAATTACTCAAACACCATAAACAATCAAAACACAATCATAATTTAAAATCACCAATCACTGGATAATTATAACATTCAAACATTTAATACAAATTTTATATATGTCTTTCTGAAAATAGGAGAGGAAGAAATATTTCACAATTATGAGTACTCATCATATGAGGTCAATATCACAAAACCAGATAAAGGTTTTTTTGAAAAGAAACTAAAACTTAACATTTTCCATTAACTTAAACTCAAAGCTCCTCAACCAACATATTAGCACATTAAACCTAGAAAGTATTATATTAGATGTCATCGCCATGTAGAATTTATTCCAGGTATGCAAGGATAGTTCAACATTTGGAAAGGTATACAAAAATCCATCATATCAACTGTCTGAAGCAGAAAAGTCATGTGAACATCAATTGATGCAGAAAAAAATTTTGACAAAATCTGGCACATTTTGATGATAAAATGCTCAGAAACTAGAGATAGCTATCAACATCTTTAATTTGTTAAGGAACTTCTACAGACAATATACAGCTAATATTACACTTAATCATGGAGAACCAAATGTTGTCTGCTTAAGAACATGACAAGGATCTTTGGTCCCACTCATACTCAACATAGTACTGAAAGTTCTAGCCAGTACAATTAGGCAAGAAAAATAAAATCCAGGCAAATAGAAAAATAATTTTATGTATTAGTAATATTTACATTTAATTATATTATTGTATATATAATGTATTGTGCATACTACATATATTTATATACAATTTTTTAAACCAATAAATAGGGGCACCTGGGTGTCTCAGTTGGTGGAGAATCCAATTCTTGATTTTGGCTCAGGTCAGATCCCATGGTTGTGGGATCCAGCCCTGTATTGGGCTCCATGCTGAGCATGGAGACTGCTTATGATTCTCTCTCTCTTCTTCTGCTCTTCTCCTTGGATGGTGTACTCTTTCTCTCAAAAATAAAATAATAAAATAAATAAAATAAGATAAAATAGATAAAATAAAAACATAAAATAAAATAAAACAAAGTAAAGTGAAAGTAAAATAATGTAATGTAAAATTAAATTAAATTAAATTAATAAAACTATCCTTAATTAAAACGATATAACTGTCTACATTGACAAAACCCAATGCATCTACATAAGTCCAATAGGACTTATTAGTCCTAAGAAATTTAGAATTCTGAAGTCAGAAAGATTGCAGGATCCAAGCTACATGTAGTATAAAGATTAACTGTATTTTTATAACAAAGCATAGAACATATGAACAATAAAATTAAAAATGCATTACTACTTATGATTACTCAAATAAAAACTTACGTATAAACTCAACATGAACTGACTCAGATGTTAAAAACTACAGAATAAAAATGAAAGAAATCAAAAGATATCCAAATAAATAACAAGACATTTTATGTTCATGAGTTGGAAAAATCAACATAACAAATATGTGAACTCTCTCCAAAAGACTATATAGGTAAAACTACATTTCAGCTTCTATATCAAATTGTTATCAAAATCTCAGCTGTATTTTTTGAAGATAGACACGATTATTCCAAAATGCATGCAGAAATGTAAAGGTATACAGTAGCTAAAACGATTTTGAAAAGACTGAAGTGGGAGTTATCTAATTGATTGTCAGACTTGTTTTGTAGCTACAACAATCAACACTGTGTGGTGTTAACATGGGGAGAGACACATATCAATACAACAGTATGGAACCCCCCCCAATAGACTCATCCAGATATATCCAAATGATATTGATCCAGGTGTAAAATAATTTAATGATGGAAAGTTAGCCTTTTCAACAAATACTTCTGTAGCATTTAACAAATATAAGCCATAAAATAAACACGGGCCTAAACTTCACACCATATGCAAAAACTAACTCAATGTGGTTCACAGACTTTAATATAAAATGCAAAACAATAAAACAGAATGTAGGGGAGAATCTTTTGTTTTAAAACTAGGAAAGTGTACATAGACTTGACATTAAGAGCATAATCTATAAATGAAAAGATTAATAAATTTGACCTCATTAAAACTGAGAATTTTTGATCTGGAAAAGATCCTGTGAAAAAGATGAAAAGAGGGGTGCCTGGGTGGCTCAGCTGGTTAAGCAGCTGACTCTTGATTTTGGCTCAGGTCATGATCTCGTGGTTTGTGAATTCCAGCCCTTCATCGGGGC
The DNA here is from genome assembly GCA_028646485.1 of Cryptoprocta ferox. NCBI lineage: Eukaryota > Metazoa > Chordata > Mammalia > Carnivora > Eupleridae > Cryptoprocta > Cryptoprocta ferox. The sequence continues at coordinate 142,355,964 of CM053567.1, forward strand.
TCTGTGCTGACAGTGCAGAGCCTGCTTGGGATTCTGTCTCCCTTTCTCTCTGTCCCTCCCCTGTCCCTCTCTCTCTCTAAGAAAAAAAAATGATGAAAAGATAAAGTACAGACTGGGAGAAAATATTTCCCAATCACATCTGACAAATGAGTAATAAATAGAACATACAAAGCATGTTCAAAACTCAATAGTAAAAAGCTAATCACTCCAATTAAAAAATGGAAAAATATATAACATATTACACTGAGGATTTACTGTTGGGAAATAATCACATGAAAGTACATACATAAATTACCATTATGGAAATAAAAAAACACAATGAAATGCCACTACACTTCTATTAGATAGCCAGCTAAAGAATAAGGACAGTGCAAAATCTAGGTGACGGTGCAAAAAGACTAGATCCTTCAAGCATTGCTAATGGGAATATCAAAGAGTACTGACACTCTGGAAACCCGTTTCGTAGATTATTTTTAAACCTAAACATAAAACTATCATAAAACCTAAAAACTGCACTCTTGACATTATCCCAGATAAATGGAAACTCATGTTCACACAAAAACCTGTATATGAATGTTCACAACATCAAACTAGAACCAACACACATGTCCTTCAATGGGTGAATGCTTAAAGAAAGTATAGGTGTGTCTTGGGTGGCTCAGTCAGTTAGTTAAGCATCTGACTTTGGCTCAGGTCACGAACTCGGTGGCTCCTTGTGGGTTTAAGCCCCACGTAGGGCTCAGTGCTGATGGCTCAGAGCCTGGAGCCTGCTCCCATTTCTGTGTCTCCCTCTGCTGCTCCTTCCTCGCTGGTGCTCTGTCTCTCTCTGCCTCTCAAAAATCAATTTAAAATGTAAAAAAAAAAAAAAAAAAAAAAGAAGAGAAAGTATAGTACACTTCATTTCTTTATATACCATGGAATATTACTCAGAAATTAGAAGAATAAACTATTGATATAAACAAAAATTTGGATGAATCGCTAGGGATTTAACTGAATTTAAAAAGCTAGCCCCCAAAAGGTACATATTATATGATTCCATTTTCATAATATTTTTTAAATATCACAATTCTGAAGAAGACTATAAATTAGGGAGGTCAGGGGTTAGGAACAGGGCAGGGGAAGGATGGTGTTCCAATAAAATAACAGGAAGAATTCTCATGCTGAAGATACTATATCTTGTTTATAGTGGTGGATATATAAAACAGCAGTGTGATAAAATTGTGAAGAATTAAACACAGACACAGACATACTAATGAGCACAAATAAAACTGAAAAAAATCTGAATTAAAAAAAGTTTTTAAAAAAAATCAAAGTGATCCCATGAGAAAAAAAATTATGAAAATACTGCCCTTACCATTCTCAGGTAGTCCTACATTGTAGGCTTTTTAAATATGTGATTTTGGAGTCTCCTTTTAGTACTAAGAATAAGCAGAGAAGACTATAGCTCATTACTTCCACTAAATTTAACTTGTGCTTCAGAAGTTTGTATTGCTCAGGGTGCCGATTTTGAATATAATGTATGAAGATGCATTAATTACTGAATGAATAAATGAATGAATTTTTGATGGTATAAATGATACCAAATAAATCCCTAATACTTGAGTGGTAATTTGTTTCTTGCTTGAATATAACGATGATTAGAAATTTTAATACTGCAAATGTTTGCATGTTTAGTATTTTATTTTTGTTAACATATTTTCCATATTCATTCTGAAATGTACTGCTTCCATCAAAAACCATTTTCCCCATATTTCTTACATTGTAAAATAAATTAAATTCCCATGTTATTAATATTTAGCACAATATGAATTATGCCTTTTCTTTATGAACAAAGATTGAATGCTATAGAAAATGAACTAATGGTGTGCAAATAACAATAGTACTTGTCATATGTATTCTAAACAGTGGCAAATAATTTGTCTTCTAATACCAAACCAGGGGAGATAAATTAATTATAAACATCAGGGGGATAGTTATGCTGTAATAATATCCATTGTTACATTAAGAAATAGGAAAATTGACTTAACTTCTTTGAAAAGATTTATTTGTATTGAAAAGGAAGGTCTTAACCTTAACAGATTGCTTGATAAAACTGAACACTAAACAGGTACTAACAATAATGCATAAAGCAAAGGACACTTCATGTTGACTAACAGCATTCAAAGACTTCTCTGCTTCTGAAAAGAGTTAACCAAGAATTTGCAGTAACTCAAATTGCAGAACTTGGACACTAGGTGAATTTTTACTTATTTAGAAACTCCAACAAGAAAAATGGAAGAGTCCATTTGAAATCAACTTTGAGAAGAGTCTTTTTGCCACTGTTTTGAATTATTAGCTACTCAACAGGAGAAACTTTCATGTATTATAGTTAGAGAGTTTTCTTAAATGTTACGAAAGAAAAAAAAATCCATGTGTTAAGCAAATGATGTCAGCATCTAACTCTTGCAGCAGTGAAGTCTCTGCTAATGTTATGATTTATTCATGTGTGATTCCAAATTTGCGAATAAATGACATCACCACATTGGAGAAAAATGAGATTACCATTTCTCTTCCACTTAATTTAAGAAAAACTCAAGGAAAGAAGTGGCTAAGTAACAGGCAACAGCCACATTAGTAGAGACTGACAGCAACAGAAATTAACCTAAAGCAATAGTGAATGACCACACAATCACTATCAAGTCTTTACATTTCTATTATTATTATTATTTAAACAAAACATTTTTTGGAAGAATTTCTTTATTTGGATTAGGAGAAGATTGTGAAAACATACTGTGACCTTCCTCCAGGGAAGAAAAAAGTGAATGGATAGCTCACAGGGGTTAGACTGTTTTTGGGGGGACGGACAGCGGGGTGGTCTCTGCTTGCTCAACTCTTTCCTGAATGCAACAAGGAAATTAGCCTGGTGTCAGTGCCAAGAAGGAATTCAATCTGACATTTTGTGACTAAATTTACAATCATATAAATACAATATTGAAAGAAAATGTGACATTATAAATGAAAAAAGATCAGCTATCTAACAGATTTCTATTATGTCAGCAGGAAAAAACAATGTGTACAAATGGAAGCATATACAACTACATTCTATGTATCTGAAGCAAATACCCCACCCAAATGTTTTTCTCTTTATCAGTGTGAAACTGCTAGCGAACTAAATGATTTGCAGCTATTATTACAAATCAATTTTACTATATGATTACTTAGACAGTGGTGATACATGACTATGGAATGACTTTAAACATACAAATAGAACAAGTCCATAGTTATAACTACACAATATTTGAATTTGAATATGTAACACAATGTCATTTTATCACAATGTCATTTTATGGAACTTGAAAAATATATTGAGGTATCCAAAGCAGCTAGAGAAATCTGGTGATACTACATAATTTGTTCATTGTCCATATTTTGTAGTCCAGATCACCCTAAGTGTATATTATCAATTAGATAATTCTAAAATGCTGCTATTTTATCTATTTAATAATTTTAATTAATTGAATATTATAAAGAAAACTACTACAAAGAATTTCCAAATAACGTGTAAAGCATCGAATTGTGAATTTGTATAATTTTGCTCAATAGCTAAGGAAAGAGACTGTTTTCATATTAAAGCATAAAACCATAGCATGCAGTATTTATCATCTAAAAATGTAAGGCATTGGACTCTAATAGATTAAATGAAAAATGACACCTGGAGGTTTACACTAGCTTCCACACAACAGCAAGTCACACAGGGATGCTTGACCCACTGTCTTATGCATTTGGGCAAGTTTTATACTCAGCTTACCACATCCAATATTTATTATTGTTATTATTGGTGAACTTGAGTAAATACATTTCCTCCATCCTTAACTTTTTCTTGGCTGTAGAGACATAAATATTTAAAGTATAAAATACATAAACTTTAAGGCTGCCACAAGTCCACAGCATAAATTACAAAGTACTTTTCTGTCACTGAACACCTAGATTTTTATGTCCATTAAAATTTACTGTTCTTCTTAGACATTTTTATTTATAAGCTCTTGACTTAGGCAAAACAATATATTAGAGAAGAATGATGAATAGGAATTCATATTTGAAATATCTAAAATATGAACACATTTTATATTTACTTTTTAAAAGGAAGAAAAGAGAATATAAGGAAGAGTATAACCAATTGAGCATTAAGGCAGTATTCAATGTGGGTAACTCATGTAGTATTCATGCTATAAAATTATACTTTTGGATAAGTTTAATAGTTCTTGGGATAAAATGTGGGATATATATTTCTTGAAGAATATACCCATCTCTGCATTTTGAAATGACAATTTGAAGAAACATACAAATTATTACATTCATATACATATTTATGTCAATTTCTGAATTTTTTATTCTCTCATTAATTTTATTTTCATATTTAGTGATTATGTCGGTCTGGTTTTCCAAGTATATTTTTTACTGCAGTTGAGCAGATATTGATGGTGCCCTGAACTGTATTTCATTCCACAGTATCAGTCTGCCCTTTCTTGAACAAAGAACTTGAGCAATTCTCTACATTTATCATGAGGTCCTGGAGGAAATAAGCTGACATGGACCACAATATCCTTGAAAATGGAAACCTTTATTAGGTTTTCCTCTTTACCCATCCCCTTCCCCCATTCCCTCAACATTATTGCCTGGAATTGCCTTCCAAATAAAATATTTCTAACCAAGTCCTTGTCTTAGGCTCAGTTTTGTGGGAAACTCCAAAACACTGTTTTTGTCTCCTTAGAAAAACTAACAAATTGATAGATTTAAGGCCTAACAAATTGAATATAATACTCTCACTGTGTTTACAACTAATAGGTTTTCTCTGTCTTCATTATTTGATATCTGTATCGTTAGCTACTACTCTACCATCCAACATGGAGAGCTTCTTTCTCTTAGCTTCCTTTTTCTATCCTTAACTGCTTTTTTTTCTCTCTCACCTGTTACTGGAGTGCTCATTAATGCTCAGTCTCCAGCTTTCTCTCATTATATTATTTGCTTTAAGAATCCAACTTTAGGGGCACCTGGGTGACTCAGTTGGTTAAGCGGCTGGCTTCGGCTCTGGTCATGATCTCACAGTTCATGGGTTTGAGCCCCGCGTCAGGCTCTGTGCTGACAGCTCAGAGCCTGGAGCCTGCTTCGGATTCTGTGTCTCCCTCTCTCTGACCCTCCACCGCTCATGCTCTGTGTCTCTCTCTCTCAAAAATAAATAAAACATTAAAACAAATTTAAAAAAAAAAAGAATCAACTTTATTCTGAGGAAAGGAGATCCCTAACTGGTCTGTTTTCACCTTGTCTCACTCTATTTTTTCCTCACAGTGACCAAAGTGATTTATTTAAACTGCATATATACTTAGGCTGATCTTTTCAAAAAATTTATATATTTTTCCACTTTGCTGACTTCCTAATTTACTTGTGCTCTCACAGAATACTATATATATATATATATATATATACATTATATATATATAAGTTTATTTTATTTTTTAGAAAGAGCAGAGCACGAGCAGGGCAGGGGCAGAGAGAGACGGAGACAGAGGATCTGAAGCAGGCTCTGCAACTGACAGCAGTTAGCCCAAGTAGCGCTCAAACTCATGAACTGTGAGATTATGACCTGAGTCAAAGTCGGAGGTTCAACTGACTGAGCCACCAAGGCACCCCAATACTATACTTCTTTAAGTAGAATGCAGGATGATTTAAATCAAGATTTGACCAACTATTCATTTAATGATTCTCTTCCCTACTGAACAAAAGGTTACATAAAAATAGTTTAAGCATGTTAACAATGAGACAATCATTGATTCTAAAGGTTCAAAAGGTCATTGTCATACCTTGCATGGTGCAAATCACTATAAATGTTGCATAAACACAAAAAAGCACTTAAGGCAATCTGCTGAATAACTTAAATCTTGTTTAAATCTTGCAACAATGTTTTGAAGTATTCACTCCACTGTAAGCTCCACTAAGCTAGGGTTTAATCTCTTCTTGTAACATGAGTCACAAGTTGAGAAGAGGGACTGGATAAATATTAGCTGAAACAAAAAGCATGAGCTAGATAATGTATTACTATTGTGACTTCCCCCAGAAATGCAGGGGCAGGCTCCAAAAGTTTATTTGAATTGGTTGTTGAGACTAAAGATGACAAATACACCCAGGGGTCAGGAATGGACTTCTTGTTTGCACAATAAGGCTTTCTGAGGAGTACAGGTTGGAAATGGCTTGAGGGAAGCAGAGAGCGTATGTTGGGCCTTCACAATGACTGTGGGGTGAAAAAGGAGAAAAGTTTCTATGCACTGGCTGGATGTTTGTGGGGTCTGAACTTAACACCAGGGCCAAGGAAGGGAGTTCACTGGCTCTCTTGTTAGTTGACCAACTTCCAAAAGAAGGGGGGAGAAAGGGTTGAAAGCTGCCAGAATGTTTATGGCCAAATGGATACTAAATAACTAAATAACTTTTCTAATACTTTGTCACTGTAACATAGGTAAATGTTTTTGTGACATTAAAAGAAAAACTTTCTTAGTTTTGGTGAGGTCAAATAACTTGACTATAGCTACACTGTGAATGGTTATGTTTGCAGGCACTGATTCAGGTCATACAACTCTAAAGCCCATAGTTTTTAACAAACATGCTATGCTGATAAGCAATTGGGATGGCATTATATTACTCTTCACATGAACTATTTTATGTCTCAAAGAATTTTGAAGGATGGAAGCAAATGAAGATGGTGACATGAGAATACTAGGATAAATGAAGAAAGTATTAAGTAAGGTTGCAAGTTAATCTCACAAGGAAAAGTGAGCAAATAAATGATGTTAAATACACTGCAGAACACAGTGTTTTCTGTTTAAGAAAGTTTTTTTTTACTTGAAAGAGAAAACAGGCTTTCTGTTTAATTCAATCTACTAAACACACATATTAACTACTGTCTCCTATTTGAATCCCATCAAAATACCACAAAGAGAATTAAAAGATATATCCACAAGATCAAAGATTACAAAACAGTACATGAAACCTCAAAATTCTGGAATCTGGAAATGATATCATCCAACTTAGTCCATCATGGAGAATTGAAACAGCCTGCAGAGAAAAATCTTGTAGCAAGCAAATTCTCCCTGCAGAGCCTCCAAAAGTTTAGGAATATGAGACATCGGATTTCTCTCAAGTGGTTTTCTTGGCTAGAGTGAAAAAACAGGAGGAATCGCACAAAATCTGACTAAGGATTCATTTGACACCTCATCCCTTCTCCAAATTTATTTGCCCAGAGGGCTTTCCAAATCACCTCACCAAACTCATTCTGCCTGCCTCTACATGACTTCATTATGGCTTTCTGGAACGAACTTTATCAGAGGGTATCTGCATTCCAGGCAAGCTGCAAATGAAGATGCTACTTAAAAACAGAGTGATTAAAAGAAACTATTTACCAAATGTTATTCCTCTGGTAGTCTTTTGAGAACAACCTTAACCAGGCTTTTACTGTCCAAGGAGTTTGAAAGATTCTTCTCTGCTCTTTGAGGAAGTGGTCAGCACAAGAGAAAAGACAGCCAAATCTCAGTAACTGGCCAGTCACCATCATCCTCACTGTAAGACACATATCCCAGCAACCATATTGAAGGTGACGTTTCCAATAACCTTTTCACTCTCTAATGCAAATAAATTAAAACCTCAGACAATAACCACACATTTAAAGAATGCCTTTGACTGAAACTATAAAAATAAGAAAAAACTAAAGATATACACAATTCAGGGAGAAAAATATATAATTTGAAAACAATAGTATTACTATCATAAAAAATCAGAGAAAACATTCTGAAGATTTGTTGAAAGTATCATGCATTTGAGTTGGTAAGGAATTACGTGTTGGCTATAATGAATCTCATGAAATAATACTAGAAAAAAAGGGAAAACAATAAAACAAAAGCAATTTCAAAACTATACCACAGAGATGTAAAACATAAGAAAAATCTGGGGCTCTGGCTGGCTCAGTTGATGGAGGATGAGACTCTTGATCTCAATGTCATGAGTTCAAGCCTCAAGTTCGATGTTGAGATTACTTAAAAGTAAGATCTTTAAAAAAAATAAGAAAAATTTTAAAAATAATGGAACTGTTGAAAGAGTCAACTGAGAACTCACAGAGAGTAGAATAAAAAGATAAAGAGCTTCTGGTTTCTGGTTCCACATGTAAGGAGTCTGGGAGCTACAACCTCATTATAACAAGTAAAATGCTAAGGGAACTGAAAAATCAACAACACTTCTTAGATCCATGAGAGTAGAAGACACAGGGCAAACTACCTCTCTCCAGAACAGAGAGAGAGAGAGCGCTGGCAAGCAGGGAGTCTTGGCTTACCTTAGCAGAGACTCAAAGGCAGGAAACATCACAGACACCAATGCAAGGCAGGAAAATCTGAACTGTAAATGATGAATTGCTAGAGAGTCAATGCAGACAATTTTGAGAGTTAAAATTTTCAAGTCATAGGGGGTCTCCACAATATTGTGAGCTTTATTGTCGGCATCTTGACCAGTTTCACACATTAAATTTTGACAAAGAAGGAAAACAATATAGGTTAGAAACGCAAATCAAAATTAAAAAAAGACAAAGTATCAAAGAAGAAAAAGTGAAGGTAAAATAGAAACCTGTATTTTTCTTATTTTTAAAATGTTTGTTTGTTTGTTTGGTTTGTTTGTTTAGGGAGAGGGAAAGAGAGATGGAGCATGGGAGGGGCAGAGAGAGGGAGTGGGAGAATCCCAAGCAGTCACTGTGCCATCAGCACAGAGTCTGATGCGGGGTTCAAACTCACAAACTGTGAGATCATGACCTGGGCTGAAACCAAGAGTCAGGGGCTCAACTGACTGTACCATCCAGGTGTCCCTATGTTTCTTATTTTTAATTCATCTGAAAGATAACAGTTCATTCAAAATAATAATATCAACAATGCATTTGATTATGTATACTTACTATTTATCTATATAAATAAATAAATAAATAAAAACTTTAAAAAAGGAGCCCACTTTAAATATGTATTTTAATTTAACAATATATTTATTTTAGATATATTAAATTATTTGTGTTTAATTAAATTTATATATATATGTTAAAGGTAAATGGATGGATTATATATAAACATATATATATATATGGTAAATATATATAAATATATTTGTTATTGTAAATATTTCCCTAAAAGAGATATACATATGACCAACAGGAATATGAAAACATGTTGAACATCAATAGTCACGAAAATAAAAATGAAAACCACATAAAATAGACTTTATACATGCTAGTGTGGTTATTATAAAAACAAATGCAGTTGAGGATGTGGAGGAAACGGAACCCTTGTACACTCTTGATGGGACTGTATATTGGGAAAGCAAGTATGAAAAACAGTATGAAGATTATTCAACATGAAGATTACTAAAAAAAATAAAAATGAAATTATCACGTGATCCAGCATTTCTACTTCAGGGTATTTCTGTTAAAGGAAATGAAATCATCAGGGCACCAATGTGGCTCAGTTGGTTACGCGTCCGACCTCAGCTCAGGTCATGATCTTGCAGTTCATGAGTTCAAGCCCTCTGTTGGGCTCTGTGTTGACAGCTAAGAGCCTGGAGCCTGCTTTGGATTCTGTCTCCCTCTCTCTCTCTGCTTCTCCCCCACTTGCACTCTGCCTCTCACTCTCTCAAATAAATAAACATAAAAATTTTTTAAAAAAGGAAATGAAATTTGATCTTGAAGATATATCTGCACTTTCTTATTCACTGCAGCATTATTCACAATGGCCAAGATATGGAAATTACCTAAGTGTCCATTGATGGATGAATGAAAAATACATATATGTGTTTATATATATAATGGAATATTATTCAGACATAAAAAAGAAGACAATTCTTCCATGTGACAACATCAATGGACTAGGAGAGTATTATGTTAAGTGAAATAGACCAGACAGAGTAAAACAAGTACTATATGATTTTGCTTTTATGTGGAGTCTTAAAAAAAGCCAAACTCAGAGACAGTGAAATGCTGGTTGTCAGTTTGGGAGTTGGGAGAAATGGGAAGCTGAAAATCAGAATACAAACTATCAATTATAATGTACAGCCTGGTAATGATACTTGACAATACTTTATTGTATACTTGAAATATGCTAATATAGTAGATCTTAAGTATTCTCACCACATACACAAAAAGGTGATGCTGTAAGGGGATAAAGGTGTTAACTAACTTTATAGTAGTACTCAGTTAACAATTTATATGTGTTTAATTTCACATTGTACACTCACTGTACACTAAAACATAATGCAATGTCAATTATATCTCAATAAACCTGGGAGGGAGCAATGAAGAACTCAGACCTAGAATAGTCAACACAATATTAAAAAAGGACATAGTTGGATGCTACCCAAATTCAAAGCCAATTATAAAGCCAAAGTAAAAATTTTAAAAATAAGCATGGTAATGGCAAAAGAATAGACAAATAGATCAATGGAATAGAATAGAATAAATATTATCACCTGATCTTGACAAAGGAACAAAGGCAATACAATGTATAAAAATCATCTCTTTAACAAATGGTGTGGGAACAACTGAACATTCACATGCCAAAAACTGAACCTAGATACAGGCCTTCCATCCCTCACAAGTAACTCAAAATAGATCATAGACCTAAATGTAAAATACAAAACTATAAAACTTCTAAAAAATAACATTGGAGGAAATCTACATGCCCTTGGGTCTGGTGATATCTTTTTAGATATAATACCAAACACATTTTGATCCATTAAAGAAACAATTGATAACCTGGACATCATTAATATTAAAACTTCTGGTCTGCAAAAGACAGTGTCACGAGAATGAGAGGAAAACCACAGGTTGTAAGAAAACATTTGCAAAAGATACAACTGACAAAGAACTGTTAACCAAAATATGCAGAGAACTCTGAAAGCTCAACAATAAGAAAATAATGACATGATTAAAAATGGGCCACAGGCCTTAACAGACACCTTACCAAATAAGATGTACAGATTGCAAATGATCACACAAAAATGCTAGATATCATATGTCATCAGGAAAATGCAAATTAAAATAATGAGACACCAGTACTTACCTGTTAAAATGGCCAAAATGGAGAACACTGCTAAGTCCAAATGTTGGCAAGCATATGTGGTAATAGGAATCCTCATTCATTGCTGGAAGAAATGCAAAATGATATAGTCACCTTGAAGGTAGTGTGGTGGTTCCTTACAAAATTAAACATAGAGCTTAGAAATAGTCTTCCTTGGTATTTACTCACAGGAGTCAAAAACTGTGTCTATACAAATCCCCACACACCAATGCTTATAGCAATTTTATTCATAATTCCCAAAACTGGAAACAACCAAAATGTCCATCAGAAAGTGAATGAATAAATAAACTGTGGTATATACAGACAATGCAATATTAATCAAGGGTCAAAATGAAATGAGCTATCAAATTATGAAAAAAACATGAAAGAAATGTAAATGCATATTACCATGTAAAAGGTGCCATTGGAATAGGCTGCAAACTACATGATTCCAACTTATGTGACATTCTGGAAAAGGCAAAGCTGTGGAGACTAAAAAGTTCAGTGGTTACCAGGGATGGTGGTAAAGAAGATGAGCAGATAGGTATTACACAGCGGTTTTTTAGAGCAAAGTTCTCTGTATTCTATTATAATGAATGATGGATACATTTCATACATTTGTCCGAACCCATAGAATGTACACATCCAGAGTGAATCCTAAGGCAAACTATGAACTTTGGTTAATTACCATATTTCAATGTAGGTTTACCCTTTTTTTTTTAATTCATCATTCTGATTGTTGTACCATTTCTGAGTGTTCCTGATAATAAGGGAACCTATGCATGTGTGAAGGCAGAGCCTCATTGTGTTGTAAACCTAAAACTGCTTTAAAAAATAAAATATCTTAAGGAAAAAAGATAAAAAAGGTAACAAAAAGGTGAAGAAAATAAAACCATAACATTATTCGTGCGATGTACATTTGAATAATATGAGTTCTACAAAGAGAAAATACAAAAGGAGATAAAAAATAAATAAATTCCTATGTATTCCTCTCAGAGTCCATGGCATGCTTCATTCTTAGTTGTAAACCACTCAGTTTATATTGGAACAGTCTTAGCGTGGTAAAAAGAGGTGGAGAAAGGGAACTAGTTTACAATACTGAAATTCAGTCTGTTTTTTCTCTGATCTTTAGGGTATGACCTTCACCAATGTTTCTCCAGTGGTATAGCCAATTTTTTCTTCTATAGCCTTACTCATTTCTCTGGCTTCAGTGTTCTCAATATGTTTTTTGATCTTTAACCATTGTTTACTATGTTCTTCATCTCCCCCAACCTTAGGTGAGACAGGAGGACTGAATGGGCTTGGCATGGGAGAAACCCCCATTCCCCAGCTTAGATAAATTGTTGGCAAATTCCCTTTAATTGAAGAATAGGTCGTGTTTTGTTTGTTTTTTATACAGAATCTTCTGGGTGTATATCATAATGATTACTTTCCCTCCCTCCTGCCAGATTCAGTAGAGAATCTTTCTTAATCTTCTCCAAGAACCTGATGAGTTTTCTGGAGGTAAAGCCATGAAAGGATGGAAAGCCTTCTCAAACTGTGACACCCCCCACCCTCACCTCCTCCAGGAATTCACCCTCTGATTGTCTCCACTCAGCCTCTGTAAGTCATCAAAATGACCACCCATCAATTGTTTCTATCGGCTTATGCCCCTCAGGAGATTCTTTTCCAGTTCAACATGTCTCAACTGTGTCTCTAACGTGACTGTCTTTTCAGATTTCAAGGTAGCAGTTTCTTCTCTAACCACTATTTGGAGGTTGAAGTTATCTGATGAGTCCGAGAAAAGTCACTGATTTCAGTTTGCCCATTTTTCTGTGTGCGTATATGTTGTAAGATTGGGATATTGACTTCTGTTAAAAAAAAAATATAAACTGAGCTACAATCAAATTTTCAAGAATTTATTTAAGTATACATTCATTTGAATTGGGTAGCTCCAAACCTAAACTGGATAGGTGCAATTCCACGGACTTTATTTAGTTGGTTTGTCTTAAGTTTCATTTTCTCATCTTTGAGTGCTTTGACCCATTGCTTAGGTTGTAGTTTGCTACAGAGACTACCAAGGTGTCAGAGCCACCTCAGTCTAATAGCCTCCTTGTTTAATTACTTGAACACTCTAAGCTCTTTAAAAGTCAAAGATAAGGTCCTCTACATTGTTATTTAAAACATTTAATTGAGCTTTACTATATAATACTTATATTTTTCTTTAGCAAAATGAGTTTTAAGCAGACATTTTGTTAAGTGTTCTAATGAAGTATAGTGGACATTTATGCTTTATTCTCCTCATATAGTATACTCACTCGTGTAATATATAAATTAACTAAAAAATTAAAGGGCACATGTAAATGCCTCTACTATTTTATTATCATCATTATCTTGTCAAGATCTATTGCCATGAAAATTGAAACTAGAAATAGGGAAAGGATTCTCTGAATTCCACAGGATGCTTACATGAAGGGATAATGCAAGAACTATTCTTTTGTCTTAAAATGAATGGAATGCATCTTAAATGCATATATTAGTTGTAGCCAAATATAAATCAGAACAGAATAATATGATGTAAACATTTTCATTTAACTTCATAAAATGTGAAGGCAATCTAATGAGCTAAAGTAAATCTAAATAATGAAGACTATTTATTCTCTAAATGATGAACATACTGTATTACAGCCAGAAAGTCGGAATTATTTTTGTTACTAAATAACTTATTATACTATCTGAAATAATAAATTACTAGGAAAACTCATCTTCCCTTTTTCAAATTAAGCATCAAGGGAAATGCAGTTAAATCAAAGCAGTTTTTTCATTTGTTTAAACATTCGTAATAGACCACAGATGGTTTAAAAATATCAGATCATTTACAAGTGTTCTATTTTACTAATTAGTAAATAAAAAATAAGAAAAAATATGTTCAGTTAACAATAGGTTTGCCTATTCATGAACATGTCAAAAAACTAAGCTTTACTAATTTAGATGAGAACAATTAAATACTTATGGCAATTATATATCAACAATTCTTCCTTAAATATGAATTACTATATTTGATCTGCACTTTATTATGCAATTTTATTAAACTGAAGTTTGCATATTTTCAATATATAATAATTGGGGCAGAAGTTAAGGTCTAGGTTTTCACTGAACTATTTATGAACAAATATTTAAGTGACACGGAAAGTGAACAAAATGCTTTAATTAATATCACATTTTACTTACATAAAATGATTAATAGGTAAATGGAAACTATAATGAGTGAATATGTCATTCTTTGCAAAATAAGCCAAGTCATTCTTTGCAAAATAAAATTATAATGAGTGAATGTCATTCTTTGCAAAATAAGTCATTCTTTGCAAAATAACCAACTTATGCAAAATAAGCTTTTCATAGCTTTCATTCAAGCTATGAAAAACAATAGCTATGTTTAACTTTTTTTTGTATTCTCTGTTTACATTTTGCTGTTCTTATAAATATAGCCCAGGCAGAACTACCATAAGCATGGAGAAGTGCATAAACATGGAGAATACTAATATATGCCAAGGAGCATTGACTATTTACTCAAAAGAAGATTCAGATAGAAGAGGTAAAATATGTATGAATAAATAAAAAACATTGTCAAGCAATCTTAGGGGTATGTATGCAGTTTGGTTTTAAAATAATATATAGATATTATTAAAGTATAAATATAAATAATTATATTAAAATGTTGCAAATGGCTTTTGGTAGCAAGAATGTGCATTTGAGTCTATAGTTAGGCTTTAAGTTTGTTGTTTGGATCTGGGTTTTCCTCATACTTTATCCAATGTCTATAAAGCAGCTGTTACCTGAAGTCTTTCTTCTCATTATGGAAGTCAGGGGCCCAGGCTGCCCATGCCTTTGCTTGAATTAATAGAGATGGCAGTAGGTCATTAAGGTTACTCTTTGGCAAAAAGGTCTGAAGAAATGTGAAAATCTAGAAAAATGCATTAGAAACAATGATATATCTATAAAATATGAGTGTATTAAAAATTGACATCAAACAAAACTCTTTATTTACTGTTTCATGTTCATACAGTTTTTTCTCCATAAAATTATTTTCTAATATAAAATTACAAATCAATAAGACTTTATTGCACTTGAATATAACATTCAGGCAACTCAAAGAATCAATGATTAGAATAGGAAAGTGAATGTATTCGTGTAATTACTATTTAAAGACTATAATTTTAACCTCAGTATGCGTGTCACGTTGCTCATGCCCAGTCATTCCCTTGTAGTTAACAACTTTGTAGGAGGAAGTTCTAAAACTGCTGTTACAATATTACTTCTTTTAAATCAAGACTTCTTTTAAATACGTCCTGTATTTCAGGAAACTTACATGTTATTACATGGAACTGTTACACTGTGGGTAAAATTCCCCTATTTAGCTGTCAGGAATTTTATATGGGGATTTAGTTACTTACTCATTGACATTCTCTGTTTATAGAACTGAAGGTCATTCTTTGTTCTTCAGATCTTTCTTTTGATTTCTTTTCATGTTAGACACAAAAAATCCAATGAGCCTACTTTGATACTGCGATCAAATTATGAAATGCTTTCTGATCTTACCCTGAATCTGTCTGGTTGGACACTTACAACTGAATGTTTGTGGAAATCTAGACCTACTTTAACCTTATATGATAATTTAGTTATTCCTATGAAACTACTTATGTAGCATTAATTATTTTCACTGTAAATGATTTTTGTGTGTTTTATATGAGGAACATGATGCTTATGATAAGAAACACCAATGTTCAGATTTAAGCACTTCAATTTCTTATAGACATTTTGCAGGGGGTTTCAATGATAGGCAGTACTTAATAAATAACTCAGTGATGCCTGGTGTCTGCTAGACTCAATGTGGGTACTCAATAAGGAATTTTTCAAATATTTACTTAAATGAGGTTCATTAAAAATGTTTACTCTTAATATTTTTCTTCATAATCTTCCTTGTGTGTTCTTTAAAATATTGATAAGTGGTTTAAGCTGGTAATATTTCTTGTTTAACTAAGTTATTAATTTGCAAATAATTTTATTCTGTACATTTAAAATATTTTAAATTAATGGTTTGGTTCCTCAGAAACTTCCACTGTCAAGAGCTTCCTTGACTGATGGTTTAGGAGTCAAGTCCAAACAATAACATTGGCTGAAAGCTTGAAGCCAAGATGTCAGAGGGAGGCTTGCTTTAAAATAAGAGAGTCTCTGACAGCACCTCTAGAAACTTTTTCTCACAAGATTATTAACTACAAGGAAATCACTGGGCATAAGCAAGGTGGCATGCCTACTGTGGTTAAAATCACAGTCTTTAAATAACAATTACTGTAATATATTCTCTTGCCCTGACTAATCTTTGACTCTAAGTTTTCTGAATGTTTTCTAAGTTGCAGTAGGTGATGGAAACTAAACCAAATATATTTATTCTTATATTTAGGAATTATTTATTTTAATATTGTAAAAGTTTTATTTTCTGGAGTTCTACAGGAACTGTTTTTTACGTTTGCATACACTGTAGGAAGCACAATGATATTAAATATAAACTATATGCACCTGGTGTCAGAAAACCTTGGAATTAAACATCAACTCTGGCACTGCTACTGCAATCATGAAACAATTTGCTTATCCTATATGAACCTCTCTCTCCTCATTCAAAAATTATGATAATATTATAAACATTCTTATGGGGAGATTTTGAGAGATTCTATTGGATATTGGAAATATGTGGAAATGTCCATATGTGGCATTTTGAGAAACAGTAATTGTTTTTTTAATAGAGTCCTATATTTTGTCTTAGATTTGAAAATAAAATTGAAAATTATAGAAAGGGATCAGAATATGCCATTGCTCAAAAAAGAGTTGTAAGATGAATCTTCCTCCTTATTGTTTAGAAATTCACAATATGTTTCTGCATCATAAAATATTCTATTCTCTTTTAATACAGCCTGGTCTGAACAATATTATCAACTAGAGAGCTTAATTTTCACCCACACTAGCACCAAAAGTCACACTGTGCAAGTCAATCTAATTATAAAGCAAAAAGCTTTCCAAGACAGTTCCAAATCAGTGCTGGAATAATATCCCAAGAATTTCCTTGTTTATCTTTATTGCCAGACTGATAATGTAAAACACTCTTCTACTTTTAAGTTTTGAAGATTTTTAGGAAAGGGAGTGGAAAGATAATATGAAAACTATGCTATCTTTCTTTTTCTGCAGGATTGTTTCATGTGGTAAAGCTTCCCACTAAGAGAAGGATAGAAAAGAATCACTCTTAGACCAGAGAGATCTTTCTTCTGTAAAGGAGAAGTGAGAGATTGTTGCTAACATATTTTTCAGGAGAAGGATAATTATGGTCTACTATGGTTTCCACCTTTGTGCAAGTGTGTATGTAAATCTTTTAACAATTCAGTCCTGAGCAGAGCTCCTGAGGCATTAAAAATATTTCCTCTGATTGCACATAGATTTAAATCTTTCCAAAAGAATACTCTGTAACTAAAATTTTCTGGAAGAAGCTCCTCAAATCTCATCACATTTTTGAAGAAACAAACTACTGTATTTGATAGCCAAATAAGTAAAAATTCACTTGTAATTTAACATTAAACAGCCTAGCTTAAACAATGTTGCTATTGACAGTGATTCCTAGCTATTTCCACACCTCCTCTTTTTAAATTTCAGGCTCTCAATGCAATGGCATCTACCTGCACATGCAAGTATACCTCCTCACATAGACGTTACAAGTACTCCACCAGTCAATTAGAATATACTGGTTTGTCCCCATCAAGAGTGGAAGTAGTTTGTAGCTATAAAAATTATCTTACAAATTAGTTCTCTCCAATGCTTAGTAATATTATCTTCTCAGCCAAAGGTAGATGCATGATGCTCTCTAAGATATAATAGCATATCAAACAAAAAAATCTAAGATCCCTGCATTAATATTTGGAAAGTAGGGAAGTTGATCTATTAGTGTGTGAAAGTCACAAATTATTTTTCTTCTTTGAATACACAAAACCCAGCAAAGTATTTGGTAGTTGTAGTCAATCACTACTTTTTCTTTTAATGTTCTTAATCTGAAACAAAAGGATCTCATATTTCAGCTTGCTTTTCCTGTATTCGAAATTGTTTTTATAAATTATACATTTTTATGATATTTGATACATAGTTCTTTTAATTTTTGTGGTTATATATGTATTTAAGTATATTTATTTTGAGACTGGGCGGGGGAGAGGGAGAGAGAATCCCAAGCAGGCTCTGCACTGTTAGCACAGGGCCGGACCACACAAACCATGAAATCATTACCTGCCAAAATCAAGAGTCAGACACATAACCAACTGAGCCATGAGGCACCCCTCTTTGTGATTATATTTCATCATTATGAAAGGATATGCATTTTATCCCTTTCAACTGTTGACACTGAATTAGATGACATCCTGTCATAATTTGTTATTCCTGATTTGTCTTCAATTTCCTTTGTTTAATATGTCAACACCCCTTATACTCTAAATCTTAACTTGATAATTTTAAAACGTAGTACAATGATAAAACATAGTAGGCAAATAGAACTACATAATGGTTAAGGGGTTCAAACCAGAACCCAAGCTAGAATGAACTGGCCACTTACAAACAGTGGGACATGTTTAAATTAGTTATTTTCGCATTTCTTTATAATTAAAATGATAATGATAGTATTCTCTAACTCACTGGAAAGCAATGAGGATCAAATTGAGTTGTAAATATTAATCATTCAGAATGGCTAATATAGAATTTGCTTTTTATTTTAAATTTACTTTTTAATTTTTTTTTCATTTAAATCCAAGTTAGTTAATATATAGTGTAATAATGATTTCAGGAATAAAATTTAGTGATTATATCACTCACATATAACACCCAGTGCTCATCTCAACAAGTGCCTTCCCTTAATGCCCATCACCCATTTAGCCCATCCACCTGCCCAACACCCCTCCAGCAACTCTCAGTTTGTTCTCTGTATTTAAGTGTTTCTTATGGTTTGTCTCCCTCTCTGTTTTTTACCTTATTTTTACTTCCCTTCCCCTATGTTCATCTGCTTTGTTTCTTAAATTCCACATACGAGTGAAATCACATGATATTTGTCTTTCTCTGACTGACTAATTTTGCTTACCATAATATACTCTAGTTCCATCCAAATTGTTGCAAATGCACATTGTTGCATTCCTCTTTATCACTGAGTAATATTCCATTATGTCTATACATCACATCTTTATCCATTCATCAGTCCATGGACATTTGGGCTCTTTCCATACTTTGGCTATTGTTGATATAGCTATAAACATAGGGGTGCCATGTGCCCCTTCAAAACATCACTCCTGTGTCCTTTGGATAAATTGCTAGGTCATATGGTAGTTCTATTTATATTGTTTTAAGAAACCTCCATAGTGTTTTCCAGAGTGGCTACACCAGTTTCCATTCTTACCAGCAGTTCAAAAGGGCTCGCCTTTCTCCTCATCCTCGCTAACATCTGTTGCTCCCTGAGTTGTTAATTTTAGCCATTCTGACCCGAGAGAGGTGGTATCTCATTGGGGTTTTGATTTGTATTTCCCTGATAATGAGTGATGTTGAGCAGTTTTTCATGTGTCTGTCAGCCATTTGGATGTCTTCTTTGGAAAAGTGTCTATTCATGTCTTTTGCCCATTTCTTCACTGGGTCATTTGTTTTTGGGTGTTAAATTTGATAGGTTCTTTATAGATTTTGTATACTAATCTTTTATTTAATATGTCATTTGCAAATATCTACTCCCATTCCATTGGTTGCCTTTTAGTTTTGCTGATTGTTTCCTTCATGGTGCAGAAGCCTTTTTTCTTGATGAGGTCCCAATAGTTCATTTTGCTTTTGTTTCCCTTGCCTCCAGAGACATGTCAGGTAAGAAGTTGCTGTGGCCCAGAACAAAGAGGTTGTTGCCTGTTTTCTCCTCTAAGATGTTGATGACTTCCTGTCTTATGTTTTGATGTTTCATCCATTTTGAGTTTTTTGTGTATGGTGTAAGAAAGTGGTCCAGGTTCATCCTTCTGTGTGTTGGTGTCCAGTTTTTCCAACACCATTTGTTAAAAAAACTGTCTTTTTTCCATTGGATATTCTTTTCTGCTTTGTCAAAGACTAGTTGGCTGTACATTTGTGGGTCCATTGATGGGTTCTCTATTCTGTTCCATTGATCTGTGTGTCTGTTTTTGTGCCAGTACCATATTGTCTTGATGATTACAGCTTTGTAATACAGTTTGAAGTCTGGAATTATGATGCCTTCAGCTTTGGATTTCTTTTTCAACATTACTTTGGCTATTTAGGGTATTTTATGGTTCCATACAAATTTTAGAATTGTTTGTTCTAGTTCTGTGATGAATGCTGCTGTTATTTTGATAGGGAGTGCATTGAATATGTAGATTGCTTTGGGTCATATTGACATTTTAACAATATTTGTTTTTCTAATCCATGAGCATGGAATGGTTTCCTATTTTTTGTGTCTTCTTTAATTTCTTTCATAAGCTTTCTAATGTTTTCAGTGTATATATGTTTCACCACTTTGGTTATCTTTTTGGTGCAATTGCAAATGGGATCAATTTCTTGATTTCTCTTTCTGCTGCTGCATTATTGGTGTCTAGAAATGCAACTGATTTCTGTACATTGATTTTGTATCCTGCAACTTTGCTAAATTCATGTTTCAGTTCTAGCAGTTTTTTGGTGGAGTTTTGGGTTTTCCACATAGAATATCATGTCATCAGTGAAAAGTGAAAGTTTGACTTCCTTCTTGTCAATTGGATGCCCTCTGTTTCTTTGTGTTGTCTGATTGCTGAGGCTAGGACTTCCAACACTATGTTGAATAACAGCGGTGAGAGTGGATATCCTTGTCATGTTCCTGATTTTAGAGGGAAAGTTCTCAGTTTGCCCCCATTGATGATGATATTAGTGGTGGGTCTTCTGTATATTGCCTTCATGATCCTGAGGTATGTTCCTTCTATCCCTACTTTCCTGAGGGTTTTTATCAAGAAAGGATGCTGTATTTTGTCAAATGATTTTTCTGCATCTATTGAGAGGATCATGTGGTTCTTATTCTTTAATGTGATGTATCACATTGATTGATTTGCAGATATTGAATGAGCCCTGCATCCCAGGAATAAATCCCACATGGTTGTGGTGAATAATTCTTTTAGTGTTTTGTTGAATCCGTTTTGCTAGTATCTTGTTGAGAATTTTTGTATCCATGTTCATCAGTGAAATTGGTCTATAGTTCTTTTTTTTAGTGGGGTCTTTTTCTGGTTTGGATTCAAGGTAATGCTGGCTTCCCAGAATGAAACTGAAAGTTTTCCTTCCATTTCTATTTTTTGGAACAGCTTCAAAAGGATAGGTGTTAACTCTTTAAATGTTTGGTAGAATTCCCCTGGAAAGCCATCTGGCCCTGGACTCTTGTTTGTTGGGAAATTTTTAACTAGTGATTCAATTTCTTTACTGGTTATGGGTCTGTTCAAATTTAGAATTGGCTTTTAAAACATCTTTACCTTTATATTAATGATTATGTATAATTTGCATTTATTAATTGCATTCTCTATCAACACATAGTTATTGAGTATTTATTTTATGCCAGGGAATTTTAGGCATTGAGGAAACTGATAAATTATCAGAGATGTTGCCTCATAAATGCTCATCTTTTCACAAGTATTATAATCCTTTGAATGGATACATACAATAAGAATTTGACCAAATAATGAACAAGATACCTTCAGATCACAGTAAATGTTATAACCAACATGTAATGTATAATATCATTAGGTAAAGTTCAAAGAAGTTATCATTGAGAAGGTGAATATTGAACTGAGATCTGAAAAGCTAAAAGTATCCAAACACTAATGATATAAGAAAACTAATTCTAGGAACTGTAGTCTGTAGCCTGTTTCCAGAAAGTAACCTAAAGCGAAAGACAGGGCTCAAATCATTTACCTGCCTTCTCTCTGGGATCATCATACTGTGGTTTGTGCAATAGGGGAAACATATTTGTAGTTTTATTGTTGCTTACAGTAGGAGGGTATATTAAGTCTCTTTGTTCTGAATCCTCATTTGAATGGAAAAAAATTTTTTGAGATTTCAAACCTACAGAAAGATAAAAATCCTAGAATTTTACCAATTAAAGAATTCCTATATACTCTTTACCCAGAATCAGCTATTACTAATATTTTGTACCTTTGCATCTCTCTCTCTCTTTTTCTTTACACAGACACACATTTTTCTGAATCATTCTTCTTAGCCCTTTACCCCTAAATACTTCACAACCTGTATTTCTAAAGGACAAAGACAATCTCATTCACAAATTCAGAACAAATTTCAAATTCAGGAAATAGAATATTGATATAATACAATTTTCTATGTAATACAATTATCTATAATGAACTATCTATAATACTATGATATAATCCATATTCTTATATCACCAAACATCCAAAAATGTCTTTTATGGACATAGTTTCCTGATCCAGAATCCAATCTAGGATTGTCCATTACCCTTAATTATTTTGTCACTTAAGTCTCTTTTTATATGGTAAATTCTCTCAGCCTTTCTTTTTATTTAGTGGTTAATATTTTCTAGAATAATAGAGAATATGTTTTATAGTATGCTCTTCCATCTAGATTTGCCTGATGTTTGTCATGATTAAATTGAAATCATCCAGATGTGACAGAAATATTGCAATAAATAATAGTCCTTTTGTCTTAATGTACTGCATTGGGGAACACATAATATCTGTTTGTCCCATTAGGTGAAGTTAATTTTGATCATTTGGCTGAGGTAGTATTTATCAACGTAATTCACTGAAAAGTTACCTTTCTTCCCTTTGTAATTAATTAAAATATTTTGTTGGAAAGATAATTTGAAATTCTTCAGTATCTTTCATCCTCACCCTTATAAATACTATTTTAGCATCAACCGATTATTTTTGCTTAATTCATATTTCACCAATTTTACTGATTTTCTAAATTTAGTATTTTTCTAAATTTATTATTGGCAATAAAAATTATTTTGCTTCTTCTCTCTTACTTCTCTTCTTTGTGTTTTTCCTTTCTAATTTCAGTGAATGCAAACTGATTATTCACTGGAATGTAACACTAATACATTACTGGTATTATTCTTTTGTTCTTCAAAATGCACTATATTTGGCTTAGTTTCTTCAAGATATTTCCTTTTTTCTTTCCATGCCTCCCTCATTTTTTAGTATTTCCTTATATTATGGCAAAAGACATTATAATTACTTGCATTTTTTTTTGTTCCAGCCCTAGAATTGTCTATTTTCCAAAGTTATTGATTCTATTTGGTGGAATTGTATTTAGAAACCAGAGTCAGAATGCAAGGGATTTTTAGGTCATCATTTCTAG
This sequence comes from Cryptoprocta ferox, assembly GCA_028646485.1. NCBI lineage: Eukaryota > Metazoa > Chordata > Mammalia > Carnivora > Eupleridae > Cryptoprocta > Cryptoprocta ferox. Next base: position 142,379,459 of record CM053567.1, read on the forward strand.
GTCAATTCATAGGTCATTATTTCTAGGTTATTTCAGCAGGAAGAAAGAAACCAAAAACGACTCATGTCATGTGTTTGTTATTTTTCTTATCATTGGAAGATACCTTAAGGTCAGAGTTATACATTTTAGATTTGTTGACAGATACTGGTATTTAAGGGCAATATATTGAATGAAATCACTTAAGGAATTCAGATAAGATAATAAAAGGCTTATGATACTCTAATAATTAGAAATCAAACAGAGACCACCCCTAATAACCTCTTTGACATCATCTTCTATGCCTCTCTTTCTCCAAAAGCTCCAGTAAAACTGGCCTTTTGGTTGTTACTTGAACATATGAGGCACAATCCTGACACAGGGCTGTAGTTTTTGCAGAATTTTCTGTTTAATAGACACTTAAACTGGATTGTCTCTTAGTTTATTCCTTGTTAACTGCATATCTTTGAGTAAATGTCACCTTCTTTGTGAAGACTTCTCTAACTTACTTAAAGTGGCACTCCTCATCCCTCTTTTTTGTTTTATTCTTCTCTACATTTTTTATCTTGTTCTGATATGTCATGTAACTGACTTAATTATTCTGAGTATTTTTTGTCATTTGAACACAAGCTAACAAGAAAATTTATTATGTTTTGTTTATTGTACATCACCAGTACCTAAAACTTTATCTGGCATTAAATTAATGCTCAGTAAATATTTGGATAAATGAAAGGGAGATGCCCAACCAATTGTAAAAGCAAAACCATATTTAACATGTATATTTATCATCATCCGACCTCTTTCTCAAATTTTGTAATGTCAGAAGAACAAAACTTCACTCATTTTTTAGTATCAATGCTCATGTCAGTAGTCAATCATTCTAAATGTTTTGGATAGCTAAAGTCTAACTTCTCACTAAAATTTGCTTTGGTTTCTAAATTCCTAAAATATGTCACCAATCATTTTTAATTATATTGCTTATCTTTCATTAATTTGAACTCATTGTAACTATTCTTTCTATTTAAATATACAATTTTTCAAGGGAAATTGCAGAGCTTTCTTTAGTAATCAAACTGTGCAAATGCAAATTGTTTTAATTTTCCTGAGGAATAAAACAAACTATTAAGTTTATTTATTTATCTTGAGAGAGACAGAGTCTGTGTGAGCAGGGGAGGAGCAGAGAGAGAGGGAGAGAAAGAGAATCCCAAGGCGGCTCTGTGCTGACAGGGCTCGAACACACAAAATCATGAGATCAAGACCTGAGCCAAAACCAAGTCAGATGCTTAACTGACTGAGCCACCTAGGTACCCTAGTATTTTCACTTTAAATTTGATTTGTTCTTTGCTTGGCTGATTTTCATTGGGGTTTTACAATATCTGTTCTACAGATGAGAGCATTCTATTCTTTTTTTTAACACTTCACAAGGAAAATTTAATATTTAACTTTAATATTTATCTTCAAAAGATACTTCAACACCCGATCATAAAATATAATTATAAAAGTAAGCTAGAAATATAATTCAAAATAATGTTTACTTTAAACCTATATCTTGTTCACATAGAGAACCATATGCTGTGCTGTACTATTCTGGAATTCACACTTATTAAGAACATATTTAAGTTAAACAACCAACATTTAGACACTGATCTGAATTCTTATAAATACATCAAAGGAAAATAATTGATTAAAATGCAATTTATTTTGCAAGTTAATTCATATATTTCATGTGTACAAAATGGTATAGTATGAAGTGGGAAAAGCATACTGAGTTGACATTGAAGAGACCAGAATAATAAAATATTCCTCTATCCAAATAATCAACTTCTCTAAAACTATTTTTATTCTTCTTATTGATTCTTCATGGATGTCATATTTATAAATAATATCTTAAATATTTTGAGATCCAAAATGAGTACTTTAAAACTCATCCATAGGGCACCTCAGTGGCTCAGTAGGTTAAGCGGCCGGATTTTGGTTTTGGTTCACGTTATTCATGATCTCACTATTCATGAGTTTGAGCCCTGCGTCGGGCTCTGTACTGACAGGGCAGAGCCTGCTTGAGATTCTCTCTCTCTTTCTCTCTGCCCCACCCCAGTTCATGCTTTCTCTCTCAAAATATATAAATAAACTTAAAAATATTAAAAAAATAAAAAATAAAATGCATACTAATTCTAAATCATAAAATTGAACAATGCCAAGGAATAATTTATAAATTTAGAACACATTTAGAAAGACAATGATGGAGATCAATTGCAAATATAGAACCGCCTACTTTTAGTATTTAGGCTTTTATTTTGCTTATTTTTCCTTGTGTTTGGAGTATAAAATATGATGGAGGCACTTCTTTCAAAAACCATAGATAATTTAATAAAACATTAAAATTATTTTTGCAAATATTGTCAGTGTTTAGTATGAGGTGACCTATAGAATGACATCAAGGTTGAATGTGTATTATGCAATGAACATAAGGAAATTATGACATAAAGTTTTCCTTATTTGGCACATTGAAACAAACACAATAACAATTAGAACATAAGGCCACTTTTTAAAACTGTTTGTTTATTTATTTTGAAAGACAGAGAGAGCACACGCAAGAGACAGAGAGAGGGAAAGAGAAAGAATCCCAAGCAGGTTCCATGCTCAGCAAGGAACCGACAGAAAGGCAGGGGGCTCACAGTAAGGCTCTATCTTACCACTGAGAGATCATAACCTGAGTCAAAATCAAGAGTTGGTGGCTCAAATGACAGTACCCAGGGGCCCCTAAGTAAGGCCTTATATGTATTAAAGGAAACAGAATTGTTAGAAAAATCCACTAAGGAAATTTCCTGAGTGTCAATCTCCTAGAAATGACAGTAATTCATGATCTTGAATTAATGATTTTATTTTTGTGCCAGATAGTAAGTATAAATACATATGTTGACAGGCCAATTAAATAGCTTTGGGATGAAATAGAGCATGACATATACAGTGAGATCAACTGGAAATTAAAATAACGGCATGATATTTATAACTTCACTATTCATAAATATGCTATATTACAGATATTTAATTTGAATTTTATGGCCTTCTGAATGAGTCCTGCTTTAATCAAGTAAACAGAAAGCAATATAGATATGTTGAGCAGGAAGAAATTTAACAAGATAATTTGGAAACATAACTCTTACTTAAAACACCATTAGAAGGGGGTGGGGAGCAAAAGTCAATGAAAGCTATCATAGTTTTTTGGAGATGAAAAATTTTCAGTTATCATAGAAAGTAACCATCAGTTTTCTCAGGTCCTTGAAATGACAGGAGCATTTTGAAAGAGGATGTCCACAAGTCACTGGAAAAACTATGTATGGATAGAGGCAGTAGAGTAAGAGCTACCAGGATAGTTTTTATTGATTTATTTTTATATTTAAGAGGAAATTTTTTTGTATGGATCAATATAGTTGTCAAATACTACCTATTTTGGTCTTATTTTATTTATCTTTGCAATTATGGTCATATGCCTCAAGTCACATAAAAAATAAGCATGGTATATAGAACCAGACATATGCATGTATTTATGAGTATATATGTGCATGTGCATTGTGAATATAGACACATATGTCTTACATACAGTATAAATATAGGTCTCTTATATTGTTTTTTGGTGTATCCAAATACAAAGATATTTTTAGCATATTTTACCCATATTTAGACTGTGTTTCCATGTAACTTGAAGATAGATAGTTTCATTCTGTCTTCAGACTGTAAGTCATAATTTTTGCAATAATATCTCAAGATGTTTATATAAAATTTTTATTCCTAAAAGGTCATACCTTAAAAATAATTGCTTTTCTGAGATGTTTAAATTTAAATTTTCACAGGTAATGCATCAGCTATATCAATGTGTCTATTGAAGGCAGGACAGTTCATTTAGTAAAATGAATATATGCTGTTGTAAATTATGATTGTGATTATGAAGTTTATAAGAACAGATGAGATGGTTTATTACTTATAGCGTTATGGAAAGCTTAGAAAAGGAAAATTTCTACCCTATAATTTTCAATTCTTGTGTCAAATGAGATTTAAAAAAAACACAACCTCTAAGACTATCTGGAAGAATCTCATTTCTTCTGTAGCTATAAATAGATGTAGGAGAAAATAAGATTCTAGTTCTATGAGTACTAAATTATAATGAATGTATGATAGAGATACTTATGCTAGATGTGTGCACTTATCTAGAAAATCTGTATTAAACATAGTAGCTGAGACAGCTGGGAATGGTAGCAATGGTTTGTTCAATTGGTAGACTGAAACTGGCACTCAATGTTGGCTTATTCTAAAATAAGTTCAGATGTCATATATTATGTTGAATGATATAAATAAATAATGCAAATACCAACAGATGTTTAGTTAAAACAGTCCTCTGTGAACCATTCTCTATTCCTTAATTATATTTCTAGAGAGGTATCTGAGAATATTTTTTTTCACCAAGTCAAGGAAAACTGCATTGGTGAGAAAAAAACAGCAGTAACATGGAAAAGCTCTGAACTGACTGCTCAGTATGCTAGGCATGTAAATGGGAGATTCTACCATTGAAATGGGCCCCCATATATTGGGAAAGGCCAGATAAAAGCACTTAGCAACCAGATGTAAGATGTTGTGTTTGTCAGATTGGGTAGTGTGTCAGAAGTGGGGAGCAGTGTGCATTTATCTTCAAGGTTCTCTGGTAATAGTAGTTGATTTTTATAGCATCCCAAGGACCAGCTTATAGAGACCTTAGTATATCTGTGTAACTTGGGAAAAAAAAAAAAAAGAACATAACTGTGAAGAACAAAACAGATTTACCCTATTATTTCCTAGCTTTCCCAGTGGGCTTATATAAAATGTTACCTTAGTGCCAAATGCAAAGTTTATGCAAGGGCTTGGTTAACTGAACTTTATTTCACAACAGTTGATTCGAAACCTAGTATTGCAGAGGGAAAAAACTTCCCAGAAATCACAACCTATTCCAATATCCTAATAGAGAAATTGCCACCCATCATCTCTGAGGAGATGACAATTTGTCTTAATTAGAATAGATGCTTGTTCTGGAAATATATTTATCTTCTTTGACCACCATGACTGAAATGTAAACTGAGATCAAAGAAGAATAGGATGGGCATGGGATGAAAGAAGTTATACAAACAAGTGTTTTCTTATGATCAAATTCAGAAACAAAAACTATATTAGCTGCATACATTCCCTTCTACCCTAACTTTTTCATGATTATATTTATATTTTAACTTTTCTCTTTTTAAATTTATCCATTTTCTGTACAATATAGACTGTCTTAGTTGTGGCAATTTATTTTATAGGTCATAGAGTATTGTGAAAAGATTTCTCTAACCAAGAAGAAAACCAGTTATACTATATTTGCAAGTGGAAATAATTGGTAAGATTTGGGCTCTTTCCTATGCCCAAGAACAAATGCATCCATAATTTTTTTGCCCTAGGCACCTCTCTGAGGCTTTACCATATCCCCAGCCCCAATTTAGATTCATTTTAGAATGTTATATTTTTGTTCTTGCTGTTTAAAAACATTTAAAAATGGAATTTATGTTAAAGTGTATGTTGACTTTTGTTAGCTAAGAAGCTACAAGTGAAGATAATTCGTTGTCAATTATATTGCCATTTCATCATTCAGATAGGAAAACACATCAATATGTTCACTTAGACAAAATTCAACATTATTAAATGATGAAATGCTAGTAAGAAGATTTGAGATTTTAAAAATCGAATTAGGTAAGAGCTATGACAAGTCAATAATAGTACTATATCTTAAATTTTCCTATAGCACATATAATAAAGTCTACCCCAAACAAGAAAACTGCATTCAAATTTTATTTTTAAAAAAGCATAAGCTCATAATTTTCCTGGCTTCTATCCCTATGACATTAGGTAAGAAATAATTGGGTTTATTTTTACTAATATTTTTTACCTCATATGTTGTTTTTAGGTGTATAACTTTTAAAGATCAAGACTTACTTGTCAGACAATACACAATAAATACTAACCCCAGCCCTCCAACGGCTTTCTAACCAATGCACACTTTAATGGATCCCTCATGGACAAGATCACATCAGATATTATTTTTCAGCTTTACTGAGATATAATCTACATTTAAACTTATGTAAATTTAAGGTATAAGACAGAGTAATTTGATATATGTATATATTGAAAATTATTACTACAATAAGGTTAATTAACACATCTATCATCTCACATAGTTACATTGTTTTTTTCTTTTGATGGTGAGAACTTCTAAAATCTACTGTCTGAGCAACTTTCAAATACACAACACAGTATTGTTAGCTAGAATCATCATGGGATAGATTACATCCCTAGGACTTACTTATCTTCTAACTGGAAGTCTGTACCCTTTGGCTACATCCATCCATTTTCTTCACTCTCTACGTAGATATTTTTGACAACCCACCTTAGCTCTAAGAGATACCTCCAGAATAGGGGGTATTTCCCTGACATACAACAGACTAAGCTATTTTATGCAGTATTAAGACATTTATTTCATCCCACCTTAAAATTTCTCAACTGAGTGTTTTCTTCAAGACCATATTAAGTAGATATCTAATAAAGCAACATACTAAAATTTCTGAAGACTTTCTCTTATGAGGAAAATGTGTATATTGAAAATTAAAATAGACACAAATCTAGATAAAAGCCTTAGTCAAATATAATCAAAACTAAGTTACGAAAACTCAAGTTCTCATTCTTTTCAAGGTATATAGAAAGATATTCTCTTTCTCCACCTGACCCAGGCAACTGGCATTTCAGGATGTAGGTCCAGTTGCTGAATATGAATGAATACCCAGTGTTGTGTGTACAATAGCTTATCCACCCTAAATTGGTGGAAAGATGAAGACATTGTTGTTTGATGTTCACATAAAGAAGTACAAGCGACCAGGGTACACAAATTGGGAAGTATGCCCTTCCAAATTCTATTCCCACCAATATTATTACAGATATGATATAACCAATCTTGCAATGCCTTTCTATTTAACTAGTAATAGTGCCTTCAAGGGTACCTCATTCTACTTTCTCTTCTCACACTCACTGGAGCTTAATGTGCCCAAATCCTCTTCTTTGTTTAATCATAGTTATTTTTTCCTTTCAATTTACATACAAAGGTTGTAAATTTTTAAAATAGAATGTTTTGAATTGGTATCTAGCCCCTATGCTTAAAACTATAGAGTAGATTTTTGACTAGTTTTTCTGGTCAAAAGATACTTCTACATGTTAATAATTTAGAATCTTCTCAAAAAATTAAAATATGTGTGAGCTCTATTCATTTTTTATGTTTATTTATTTTTGAGAGAGAGGGAGAAACAGCACAAGCAGACGCGTAGAGAGAGAGGGAGACAGGGAGACACAGAATTCTAAGCAGCTCTAGGATCTGAGCTGTCAGCACAGAACCCCACACAGGCTTGAACAAATGAACCATGAGATCATGACCTGAGCCACGGTCAGATGCCTAACTTACTGAACCACCCAGGTACCCTATTTATATTTTAAATCATATGCTAGCAACTATTAATAAATGCAAAATCACATATATTCACAGCTGAATACAACCTGTTTTTTGTAAATGTGTAGGCTTTACTCTGTGTGTGTGTGTGTGTGTGTGTATAATCAAAACCAGAGGTTTTGATTCATTCATATATTTTTAATGAAGCAAGCAGGTGACATCAAATATCCTGCTTAACATAGTGCCATCTTCCTCTGTTTGACAAATTTTTACTCATGAAAAAAAGACTTGATTTCAAAAAGTGCATATCCCACACATCATTTATCATTATCCTAGGGAAAATTTAGGTGTTATGATACAAAATAGAAAAAAGCAAAGTATAAATTTAGAACTTGAACATATCTGCCCTTAAAGCAGGTAAATTTTTTATTTCAATTAATTTTCAATTGTAATGTTTTAAGAAATACCTGAATCAGGAATGCAAATTAAAATGATTGGACCTGGAAGTAATTTCTTTGACATTTGTCATAGAAATATTTTTCTAGCTATGTCTCCTCAGGCAATGAAAACAAAAGCAAAAATAAACTTTGGGACTATATCAAAATTAAAAAAAAAAACACTTTTGCATGGTGAATAAAAACATCAACAAAATAAAAATGCAATCCATGGAATGGGAGAATATATTTGCAAATAATGTGCCCCATGAGAAATTAATATCCAAAATATAAAAGAATGTATACAACTCAACACTAAATAACAATGTGATTAGAAATGGGCATAAGTATTGAATAGACATTTTTCTAAAGAAGACATACAGTTGACCAACAAACACATGAAAAGATGCTCAACATCTCTCATCATCAGGAAAATGCAAATCAATACCAAAATAAGATTATCACCTTAGACCTGTCAGAATGGCTAATATCAAAGAGACAAGAGGTAACAAGTGTTGGTGAGGATGTGGAGAAAAAGGAACCCTTTTGCACTCTTGCTGGGGAACTAAATTGGCACAGCCACAGTGGTAAAGGTTTAAAGTTCTTCAATAAATTTTAAAAAAAGAATTATCATATGATACAATAATTCCATTAATAAGTATTTACCATCCCATCAAAATAAAAACATTAATTTGAAAAGATATATGAACGCCTATACATATATATATATACACATTATTGCCTCATTATTTACAATAGTCAAGATATGGAAGCAACCTAAATGTTCATCAATAGATGAATGGATAAAGAAGTTGTGAGGTATATATATAATGCATGTATACATATAAAATGCAATATTATGCAGCCATATAAAGAATGAGATCTTGTCATTTGCAACAACATAGATTGACCTATAACGTATTATGTTAAATGAAATAAGTCAAACTGAGAAAGACTAATACCATATGACTTGGTTCATTTGCAGAATCTAAAAGACAAAACAAATGAATAAACAAAAATCAGAATCAGATCTACAAATACAGAGAACACACTGATGGTTGCCAGAGGTAAAAGTGTGAGGGAATATACAAAATGGGTGAAGGGAAGTCAAAAATACAGATTTCCAGTTATAGAATGAATAAATCATGGTTTCCAGTTATAGAATGAATAAATCATGGTAATAAAAGGCACAAATAGGAAATACAGTCAATGATATTCCATTAGCAATGTATGGTGACAGATGGTAGCTATACTTATGGTGAACATAGAATAATGTATAGAGTTGTTGAATCACAATATTGTACACCCAAAACTAATATAAAATTGTGTGTCAACTACACTCAAATAAAAGAAAAAAAAGTCAGAAACAAAACTTTTCGACTGGAAAGTTTACAGATCAAGTCCAATGTTCTGGATGCATAATATATTACAGACTATCAAAGTACCTCTACTAGGCATCCAAATAATAAAGTTCAGGGGATAAGATAAAATGCTTTTTTCTAGTCTGTTGTAAATAATTTGAGGAGTGAACAAACATCCTTTGTTTTAAAGTGTTTAAAACTGGATGAATGAAGTCATTTTCTGAAGCTTCCTTGTTCTTTATGAAAGTTAGACCTGTTGTGCATCCACCTTAAATCAAATCCAACTTACCTCCAAAAAAGTAGTGTGACACTGCTCAAGTTCCTTAAGTCTCTTAGTTTGTATGTCAATTTTTACAAATTAAATGTAATGATATGTCAAACATTAAAATGGTATTTCAGTGAAATAATGTATTTAAAAATACTTAGCAGATTTTCAAGCTTGTAATAAACACTCAACACAACTTAATCGTAAGTTTTTTTTGCAAAACTTTTTTGCTAGAAATAAAATCTGCCTCAACTAGTTTCATTATTTTACTTCTTTTAAAATGATACTGTTCTAGGTTTTATAGTTACAAACATGTGTTTAACATCCCAAATATATATTTAATATATGCATTTAATAAAATTAGATAAACAAAATGTCTGTATTTGCATAATAAAAACATAAGTAACATTTTAGCAAATAATGGATAAAGAGCCAATTTGCAAATAGCAAAAAGAAGATGTTCTTAACAGAGGTTTAGAAATATATGTTTACAATACCTAAGTCTACTTGTTTTTTCATATTTGCAAAGCAAACATTATATGCAACATAAGCAATTGTTTTCCACATATTTCTGAGTTGGGCAAACATATTCATATATGGACTAATAAGAGCAACTCATTTAGCATAAATCTAAGGCAACTAGTAACAACATAAATGCTAAACTATTACAAGTATTAAGTTAGAAACAGTAGATTTGATAAGCAATATATTCATCACATCTGTAAATTTCAGCATGAATATATTTTACATCATGGAGAGAATAGTACTTCGTACATGAATGTTCACAAAATAACAAAAAGCAGAATAAGTTAAAATTCCATAAAAATAATAAGAATAGCTTATATAAAGATTCTTATTTCAAAAAATAAATTTCTGTGGTGTTTTTAAAATGAATTTCCTTTAGTAAAAAATGTTTAGAAATCAAATCCATTTATCTGTCTGTTTCTCTATCTATCCACTCACCCATCCTCCCATCCACCAATCCATCCATACATACACAGATGCATATAGACATGCAGATGTAAATACATAAAATCATAGAAAATACAACTTCTTAAACATCTTCACAGCTGCATGCCAGGTTCTCATAATTCTTTACTTGTTATAAAAAGGAAAATACCTAAAAATATCAAACAATAAAACTGACTCACCAAATTCCTTAAGAATCTTAAAGAGATTTTAGGTATTCAATACAAAATGATGTGTGATTACTAAAAATAATTGATATTAAAGATAAAAACACATTTAAAGATCACTGACTCCATTTACCTCCATATAGATGATCAAATACTTAATACTTGTTAAGCTATCATACTTCTCTTAAAATCTGACATGTCTCCAAGTCTTGTTGTTGTAGTCAATATTTTCCCAGAAAAGTGATATTATTCATTTAAATTCTAAGATTAATTACTATATGATATTTGGAAAATTAAACATGTATGTTAAGTTTTCAAAATTAAAGAAACAAATTGTTATTAAATTTGTATATTGAGATATAACTGACAAGTTATTAAATTGTATAACCCTTGCTTTTATTTATAAAACAATCATCTTCCAACAGATAAAATGTTTGCTCAGTAAACCAATGAATACATAGATAGATATATAGATAGATAGATAGGTAGGTAGAAAGATAAACATAGAAAATAGATAAATAATAATAGCTGAATGATAGGTGAAAAGTTAAATAACATTCATTTGAAGGAAACATTGGTAATATTAATAATAATTATAAGATAATTTGTTATAAATACTAATCCAAAACAAAATGCTTATAATTAGACTGCTTTTATTTTCCTTGTTCTGTCTGCTTTGCTTACTAAATTCAGCTATTAATTGAATCCCATAACTGTCCAAATACCTGTAATTTTAAAGATAGAGAATAGATGTACCTTTGTCATAATTTTAGGAAACTTTGGAATGTACATTTCAAAATATTGTAAAGGATTCCTCAGCCTTTTAACTGATGGTTGACATGGAAAATTGCTTAGAAGTTAACCCTTTTGACTTTAAACTTACTCCATGCTTTATGCCACCCCAAATAAACATTAGTCATTTTGACAGGCATATTGTTAAACTGCACAGAACAGATAAAAACATATGGATATGGCGGTATTTCATAGTAATAATTCAACACAGATGATTTATTTTGAACTAAGAGAATGTGAGTTTTATCAGAAATATTTAGACCCATAGTAAATGTAAAAGCCTGACTCATCAAATCATCACATCACTGAGCCATGGCACAAGGTAGAAATCTATGTGAACAATCCATTCCTACCAATGAAAAACATGAATGTGTTGGTGGATAGGCAACACCTAGTGGTTGTCTATGCAGAGAATGTGAGAAGTGCAGCAACTTAGGTGACACCTTTTTTCATGTCTTTTAACTTCCCTTAGCACCTAGGACTGCTAAGGACATTAATGCTTAAATTTTAAATGCTAAACTAAGTGTTTTGAGTGTTTTTACTTCTGCTTCTGTCAGCTATATCCCAAACAAAGAGATTTTTGTTGCCATTTATAAATGAATGAATGAATGAATGAATGAATAAAATAAAAATTGAAACTCAAAACAGCAAAGCTTATAGTGAAAGCTTACAAAATGCAGTTTTCCCAGTAACAAATAGTGCTTATACTATATTTGTATTCCCTGTTGGTCTAGTTTCACAGAAAACCACACCATATATTTTCTTAAAAAATGAATAAAAATAAAAGAAAAATGTGAAACATTTATATTCATACCAACATATGCAAAATAGAAGTATCAGAAGAGGAAAGAAAGGAGCAGAAAAAAGATTCAAAGAAATAATAGCTGGAAACTTCCCAAATTTACTGAAAAAAAAAACAATAAACTATATATTTGAGAAGATCAACCTAAACAAGATCAACATAAAGAGAGCAAGAAACAAGACACACCAGAGTTAAAATCCTGAAAGTCAAAGATCAAATGTTGAAAGCAGCAAGAGAAAATGACACATTACTTACAAGAGAACCCCAATAAGATTAACAGATGAGTTTTCAAAAGAGACAGTGGTGACCAGAAGGCAGTGGGATAACTAACCAAAGTGCTCAAAGAATAAAACTGTCAATCTAGAATGCCTATATTACTTTCTATGACTACCCTAGCAAAATACCACAGATTATGTACTTTATCAACATAAATTTATTTTCTTGCAGTTCTGAGGCCTAGAAGTCTAAAATCAATGTGTCAACAGCTTTGGTTACTTCAGAGTCTTCTCTCTGGTTTTCAGGTGATTGCCTTCTTGCTGTGCCCTCATACAGTCTTTTCTCCATGTGTACACATCCCTAGTGTCTCTCTGGGTTCAAATGTCTTCTTCTTATAAGGAAGGACACCAGTTAGACTGAATAATGGACCACCCTAATGGCCCTATCTCTAACTACAGTGGTATTTTGAGGTACTGGGTATTGGGACTTCACCACGTGAATTTTGGAGAAACACAATTTAGTTGCTAACAATCCCATACCAAACAAAAATATCTCTTAAAACTAAAGGCAAAACACTTTCTCAGATAAGTAGAAATGGAGTTTTTTTTTTCTAACAGACCATCCTTACAAGAAATACTGAAGAAAGCTCTAGCTGAAAGCAAATAATACCAGATGGCATTCAAATTCACATTAAAAAAAGCACTACTAAAGGTAATTATGTAATTATAAAAGACAGTAAAAAATGCATAGTTTTGTCTTTTCTTAACTAGTTTAAAAAGCAAGAGTATAAATGAATATGCACATAATGTGTTGCTGGGTCTGTGATATATAGGAACATAATATGTGTATGATATATTTGCCAATAAGAGTACAAAAGAGATGTGTAGGAGCAAAGCTTGTACTGAGCTAACAAAATGTTTAGAGATGGTAAAGCAATAATTATACCTTTGCATTTTTGCAGTTATTACATTTACAGATGCAATACATTTAATAATAACACCACAAAAGGTAAACCGGATTAGACTGATAGAAGAGTAACATTTCTACGTATCACTGAAATTAGGTTAGTATAGACTGAAAACTGATTCAGATAATTTAATATATATGGCAAATTTTAGAGAAACTACTAAAAACCCTTAAAATGCAGTACAAATTATTTAAGAAATTTACATGCTTCATTAGAAAATATTGACAATGCAAAAGAAAGGAGTAAGGTGAGGAGTATAAAGAAAGATGGGGCACCTGGGTGGCTCAGTTGGTTGAGTGTCCGACTTCGGCTCAGGTCATGATTTCACAGTTTGTGGGTTTGAGCCCTGCATCGGGCTTTGTACTGACAGGTTGAAGCCTGGAGCCTGCTTCAGATTCTGTGTCTCCCTTTCTCTCTGCCCTTCCCCCACTCACATGCTGTCTGTCTCTGTCTCTCAAAAATAAATAAACGTTAAAAAAAAAAGAAAGGAAGAAACAAAAGACATGAGAAAGATAAAGTAACATACATAAACCTAATCAGTTCCATAAAACATTAAATGTGGATGGATTAACTCACCTAATCAATACAGAGATGGTACAACTGTATAAAAACATAATCATACTATATATAATCTATAGGTGGCATTCTTCAGATTCAAAGATATCAATAGTTTGAATGTAAAGGATGCAAGAAGATATATCATATAAATAGGCAACTATGAGAAGGCTGGAAAGCTGGAATGGCTATACTGATGGCATAGTGGAGGCAAGAAGAGATAAAGTCGTTTTAAATATATGTTGGAGGTAAATCAGCAGGGTTTTATGATGGAATGAATTCTAGGGTCAAATATTAGAAAAAATTCAAGGGTAATTCCTAGGTTTCTGACTTGGGCAATAGGAAGCTTAACGGTGTGTGTATTTCACTGATGTCAGTAATGATAATGGAGGAAGGAAAACAGTATGGAAAACAGAGGCTAAGAAACAGTATTGTCTGAATAACTGAAAGAAGGGCAGAATGATGGATGTGGTGGAAAGGGGGGTTATTAGAGGAAATAAATGGGAACCAGAGAAGGCAGAGACTCACACAGTTCATGGGAAGGAAATAAAATGAAAAGGGGAATTCAAAGTTAGAGTTTAAATAGTGGAATGTTATGACCGAATGAATGATTAGTATTGCCATCTTATGCAGAATGGATGAGAAGAAGGCAAAAGTGGAAATAGGAAGACCCTTTTAGGAAAATATTTAGTAGTCTTGGTAAATAAATTTGAACTAGATGAAGATTTGTCAACAAGGACAAATAAAAGAGGGTAAATTTATGATATGGTTTGGAGGAATGAGAGTCTTCCCAATGATTTTGGAGCACAGAGGTTGAAGGAATGGGAACAGTCAAGGATAACACACAGAGATCTGATTTTAAGAACATAGAGAAACGGGAATCCATTTGCAAAACAGAAATGTTAGATTGTATGGATTGCTTACATTTCAATTTAAGACAGAAAATTTGAGAAACATTGTTGACACATAAGAAAAAAAATGACATATACCCAATGCATTTGCAAATCTAAATCACAAAATATGAGCTCTAGGATAGAGATGCTAATACCACTAAAATTCATTTGCATAAAGCTTATATTCAAAATCAAGGAATTTAAACTCACCTAGGGATAGCATGTTAAATAATTGAAAAGAAGGTTGAGTATTGGGCATCGAACCACTATCATTTACAATTTGGGAAGAGCAAAGGAAATATAAAATGAGATAAAAAATAGCCAATGAGATAGGAGAGAAATAAAGACTAAGACATTTTAGAAAACTAATGGAGAAGAAGATAAATAGCTGTAATGGAAGGATGCCAAAAGTCATATGTCATATTCTAATAGGGTAAAGAACTGATGGAAATGAATAAGTTGAGAGAGTAGAGCTTAAAACTTTGGCTGTGATTTTTGGCTTTGAATTATTGAAGGGAGATTTACAGTAAATAAAGATTATATTTTATTATGAAAGTTAATAAACTATCTTTATATGTCCCTTGTAATAATCCAGGAAATTGGGAAAGATGGATAATGAAGAAAAGTTGGTGACCAAATGGTGATGTCCTTGTGAAGCTGGAGGGATTGGCATAGGGATACAAGTGGAGAGTTTGGCCTTGAGAGTAAGACAGACATTTTTTTTCTTGTAATAAGAAGAAAAGAAAAGGATGTCTCAAGTATAGCTGAGTCTGTGCCATGGCTCTTCTTATTATACCCATTTTGATACATAAAAGATTCTGTGAGGTAATAATTACTCTTCCCATTTTTATATACTGATAAGAAAGATTAGACACATTTCCCAAGGGCATAGAAGTAGGACACAGCAGGGATGAATCCCAAACCCAAAGATTAGATACTCACTATACTGTTTTTCTTGTGATAGATATATTCAGTCTGAGCATGAACCTAAGTGAAGTAGATAATATAAAAATTAATTGACTTAGCTAAGTTACAAGGAAAGCAAAAATATTAACCTTTAAACTTTCAAGGAACTAATCAAGAAGTACTGGCTATGAACAGTGTGGGCATGTGTGTGTGTGTGTGTGTGTGTGAGAGAGAGAGAGAGAGAGAGAGAGAGAGAGAGAGAGAGAGAGAGAGAGAAAGAGGGAGAGAGAGAGGGAGAGAGAGGAACCTAAAGTTAACGATTTTATATCATTTTATGTAGAAAAATCCATTTAAAAACACAAACTAAACAGATTTGGAGAAACACAAATTCAGAGAGATATCTAGATTCTAGATCTTGGAAGAATGAAATCTAAAGATTATAGTTATCAATGTCCCTACTAAGTAGGTAATCCAAACAGAGATATTCAAGAAGTAGGCAATCTTTAATGTGTTGCAGTTCTAAGACATAATCAACCAAGGATACCTGTCAAGATATTACTCTTTACTTATTTCATCATTAACTAAATCTTTCAAAGAAACCCAACACATATAATCACAGTCTAGAGCAATCTGAACTATTTTTTTACTTCCCAAACTGATAGATTTAAGTATATAGGTTATATAATATTACCATTGATCTTCAAAAGAGAAAATATCTGACACAGAAATACCCTATCTTTATTTTTATTAAATATATATATATATATATATTTTTTTTTTTTTTTGAGAGAAAGAATAAAAGAGACAGCACCCAGGAGGGGAAGAGAGGGAGAGCGAGAATCCCAAGCAGGCTCCATGATGTCAGAGCAGAGTCCAATGTGGGGCTTGATCCCATGAACCATAAGATCATGACCTAAGCTGAAATCAAGAGTAGGATGAGCTGCTCAGGCATCCCTAGAAATACCCTATTTTTAAACTATTGCTCAAGATATGCATAGCACTATAGTATTGTTAAGTTAAGGATTAATTTTACATGCTAGCACTATTCTTTGTCATTATGTTTGGCCTGCCTTTAGTTTTAATAACTAAAAGCTACTTGATCTAAAACAAATAGCATAGGCTTTAGCTCTTAGAAGTACATATGAAAAGGCATCATGAGAGAGAATCTCAAGTGACTGAATAATTTGTTCCTTTGTATTGGCTTAGAATGTTTTTATTGAGTTTCCTTAAAGATTTTTCAGAATAGGAAGGACTTTTATTTGTTTGGTTTTTGACTGAGTTAATTGATAACTGTGTGTCACTGAGGGTAAAGAATAAGAACAGCAGAATGGGAAGAGAATTCAGTCAATAAGAGATTCTTATTTTGTTCATATTGTCCCAGAAATTTACAAACTGTAAACTTACTTCTTCAAGCATAGTAATTCTACAGATATTCCCTTTCTATTAGAATAATTGAGTGCCACCTGAAGCTTAACTGCACACTGGATAAATAATGTAGTAAATGAATTATTAATACATTCTGGACACATATTTATTTTATCTTGCTGGGCACCATCACTTTGGATAAAGTGTTTTATAATTTGTCCAATATATACATTTTATTTCCTACTGTTTGGTTTTGGCTTAAATTGTTGGATTATATATCAGTCATAGTCCTCATATTTATATATTGATCATTAAAATTTAATAAGAATGCACCAAATTGCATTTGGAGTCATTGATTTGGAGATTGAAATATATTCAACCACACATCTATGAAAAAAAGGAACAAAAAGGTTTAATGCCAATTAAATTTTCCTAATGTTTGTTTATTTTTGAAAGAGACAGAATGTGAGGAGGGGAGAGGCAGAGAGAGAGGCAGACACAGAATCTGAAGCAGGCTCCAGGCTCTGAGCTGTCAGCACAGAGCCTGACGCGGGGCTCGAACCCACAAACTGTGAGATCATGACCTGAGCTGAAGTCGGACACTTAACCGACTGAGCCACCCAGGTGCCCCTAATGAGTCAACTTTGACCTTGTTATTTTTTGCTATTGCATATTCATTTTGTATTTTATTGATTTCTCTCTCTGTCTTTATTCATTTATTTTTTTTAATTTTTATGTTTTTTATTTATTTTTGAGAGACAGAGAGAGACAGCACAAGCAGGGGAGGGTCAGAGAGAGAGGGAGACACAGAATCTGATGCTTAACTGAATGAGCCACCCAGGCACCCCTAACGCTGAATAATTTAATGAGATATGTTCAATATGTTTCTTAAATTTAATCTCTATATAAATTTTAAGTCATCTAAATACTTAAAAAATAAATCTCACTAAATTCCAGTTCACCCTCCTACCTATCTATATATTAACAAGTCTTGACTTTGGAAAGCTAGAAACAATAATATATAAAAATATATATTTTATTATCACATTATGCTATTCAACATGTAAAATCTTGATTAAAAAAGAGGTTAACTT
The DNA here is from genome assembly GCA_028646485.1 of Cryptoprocta ferox. Classification (NCBI taxonomy): domain Eukaryota; kingdom Metazoa; phylum Chordata; class Mammalia; order Carnivora; family Eupleridae; genus Cryptoprocta; species Cryptoprocta ferox. The sequence goes on from CM053567.1 coordinate 142,397,713, forward strand.
ATGAATTTCAAAATATTAAAGGAAATGTTTTACATATGCTGATTCATCTATCAAAATGTTAAGCATCTAGTAAAACATGTGGAAAAAATACATCCATTCTTAGGTCAAGGTTTTTCAACAGTACAGTGCAAGTCAGACAGAAGATGCAGGAGGTTTTAAGTAGTTAATAAAATCTTTTGACCTTTTCCCACTATCAATAATTTCATTTAGAAAAAGCAAAGCATATATACATAAAAAATTGTGTTTCCAATCATTTGTTTTAAGTGGCAACTGTTTTGCATTAGGCTAAGATTATATTTCCTCAATCTATATCTAGATTTTTACTCTGTTATTAAACTTTCTTGACTTCAACTTGAAAAGGGAAAAATGCAAAAAATGAAGGGCAGGTAGGCATGATGGGTGTATAGCATAGTCTAAAAATAGCATTGACAAAAATTAATGAAAGCTACAAAAATTAAGGAGAAGGGTGTAGAGACATGAAGGACTCTGTAAGCAATGTACACTGAGGACCATGCAAATCCATTTTTTCCAACAGTCACAGCCCTGGAAGTAAGAGATTAAAATTTAGTCCTGCAGAATTATACCAGATGTTAGCTTTCCAAATCACAAATTGCTTTCTGGTCTTGGTGTACATTAATTAGAATCATCTGGAGAATTTTAAAAGAGTACAGAAATTAAACCCCATTACTGAATAGATATTCTATACTAATATCTATTAGTTAAAATACTAACGTTTAACCTATTAAATTAATACTATTTTTTAATTTTTTAATGTTTATTTATTTTTGAGAAACAGAGACAGAGTATGAGCAGAAGGGCAGTGAGAAGGAGACACAGAATCTGAAGCACGCTCCAGGCTCCCAGCTGTCAGCACAGAGCCCAACGCACGGCTTGAACTCACAAACCACTAAATCATGACCTGAGCCAAAGTCGGCCGCTTAACTGAGCCGGCCCAGACGCCCCAAATTATTAATACTTTCAAATGTTTATGTATTTTTGATAGAAAGAAAGGCGGAGCGTGATTGGGGGAAGGGCAGATAGAGAGAGGGAGACACAGAATCCAAAGTAGGCTGCAGGCTCTGAGCTATCAGCACAAAGCCCAACACAGGCTCGAACTCACAAACTGTGAGATCATGACTTGAACCAAGTCAGACACTTAACCAATTGAGCCACCTAGGCACCCCTAAACTGTTAATACTTTAAAGATTAATGCATGTGTTGGAAATGGGTAATGATTGTGTTGTTGAGATATAAGTAGTACAATCCTATCTCCCAAACCAATAAGTAACAATTCTGAAACACTTAAATATTTTCTTATAGTTGCATAAATATAATGATATGTAACAAACTCAAATACAGGTCAAAGTTTCAACAGTGATTTGAGTCTTATTTTGAAAATATTCATAAGATGCTATGAGATAAACATAGAACACCAGTTTTTATTTTATTTTTTTTAATTTTCTCTAGAGAAACAGTATTTGGGGTCATTTAATTCAATAATTGGTAATATAGAATGTAACTAGCATGCTTCATAATATTCATAATAATTTTCAAACAGACCACCTATAGTACCTATGAGTACTTGAAACTTTCCCATTGAGAGGAAAACCTCTGATGGTATGCTGATGGCTGAGACCAAGTCATTTTGCTCAAAATGATGAATTTAAATTTCATATGAGACATCTTTTAACAAAAAGCACACATAATATGATGGGTAGGGTGTGATTAGTTTATATCTTTGTTATTCTTCCTATGTCTTTAATAATCAAGTCAAAACGGTGAATTTCAAGGAAGCCCTTGAGCCAGTATTGAGCAGTCATTAAAATAACAAAAAGATCTTGGAACCAGACTCCCTGGGTTAATATTCCAGCCTTGCCATTTCTAAGCAATGTTGATGCAGGCAGGTTGGGTCCAAGGACCCAGAGGGAGTCCCATAGGACCAGTCAAGAGGGTACTTGGCTTTGTGTAGGATGGAAATCAAATGTGAGCCAGCAGGAAAGGAGAGCAGAGTTTACTGAAGATATAGAGAGAGCAGCTACATATGGAGCATCTGGGAGACTTAGAAAGGAAAGGAGCGCAAGTCTCCTCTTTGTTTGGGGTCTGGGGATTTATTGACAATTATGACATGTCCTCTCAGCCATCCAGGAACTCATCAGAACAAAGACAGGGTCCAGGTCTCCATCATAAATCACTCATTTTTGGGAGCCAGGGTTCTTGGCGTTGAGATGTCTTAGCACCAGTGGTCTGGAATATGTACATGATGGCTTTGCCTGGTCATACCTTAGATATTATCTATTGTGCTGGATGACTCCAAAGATATCATTAGCCGTATCCCTTATAAGGACATACATTTAGGCATATGTAGGGCAGAGGTACGGGTCCTAGTGAGAGTAGAAGCCAGAAAAAAAAGCAAAGGAAAAACAAAACAAAACAGCTTTTTCTTTCATGGGGTCCCTTTGGCTTCCCTGTCTCCATATGACCTTGGGCAGATTACTTATCTCAGCAGAAGGTAATTGTAAAGGTGAACTGAATTAACATATGTGAAGTTCTTAAAAATGTACTGGGCTCACTGTAAGTGTTGCATAACTAACACAACATCAGGCACCAGTTTAACATAGTTCCATATTTATTTGGATCAACTTGTGATGAACAAATAACAATATTTGTCCCCACAAACACAGAAAAGAAAGAACCAAATATTCATGGTGATTAAGTGACTGAAAATTGCTCGATGACTATAGGATTAATCAGTGACCTCAGAAAACTATTGCAGAGTAAGATATTAACCATCAAATTTATCGGTCTCAGTCTACTGCTTTTTGATTCTGGAAGTACTGGCCCTGAATTAACAGTATTTTCACTCGAGTGAGTGTATTTTCCTGTAAACCTCTACACATATTAAGCAATCACATTATATTTTGTCTTATTAGGTAAAAAGTAATTAACAGTACTAAAGTAATTCTGTTTGCAAGTTAAGTTTTGAATCTGATTTTGGTTCAATAAAACATATTTGGGTATAATCACACCACATTATAATTCAAGAATATGTATGTAAACAGCTGGTTTTGACTGGAATACAAATGACTTTTTTGTGTTGCTAAGTGCCATGCTAATGAGCTCTCAGCTAGCGGAAATCTAAAGCTTGTTCAAATATACATTAGCTGAAGTTAAGCTTAAGTAATATCAGTCTAGGGGTTGGAAATAAAAGGTGCTATACTTTCTATTTATTAATAAAGAAGTGGTAGAGTAATCTGTAACAATTGAAAAATGTAAATAATCAGTGGCTCTTTTTCACATTTAACAACTTGATTTAGCAGCAACAACACAGTCTAAATATACGTAAATATTTGGGTTCTCAGTTAAATATCAAAAGCCTTTTCCAAGTTTTTAATGAGTTACTTATTTGGTTAATACCTTTAAATATTTTGATGAAATGTCAATTCTTATATTGTTTTCATTGCCTTTTAATATATATATTATCAAATGACAGTAATTTTTCTCCAATTGGTTTCCTTATTTGAAGCTCTTAATATAGAAGGCATTCTCTAGCAAATCTTATACCAGACATTAGTCTAAATAAGTCTTCAATTTACCAACATTGCCAACAAATCCCAAAAAACAACAAAATGCATCTGTTAAACACTTATTATAGTCAATTGACAAATTGGTAAATAAAGATACTAAAATAATTTAATTCCAAATTTTCATGTTGATATCATCACTTACAATACTATTTTAATTGCTCAAGGTTATTACTGTAAAATAGCCCAATAGAATTTCAATGATGTGATCTAACTAATTTTTTTTAAATTTCTTGACTCAACTAATGATTATGTTTTGCTGTCAAGTAATTGCAATACATATTACTTGCTACTTGGGGAGTTTATAAAAAAAAAAAAGAAGGTCTGTTTCTTCATCTAAAACAATTCAAGGGGCACCTGGCTGGCTCAGTTGGTTAAGCGTCCAACTTTGGCTCAGGTCATGATCTCACGGTTTTTGAGTTCAAGCCCCACTTTGGGCTCTGTGCTGACAGTTCAGAGCCTGGAGCCCGCTTTGATTCTGTGTCTTCCTCTCTCTCTGGTCCTTGCCCTATGTGCTCTGTCTGTCTCTCTTTCAAAAATAAATCAACATAAAAAAAAACACCTCAAATATAAATACATATAGAAATACATAATATGCTGTCATGTAATTATTTGTATTTTTATTGTAATAAATACTTGATCTAGGTACTTTGTTTTATTAAAATATTACATAAATAAAACTTAACTATAAAAGATATAACAAGCATTAGGAAATATACTAGAATCACTTACCTTTATTGCTTGGAGATTGAGTGCAAATGGTGGTTGAGAAGAAAAAAAAAAGTTTAAATAAAAATATATATGTATTAGATAGCAGAGTGGAAAAGAATAGAAGAGATCAGAGAAACTAACCTAATTATTTTAACTTGAGCAGATTTATCCAAATATGAATCATTCAATGTCAACAAAAAGAAGCCCCGTGGCACTGGACAAGTTTTGTATTCAACAGTCACATGAGAGAAACAGGAAAATAGAGGGAGGCAAGACTGAAAAATTGGAGCAAATTGTATAAAGCCTGTCAGTCTAGAGGGAGAGTGGGTATTTTCCAAATGTTGGTTATAAGTAATCAAATAACCTCAGCTCACAAGGGAAACTTTTATGTTTAAAACAATATTTAAATAGAAAACAAAAACACTGACAGTTGCCGTCATCAGTGGAGATCAGAAAAAACTGCAACTCTGTTTTAATCACTGAGATCTCATTATTTTAAAATGGTATTGTATTAAAATCTTTATTGTCTAAAATCCTTGAACTCAACTCAATTTCACTTGTAGACTTCAAATCCCAGCCCAGCTTCCTGAAGTAATTTTAGCCAACTACATTCATTTGAATGGTGCAGAATAAGATAAAGGTATCTCTCTGTAGAGCAAATGACAACAGCAAGACAGAGCATTCATTTGACCAAGTGAATTTGGAAATAGCCAATCTTTGGTACCAGAGAACATGAATCTTAATGGTATAATAGCATTAATAGAATATTGAGTCTCTATGAATGAAGTAAAAATCTTATAAATCAATTATTCAAATCAGTTGATATGTGCAAGCTGCTCTAGGTGTTACTAATATAGTGGTGAACAAAAAGAAAAAAAAAAAGGCCCAGTCCCTATCTTATCATGCTTATTTTATAGGGGAAAGAAAGAAATAAAGCTTCTATTTTACACAGGGTTGTCTAGGGTATACTCTTGAGAAAAATGAGACTTTATTAGGGAACTAAGAGAAGACAGACATATGCTGTGCAGACATATGTAGGGGAAGAGTGTTCCAGTCAGATGGCAAACCAAGTATGTATTCCTGACGTGGAGCTTCCGATGCATCTTTGAAAAGGAGCAAGAGATGAGTGAGACTGGAGAAGAGTTTGGCTTTTCTCCAAAAACAAATCTATTAGGCAGGTATAGCATGGGATTCTTCCTCTATTGAAGCACACAGCAGACACAGGAACACTTGGCACCATCTGAACATTCATTGTGTCTAAATCTTGTCACATTTTCCTGGAAACCTTACCACTGCCATGAAAGTTATTTGAACTGTGAAATCAGTATAGTGAGTAGCTCTAAGGATCATTAGGAAAAATATGGATTTTCCATAAGATGGATTCATCATCAGTAAATTTTATTTTGGAAGTGTGGTGTTTTGAAACCAAGATAATTATCATTTTTGACTTGATACAAACTAAATTCCGGCAAATGGCATTTGAGGTCTAATTATGTGGATTATCTTTATTATTCTGATAGCTTTATTTTCTAAAGCACTGGCTGGAGGGAGAGCTATATAATTTAGAATATTAGATGTTTGTAAGTGTTTAGAACATGGTGAAATGTGTCCATTTTAACCTAAGTTATTGCTGTTATCCAAATGAAGTCTAAGTTGTGATATTTACTGAGTTGATTTTATACTTATTATAACATTTGACTTCTGTGTAATTTAGAGGCAAGAACATTGGACTGAGAGATAAGTGACATGGATTCATGATCAAGTCTGCTATTAAGTTGCTGTAGCCATGCTGTAAATGCTCTTTAAGCCACTATTTCTCCATTCACATAAAAAAGGAGTGCCTGTTATCTGGCTCCTTACAGAGTTATTTTGAAGAACAGAAGGAATAATGTATGAAAGTGCTCTTTGAAAATTGTAAAGCACTGTTCAAATGAAAGCTATTATTATACTAACAAATAGATGATTTAATACTGACATTTCTGTGTGATGATAGGAAGCCACTCAGTTAAGGAAATATACCAATATGTCATTCCACTAGTACAGCATTATTAAATTATCATTATTTTTAAGAGAAATGAAAGAATTGCTTTTTATAGTAATGTCATATTGTCGATTTAAATTCTGCATGCTACTAGTTTTAGTGAATAGATTATCCACATTATGATGTCCAAGATCTCATGGTTTTATAAAAAAAGGAATGTAGTTACATAATTGTGAAGTTAAATCTACTGTGCTAAAAATATGAAGTAAAAATATCTATGCATATAAATTTGCTGTTTTCTACAGGTTAGGCAAGTTCAGGAGTTAAAAGATACCAGTCACCATTGGGGTTGATTTGGAAATGTTGGGGGTTGGAGCAAACCATCAATAAGTAATTCTTGAGATGTCTGCAGTGCAAGAACTTGGTATTATTAAAACACGAGTATAGGACCAGTAGGTAGAAAGAGCTGGGGTTGTGATGGTGACTGATTATACACTTTCAAGTTGGGAGGGGGTTAGGGATAGCATAAATCTCTAAGGAATTTTGAAAGCAAGATTTCCAGGACCTTGAGGCGGTAGGTGCTTTTAGGAATATGTCATTTATTACTGTTTAATAAAACCTTGTCATGAGACCCTTCAGATGTATATCAGTGGGCCATATGCATATATCTTGGGCAGTAGAGATAAAGGAAATTTCCAAAGGAATTTCTTTATGTTAAAGTAGACTTACAGGATCCTGGAGATGGGGATAATGTTAAAGTAAGATTGTCTTTTGCTCTTAGCGAAGTACTAACATGGAGGCTTCTGAGTTCCTAGAGGAAGGTCACTCTGCATGTCTCAAAGACTTGTACGTTGTAAGGAAATTTAACTTTTTTCTTTTGCCTTTGTTTTCCACATCAGTTATTACCTAGATACCTAGTTGGATAACTTTAACATCAGGTATTAAAATCTAATTAAACTCATTTTACATATTATATAATATATATACAATGGAATATTATTCAGCCTTAAAAAAGAAGGAAATTCTGCAATCATGCAGAATGGGAAAATCTAGAAGATGCTATGCTAAGTGAAATGCGCTTACCACAAAAAGTGATTACTGTATGTTTCCACTTATGGGAGGTATCTAAAATAGTAAAATTCATAGAAACAGAGAGTGGACTGATGGTTGTCAATGAGAAGGAGAAAATGGGGAATTATTGTTGAACAGATACAAAGTTTCAGTTACGTAAGACAGGTAAGTTCCAACACAAACACAAACGTGATGCCTATAGTTAACAATACTGCATTGCTTACTTAAATATATGTTAAGAGGGTAATTTCATGTTAAATTTTTCTTAACACACTCTAAAATACACATATACACTTATCTGTCATTATGAATGTGCTTTGAAGGATAACTATACTGACTTATTCTTTTTTAAAGTTTATTTATTTTGAGAGAAAGACAGAGTGCGAGTGGAGGAGGGACAGAGAGGGAGGGAGACTGAGAATCCCAAGCAGACTCCACACTGTCAGCATGGAGCCCCACAAGGGGCTTGATCTCATAACTGTGAGATTGTGTCCTGAGCCGAAATCAAGAGTCAGATGCTTAACCAACTGAGACACCCAGGCACCCCTTATATTGATTCAAGGGCATACTTGTCTTACTGTTATCACCATGGTTTGTCATAGATTCACCAAGCTATCACTTATAATAAATATATATGGCTCAGTTTTCCAAGCACATAATTTTGTAAATAAATGAAACTTCTAAAGATAAACTGCTTTATAGAAGCAGAAAAGGAAATGGCTCAATTTTGATTTTCTTTTTATAATATTGGGAAATATTTCAGATATGATCATCACAGAGAAGTATGTGTTGGCTTTTGAGACTACTGGACAAATCTCCTTTCTGTACTTGAATTATTCAGAGACTAATGATATACTTTTACTCCCACGTTGGATATATAGGAAAAGCAAAAGAAGAAGGGAGAGAAGCTTAACCTCATCCACCTCTGAAGTGATTCATATTTTTAAGTGCACACAGGACACACATAAGAGTACTTATGCAAATTCTTTGAATAGAGTTTTAATAATATCTCCTATGGTCATTGGCTCAGAATATGTGTGTATGTATATATATATATATATATATATATATATAATGAAAATTAGCTTGAGCATTTCTTTTCTTGTCCCAAGAAAAGAAAATCTCTAGGTGGTCTGCATATTTTAGGCCACCTTTTTCTTTTTGTATGTCACCCAATTATTGGTCTTAAACACTAGTAAATAAGCAAAACAACAAAAACAACAACAACAACAACAACAAGAAATCCTACTCTTTGTTCCTTTATGCTATTTTCCACTTTACCTTTGGTTGTATCATTGTTATTCAAACTGAAGTCATTAGGTGAATTTCTTTTTAAGGTAAATATGTAAGAAAGATAGTGTTATTTTCCCATTTGGGGAAATGTAAATACTTTAAAAACTCCTGTCTTTATCTATAGTTAAAAGAGCAAGATTTAGTCATTAGACTTTCCACAATTCATGAGACACCAGATAAACAGATACATAACTTTATATTGCTCAATATTACTAGTCTTATTTTTTTTTCTAGTTTTTAGATTGTCATTCTCAAAAAGAGACTGTTAAAATTTTGGTGAATTGTAAAGTGACTCATGTAAGATTAAAGAAAGAAAGAAAGTAGCAAGGGTAAAAAGGGTAACAAGGGTATTTTTCATTTCACATTTCACTTTTGTACACAGGAGGAATGTGGAACTCAGGAAGGTGAAGCAGACTGACTGAGCCTTTCAAAGGTATCTCAAAATTCTGAGAAATTCTGAGAAATCATAGTTTCAGCGGGATAATGTTATTCTAAATTTACCTATAAGGCACTTGTAATACATAACAACTTATTTGTACTTTCATTATCATAAAATGTTTAAAAGTCTATGTATCCATGGTAGGTATTACATCAATTTCACTGGTGTGTACTCTCAATGTCTGATAACCTGAATGCTTATTTGGTGGTATTGACCTCCACCTTCTGTGTACTTTTGTTCATAAGCACCACTTGTTTGCTTTTATGTATCATTTCAAGTT
>CM053567.1:142407568-142429573 GCA_028646485.1 Cryptoprocta ferox
GTAAAGCATGCAAGGTTGTAAGTTTGAACCTCACACTGGGTGTAGAGATTACTTAAAAAGAAAATATTAAAATAAATGAAATAAAATCATCTTTCTAAAGTGAATATTATTTTATTATTTGGTAGCTAAAAAGGAAACAAAAACTCTGTAGTTATTTCCATAAATTACATTCAGCATGATACATTATATTTTCTCTCTTTATTTAATCGTATTTATTTATTTTTAATTGATGTATAATTAACATAATGTTTTATTAGTTTTAGGCGTACAACATATTGATTCAATAATTCTATACATTACTCAGTGCTTACCACAATAAGTGTAGTCACCATCTTTCACAATACAATATTCTTACCTTACTCACTATATTCCCTATGCTGTACTTTTCATTTCTTTGACTTATTTATTTTATAACTGGGAGTCTGTATCCTCTCTCTATATTTCTCCCATCTCCTTACCCATCTCCTCTCTGGCAACCATCAGTTTGTTCTCTGTATTTAGTCCGTTTGTTTGTTTCTTTCTTTTCTCTTTTTTGTAAAGTAGGTATATGTATGAAAATGTAAACATAACTGTTCTAGATATAATTTCATAAGTTTCATGTGTATATTGTAGAGTCAAATTTATACAATAATAATTTCATTAATAAAAATGTATAGATAGTTATATACACACAATCCTTTACAGTTCTTTAAAAATCATATATATGTACTGCCTCGAATGCATACATTTTGTAAACATAATGAGTTAATCTTCTTTCACATTTTATAGAAAATGTAATTCCAGCTCCATCTTGTGGTTTATAATTTGGTTTCTAAAATGATGCATTATTTTGATTATACTTTATTATTTATTGCTGTACCTTTTTATTCATTGAATGGATATTTAATGGTTACTTGAAATTCTGTATTCTAAAGAAGATTCTATAGTTTTTCTCTGTAAGATATGAAATATATCTTCATTTTAAAGTTCTCATATTTACTATTTTTCTTTTGTTATATAATAAATATAAAAGAAAAATATGTACTATACTAATCAAGTGCTAAACAAGTACTTATGCTAATCAATACAATAAGCCTCCTTGAAATATAATCCAAAGGGCTAATTAAAATTTCACTTAAATTTATTAAGAAATATAAAATGTACAAAGTCAGTATAATATTTCATTTAAAAATATTGTTTTGCTTTCTAAATTTCAGGAAATCCTTGATATTCTTGCTAGGTAAAATAAAGAGTATTACATTTTTTCGAAAAAGTATTACATTTCAAAAATTCACTGTGTTTTTTTTGTGTGTGCTGTAATAAAATGAGTTTAATTTTGGCCTCCTTGTCTGTAAGGTTAATTATTTCCTATCAGATTAATCTTCCAAGAACTTTTGAATAGTTAGTATTTATAAAGTATCTATTTTAGAATAAAATACAAGTGTTGGAAATATAAATTAAGCTTTTTTATACTAATTTAATTAGGATTTAAACTGATTTCAGGCCCCCATCCAAGAAAATCATGATTCTATGACTGACACAGTTTAGTATGCCTCATTTGAATTTCAGTATTTATTTTACTAATTCAATTGATCATGTTTTTCAGCATGCAAAAAATGGCCAGTCAGAATCTAAGATCAATCATACAAACTTACACTTAAATTCAAAGGAGAAAACATAATTTATACGACACTTTTGTATGGTTTTAATAGTTTGTGAAAATGCCAGGTCATCAGTCTGGCTGATAGGCACCATCAGAACTAATAATGGAAGATACCAGAAAGAATAAAGCCACAAACTGTGGTTGAGTTTGTTACTGAAATAGCTAACACAGGGGATAAATATAAAAGCAATCTAAGATATATTATCTCTAGTTTGCTTAATATAATGTGTGACGTTTATTGTATGTTGATTATTTATTTCTCACTTATAAAATGTAAATATTAATGAAGGGAAGAGACCAACTGATACAAAGTTAGAATTGCTAAAACCCATGCCCCTTGCATCGAGCATCAAAGTAGCATAGAAAGATATCCACACTATATATGGATAAGAAAAGGACATTCACAAAGGAACAGAATAAGTAGAGAAAAGGTCCTTGGGTCATGCAAGTTACCAATTCTAGTTGTTAGTGTGATCCAGCCACATTTCTACAATTTGTTTGGTGTAAAACTTCTGCATCTTTTTTCATAACAGTTTATTTTTGCTTATGTCAATTTAAATTGCATTTCAATCATTCAAATATAAAGATACCTAATTAAAAAGAAAGCTAAGTTATATCTAGTATAGTATTCAGTACATTCAGTATACAAGATTCAGGAATGGCACAAATCTTGAAGCATCATTAATCCAAACTTTTGAAATGTGATGTACTCACAATATCCGAATACTAGAATTTACTAATAAAGATATTTGTTTTTTCATAAACTTATTTTTCACATTTTACTATTTTATGTTAAACATCTTTCTCCATATTGACTTGCAGGCCCTTCATAGCACTATGCACTGTCTTTCTGCATTTTTTCTGCTTTTACACTGTAAGAGCTTTTTAAGTACAAACACACACATCTCCCACATACATATACTTGTGTGTATATATGTATGTATAAAATGATAGGAACAAATGTACTTGTTACTCTATCAACACTTTTAGTCTTCAAAGTGATATATTTCTTACACAGGAAATACTCTTATGAAAATTTAGTAAATTTAAAGGACTTTAAACATTAAAAATGATGTTATTACAATATAAGATATAACTTTTCTCCTTAAATCTTATCAAAATCCATTTGTTAATATTTGACTAGTGGTATTTTTGACCCTTTATAGATACATGCTTTCACTTGTCTATGAGTAGCTTCATTAGTCTGTAAACAGAAGTAAAATTTGTCCTTTTTATTATTACTAATCATGCTCCATTAGTGTTTTAATAAAAGAAATTGTGAAGTACTTCTAGAAATAAAAGAAATCTAAAAAAAGTATATGACTTTTTTCCACTGTACTTAATTAAGCTAAATACTAGCAAACATTTTAAAAGTAAGAGAAGGGGTGACTGGGTGGCGTAGTGAGTTAAACATCTGACTCTTGGTTTCAGCTCAGGTCATTATCTTGGGGTTCATGAATTCAAGTCCTGCATCAGGCTTTGCACTGACAGTTTAGAGTCTGCTTGGGATTCCCTCTCTCCCTCTCTCTCTGCCCCTTCTTCACTCTCTCAAAATAAATACACAAATTGTAAAGAATAAAAAAAAACATAAAAGTAAGAGAGAAAAGTGATTAGTCAAATTAGAAAACTTTGCAGTAGTTTTAACTGATTCCATAATTGTTGAATTTATTAGGTTTTTATACTGATAAATATAATTCTTATATCTTCTCCAGGGAAACCATAGTCATCCTGATTTTCTAAGATATTTAATATATAAATAGCAATACAAAGCATATATACCCATTTAATTTCAGAAAATAACAATGAGAAAAATTACTTCCTGCCTTTTATGATTCCATTTACTTTACTTTTATTCTACATTATCCAATGCATATGATGGGAAAAAGAACCCATTAAGAATTGCTATGAATCTGATAATGTATCACATTGTGTATTTGGTTGAAAAAATAGAAAATGCAAAGGTATAAGACAATCTATACCACATGGTTAATAGTTATCAAATGCTGATAACCTTAAAGTTTACTTATATCTTTATGTTTATCTTTGTGTGTATGAGTGTGTGTGTGTGTGTTTATTTAATCAACACAAATATCTAGGTTTTTATTTTTTTTTTCAAACATGCAAAACTAGTTTCATAACACCTTTCATGTTAACCTTTACAAAGAGTTTTTGTTCCTTTATTTTGGTCAAATCTTAAATATTACTTTCTCAGGAGAATTCTGAAAATTCAGTTAGCCACCCAAACTCTGTTATATTATGTGGCAAATTGCCTATTAAACCACCACACCCTTGCTTGATTCTCTGCATCATCACTGTTACTTGTATATGCTTTTATTGCTCTACTTATTTATTCAACTAGAATACAAGATATTTTTATTAATCACATTTTCCAGGTTTCATATGTTAATGAATTCACATCCCCATTTCACTCATTTCATTCACCCAGCATTGGGCTTGACAAAACAATGTTAACGACTCAACAAGTGTTTAATGAATTGAAATGAATTTTCTAGTCTTTCTACCTGTCATAAAAAGAACGTTTTTCCAAAGAAATAACTTAAAGAAACAGGATTAATAGTTAGATAACAGATATTTAATGGGGATTAGTTAGTGCTAGCTCAGTTCCCTAAGCATTAGCCGTGACTGAAATTTGGACAGTGTATAATAACATCCAAACAAACTGGAGTTTAAAATGAGGAAAAACAAACCATGAAAGATAACCTAATAAAAGCATCTGCAAAGTAAAAATTTGTAATAATGTAAAATGTAAGTACTTTCTCACAGTCTTTATTAAAAATATACATATAAATAAATCTATTAAACATAAATATATAAATATATCTATTAATATATACATATGAATATATAAAATGCATATTGGTATGTGTTTGTATATGTATATTTTATAAATATATATAAAATATGTGCCCCAAATAATATTTTCAGTGCATGTATCTTATATTCTGTTTTTTAATAGAGTAAATATAATTCAACTTTAAATAAGTGATAAAAGTATTCAAATCTGTGAAATAACACTTTTACCACTAAATGTAGATAGTTATTATGGCTTTTGATACTCATTATAATTTTAATTCATATTAACATATATAAATATTTAGAGTTAAAGAGGGGATATTTTAATAATCTTATTGTATTTTTTTATTTGAAATATATATTAAAAGATTTCAGAGACAATGTTTCATTAGTGATTTTCAAACAATGATATTAAATAAGGAATTATATTTTAACAATTTTAAAGTTTTAGACATCATAATGTGGCAGTATAATTTGAGAAATAAAATTAAAACAAAAAAAAACAGAGTACATGTTTATTGAATGTGATCACTGGTTATGCCAAGCATTTTATATTGTTTGGCTCTGAAATCCCAAATTAGGAAAACTGTACAAGCATTAAAGGTCATGACTTGCTCATGGTCTTAATGAGATAGATTATGGTAGATACAATGAAAATATTGTGATCTTCCTTTAGGGATACCTAGCCCTTCAGATTGATTTTACTATGTGCAGTGTGATCAATCAGAAGTCAATGTCCATGGACCTTTTTGTTAAAATAAGCTATTGGATGACATGTGCAGAATCTCTGCTTTACAGTGAGCCCCGGAGGGGCACTTGACCGTCCATAGAAGCCAATTTATGAGGACTGCAGAAATATTAAGTTTGGATATGACAGAAGGTAGAACAATTCAATGGTGCAGCATATCTCAGTGCTGATGTCTTAGGATCTAGGTAATGAAATATGTGGAATGTGACTGTGTGGAATTTGATTTAAACTTTACCATGACCAAATTCTAGAGAAGGAACATAAACAACTGGAAAAATGAACGAATCTTATAAATGGCTTATATTTGTCTAGAAATAATATAAACTTAATGATACAGTACATAGAATTGCAAATTAATATGAATATCATTTTTAGAATAGTTCAAACTATATATATATATATATAAACTTTTTATTATCATACATCCTATTGTTTTAGATTTGTAAATTATATTTAGTTTACTACAGATAAAATTAGCCTCATGGGGTTTGACTGGGTGGCTCAGTTGGTTAAGCTTCTAACTCTTGGTTTCTGCCTCGGTCATGATCTGATGGCTTTGTGGGTTAGAGCCCCTCATTGGGCTCCGTACTGATGGCACAGAGCCTGCTTGGGATTCTCTCTTTCTCCCTCTCTTTCTGCCCTTCCTCCACTTGCACTATCTCTGTGTCTCTCAAAATAAATAAACTTTTAAAAAAATTTTCCTCGTGGTTTTAAAATGTATTTGGAAAAACTGTGAGGAAAGCTATGCCAGAAACATCAATTTAGGCATTATTTTAAAATCCTGTGTATTAAATGCTTTCTAAAACATACTATATTACAACTGTTGCAACATTCCCATAAACAGAAATTTCTTTAAAAAGTACATTAAATATTATAATTCTTTAAGATTTCATGATTCCTCTGTGTATTTATTTTATAGGATATTTCATTATATCACTATCTTTTTTTGAATTATCTTTAAAATATAAAATAATCAGTAGCAAAAGGATATGTTAAGGAGTTTGATTATCAGGACATTCAGTTGCTTTTATATCAATTACATGGTGTGCCTGGGTGGTTTAGTTGCTATGGCGTCCAACTTGGGCTCAGGTCATGATCTCAAGGTTCGTGGGTTTGAGCCCTGCGTTGCGCTCTGTGCTGACACTTCAGAGCCTGGAGCTTGCTTTGGATTCTGTCTCCCTTTCTCTCTCTGACCCTCCCCTGCTAATATTCTCTCTGTCTCTCTCTCTCTCTCTCTCTCTCTCTCTCTCAAAAGTGAATAAACATTAAAAAAAATTTAAAAAAGACACTTAACCAACTGAGCATCCATAGATCAATATTGCTTACACTGCTACAAGAAGGCAGAGTTCATTAATGTTTTTACTCTGTTTTTCATTTTTCATAGATATAACTGCTAAAGAAATTTTCACAAAAATACTTATATAGGAATTGAAGAAATATTTTACAACAATTAAAATCATCTTTTTAACTCTTTAAAATTGTATAATCCAATCATATTTCTCTATCACTAGAATTAATTTGAGTCATCTATTACCAAAAAAATATTCAGTTTGGGTCTCCTGCAATTTTAATTAAAACAGATAATTGCAGGATAACTTATGTGCAAAAATAATTTTTGAACAGTTTTTAGAGTCATTCACTTTTATAACTGAGGCACAAATTATTGCCAGTTTTTCCTGTGGTTTTTATACCTGTGAGTAATCAGGTTTGAATGGCTAAATGGTATTCTTTATTCTATAAGTGGGAGAAGGGAGATTGCAAACAAAATTAGAAACAGTGTCACAAAGCCAAAACAATATAAACACAGCCTCAGGAAGATAATTTTTGGAAATAGTAAATAAACATTTTGAGTTTCTGCAAATTAATTACTTTAAATCTATGCAATCCTTTATACCCACTGGGGACTGTTCTTGCATAACCTAGGTTCTATGTAATCCAGTTGCAAGATTACTTTTCAAGTATATTCCCTTATACTGTGGTTTTATAACAGGAATAAATTGAGAGAATTTATTGAGGAAAATAACCACTTTTTTCTGGAAGAAAATATTTTTCTTATATATAACAAGAACATTCAACTGATAAATAAAATTTATAATTTATTAACTGTTTTTGCAGTTACTTCCTATTGTTACAGAAAAAAAAACTTTAATCAGTACCATAAGCATATATATATCAGAAATATATATATTTCAGCATATATAGAGACATTTATAATTGGCTTCTCATTTTGTGTCTTTGCTTTCTATGTTTTTGTAATTTTAGCATGCCCTTCTGACCCATGTACTCCTTTCTTAATTTGTTTCTGTATCCAAAATTGCTACTATTTTATTATTTTCCACTTCTTTGTCAATAATTTCTTTGTATGTAATATCATTATATATTTTTCACTACATAATATGCATAAATCATATAAGTCATCTTTTTATAAAAAGAATTGTTTAATGTAGGAAATGTAATAAAAATGAAGAAAACTCACATTACTCACTACTCCTAACACACAGAAATAGTAACTATATAATTTGGTATACAGATTTAATGTTCTTTCGAGGAATATATTATTTTCATAGTTTCACAAAAATAAAAAAAAATGAAATGTAATTTTTTTTATTTTGGAGCTTGCCACTTTACCAAACTTTTTATTAGTTCTAATAAGTTTTCATTTCTCCTTCTAGCTTTTCCAGAAATACAATCACGCCATCATGAAAAAAAAATTCTTCTCTTTATTTCAGAAAGCATACCTCAGTTGTTGGCAATCACTCCTAAATAGACAACTTCCATATTATTATACATATGCTCACCCTTCCTTCAGACTCCTGAAATCAAATAAACTATATATTCTCCTTCAGTTCCTCCACTGAAGATATACTTTCCTTGCCCCTCCTTAGCTCTGATTGGACTTCAGGTAAACAGTCTCTCTTTATGCCAATCTTCCATTTTTTAGTATTTTATTTACTTAAGCATTTATGTAGTTGGTTGTCATGTCCATTATTAGTGTCCTTCTAATTCTTTTTGCACTGTACTTGCACTTTTACTTTCATACCTTAAGTTAACCTTCATTTATCCCTCTAATCAATGAATTTAGTGTATTTCCTTTACCAGTTACAGGTATTTATCAAGAAAATTCATGCACATGATTAAAAATCCATATATAGAGGGACGCGTGGGTGGCTCAGTTGGTTAAGCGGCAGACTTCGGCTCAGGTCATGATCTCGTGGTTACTAAGTTGGAGCCGTGCATCCGGCTCTGTAGTGACAGCTCAGACCCTGGAGCCTGCTTCAGATTCTGTGTCTCCTCTTTCTACCCCTCACCCGCTCACACTGTCTCTCTGTCTCTCAAAAATAAATAAACGTTAAAAATTTTTAAAAAATCATATATAGAAAAGCCAAAAGCTATCAACAAAAACGAGCCCTCCATTCCATCCTTCCTCAGATGTTTTCTTGCTTTTGGCAAAGACGAATCCTTTAAACCAGATATGCATTCCATTATTTAAAGGAAACTATACCTATTAGAAAAAATGCAAATAGCTCTGTTTATCAATTTATCAATTTTAGAGGTACTTTTTCTTTTCTGAAACACAGTATATAAAGATCTGACTTACTGGCAACATTGCCTCCTTGATTGTCAGTTGACACTGCAGTGTCAAACAATGTTCTAAACTTCCTTTTCTTGTTTAACAAGCAACATGGTATCTCTTACCTCAGTACTTTGTGAAATGATGTTTGAACTCCCCAAATGTAAGTGCCATGCCCCTACTATCTGTTTGTGCAGGCTCTGTCATCTGAACCTCTCTACATTTACACTCAAGATAAGAACATATACATTCTACCTTAGAATCAAAGTTATAGTCTATATGATTTGGTACAAAATTTTAATCCAAAGTTAGAAAACGTACATAGTTTTTTTCTATTTATCACAGTATAAATATTGTTTACTGTGGATCCAAGTAGTATTAAAATATTTATAATATTTGAATTATCAGATATTTATATAGGCAAATATGACAAACCATTATTTTTTAAAGGGCTCACAGATTCTATGGGTCAGAAATTTTAATAGAAATGATTTGTCCGCGTTGCCCTGGTGGCACAGCTGGAAAGAATTTAGTACCTCAACATGACTAGAATGGCTGGAGGCTGAAACCATTTAGCAGTTTTTTCACTGTTATGTGTGATGCCTGAGTTGTGATGAATTAAAGGCTGAGCTCAACTGGAAGTGTTAACCGGTGGGTACACATGACCTCTTCATGTATCCTTGTAGTTAGACTACTTCATACCATGGAAGCTTCAGAGTACTTGGGCTTCTTGCATGGTGGCTCAAAGAGAACAAAACAGAACTAGAAAGAAGCTAGAAGACCCTTTATGATTGAGTCTCAGAAGTCAGAAAGTAGGGGCACCTGGGTGGCTTAGTTGGTTGAGCGTCTGACTTTGGCTCAGGTCATGATCTCACAGTTCGTGAGTTCGAGCCCCACATCGGGCTCTGTGCTGACCTCTAGCTCAGAGCCTGGAGCCTGCTTTGGATTCTGTGTCTCCTCTCTTTGCCCCTCCCCTGTTCACGCTCTGTCTCTCTCCATCTCTCAAAAATAAATAAATGTAAAATAAATAAATAAAAAAGAAGTCAGAAAGTATTACTTGTGCACTCTTGGGAGGGCAGTTATAAATAAGGAGAAGGGATACAGACCTCTCTTCTTTTTTTTTTCTTTTATAGTTTATTGTCAAGTTGGTTTCCATATAACACCCAGTGCTCATCCCCACAAGTGCCCTCCTCCATGCCCATCACCCCCCTTCCCCTTGCCCCTTCCCCCTTCAGTCCTCAGTTTGTTCTCAGTATTCAAGAGTCTCTCATGGTTTGCCCCCCTCCCTCTCCCTATTTTCCCTTTCCCCTTCCCCATGGTCCTCTGTTAAGTTTCTCCTGTTCCACTTAGGAGTGAAAACATATGGTGTCTGTCGTTCTCTGCCTGACTTGTTTCACTTAGTATAACATCCTCAAGTCCCATCCATGTTGCTACAAATGGCCAGATTTCATTCTTTCTCAACAGACCCCTCTTCTTGATAGATGAAGTGTCAAAGAATTTTTGGCTATGTATTTAAGGTAGCATTATTGTCAGATATTAAAAGTGATATCTAAACACATTAATATGTAAGCAAAAGGGAAAATTTTTGCATACTAAATGTATAGAATATTTTAGAGTGCATATTGAGTAGCATTCTGCACTTCAACTTTGGAAACTACAATGCCACATGATCCTAAATATGCAGGAAAATCATAATATTCATGGACCCAATATTGTAGTTAACTGGTATTATAGATATGTCCAACAACCTTGCCTATGTTTTCTCTTAATATTGGCAAAATTGGCCAAGGTCATGAAGTAGTAATAGTCACAGAGCTTGTGAATGAGTTTTCTCCCATTTAGATAAGTATTTCTCAGTAGCTGAATATATTTATTAATAACATTTTGGAGAGTATCAAAAATAAGACAATACTGTAAGGGTGGACTGTAGTAATGACTATAAACTGATTTTTGTTCATGTAAGTTTCACGAAGACTAATGTACATGTGCTTAAGTTCAAATCTGTTAAATGAGAGATTATTAACAAAGTGTCAAAAGAAGAATGGTGATATAATTTACTCAATTCAGAATGATCAATTTTTGGAAGGTGTTTGAAAATCATGGGTCTTACCATTATAATAATGACTATACATTGGGTTATAAAGAAATATGAGAAGCCAACAGCATATTTTCCCGAGCCATACATTATCTTAGACTGTTTCAATAATAAAATAAACAGTCATGAAATAGCATTATTGTTTTCATTTTGTTGATTACAAAGTTTTTATCCTGCAGGGGATGTTGGAAAAATTTATGGTTTCAACCTTTAGTTTAGAATTAATGTTATTGCCGAACTTTGGGATTACAAATAGCTATCTATTCCCAACATAACAGCAGACAACCTTTACAAAAGCCATTTAATAAATACTGCCTTTGCTAAAAAAAAAAAAAAAAAAAAAAAAAAAAAAAAGTTCATTGTGTGAGAGCTATTGACAAAGGGCAGGTAATAATCTAATGGAGAAAGGTTATAAAATTAACAGAGGGAAAAACTTTAATTCTATTAATAATGTTCTATCTACTTGGCAAAATAACACTGTCAAAAATTTCTAGCACACATCATTTTTTAAATACTCCTGAAAAAATAAAAGATTCACCATGCCATTTTTTCTTTTAAAAAGTTGTTTAATATTTATTTTTTGAGAGAGAGGGACAGAAATAGAGAGAGAGACAAAGACAGAGAGACAGAGACAGAGCATGAGTGGGGAAGGAACAGAGAGAAAGGGAGACACAGAATCTGAATCAGACTACAGGTTATGAGCTGTCAGCAGAGAGCCCTACACAGGGCTCAAACTCACAAACAGTGAGATCTTGACCTGAGCCAAAGTCTGACACTTAACCAACTGAGCCACCCAGGCACTACTCAGTGCATTTTATTCTATAAAATTATAAACCGTTTAAGTATTTTTAAATAGCGAGGAATGCTTGTTCCTATGTTAACACAGGATATTTGAAAATAAACTTCAATATTAGTTTTATATATTACTTTGCAAATGTAAATCTTGTAATAATGCCAAGAAAATTTTCCCTTCATTGCTTTTGATGATCTAAGCTGAAATATTGAAATTATGCATGAAGTTGGGCTTTGGGATAAAAAAGTTTGTTCAATTATTTATCATGCAATGCAAATTTCTGATTAGTATATATTCTTCATTCACATATTCTAGCCTTAAATATTTTTTGTTTCTTTTTGTTTTAGAAGGCTTAAAATACCTGATAAACTAACTTCTGTCTGTACATAAGTAGTTTTCTCCTGATAGCTGGATGAAAATTTCACAAAATTAGTTAAATATGCATTGCATATTAATTTATATAGGAACTTTCTTGGCTTACTAGTGCACATATAGTGATGACTGAGTTCAAGGATTAAGTATGTGATTTTTTAGCATAGAAACAATTAGCTCACTGATTGTGTGATTGCTCAACATACAGTTTATGGAAAGTGACACCAGGGCTCTGAATATGGTACAGGAGGCAAAGTGTGAATGCCCTTTACTCTGGTCAAGGTGATTTGTTTAAGGATGGCATAATCGTGTGCCCTTTATGAGTCATTTACATAAATTTAGGTTTTATTACTTTTAGGAAAAGAAAACTTGCAAATAAGTCTATAAAATGTATTATTCAAAACAAGGTGCAGGAATGAGTATAAGGAAAAATGTCTTAGTGCTTATTATTGTTACTTTGTCATGTTTCACTTTATGGAAAATTCTATATATCTATTCAAGATCTATTTTAAGATGATTAAATAGGATATATATAACAAAAAAGTGTTTTTTCTTCATTATTTTGTTAATAATTTCAAACATTTGATGAGTTTTCTCCAGTATCATTCAATAAAGAGGCAAAAGAAAGCTAAGTTTCAATCTTAATAGAATAGTTCATTCAGTACAGAGACTTATGTGGCTTATGGTATATGCTTCATATATATTTATAAGTACAAATATACATATATAATGTAATGTATACTTAATATATATGTACATTTGTATATTTATGCATATATACAAACATGTTGGTACTATATTATATATAAAATGGGTTTATGCAAGGTATATTTGAATTGTGATTTATTATTCAAAGTAAAGTCATTATAAATTACATATAATCTTTAAGTTTTATTTTCAAGAATGTTACTATTTATTTTGGATGCAAGTACTAATATAAGAGGAAAAAAATATATATGTATATATATATTTAAAACTTTACATTGACCCAAGTAACAATAAATTACATTACTTCTGTTGATTCAACTCATGTTTTTGCCCAGTTTTAAGGAAACATATTAGTGCATAGAAATGTATTATTTTTTAATTTTAGTTATTATTCTTATTTTTTCTAAATTGTAAATATTACAATATTGCTATAAGAAAAAATAGGAAAAAAATTAAATATAATAAAAAAATAAATTTATATTTGCCCACCACTGTGTATAAACCTAAAATTCTTAGGATTTTAGTTTGCAAAATATTTTCATATAAAGCAGTTAGATCAATATTGAAACCAAGAATTGACAGAAATAAAATTACAAAATAATTGGATGCAGTCAGTTAAGCGACGTCCTCCTGATTGTGATCAGGTCATGATCTCTCTAGTTGATGAGATCAAGCCCTGCATAGGGCTCTACACTGAAAGTGGGGAGCTTGATTGGGATTCTCTCTCTTCCCCTCTTCTGCCCCTCCCGGACTCTCTCTCTCTCTCTCTCTCTCTCTCTCAAAAATGAATAAGTAAGTATTAAAAATGAGAAACATGTCAAAAACAAGTGCCACAAAGAGTGGATGGCACAATATAGTATTTTATTACTTTATAATTGGCAATTACAATTTATGTATTACTTAAATAATCAGAGTAAGGAGTGAGCACTATATGCAGTATTTTTATTTGAAGTCTTTCAAGGTGACAAGACTTCAAATAGTTCTTAATTAGAATAATGTTTATTTTGGAATGTGGAAATGTGTGCTGCGGAAACACACGCCTAGGAAGGAGACAGAAGTAACTATAGTATAAGGGAATAATGACTTCTGAAGTAAGAGTAAGTATAAAGCATATGCACATTAAATTTCACAAACAATCTCTTAAGGAGAGGAGGAAACTGAAAATGAAATTGAAATAAAAATGAATACAAAACTTAATTTGGGAAAGATTAAGTGATTTTCCAAAGAATACCATTAATGGGTAGAATAACAGGGCCAAAACGATATTTCAGAAGATGAGTATTTAAAGACAACTAGAAGTGTAGTTTAGTGCTATAGGATTTAATATAATATTTCTTAATATATATGGGGAAATAGGTTCAAGAATTCCTTATACTTACATAAGTGGGTTAAAAAAGCTTAGGATGGAAAGCCGTGGCCACACGGCAAAAGCACCCAAGGTTAGTTAGCAAGATATTATAATGGGATCACGAATAATTTGTTATGTCACCTGCAGGAAACTACTTTCCATCTTGTGCCAATATACTTTGATCACACTTCAAACTCCACTTGCCCCCCAGACCCTTTGCTTCTTACACAAGTTAATGATTATTATCTGATTGTTATCTTCACATTCACCACTTGGGAGGAGAGCTCAATAAATGTGGAGATGAAATCCCTGTTCAGGTCTCTTGTCTCCTCCTAGACCTTAGCCTTTCTTGTTTTCATTTCTGTGTCCACTCTCTTGCTGGACAAGAGAGAACTCCAGAGTTCTAGTCTGCGACAAATATGGGTTTGCAAAAATTTTATGACATCCATTTCAAAAAGTAGTGACTGGAGTATACCAGTTTAGACTCATTTCTTTTTATTTATTTTTGTTGTTGTTTATTTACTTTTGAGGGGAGGGGAGGAGCAGAGAGAGGGAGACACAATCTGAAGCAGACTCCAGGCTCTGAGCTGTCAGCACAGAGCCTGATGTGGGACTCCTAACTTAAGGACTGCAAGGTCAAGACCTGAGCCAAAGTCAGATGCTTAACTGACTGAGCCACCCAGGCACCTCTGGACTCCTATTTTTAAGCAACAGACAGCTCAATCCAAAGTGACTTAAGTTAAAAGGGAATATAAAAACAATCTGCAGGAAAACTTACTTTTTGGTAATTTTAAATAATATCACCAGAAATCAGTGTCCGCTCTCTTCTACCTTGGCTTCATTTTCAGTTTCTATATTCTAATAAAGTAGCTTCCAGCTCTTCCAAATATGCATTTTCCTACTTTCAAGTCCAGTGAAAAGAATATCATTCTCAGGTTGTTCCAACAAAAATCCATGTATTAGCTTATAATAACTTCATTAGGGTATATGCCATTATCTAACTCAAATAACTGGCTAAAGAAACATGAAATCTGAAACATATGCCTATTTGTGGAGCAAGGGCTAATTTAACATTACATAAACATATGGTTTAAAAAGTGTTTAGGGGCGCCTGGGTGGCTCAGTCGGTTAAGCTTCCGACTTCAGCTCAGGTCATGATCTCACGTTCGTGGGTTCGAGCCCGCGACAGGCTCTGTGCTGACAGCTCAGAGCCTGGAGCCTGCTTTGGATTTTGTGTCTCCCTCTCTCTCTGCCCCTCCCTGCTCATACTCTGTATCTCTCTGTCTCAAAAATAAATAAAACATTAAAAAAAATTTTTTTAAAGTGTCTAAACACATGTTTTAAAGCTAGATCTGCTTAATCAAAATCAATATTCTATTATCAGAACTCAGGTTCTGATATAAGTTTAGAAAATTTTGGATCCTATATTCCCCTTTGTGAACAGAACACACGCATTACCCTGTAAAAATCTTCAAGAGGTTTTATAAGAAATAAATATGCTAAACTTGTTAAATCCAGAGTCTTCCAAGTGTAACTGACCATTATCACAATTTCTTTAAAATTTCTTGTATCTCACTTTTAAAGTTTGATAGAACTAATGTTTTACAAAAAAACTTTTGGGAAACACTGATACATAAATGATTTTAAGAATGAGTTTTTATTTTACTTGTACAAAAATGTACTATTGAATAGTTTCATAATTGGTAATGTGATTGAAAATATATGATTTGGAATTATTGGACTAGCAACATGATGCAAGCTGGGCTGTGATAAGGATAGACAGAAAATGATAGGCTATTAAAGGTGTGCACAGTTGTGTCTCAATGTCCACGTTGTTGACTCATTTGTAGAAGCAGTGTTACATTAGATAATCTAGAAGAGTCAATGTAAGTAGATTTATATTGTGCTAATTCAAACTCAAAGAATAAGGGTAAGGATTTGGGTGCATGTGAGTCATTTCAAAGGAAAATTTCTTAGGCAATAATGCCTTTTTTAAAAAGAAAGGTAAGAGGTGATTAAAATTAACAGATAAAAAAATAAAATAAAATAAACATAGATTATGAATATAAAAATTAGGAGAAAGAATTTATAGTATATAACTGGTTTAATAATTTGAGCAGTCTTCATCAGGTGATAATTGGAGCAATTTGGGCAGCTTTTAGTTTGGGGTGTGTGTGTGTGTGTGTGTGTGTGTGTGTTGTTACATTATATGCAGAATTTTTTCAGAGAACTCAAAAGACCAAGTAAAGATTACGCTGGTAGAATTTTAGAGGTAGTTACTATGTGGATGTAATACTGATTACAAGGCTAGGTAACAAATAAGTGGACTTTAAGAAAGTGGAGAGATGATAGGGCACCTGGGTGGCTCAGTTGGTTAAGCATTTGACTCTTGATTTCGACTCAGAAATCAAGCAGCATGGAGCCTGCTTAGGATTCTCTCTCTCCTTCTCTGCCCCTCCCCTGCTCATACTCTCTTTTCCCTCAAAATAAATAAATAAACCTACTTCAAACAATAATAAAAACAGCATATATTTATAATACAAGTACACTAATAAAAATAATAGATTTGGGGGCTTCTGGCTGGCTCAGTGGTAATGAATGCAACTCTTAATCTCAGGGTTGTGAGTTCAAGCCCCATGTTGGACATGGAGCCTACATAAGATAAAAATAACTTTTTTTGAGGAGATATTTCACTTAATTGGGATTTAAAGTTAATATTTCCTATTATCAATATTGATTGTAAATAGTCATCTGTTAAAGCTGATGTATAATTATTTTACATATTTCATCATTGAAATATCTTTACATAGATAGGCACTTCTAAATATTGATAACAATCCATGTGCATATGATTTGTGAAGGCATTATAAAGTGTTATTAAATTCTTTTGAAATCTCTCTCTTAATATGTCTTCACGCTGAATATTAACCAGTTCCAGTTGAAGGTTTTGTAGAAGCTCTCAATTGCATGGTGACATGGATTTTAAAATCTGAACATCTTTTTTGGACTTGCACTGAGGTCTAAAAAATGCTGCTAAAACAATAGTGAGTTCACAAAATGGATTTGTTCCAAATTTGTTAGGAGATAAGGATCTTGCTTTTCCTTTTAACTTTGACAGCATGTAAGGTCATAAAACAACTTGACGTTATCTGTGATTCTGGAAATGAAAGTTGTCCAGATCACTTTACTATGGTACAAGTTCGTATATAAGTGCTGCTTTGCTTTGTATGTTTAGCATGAATTCATTAAGAAATACATTAAGGTTAGAAGCAAAAGTTAATTTCCAAAGCCATTCAGTATACAACATTGGCGGTTGAGGGTGGTTCTTTTCTAAAAAAAAAAAATAATAATAATAATAATAATAATAATAATAATCTCTACCCTGAATTAATTCAATCACAGTAAAACTTCATGATTTCAAAGACAAGATTTCTATGAGGTAAATCAAGTAAGGATATCTACCTTGTATTTCTGCAAAAACTCTTGGAATTAATGAAGTTTAAGTCCATGAGAACATGTGAAGCTCATCACTTACACTGCTGGTTCAATAACACATGATAGATTCACATATTTTTCACAAAGTATCTACTCAAGAATAATGCATTGGATGACCATATGCTAAAACACCTACCATTTTCAAAACCTGTGAGAATTTGTTCAAATATGTCATTTTTTTATTCCACATATATTTTCCATACAAGCAGCTGTAGCACATTTTAGCATATTCCACTTGAATTGGTACTATATTACCGTTTTCTCAATTTATTTGAAAATATTCTCACATGTAGCATTCTGTGCAGAATATTTTGTAGAGGCTAATTCTTCTGTCATTTCAAACTTTGCACTAACTCTTCAAATAAACATTTTAGCAGTATAGATAGCATGTGTCAACTTTTTAACAAGAAACAAAACAAACTGCTGAAAGCCACTTGCCTTGTTTTTAAGTGAATATTGATGTTGCTAGTAATGTCTTCAACTCTTCAAACAACTCTTATCACCAAAAGGCTAGTAGTATTAAAAAGTAGCATTCTTTTGGATACATTTATCTAGTTATTGCAATCAAATACCATTTCAAGAAATCATGAGCAAATATCTTTCTTTGCTTCGCAAAAAAATGACCTGGTCAGCAACTTGCTTTGTTCTGGGCTCATTTTCTTTTCTTTTTCTTTCTTTTTTTTAATTTTGTAAAGAAATTTTTTGTTTATTTATTTATTTTGAAAGAGAGGGAGAGAGAGAGAAAGATAGAAAGGGAGAGCGATTGGGCAGGGAAGGGGCAGAGTGAGAGTGAGAGAGAGAATCCCAAATAGGCTCCATTCTATCAGCCCAGAGCCCAGTATGGGGATTGATCTCCCCAACCCTGAGATTAGGACCTGAACTGAAATCAAGAGTTGAGCGTTTAACAGATTGAGTCACCCATACACACCCAGAAATTTGTATATAATAAAAGATTCCATTTTAACTTTCTAACCTTTCTAACTGCTACTTTCCAATGATCTGGGAACAATGTGATGAGTATCCAGTTTAATTTTGTAATAAACATAATATTCAGCTATCAAATTTATGACAAAATAATTCACATTTCCATGTTCTTAAAAGTGTGATGTTGAAGTCCACTTTTATCTTTTCTTATTTTGACATGATCAATAAGGCCTGGTAATAAACAATAAAATACAAATTCTATTGAGTTATAACCACATCACTGCACTATCACATGTTCTATTACAAGTACTAAACTCTGCTACTGTAGGACTACAACAGTCATTAAATACATAAATGAATGAATGTGACTGTGTTGTAGCAAAACTTTCTGGAAATTTTAATTTAATTTTCTATAATGTTTATTTACATGATACGTTATTCTTATTATTCTTTTCAACCATATAAAATTTTTAAAAAATCTTTGCCCTACCAAAAACAGGTAGCCAACTAGTTATGGTCCATGGATCATAATTTACTGACCTTTCTACTATTATACATTTATACACATACACACACACACACACACACACACACACACACACTGCTTTACCACAGAAAAGTTAACTGATCATTGGCATTCCCCAAGTTATTAAAATATATTTTCAAAAATATTTTTTACTTAAATAAACTATAATTAAAAGACTGAAAATAAAATTATTAAAAATATCCATTTAAGAATCATTAAGTACAGAAAGACTATGAAGTCATGAAGTTTTGAAGTTTTGCAAAATCAAGTGAAATAAGATGAGAAGAAAAGCTTGAAATAAAGCATAGCAATCTTGAGTTTGTGTGGGTAAAAATAGAATGATCAAATAAAAAAGGACTGACATTGGATGCACAAATACTATTTGAATCATAATTTGTTTCCCAGGAAACACTGATGAGTAATATTTGATCTTCTGTCAATTAATGTAATCATTGTTTATATTAGCAGGTCATTTTCATTCTTGTTACAATCAATAATGTTTTGCTTCTTTAAAAATTGACCTGTTTTTCACCTTTGGGTTTCAGTTTAATAGTTTTTTCATATGTAGTAATCCAACAATGAATCATTAAAGTTGTACAATATATCATTAATTGTTAATGAAGTGGTGAAAAGCCCAGACTTTGCAATGAAGAGCCTTGACCTATCTCTGCTCATTAATATGTGATTATAGACAATCACTCAGGCTTTCTGTGCTTAGTTTCCTTAGGTCTGGTCCTCCAGGAACAAATCCTCATGTGATAATTTGAATTTATTAAAGAAGTGTACCCAGAAGAATATTGTGAGGGAGTTGGTTAACCAAAACAGGGAAGGTGAAGTAGCCAAGTCAGGATGTATTTTGAGGCAAAGATTGAACCTCAGAGTGTCACATGGGAAGCTCTGTAGTGTACACTTGACCTGAGATTTAGTCTCACTTGAAGGAAAAGGAGCGGGGCTTTCCTACTCTGTCTACCAGTTAGTGATTGGCTATATCACTCATGACATGTAACCTCACAGCACTTGGCTAGAGAAATGCCAGTAGCCCAAAGGTGGTCCTCTGGAGAAGTCTCAGATATAGTCCATTAGAAAAGCAAAGCAGTCAGAAGGTGGAAGATAGGCACATAAAATGGAACTGAGGTCTTGGGGGTGAAACATCGACTATCTGCTAAAGCTGAAAATAGGAGTATTATATAACCTAAAATTGTTGAGGGCTTACTTTATTCCAAATATTAAGCAAAGCACTTTATTTTTCTTTAAGGTAATACTCCTGCATAGTATTTTCACAATAAATGTTACCTAACAGTTCTATTTTTTATCACTTATAGAAATTCAGCTTTGTTGTATGTATATAGAAGTTAAAAATTGAATTATACACCTTTTTATTTAAACATGAGAATGTCTTCAGTTATCATCAATTTATTATTTGATCTTACATATTGTCCTGAATGAAAGACTATTCCAGTTATTATTATAATTGAACTTGGAAAATTCCCATAACAATAGCAGTCAAGTTCCTAGTACTTTAAGTTGGAGAAAAATGAACAGGCAGCTTGTGAATCCATTAGAGAATTCTATACAAGTTGGTCTTGTTTTTCTTTCAGGACATGCTATTTGCCACATATGTGGTATATTTTAGCACTGCAGGGAAGAAACAGGGTGAGAATTATAGTTGCTGGAAATTCCTGCCATCTGGCTTCCTGATACCTTAAATTACATGTTATAACTATTTTTCTTTGACTACATACATCTTTACCTTTGGTTTTCTACTTGTGAGAATACTGTATTAACTCATCATTTGAAAATACATATGTATGGCTTATATGTGTATGTGTGTATAAAAGATATTTTCTTATTCTTAACATGATAACATTAAATAATCCATTTCCAACTCCAACATATTTTATCAAAGATAACTGCTAAAGTACAGAAGTTTTAATTCTGTTTCTCTATTAAATTCATCTTCTTATTTATAAGTGTAATTATCTTTCCAATATGGAAGATTAAGTAATTGTGCATATTCTGTTTGCTAATTGGAAGTTTACTTATAAATCCATAACTCATATTAATATATCACCATTTGGGGGGTTATATATCTAGTCATAACTTCATTAATTTTAGACATCAATAATAGTATCCACAAGAAAGTACCTATTTTTTCTGTAGAATGTCATATGTTTACAGTTATTAATTGGAATAGATTTTTAAAATCTCTTCTGCAAATTGAAAGATTATACCATTTCTTGCTACCTTCACATATTGTGAATGTGTCTGTGTCAGGCATATTTTGAAAGATAGGAATTTACCATACAGGGAAAATTAACTGCACCATATCTAGAATGGTTTCAGTATATAAATTGCATTGCTTTTTTAAAATGTATTCTTGGGGCGCCTGGGTGGCTGTCAGTTAAGCGTCTGACATCGACTCAGGTCATTATCTCACAGTTTGTGGGTTCGAGCCCTGTGTTGGGCTCTGTGCTGACAGCTTAGAGCCTGGAGCCTGTCTTCTGATTCTGTGTCTTCCTCTCTTTCTGCCCCTCTCCTGCTTGCTCTTTCTCTCTCTCTCTCTCTCTCTCTCTCAAAAATAAATAAAACATAAAAATAAAAAAAAATTTAAATTAAAAATAATATGTATTCTTATTTGGGGCTACTGTGTGGCTCAGTCAGTTCAGTGTTCAACTATTGGTTTCAGCTCAGGTCATGATCTCATGGTTCGGGGGTTTAAGCCCTGCATCAGGTTCTGTCCTGACAGTGCAGAGTCTTCATAGGATTCTCTCTCTCCCTCCCTCTCTCTCTGCCCTCCCCCCTTCTCTCCCTCTCTTTTAAATTAAATAAATAAAAGACTTTAAAAATAATAAAAAATAAAACTTATTCTTATTTAATTACTTGTATCTTACAGCAGAGTGATGGCAGCCTATATTAATAAGTCACATGCAAGGGAAAAATAAGACTGGATGAGCCTGGAGAGAATTTTA
>CM053567.1:142430073-142460066 GCA_028646485.1 Cryptoprocta ferox
TAGAAGCAGAGAGTAGAATGGAGATTACCAAGGTTTGGGGAAGGGGGATCAGAGACATGTTGATCAAAGGGTACATGGTTTCACATATGAAGGATGAATAAGTCAAAGAGATCTACTGTACAGCATAGTGCATATAATTAACAATACTCTATTGTATACTTAAAAATTTAAGATGATCATATATTAAATGTTCTTAAAAAAGAGGAAGGCAGGAAACTTCTAGAGGTTAGGGTTAAGTTTAAGGCATTGTATGTGGTGACAGTTTCAAAGGTATATACGTATCTTTAAATTCATCAAAATGTCTACAGTAAATATGTAAAGTTTTTTGTGTGTCAATACTTCTTAAAAATGTTTTTAAATAAATAAAGGGGACTCCTTGGTGGCTCAAGCAGTTAAGCATCTTACTACTGATTTTGGCTCACATCATGATCTCACATTTCCTGAAATTGAGCCCCACACTGGACTCTGTGCTGACAGCATGGAACCTGCTTGAGATTCTCTCTCTCCTCTCTCTACCCTTACCCTGCTTGCACTCTTCCTTCTCTCTCTCAAGAAAAATAATTAAATAAATAAAAATAAGTAAATAAATAATAAAGGAAAAGAGAAAACCGAAATAAACTATGAGATGATAACTGTAGTTATTTTTTATGCCCACCAGTCCCTCCAAAAGTAATAAAAGAAATAGATATAGCAAATGACAATATTTATGGTCTCAGGGAATCAAAGGAAATGATACTAACTCAAGTGAACTAGAATGTCCTTTGCTCAGGTCCAGGGGCTTTTCATTTCTAGCGCATTGTTTCTAGGGATACCCTGACGTTGACAGATCTTCAAGGTTTTAGAGATAACAATTGTGATGTCTTAATATTTAAATGTTGTCAATAAAACTTCACTTTTTCAAAACATGGTATGGACTGGCAAAGTATGATACAAATTATGTACAGGCTTAATTTGGCAGAACTGTAATATGGAGGTCTTTGGTGATTATTGAGAACAGTTTCAGTGTTGTATTGGGACTAAAGCCTACTGGAAGTTGTTTAGGCAGATAGTGAAGTGAGGATGTAGAGTGACTTACTATAAGATATGCTTTTTATAAATTTTTGGTGTGATTTATAGCTGAAAAGTGGTATGGATTGAAGTCTGGAATGTATGTAGAGAGAGATACATAGCTGGATGGATAAAGATATATTTTGAGATGGGAATTTTAGATCTTATTAGTATGTTAATAAGAATGATTTAGTAGAGGGATAGAAATAGAAATTGATCATATATGAGAGAAAAGCAATAATTGCAATAATGAGATCTTGAAGGAGAAATATAGACTCCAGAGTGAAAATTGAAGCCTTGATTTTATAAAAAGAAATTAAAATTTTATATTAACAGTTAAGAAAATGGAGAATCTTGTATAGCAGGTATAAGAAGGATGATATGTTTGGAGATGAGAAGAAAAAGTGCTTGTTCCTTTTTAGGTCAAAGCAGCAGGTATTGGCTAAATAAATATTACTTAAATATATACACATCAAATTCCATTTGCCTAAGTAGTCTGAAAATCACACTATATGCCTAAAGAAATAAACATTCTGTATACTTTGAATTATTCTATAGTATATGGGCATTACTAACGCTATCAGTGTGATATCTATAACTTATTTCCTTAATCTTTAAAAAATATATGTAGTAGTACATGGACAAGTTGATTAGTATTTATCGTATGCAGAATCATACATGCCAAATCCATTTATCATTAATTTTGCATGTGAGGGTATGCTTTGTTACAAAAGACTGGAAAATTTTTTGTTCATATGTAGAAAAATCTCCCTATGGATAAAAGTACATTATATGTAAATGGTATATTATATTATACATTTATATATTACATAAAATACACATTTATATATTCACATATTTATGTATGAATATACTATTATAAATCACTCATTTAAAAAAAACTTGAGGAAAAAAGGGAAAACAAGTAATATTGAAAGGAATGATAAGTAATATCTCTTTATACATATGTAGAATTAATTGCTTAATTAATATTATCATAGACAACAGCATACAATTCACTTTGAATTATGTTTAACAACAATAACGACAACAAAAAATCACTTGAATTTCTTGCTATTTTTTAGCAGTTGATTTCGCACAGCTCTTTGCCCATTAGTACTTTAATCTTCTAATCAACCAAAATAACTTGACCCAGAAAAAAACTTGCTTCCAATTATCAGCAATAATAGAAATATTATTGATTAAAATTATGTGACAATGTCAGAACCACAAATATTTGTAAGCTCTATAAAGCTATTTAGCTTCCAACAAAAGGATTTTCAATCTGTGTTCAGGATCATCCTTGTGTCTATAAAAATGTTAATAGTTCTTTTTCAAAATGCTTTAATTGCCCATAAAATTGAGAAGTTATTATTTTTACCTTTCTAGATATTGTCAGTTCAAATTACTATATTAAAAATATGACAAATCCTGCAGTAAATAAATGATAGCTTTTTACTGTATGTGCTATTTTAAAGTTTGTTTATTGAGAGAGAGAGAGAGAGAGAGAGAGAGAAAGAGATCATGAGTGGGGGAGGGGCAGAGAAGAGGGAGAAAGAGAATCCTGAGCATGCTCAACACTGTCAGTGCAGAGCCCGATGCAGG
Organism: Cryptoprocta ferox; assembly: GCA_028646485.1. Classification (NCBI taxonomy): domain Eukaryota; kingdom Metazoa; phylum Chordata; class Mammalia; order Carnivora; family Eupleridae; genus Cryptoprocta; species Cryptoprocta ferox. The sequence continues at coordinate 142,432,726 of CM053567.1, forward strand.
CTTCAAACCCATGAATCATGTGGTCATAACCTAAGCTGAAACCAAGAGTCAAACACTTAACTGCCTAACTTACCTAGGCACCCCTCACGATATAGTTTTAAAATATAATGGTAACAACGGCCTTATTTACGCTCAAAGGTAACCTGCCAACTTACCATGAGAAATGAGACACTACTGTTCTATGGATCAGATAGAAAAATGTTATTTTAGGATATTCACTACATGTTTAAGGGAAAGAAAAAGATTTTGTAAGTATGCCTGTTAATGGCAAAGGTGCGTGTGTGTGTGTGTGTGTGTGCGCTTTTACTTATGTTCTTTACTTCCCTGGTGAGCCAACATCATAATGAAGGATAAAATAAAAGCCAGCTGACTTAGCCATTCTTGTGAGATGTCTTTTGTTGTTGTTGTTAAACAGTTCCACCATTCCAGCATAAATCTCTCTCTTCCTATTCTCCCAGGATCACCTCCTACCTGTTTTCAAAAAGAATGGCTATTATTATTCCATTAGAATGACTGTTATAAAAAACAAGAGAAGTAAGTTTTGGCTAGGATGTGGAGAAATGGGAAAAATTGTGCACTGTGGGTGGGAGTTTAAATTGGTGCAGCCACTGTGGAAAATAGTAAAGAGATTCCTCAAAAAATTAGAACTGTATCATAGACTGTATGATAATAGCAATTCTACCTTTAGGTATTTATCCAGAGAAAATAAAAATACTCAAAACAATGTTTGCACTCCCATGATTGTTGCAGCACTATTTGTAAGAGTCAAGACAAGATATGGCAACACTTTAATTATCCATCAACAGATAAGAAAGATATGATATATACGTACATGTATAATTGAATATTATTCAGCTATATTAAAGAAGGAAATCTTGCCATTTGTGACTTGAGTGGATCTTGAGCACACATTATGCTAAGTGAAATAAGTGAGACAGAGGAAGACAAATACCATATGATCTTATTTGTATGTGGTATTTAGAAAACAGAAACAAAATCAAACTCATAAATACAGAGAACATATTGGTAGTTGCCAGAAGTATGGGTTGGGAGGAGGGTGAAATGAGTGAAAGAAATCAAAAGGTACAAACTTCCAGTTATAAAAAAAAGTTCATGGGATGCAATAAACAACATGGTGACTATAGTTAATAATAGTATTTCATATTTTAAAGTTGCTAAGAGTTTGGGTCTTAACAGTTCTCATTAAAAGAGAAAACATTTGTGTAACTATGTATGAAGACAGATATTAATTAGACATATTGTGATCATTTCATAGCATATGCAAATACTGAATAATTATGTTCTACAATTGATACTAATATAATAGTATATGTTAATTGTATCTCAATAAAAAATCATACGTAAATGTAAAGGGCTTAAGTAGCCAAAACAAATTTGAAAAAGATAAACAATATTGGAGCACAACCATAACAGATATTTCATAAAGATACAAAGGCAGTTATTAGTACAACCATAACTGATATTTCATAAAGATACAAAGGCAATTATTGGAGGAAAAAATGTCCTTTTCAAAAAATGATGTTGCAACAATTGGTATCTGTATGCAAATAATAAATTTCAATCTATACCATACAATATATTAAAAAGTTCAAAAGAGATCAAAGATAAAATTGTAAAATCTAAAACTCTTAAGTTTCTAGAATAAAATATATGAGAAAGAAATTCCATAACTGTGGATTAAGCAAAGATTACTTTCTTTTGATAACAAAGAACGTGATCCAAAAAGAATACATTGATAAGTTGTACTTCATCAAAATCAAAACCTTCATGTCTTCAAAAGGCATTGTTAAAGATTAAAAATCGAGTCATAAACTGGAAGAAAATATTTGAAAAACATATATCAGGTAAAGGACTCATATAAGGAACTTTCAAAACTCAATTATAAGAAAACAAATATCCAAATTAAAAATTGGCCAAAGTTTTGAGCAGATGCTTAACCTAAGAAGACATGTGGTTGTCAATTAAGCACACCACTACTGGAGATAGATATTTTAATCCTTGTTACTTTGCATTGAACACAATGATGTGTCAGTGGAGAAATATTCTAGGAAGAAGGATTTTCATCGTTTACTTCTTGCTTGTTTTTGAACAGCTGTCAGGATATGAGTTATGGGAACAGTCAGTGGTACTCTACTGAAGCCACTTACTCAAAGTGTTCAATCTCCTCAATGACTTCAAAATTCCAGCTCCAGTAGAGTGAGCATCTCTCTTCAGTTCTCCCACCTCAGAGACCACAGAGCCAAGGCCTCCTTCTGCTTTGCAGATGAGAAATCTCCCTGTAAACACTTAAATGCAAAGACACTCATTCCTACTCTTTCTAGGAGTGTAGACGGGTAAATGTCCACGTATGAATCACTTTTCAGTAACTGCCTTCATCCAAAGCAAAGAATGTGATCCAAAAAGAGTATGTTAAGTTGAACTTCAGCAAAATTCAAAGCTTCAGGTCTTAAACATCACTCTCCCCAAGATCATATCAAATCTAATGACTGGTGGATGTGTAGGTATGAAGTCCCCGTTCCCTTATCTTAGTTTAGGCAACTTTGAAGGACCTTCCAGCTCCAGAACTTTCCATGGTATTAGCTGAGGCCTTTCTTGCGAATTGTATCATAGTTCAGTTTCTCTCTCAGATATGCTTTCTTACTTTCTCAACAGTGTAGTTTTCAAGAGCAATTCCCAACCAACTTTTGGCATGAAAACCTCCATCTGAAAGTCTGGTTCTCAGAAAAATATACCTTGAAATTATGGCTCACAGCAATTACCTTAAAATAATAAATAGACTCTAATTTGATTATACTTACATTTCTAAAATATATGATAACAGTATATTTTATAACAGGAAAATATTTGTTCATTTTATCTTCTTGTGTAGCAAATTACCAAAAAATTATTGGTTTCAAACAATGTATATTTATTGTCTCACAGGTTCCATAGCCTAAGTATAGGTGGAGATTACTAGATCCACTCCTCAGGGCCTCACCCAGCTTTAATTAAGTTCTTGGCCAGGTCTGCAAACTGATCTGAGGCTCAAGGTCATCTTTCAAGCTCACTTCTTGTTGAAAGAATTCAGTTCTTTGTGATTGTGACAATGAAGCCTCTTTCCCTCTTTTCTTCTTTTTTTTCCTTCCTTTTTTCTTTCCTCCCTTCCTCCTTTCCCTCCCTCCCTTCTTCCTTCCTTTCTTCCTTTCTTCCTTCCTTCCTTCCTTCCTCTCCTCTTTCTCTCTTTCTCTCTTTCTCTCTTTCTCTCTTTCTCTCTTTCTCCCTTTCTCTCTTTCTCTCTTTTATTTATTATTTTACTAGTTATTGGCCAAGGATACCTCTTGGCTCAGAGGTTGGCATCAGATCATTGCCACATGATCCTCTCCATAGGATCTCTTACAATGAGGTAGGTTATTCCTCAAGACCAGTAGGTCAGGTGAAATCATCTTATACTTTACTTTCCTTAAGGGCTCATCTGATAATCCAGCACACTCAGGATAAGCTCCCTTTCGATTTACTCAAAGCAACTATGGGTAACCACTCATGGGAGTAATATCTCATTATATTCAAAGGTCTTGCCCACCTCCCAAAGGGAGTGATCTGTAAAAGATGGCAATAAAGGTGTGGGCCACTGGATATCAGTTTAACATTCAGCCTACTGTGATATTCATATAACATCTTCCTTCATGTGATTATGTAACTTTTAAATTGTATTCATAATATTTTAGAAGATATTATTTTTAAAACATAAACTGTGGAGTGCAAATGGAATGAAAGTACTGTTTCATAAGCATGATTTAACTGTGCTGATGAATTTCTCTGAGAAAGAAGTAGTGGAAGGATGCAGTCAAGGAAGCGAAAGGAGGAGGAGAGAAAAAAAATCATTAGACTGATTTATCTTTTGTAATGCTATCTCAAAGTCTATTATGATTAAGAAATTGTTTAAAGTAGGGACACTTGGGTGGCTTAGTCAGTGAAGCATACAACTCTTGGTTTCAGCTCAGGTCATGATCTTGTGGTTCGTGAGTCTGAGCCCCGTGTCAGTGTCTGCTCTGACAGCGTGGAGCCTGTTTGGGATTCTCTGTCTCCCTCTCTCCCTCACCCCTCTCTGCCCTTCACCTGCTCTCTCTTTCAAAATAATAATAATAATAATAATAAATCAACAAAAAAAGAAATTGCTTAAAGTAAAAACACAAAAACCAGAAGTGACACCATATAAGTTTTAAGAAATAATTTGTAATATAGTATAACTTGTTATCCTTTCCTTTTTAAAGATTAATCTTGCCAAATAAGAACCAGATGAAGTAAACATGGAATACTTCCCTTTTCTCGCTGCCCCTGTTATTCATTCCTTACCTTAGGAAAAGAAGCAATTTCCCAAGTGAATGATTTTCGCATTAAGCAATTGTACATGCTCCACCCATCTCTTTTGAGCACATCTTTCCAGATTTACCAGTAGAAAGGACATCACCCTTCTCTGGTTTCCAGCCCACAGAGTTCCCTGTATCAGAGGTTTGTGGTTGTCTGCTTCTTTCTGATTCTGAATTTGGATGGGGGAAGAAGAAACACTAATCACTGCTCTCTAAAAAATCAACAACCATTAAATGTATTTAATGCATGTGCATTTAGAATGATGAAGGGCAAGTGGAAAATTCCTTGAAGATCAAGTTCATATGATTTACAATTTTGAAAAAGGTTAATGGCTTTAATATTGGGTGCCCTTCTATATTTGAAATCTGTACTTTGGTTAAAGATATGCGTTTTAATCTTTTAATAGTTTTTTTTTTCAACTTTGTTAGTTATGCCTGCTTTGCACCTGCTTCCACAGCTGTTAACCACTTATATCCTCTAGATTTCTTCTTGGATTTTTTTTTTTTTTTAGAACTTTATTTTTCTATGCTTCCTATTAGTTCTCTAATTTGGTATCATGGAGTGTATTTCCACTTCTGAATTGATGATATGCTAATTTTCTGGAAAATAATTGCTGAAACCCTGAGAATTTTTGTTCAGTGCCATATTTACTATAGGACATCAGTTAAACATCAGGCAATTGGTTATGTCTTTGTTTCAGATAAGGCTGATTGCTTTCAGAAAGCTTTTGGCATAGCTTCCACATCGACATCCAGATTCTATCACATTCATAGGGAGAAACACATTGCCATCCTACTGTGTTAACCAAGTTATTAATTATAGATTTCCACTATTTCCACATCAGGCACAACAGTAAAGGTGGCAAACCTGTAATTATGCCTATGGAGTGAATGTATAGTGATAACAAATTAGTATTTATAAAGCTATTTCATATTATTTTAGAATGCTTCGAAAATCTTATTTATTACATGGGTTTTCGCAACAGTCTAAATCACACAATCACACTTCATTTTCAGAAATTTAAATTTTGACATATAATCCTAATCCTTCTCTAGGCTTAGAAAATAAAACTAGTGTGGTTATGTATATTTCTATGTGTTCTTTCATCTGGTTAAACTGATACATTGATCAAAAAACCTGATAGTCTTTGATGTCTTACAACATCAATTTGTGCCATTTGGGGAGATAGCCTAGCTATACTTGTAACGTATGTAATTTCAATAGAATATAATGTGATATTTATGACTAATTTAAGAAATTATTTTTTAAAAAATTAACATGTTATGTGACATGTGGATAGTTTATAGTTTTAAAATGTCCACTCATGTGTATTTAATATATTTAATGAGGATTAGGGTTTTCCTATGTTAATATATCATCCATACAATAAATACTTATTTTAGCCATATGTATGATGCTAAAACTGAGGGAAATTATAATATTCTATTTCAGATTTTTTATATCGAGTAATAGATTTATCATGCTTATTTTATAGAAGTGCTCTCATGTGTTTCTATTGTTAATTCTAAGTGAAATATTTGTAGAGACTTCACTGCACTTATAAAATTCATTTTATGTAACACAATCCTAGAATCTATGGTGAATTGCTTTAGTTAATTCTCATTGAACCCTATTTATTCATTAATGCATGTATTCATTCAGTAAACATGGAGAGTCTCATTCTGTGCAAGGTATCCCGCTACACTTAAAGATACACTAGTGAACTGCAGAGCTGAGGTACCCAAGTTCATACTTTGAATTGTTCCGTCATTTCCCCATTAAACTAGATTCTTATGGTAATTATAAAGAGACTTTTGACATATTATGAGTTTGTTATAAAATGAGAGAGTAAATGGATTGAACATATATTTTGTATTTATGGTATTTGATCGTTCTAAAGACATATAAAAACAAAAAGGAAAAAGAAATTATAAAAATGCATTTTTCTAACTAGACTATTATAAATATATACTATTTTTAAAATATAATACCTAATATACAAGACATATATAATATACATAGTTTGTTTTTTGTTCACATTAAGAAATGTTAATAAAATAAGGAAAATGCCTTAACTCTTGGGATTTACTCAGAAAAGATTATAGATCTTCTGAGTTCTTGATGTTCTAGGTTATTTTTGGGGGAAAAATATTTCAGGCACTACTTAGGGAAGGGGGGAAACATGGGACTCTGAGCTTGATTCCTATTAAGAATCAGGCCTAATACATTTTTTTAAAATAATGGTGGCAATACAAAACAAAGCATAATAACTCATTAAGTGATTAAAATTTTATTAAGTTGCTATATGAAGATTGAAGATTAGAATTCATCCTTGATGAAAATACATATTTTTAAAGCATCACCATGGATTATTTTTCATTTGCAGATATAAAATAAAATCTGTAATCTAGAGTGGAAAGTTAAAGAGACTCATTTAATAATATGAAGTGTTGATTTGATTATGAATGCCACATTTCTACAATTTATGTTTTTATAAAAATTTCATAATTATAGATTCAAATTCATTGAACCTCAAAATTATTACTAATTCATTAGTGACATACATTTGTATGTGTTGTGTATATGCATTCATGGACACACAATTGCATAGGTCTGTGTATGGGACTGATTTGACTCAGAAACTTTCCTCAAGTAGACTGAAAGCAGATAACTGTAGGACAGGATAGAGGTGGATTTATATCTTTATTTCAAGCTGATAGAGGAAAAAAAAACAAAAAAAAGTTGCTAAGTTTCAGTGTGAAATCTTTATTGACATTTTGAATAGAATAGAAACAAGAATATGACCATTTCTTCCAAGCCAGAATGATGTTGTAGGAATGGTCTATGAAGAAGTTAAACATTATCAAGGTGAATTGTTATTTATGTGAGAATGGACAGTGATTTTTTAAGTCAGAAACTGTGTAAATGATGAAATGCTGATTGATAAATAAGTAGATGTGATACAAAGTTTTACTCTCATAAATAGTCAAGAAGAGAACTCAGATTTTCTATTTTATATATGTATAAACTATCAAAATACATATATTAGATTTATCAGAAGAATTTAAAAGCATAAGAAACACACAAATTTATTAATTGTTGCTATATATATTTTTAGGTAACATAAATGTATCTTTAAGCTGCAACAGTTATCTACTGCCACAATAACAAAGAGCCACCAAACTCGGTGATATATATTCATTTAGCTCATGAGTCTTCATGTTTCAGGGGTATGGACTGGACTCAACTCATTTCAATTAAGCTCACTCATGTGCTTACATGATCACTGCAGATCATCTTCCCTGCTCTGCTGATTTTGGGTGGGCTCATTCACAACTAGTGCTAGGTTGAATTTTGGCTTGTTGGAAATGACTGAAGACATTTAGGGTATTTGACTCTATCCTATATGTTTTTCAACCTCCAGCAGGTTAACTTGAGCATAGTCTTATGACAGTATTTGAAGTCAATAATGGGTCTAACTATAGAATTTATTATCAAATTTGCTTATGTAACAATTGTTAAAATAATATTGGCAAAGTCAAGTCAAATGGATGAGCTCAGAATCAATAAGATTGCTATACAAAGTTACATGGAAAAGGTCATACAGGGGAGGCTAAGTATTTGGAACTATTAAAATATCCAAACTACCACAGAAATTATAAAAGTTAATAAAATATTGTATGGATAACAATAAAAATTAAAACTACAATATTTGTGAATATCAAGTGCTACACTGTTTTACATATGCGTTATTTAATGTTTATTTATTTTGAGAGAGATTGAAAGTGAACACAAGCAGGGGAGCGGCAGAGAGAGGGGAAGGAGAGAATCCCTATCTGTCAGCACAGAGCCCAACGTGGCACTGGAACTTACAAACCATGAGATCATGACCTGAGCTGAAGTCAGATGCTCAATTGACTGAGCCTCCCAGGCACCCCTAAATATGCATTTTAAAAAATCATGTCAAAAAATATATAAAATGTATACTATCTGAACCTTACATAGTATCACCACCTCCTAAAAGGAGACATACTTGGCTGTGTGGGAAGGGATGATTCCTGGGAAAGATGAGGCCCCGATGCTCTGAAAAATCCCTCATTATGGATTAACAAGTCTTTTAGTTGCCCTGAAAGTCCAACATAATAACCTTAGATGTTTATAAAACTGACATCTGTTACTGTATGATGTATATCTAATACTATAACCACATTCTTTTATCATATACAATAATGAATATATATCACATATATGTGCCTATACAACAGCTATGTAGTGATTGCTATGAAGCCAAGGTGTGATGGAGCAAGGATAGAATGACTATTGCCTCCAAAAAATTTATGTTACATAAATAGCTTTTCTCCCTGTATTAGCATGTTTGCTTGTAAACCTCAAAACACAACTGGCTTATTGTTTACAGATCAATACCAGTAACTGTTATTTTTGTTATATAAATTGTGTTAATATAGATTTCTAAAAAAATCAAAAAATTCAAATAGAAACCTTTGAAAAAGAGTTAAAAAACAGCAGTTATATACTGAAGTTTTGTGTCTTCCCAAAATTTGTATGTTGATGACCGAAACACAGAGGAAGGGTTATATGGGGATGCAAGGAAAAGGCAGCCCAAAGGGAGAGCCCTTACCATATATAGATATTGCTGGGACATATATCTTAGACATACAGACTCTAGAATTGAGAAAAAATAAATTTCAATAGTTTAAGCTACCCAGTCTGGTATTGTATTATGGTAGCCCAAGTTGACTAAGACAAATATGCAAGTCTGTATCTATACATGTCTAAATGTTCACATGTTCATCTGTTTATTTTACAATAAGTAGGAATATGGAGATTTTAAAATTATAAATAATGCAAATGTATTTAAGTATTTTGTAAAAATGCGTAATATATTTTAATGAGAAACATTCAATAATACATTAATACAACAATTTATACCATTCTGTGGCATTTTCAACTATAAACAGATTTTCAACTTATAAAAAAACAAAAGATTTTCAGCTTCTAAAACAAGTTATTAAAAAAGTCCATTGTATTAGTACAAATGGAAGTTATGAAAATATATGGTAGTAAATACCAATAAAGATACTCCAAGAAGGGTGCCTGGGTGGCTCAGTCAGTTGAGTGTCCGACTTCAGCTCAGGTAATGATCTCATAGTTTGTGAGTTCAAGCCCCACATCGGGCTATCTGCTATCAGCACAGAGCCCACTTCAGATCCTCTGTCTCCCCTCTCTCTGCCCCTTCCCCGCTCATTCTCTCTCTCTGTCTCTCTGTCTCTCTCTCTTCCCCTCTCTTCAAAAATAAATAAAAACATTTAAAAAAAGATACTCTGAGAAAACAGGCATTAACATTCGATCTTATTTATTATTTCATACTTCATTTCATTATTATCCTAAACAATATAGTAAGTACATATGTATGTTTTATAAAATAACTTGAACATGTGGTAGAGGTGAAGTTATAGCAGTAAAATAAATTTATTTTTAAAATATACATCTAAGTGTGAAGAATTAATGTTATATGCATACATTCATAAGTATATATACTTATTTACATTTACTTTTACATATACATGTAAGTATATATACTTAATTACATTTAAGTTTCATAAAAATATCAAAATACATTTAAGCCTCATTTTAAAAGTTTACAACTATAAAACTTATTAAATTGTCAGGTTTTAAATGTGAATTGACCTACAAAGTCAAATGAAAATACTTGAATACTCAATTAAAATCATTAGTTAATATGACTTGAAGAAGCTAGAGAATTAGTTAATAGAATAGAAATATTTTTAAAAAAACAAAGGATATTTAGTAATATAGTATTGTGATAGACATAGATAATGTTCTTTTTTTTAGAAAGAGTATAAATAATTTTTCTCCCTTTTAAAACTGTGTCTAAACACTTTACTCCTTCCTACAATTCTGAAATAAAAGTTAAATCTGTCTGTTTATAGTGTAAATGATTACCTTCCACAATTACAATATTACAAAAGGGCCATGAATAATAGACAAATAATCATGAATTTGACACCATTTCATGAAAAAATAAAGGTTTCTTGGTGCATTCTAAAATACTGTCAGAAATGATTTAGTGACTTTTCCATTTTATTATGCATAGAAAAAATATCCAATATTATTATTTCAATTGTAAAATAAAATCTAAGAAATTAAACACAGTTAAATTATATAACATATTTAAATGGATAGCATAGAACAGCATGTTTAATTTTTAGTTATTTAAGGCCATGTTTACCTTGTAGTTATACAAAAAAAGTGTATCACATTTTTCTACAACAAAAAATTTCTATTTAAAATATTTAATGGTTGCAGATTTCAGTGTACCACTATTTTTTTAATGATAAAAAAGTATATCATTTTATGTAATAGTTGATCTAGGTTCATTGGATTAGAATACAAATACTTCTTTCATCAGATTTTCTTTCAATAAGCCTTGAAATGATAAAACATGCAATGAATCATGAAGTATTACATGTTTTTTAATGACATCTGGATTTATATCAATTTAAAAATAAAACTTGTAGAAATGTTGTTTATTAATTATAATGAAGTATTTTAATATTATTTTTGACATTTAATTTATAATTTGACTTAAAACAACTAAACAAGAAATATCAAAAATAATTCCAGTCTTTCCACAGCGATTTGGAAAATTCAGTACTTAGAAAGATCAATGAAAGCTAAGTTGAAGGAACACACACACACACACACACACACACACACAAACAGCAGAGTCTTTAAAATAAAATTAAACATGAATATCTGGTGTATTGTTATAGTATAAAATCAGTAAGAAGGATAGTATATCAGTATATCATAGAAACATGATCATAAGTAATGGGGCTTCATCATATTTTATCTCCCTGGGGTTCATCTCCTTTACAAACAGTAAAGTTTCTTTACAACTTTACTTTTGGGTTTTGTTTTTATTGTTTTTGGGGTGCTTTTTTCTTCTGGTCTAAAAATTACTTTTGGTGATGATATAAGACATACTAGATATATATTATCATGTAAGTATTGCCAGGTACTCTATAAGCAAAAAGTATAGCCAACCTCAAATTAATGAGATTTTGGCACTTATTTACCCTAAACAGTAATTAAAATGTCTCAATAGACTATAAGATCTCTGATTAAAAAGATAAAATTATTACACAATATAGATGTTAAATGCCCTTAAAGATATTTTGCATTACTTTTTGAGTTGTGGGGATTTTTTTTATAACAGATAATAAGATATAATTACCATTCCATAAAATCCATCGTTTCAAAGTATACAATTCAGTCTTTTTAGTTTATTCAAAGAGTTTTGCACACATCACCACTTTGAGAAATTATCACTAATAAAAGAAACTCCATACTGATTAACAGTTGTTCCTCATTTTCCCTTATGCCCAGACCCTGGAAATCACTAATATTCTTTCAGTCTTTTTGGACTTTCTATTCTGGACATTTCATATAAATGGAATTATCCAACATGGGGCCTTTTGTGTCTAGTTTCTCTTCCTTAGCACAATGTATTTTGTTTTTTTTTTCTTTTTTAAGATCCATTCATGCTATATTATGTATAATTATATTCCTCAGAGTTCAACTTGTCTGTTTCATCCTACTTCCTTCATTCCCTCCTAAGTACTGTTGCTAAGAGTACTCTCCAATAAGCACTGCGTATGCAAATCTCTTTCTCTGAATTTGTTTCCAGGAAAGTTGGCCTTGGACACAGAATATCTAGAATTAACCTGACAAAAAGAAAACAAGGAGACTTGCCAGTGGGCAGTAGCCAGCACAACATGCTTTCTGTAACACTTAGCTTAATTTGTTTGATTATTACAGCACACCAGCCCTAGAAAGCATGTGCTTACTTTCATATTTCAGTTCACTTTAGTGTAGTGGTTGAGGGAAGTGGCTCTGGATGTAGACAGATCTGGGTGTGAATGCCAGTGGCACCTCTCACTAGATCTGTACTTACACAGTACCTTCATGAGAATTTGATGGCAACCTTAAACATATATAAAGCTCTCAGCATAATGCCTGACATATAAAAATAATAAAATCAGTGCTATCAGTGACTATTATTAGTAGTAACTAAAATATGAATACAACAATGTATTCATAATTAAAAAAAATAATATTAGTGGACACAGAATCTCTATAGTTAGATGAACTATCTTTCCATAGCATACAAGGTATTTGCCTAAGGATGTTAATATGTTTTATCCAGATTTCATAATCCAAGTTTTGAAATTTGCTGTTTTAATACAATTTTAATTTTAAAATATCCCTCTGTGCTATGGGGATAGAAGAAATACATTAAAGATATATGATAGGGTTTTGCAAGTATTGGCCTCACCTAGCCACCTTCCATAATTAGAGGCTCCAACTTAATAAAAGTTTGTTGCTATTAGGTTTTCATCCAAAATGTAGTATATAAATTAGCATTACAGTTGACTGGTTTGCTTGAAGTTTGTTTTTTGTTTTTGTTTTTTGCTTAGATTATAGCTTTAAAACAGAATCTTTGGTGTCATGTCATTTTCCCTCTATTTAAATAATAGACTGAACTAAAATCTATGCATAGCAAGGAAAGTAAAAGATCATGAGAAACAACAGCAAGGGAAACTGTTTAAGAAAATGAATTGTCACTGTCAGACCCTCATAGCTATTTTAAGGTTGTTCTGATAATGGAACCAGGAACTTGTAAAAGAGTAGACTAATCATCAGTTAAGTTTGCACCTACCTGGTTTAAGAAATAGTCTTTTATATTTCTCATGCCAAATTATGACATAGTATATAAAGCAACAGTACCTCAGTCATCATTACTAGTACTGGGAAAACAAAATTGGTCATTTCTTGGGATCATTTTTCTCTGTATTCTGTATCTCTAGTTTTGAACTAGCATTCGTGATGTTATCAGAAGGCCCTTGAAAGAGAGTTCAACTTGTGCTTGCCTGAACAACACATTTCAAACATTTCATCACATTTCAAAATCACTCTTGCTGAATCAATTATTTTCCCTTCCTATTTCTTAAAAAGAAGGAAGAGGACCATATGTCAAAATATGGGAGTTCTCATAATGGCATGCCTGTTTTTCAATTAACGTATTATGTTTAAATTACAATTATGTCTATTTGATGCTTAAAATTGACACATATTTTGTTAAACAGTAAAAATCATATTTTCAAATTCTGAATTCTTCTAGTGATGCAAGAAATTAGTGGGGTGCCTGAGTGGCTCAGTAGGTTAAGCATCCGACTTGACTCAGGTAATGATCTCATGGCTTGTGGGTTTGAGCCCCGTGTCGGGCTCTGTGCTGACAGCTCAGAGCCTGGAGCCTGCTTCTGTCTCTCCCTCTCTCTCTGACCTGCCCCTGCTTGCACTCTGTGTCTCTCTCTCTCAAATATAAATAACCATTAAAAAATAAAATAGAAAAAATTTTCTTTATCTTTATTGAAGTTATTCTGCATTGTAAAATCATAAACATTGCATGCCATTTTTATAAGTTTAATTACAGTATGATTGTGTTTTCAGTTGTATTAGAGGCATTGCTGACTAAAAATAATGTTTTATACCAAGACTAAATATTTCAATTTTCTCATTTCTTTCTAATTTTTTCATCTTAATCTTTTAACTTATAATGTTAATCTTATAATTTTAACTTTTAATATTATAGTCTAACCTTTTTATTTCACCCATTTTGTTTCAACAAGTATTTCCAAAACTGCTCTTACTCTTATACATGATTTTCAATAAATAAGGGGAAGAAAATATGAAAAAAATGGTGCCTAAAATGTTCTTATTTGTTCTGAATTGAATTTCTTAATTGTAATTAATGATGTATCAGTTTTCATTACAAACAATCAGATAGGTAAGAAAGTAAAGATGAGATACAAATAAAAATATAGATAATTCAAATAAATGTGACATTTTAATATTGTCATTTTTATACATCATTTGAGACTATTTTTATAAGAACTACTAGAAGAAATAAATAAGATTTAGTCATTCATCATTCAAATATTCCTGCATGATTTTTTTCATTCTAACCTTATATGTTTGAGTGTTAAATTACATAACTATGACATTTGAAAACTCAACATATGTAACTGAATATGTTGGTTCACTTGAAACTACAACCAGTTCTTCACTTAATATGCCCTAATTAATATGATGACATTAATTTTCATTTCTAAATACATTGACTTACTAGGGGATTAGGAAATATAAAATAAATTGTTTTATCAACTAAGCATTCTTATACAAATACAAAAATATTAAAAAATACATATAAACACCTTGGTATCTTGTTACAAGCTACAACATGATGAACCCAGTGTAAATTCTAATTACTAAGTTCAATTATATTTTAAGTTGGTTTTTAATTTTAAAATAAAAATACATTACTTTTTTTATGAGATGGTACATAAAGATTTAGCACTACTTTTACAAAGGATTATAAAATTTGATAACTTTAATATAAAATAAACCACTTATAGTAAAGTTACTTTAATACAGTAGAAATATTAGTTTGTAATCTCAATTAAATTGAGTTCACTTATTTAATCAGTGTGCTTTAAACATCTTGAAGCTTAGATTGTGCCTCTTGATGTCCATTGGAGTTTCCAATAACTTGAGATTCTATCCAGTTGTTAAAGATAAATATGTAAGGCTCAAAGTTTTAACTTTTATTTCCATCTCAAATTTTATTTTGCAATAAGTGTGTACAGAAGTAATTTTTATTGCTTTGTTTTATGTATTAATAGGGTACATTTTGATTATTTTTTCCATGAATTATGTGGGTTTTTTTTGTCAATCTCATTGATAATCCATTTTTATAAGTTTATATAAAACTCAGTAAAGCATAAAATATTTTAATAACTTTGAAGTGTTTGATGAGGCTGATCTGTTCACTTTCATTGACTTTAATGGAATATCCCTATAATCTTATATTTTCATATTTATCATTTTTCTTACATATTTTCTTTGCTTATTCTAAGTCACAAAGTCAAATTCTGGGTAGATTGAATAATTCAATTTTTTTATTTTTTTATTTTTTAAAAAATTTTTAGCGTTTTAGTTATTTCTGAGATAGAGAACATGAGTGGGGGAGGGGCAGAGAGAGAGGGGGGCACAGAATCTGAACCAGGCTCCAGGCTCTGAGTTGTCAGCACAGAGCCCGACATGGGGCTTGAACTCATAAACCGTGAGATCATGACGTGAGCGAAGTTGGATGCTTAACTGACTAGCCACCCAGGTGCCCCAAGAATAATTCAATTTTAAAGTATTTTTTAATTCACCACAGAATGCACTCAACAATATTTACTGAGAACATATTACTGTCAGGAACTCATTTAGGCACTAAAGATAAAATTGTTAACATTTAATTAATAACTTGAGATTTTGTGGTTTCATTCTATCACAGAATCAACAAAATATTTATTTATAAATTCACTGAAAGGTCACACATCACTATTCTCTACATCACTGAAAATAACACTGGTATTGGTGTCATGGCACACATAAGTGAGAAATTTCTATTTCCTTTGATTTTTTAAACATGAGGTCCCATAATTCAACTGCATTTGTATATTATTTTTCCAGACTCTTTTTTGAACGAACCAATATTACTTATACCACTTAATCACTCCAGTCATGATGATTAAGATAATTTTCTATGTAAGAATACTGTTTAATTTTATAGTTCCCCTTTTGTGTTTTTATACACACAACTTGGTGCTTGCTATTTTTATTATAGTAAACTGTTCAAGAAGTTTTCACACAATGTCTTAATTTGTGTATACATGTATCATCTATAACTTTTTATTTTCTTTTCTATCATAATACAGTGTCCATCTCATAATGTGATTTTCTGTCAACCCCATCACAGAAGAAGGTGAATTTACTGACTAAAGATTCATCTAACTAGATGGATTCCCAATATTAGAACAATGTTAATGGCAGTCACTGCAGTGCATGACTGATTGAAATCAAACAAACTCATGTTTGTTTACATATTCATTTCCAGAGTTCATCTGCTTAAACATCTTGTCCCTGATTACATAAACAATTTAATGTCACAAAGTTTTCATAGATATATTCCAACTGCTATAGATGGGCAGATTATGAAAATGTTAACATTAACCTGGAAGGAAATACAGCTCAATTATTTATTACAATCTCTTTTAAAGTAAATTGTTAGATTTTACTTTTTTTCTGAAAGAATTTTCTGGGGGGAAAAACAAGGAACAATGAAGAAAAAAGTAAAATGAGAATGTATTTAATGTATGCTCTCAGTTTTAAATATTTGTTTTGTTTAGGTATGAACACTGAATATTATTAACAATATCTTTTCATCTTGTTACTCTGTATTACATTTTCTTATTTTTTAAATCATACTATTTATTGTAGTATTCTAATGTGATTCACTTTACCATTCACTTATCATGACTTAAGTCATGATGTAAGAATCTTGGCACCTGGTGTTTCTTATGTTTTCCAAGTCAAGGTCAGAGTTTAGTGTTTCTCAAGCAATGTGTTTAGCTTTTCTAGAATTCTGCTTTTATTCAAAAGGTATTTCTTAAAAAAAAAGGGACATTTAATTAGTTATGTTCATTAAATCGTTTTCATGAAAATAACTTAGTACTACAAAGTAATTTAAGGCCATATGTTAGTTTTGACAAAGTGAAGGTCAAAAATACCATAGCATGATTTTTTTAAATAAAGAAATTATTGTAATTTAAAAGAGGGTAAGATAGGGATGGGTTGGTCTTTACTCAGCATATGTTAGATATATCATTTCGTGAGTGGCTTTCTATTCAACACTACATCTATCATATATTTTTAATGTTGCATTTTGCATCATTTGTACTAATTTTGGATATTTTTATTAATTTTGTGTTGCTTAGAGTATAACTTTTTAGCTATATTTATGTTTTCAGTTACATAAATAATATAGTAAAAAAAAACCTAATTTAAGACCATATGAGTGTTCAAAATTTCACATTATTTAATGGCACTCATGCATTTTTCAACTTATTGTGAATTTTTAGGTTATTAGTGTTGATTTATAAGTATTGTACACTTCTAACTTAAAGGGAATTAAGGTTGTCAAATCTCGGAAATTGTGTATATAGCATGTTATCTACTTCTTTCACCATGTATCTGGGAATGGGTATAAACATGGATGAAAAAGAGTGTGTCAGGAAGGCCTACTGCATTCATAATCTGACAATATCAGAGTATACACAGAGGAAACTTGTTGATTTTCAATATTTTTCTGATTCCTGGTTCCCATCTCTACTGACAAGTAGTAGATTTACTGAAATCTTCTATCAGGCTTTATTCTCTAAACAAGTAATTTATTATAGAGACCCATTTTTAAGGGGAAAGATATCATGATAGGAACTTGAATGTATGACCCCTCTGTGTATAGCATCTCTTCTACCATTGGCTCCTGAAAGAAGGGATTTTATATGAATGGAAGTTTGCAAGCCTCTAAACAAATATGTGATCTCTAAACAAATAACTAGATAAAATGAAATAATCTATTTTTAGATTTTGTATATCTTTTAGTTTGATGTCTTTTTTAGCCCCTTTCCTTGTTCATCTAACAGGATGCAATTTCAGCCAAAGTCAAAGCACTCACTATAACAACCCCCTTGCTCTCATGACTTTTTCTCTACTTCACAAGTGAGAGACAACTAAGAAGTCCCTTTCTTCTAATGCTCTATATTTCCTTTGGATTTTTCTTTATATATATTATACCTACACAACATATATATTTAATTTCTACTAATAATACCAAAAATAACAACAACATAAAAAACAACAACCCAGAGGTAAGCATGAAATCTTTAAAGATGAGTGTTTAATATCCTTTTACCTCAAAGACTTTTATGTTGAAATTCATAGGAGTAGTTAAGACATTTACAGAAATGAAAAGTATGATATTTGTGTCAGTCTGCTAAGGCTGCCACAAAAATATACCATAGACTGAGTGATTCAACCACAAAAATTTATTTTTCATGGTACCAGAATCTAGGAGTCCAAGTTCAGGGTACCATCAGAATTGATTTATCCTAAGCCTCTTTCCTCGACCTGCAAGACTCCTATCTTCTTGTTGTGTCTTCAAATGGCCTTTTCTCTGGGCATACATATCCCTGGTATCCTTTCCTCTTCTTACAAGAACATCAGTCATTTTAGATTATTCAACCTTAGAGGATTCAACCTTAATTATTTCTTTAAGGCTCTGTCACCAAAATAGTCACATTGAGGTTTAAGACTTCAGTATATAAATTTGGTGATGAAGAGGCATAATCTAGTCCAGAAAAATACTCCTTCAGAGTTAATGTGAAAACTGGTTAAAGAAGGAGGAAACATTGAGGTGATATTTTCTGTTGTATGCACATGTATTTTTCTTCTATGAAGAATGTGGTCAGGATACACAAAATGCTCAGAAATCTTGTTTTCTAACTGTAGGCATAAGAAGATTACATTTCCTAGTACCCATGACAGTAGGCAAATTCTCTCCAAGGATAGAAGAGATGTATATTACCTTGGACTAAGCCAAGACATCTTCCTTTCTTTCTCTCTTTCTCTGTAGACAAGATCAAAGCAGTATATCTAGTATATGACTATAAGAGACCTGGGAAGATGGAAAATGCCACAAGGAGGAGGACACAAGAGTCCTTAAGTCTCCATATAAAGTGCTTGGCAATTCCCTATTTGTGTATATATAAGATGATGTTTCACTTTGATGAACCACCAATATTTCATGTGGTTTATTATGTTATTTTTACCTTGAATTATAGTACTTTTTTAACAAAAACTAAAATGTGCGTTATTGGTTTAATATTCAGAAAATTGGCCGCAAAGTAAATTTTAGTGTTTAGAAAGATGGCAGTTCCTGTTATGTAGTGGTAATATATTGCTTAAAACCCCTCTCATCTCCCATAACTTAGGAAGCAAACGACATACATACTGAATTGGTGGATATATAAGAAGAGAGTGGAAAATTAAAATTCACAGTGTGTTTGGATTGTTATTGGTTGCACTTGGCAAGATATTCCTATAAAAGATAGGTTCTGAAAGGTCCAAACAGTTTGTAAACAGACAAGTAGTTCAGATATTCATGGTATTTGCAAGGGTGGAAATGTTGACTGAATCTAGATCCAGCAAAGAATTAAAATACAAAGTTTTGTACAATAAAAGCTAAAGAAACATTTTGTTAATTAATGTGATCAATGCAAAGATCCTACTTTAAATGACTTCCCAAAGTTAGGTGACTTCAAGGTAGCAGCCATTATATTGTGAAAAAAAAAAAAAAACATAAAGGCTAAAGTTCTGCCTAACAGAAAACTATGGGTATGATTTCTTAAACATGGAGCCAGTTGGAGGTAAATAAATAAGATACAGATTAAATTTTGGAGGGTTTGCACCAAGTGGGATTTATACCTGGTATGCAAGTCTGGTTCAATGTCTGCAAAACAATCAATGTGTATCATCACATCAATAAAAGAAAGAACAATAACCACATGATCCTCTCAATAGATGCAGAGAAATCATTTGACAAAATACAACATCCTTTCTTGATAAAAAACCCTTAAGAAAGTAGGGATAGAAGAACCATACCTCAAGATCCTTTCATATATGAAAGACCCAATGCTAATATCATCCTCAGTGGGGAAAAACTGAGAGCTTTTCCCCCTAAGGTCAAAGTTTTGGAGGACAAATAAATAAGCCCAGAAACAAAACAAAACAAAACCTTAACCCTTTCAAACTTGAAACAACTCTTCTTCAGACTTACAATATGTTTCAAAGACTGGGAACTCAGCTAGGGGCTAGGGAACAGTGGAGAGGAAAATGTCTATTAAACAGCACAATTAGGAAAGTTCCTATACATCAAGAGTAAGATCCCTAGAATGTTAATTGACTAGAATGTAGTATGTCTGGCCATGATGATGAGAATAACATATCAATTGGAAATCCTGGGCTTTGAGTAGCATGTAATGACTTTATGGGACTTTGTGGTGTCTTTAAGTTAGGGATAATGTATCCTGTATGTTGATTAAAGAGTAAAACAGTAATTAGATTATCAAAAGACTAAGAGACTGGCTAGATTTTTAAAATCTAGGACTTCAGTTTGGTCTACGGATATTATGATAAGCTGGTGATGCCAAAAGTAGAAATGAGTAAGGACTACTGTATCACTAGAGGGGATGTACCTGAAGACATAGACACACTAAGAATTAAAACAACCTTTATTTTATTACGCTACTAAGATATTTGGCCATTTTGTTCCATCATCTACTGTGAATTGTCCTAAAATGTTTTTAATTCCCGACCTCCCCTACAACCATAATATATTATCCCTAGGGAAAATAGAGAAAGAGACTTCTATTTTACTTTCTAATTATTGACATTTGTTGAGAAATTTTCAGCAGTTGTTCATTAGGACCATGTATCTCTAGACATTTGCTCATTACCGGTTTTTAATATATATGCAGAAAGAAGATTTTGAAATAAAGTCTAATTATAACTAAAACAAATGACTGCATTGACTTCAGGAGTTGTCAAAATATTTAAATGGGGCCAGAGAAGAAAACAAATGTGTAAAGTCTTGATGGATACTGGGGAAAAAGAGTCAGAGCTGTGTGGTATGTTTTTTTTTTTAATACATACTCAAGAAAATTAATTTTACCTGAAGAAGTATAACTATTTAAGAGACCCTAGTAATACATGACCCTTAATTTTTGTTGGCTCTTCCCCAAGATACACATGAACTGTGTCAAGCAGAGAAATAAAGAAAATTTTTGTTTTTGTTTCATAATACTTATACTGGAAAGAGCAGCAGTACAGTGCTTGCTTTCTCAATTAACAGTGAATAAGTTATTTAATTCTCTGCCTTCTCAGTTGTAATATGAAGATAACATTTATGCTAAAGAGTTGGTATGAGGAGAATAGAAATAACCTATGTGTAGTTTCTGCTAATTAGTACAAACTTCCATAAGACAAGACTACTTAATAGGATTTATTTTGTCATGGTCAGTTTTTCCCCCTCATCATCTGGCATACTACCTTCCACTGTCTAGGTAATCAAAGTCTGGCAAATGATTGAATGAATAACAATTCAGCTATATTTTTTGGAGAAGTAACATTATCATGTTATCACCCATTGTAGATTGTTAGGTTTCAGCTTAATAGCCTACATAAGACTACATTTACAGGACAAGTAATGTCTTGTAATATAAATACTTAAAATCAAGAATCAATGGAACAAAATACTGTTACTTTGGACCCGCTATTGCCAGGACATAAAATAGGTGTGCTTCTTGGGATTCTGCACATCCCAGGCTACAGAGGGTAGCTTGGACACGACACAGCACACAGTTAAACAGAATTTAAAGCTAAAGAATTAACGTCATCCCCTTTAATTTTCTGTTTTCCTTGGTATAGATTAGCATCACTTGCAGATTTTTTTATTGTTATATTAATATTGATGAGATGGAAGGACTGGAAAATCCAGTGCTTTGCCATTAAAAAGCAATAAACGTGGTCATTTTAAAACATAATATGGCACTGTCGCGTTTGGGTTTTTAGTAATTTAATGCTTCATTCTTCACCTTCACAGCTTTTATTTGAGGTTCTCCTTAAAATTCCCTATCTTTTAGCTAATGGTAAAGAAAAGTCATTCAGGTCTCTGAAGAACACGTGTATATCAAAAGCAGCAACTATTGCCATACTACATCCAGCATTCCAGTGATCATTTGATATAATATTAAAGTTTCTCAGAAGACTGAATTGTTTATGACAGATAGATTAAGAGCTAACAATAGCTTTAATTTTATGACATTATCTTTCCACTTCCACCAAACTAGAAGATGAATGTGTGTTAAGGCAAATCTATCAGATTATCTAACCTACAAACACCTACAGGCAATGACTACTACTTTTGAATAATGTGATGGTACCAGTATGGGATCATTCTCCCTTTTTTCTTATCGTGTTTTAAAATTATCCCTGGATTTTAAGTTGAATTTTATTCTTGTGGATCAGTAGAGATTTAAATACAAAAGCATTTTTAAAGTTATGTTGCTTGTGGTTTTGATTATTTGAGATGTTCCTATTCCACTGTCTGGTTACCTAGGAAACAATCATGTGACAGAGTTAGACTCCTATTATCTAAGTCCTACTTGATTTCCTTATATTTGTTTAATACTTTGTAATACAGACAGCTATTACTAGTTTATTCCAGTATTCATATCAAAAATGGTTTAGCAAGCTTTGCGATGTTTATATGCTCTGAATATTCATAGGTGTATTATAGTTTCCAGGTATTTAGCTTCTTTTTATATAGCATTACTGCATATTGATTTGCATCAAAGTGGGGTTTATTATGCAGGGTATGGTTTATTATGTTGCTGATGCATCATATTTAAACAGCAATGAAAATTAACGACAGTGCATGCTCAGCAGCTAATTTTCAGACTCAGAGCTTTTGGGGATATGCTGGTCACCCATATATTTACAAGGCAAGAAGATTTAGCCACTTTATTGCTGACCTTTAATGCTATTTTGTGAATGTTTTTATGATGCTATTAAACTAGTTTGTAAATAGTAGATTTAATACTGAAACTCAGTTGGCTTTCCTTTAGGGCAGAAAAAATGCATTACTGAGTGGGAAACTGAGACTAACAACACATGTGGTCAACTTTATATATTCGTAGAATCAGAACAAAGTGTAGAGAACTTAAATATGTGTGACTAGAGATACATACACCTTTTGATTTGGATTTATGTGTTTCTGAAATTCAAAACATGCAGTAGTTCAAGCAGAATATGTGAATCTCTTTCTAAAATTTCTCTGTAGAGAGTTTGTATCTTTGTAATCCTACTCAGTATCTTTACCACACCTGTTTTTAAAAAGAGATCAATTAATTAACTACCCAAAGAGATAACAGGGGACCAGCCTAATGCAAAATCAACTACATGTCAGACTTGCTGACTTTTATAATGTACATAAGAAGTGAGTTATTTTTTTAATTTTTTAATGTTTATTCATTTTTGAAAGACAGAGAGAGAGCACAAGCAGGGGTGGGATGGAGGAGGGGGGATGCAGAATCTGAAGCAGGTTCCAGGCTCTGAGCTGTCAGCACAGAGCCTGACGCAGGACTTGAACTTATGAACCGCAAGATCATAACCTGAGCTGGTCTGATGCTTAACTGACTGAGCTAACCAGGTGCCCCTGAAGTGAGTTATTTCTATATTATGGTAAGATTTACTTATGCAATTATATTTCCACAAAAATGCTAGCTGACAATTAGCTCCCAAATGCCCTACAAAATATCGAAACAAAAGTATTTGCTTGAGTAGTCCTGGTGTATAAATTGCCATCTCCTTCATTTTCTTTACTGGCTGTTATCTGTTTACATTTCCATCAAGAATATACAAGTGTTCCCTTTTTGCCACATTCTTGCCAGCATATGTTGTGTCTTGTCTTTTTGATAATAGACATTCTAATATGGTGAGGAAATATCTCATTTTTTTTAAATTTCGTAAATGTTTATTTATTTTGTGTGAGAGAGAGAGAGAGAGAGAGAGAGAGAATGCATGTGTGTGGATGCATGGGGAGGAGCATATATAGAGAGAGAGGAGAGAAAGAATCCCAAGGAGGCTCCCCACTATCAGTACAGAGACTGGTGTGGGGCTGAATCTCACTAACCATGAGACCATGACCTGATCCTAAATCAAGTGTTGGATACTTAACCTAATGAGCCAAGCTGGTGCCCTTATTGTGGTTTTGATTTGTATTTACATGATAATTAGTGATTATCATGTATCATGTAACTGTTAGTCATTTGTATGTCTTCTTTGGGAAAATGTTTATTCAGATTCTTTGCCCATTAAAAAGTATTTTTAATGTTTATTTATTTTTGAGAGAGAGAGAAAAAGAGTGTGAGTTGGGAAGGGGCAGAGAGAGAGGGAGACACAAAATCCGAAGCAGATGCCAGGCTCCGAGTTGTCAGCAAACACCTGACGCAGGGGTTTAACTCATGAACCTTGTGATCCTGCCGAGCTGAAGGCCAACACTTAACTGACTGAGACACCCAGGCCCCCATGCCTATTTTTTAATTAGGTTATTGGGGTTTTTTGTTTGTTTGTTTTCTGTTCAGTTGTATGAATACCTTGTATATTTTTAATATCAATCCCTTATTAGATAGATGATTTGTACTTATTTTCTCCCATTCCATAGGTTGCCTTTTCATATTGTTGATGATTTCCTTTGCTATAAAGCATAATACCATCTAAGACCATGCATGCTGTCACAAATGGCAAAATTTCATTGATTTTTATGGCTGAGTAATATTCCTTTCGGTGTGTGTGTGTGTGTGTGGGTAAGTGTACATCTTCTTCATCCATTCATCTATCTGTGGATACTTAGGTTGCTTCCATGTCATAGCTATTGTAAATATGCTGCAACAAATATAAGGGTGCATATATTTTTCAACTTGGTGTTTTCCTTTGATTCAGATAAAAACCCAGAAGTGGAATTGCTGGATCATATGGTAGTTCCTTTTTTTTTTTTGAGGAAACTTAATATAGTTTTCTATAGTGACTGTGCCAATTTACAATCTAGCAAACATTATATGAAAGTTCCCTTTTTCCACATCCTTATCAGCACTTGTCATTTTTTTTGTCTTTTTGATAATTGCCAATCTGACTATGCTAGCTTCATTGTGGTGTTGATTTGCATTTCCTGGTGATTAGTGATGTTAAGCATCTTTTCCTGTGCCTGTTGGACATCCATACATCTTCACTGGGGGGGGGGGGAATATATATATATATGGGCGTGTGCGTGTGTGTGTATATATATATATATACTTGAATATATATTCAAGTCCTCTGCCCATTTTTAATTGGGTTGTTTCTTTTAGTTTGATATTAAGTTGTATAAGTTTTTAATATATTTTGGATATTAACTCCATATTGGATGCATGATATGAAAATATCCTTTCCCATTAAGTAGGTTACCTTTTCATTGTTGATTGCCTTTGGCTCTGTTGATAACTTACTACCTCTTCTTTTATTATATAGATTCCAACTTTGAAGGGTGAAGCATTGACCTATAGCATAGATTTAAGTGTTTTAGGTTGAAACACTTTATATAAACTATGACTATTAGAACATATCCATGTCCTATTTTAAATTTCTTATCAAAATGACAGCATTTTAAATATAGCAGGAAAACTATCTTGTAGTTCAAAAGAAAGTAATTGATCATTTGTGGTGCAAATTCTTTCTCACTTTCTTCCCTTCAGTATATTCAGTATCATCTGAGTAGCTTCTTTATCCCCTTACCTCCTCAATATTTAATTATTAAAAGAGATGATCCAATACAACAGCAGTACACTAACCTCATCTCTTACCTTCCAAGAGATGATTCTTCAATGTTCTTCATGAAAGGCTAACCATTTCCTTAAGTAAATATATTTAAAATTATCACAAAAACATTTTTTAGAATTTTTTTATGTTGAAGTAATTTCCTCATTGAGGATCAGACTGAGATGGGGTATTATGGTTAGGAAAAAGCAGGCAACTGAGATAAAATAGGAGGGACTAGTATAAAAATATGAGCCATGAAGTTTCTTAGAATTTTCTCAGCACTCTAGAATGGCCCTAAATCCTGGTTTAATTATACTGCTTTAGAAATATTTATTAAATTTTCCAAATTCATTTATTTTTCAATGGTTTTCATCTTTGTTTTAATATATCATATGTACATTGGGGAGAAACTGTGAGTCAATATTCCTTTTTTAAACTTACTGGCATATATCAGTAGACTTACTGGCATATATCAGAAGTGCTAAGTTGTCTTTAGCAATAAAATATTATTTTGCTGACACTGTATATACCTGTTGAATAGTAAATGATCTTAATTTAAATAGAAGGCATGCTCTCTACTCAATTTAATAATTTAAAATGAAAACAGTTTTGGTTCTTTCCTGGAAATCTCTATTCATTGTCAAAAACATAGAAATAAAATACTGAACAATAATAACAGCTATATAAATTTCCATTGCTTAAAAATCCATTATTATTTTAGCAGTGAAGTTGAGTGCTTTCTGTGGTTGAGATGACTCTACTACAGATTCATACAAGGTATGGACATTAAGACAGGAATCTAGGCAGAATTTCATAAGTGGAAGTTGCAGAAGATAACTTTTGTCTCATTGAATACAAATACTAATGACAGAAAGTCAGTTAATACAGAGAAAGAAATGTGATTAAATATTGCTAAATATTACATTTTCATGAATGGCAAATATATATGATAAATTATATATGTATGATTATATATAATAGGACCACTATGTATCTTTAATGTATATAAAATATGCACAAATGATCATATCTAGTATTATGATTAAAATCCTCTTTTCTGGGACACCTAAATGGCTAATTCAGTTAAGCATCCGACTCTTGATTTTGGCTCAGGTCATGATCTCATGGTTCATGAGTTTCAAACCTCCCGTTGAGCTCCATGCTGACAGCCCAGAGGCTGCTTGAAACTCTCTCTCTCCCTCTCTCTCTGCCCCTTCCCCATTTGTGTGTGCTTGCTTTCTCTCTCTCTCTCTCTCTCTCTCTCTGTCTCTCTGTCTCTCTCTCTCTCTGTCTCTAACTAAAAAAATAAATTTAACAAAATAAAATAAACATAAAATCCTCTTCTTGGGGCACTTGGCTGCCTCAGCCAGTAAAGCATGCAAGGTTGTAAGTTTGAACCTCACACTGGGTGTAGAGATTACTTAAAAAGAAAATATTAAAATAAATGAAATAAAATCATCTTTCTAAAGTGAATATTATTTTATTATTTGGTAGCTAAAAAGGAAACAAAAACTCTGTAGTTATTTCCATAAATTACATTCAGCATGATACATTATATTTTCTCTCTT